>CM065170.1:2858539-4058539 GCA_033026295.1 Channa striata
CACCAGGGACTGAACATAAGGACGATGATAAATTGACAAATAATATAAATAATTTCTAGTAAGAAGTTACACAAATTATTTTTAGGTTGAAGGATTTGAAGATTTCACATTTTAAACATCATCAATGAGCATTAATCAACTAATTAATTAATTTCTCACAGTGCAGTTTACCTTTTGTTTATTTAGGAGAGAAGAAAACAACAATGAAGGAAACTAAAGGAAAAGTCACAAACAAAAGTATTAAACCATTTCTCTGTTTCTCCTTTATTAATTTTAAAATATGACTGCCAGACTGGTGATACTTGCTGAGTTTTATTAATAAACAGTTTAATATCTTAATAGTATCATAGGACCTTTAGTTTTATCAATATAAAATATAATACATGATTGAGAATGTGATGAGAAATATTTCCAGCTTTATTACACATATCATTTACTGTTTATTTAATGTTTATCATCTGTTATTTACAGAACATGTAGTTTCAGGTTGTTGTATTTTGTTGTTCAGGTGATGATCCACCAACAACAACAATTAAAATGACATCAACAGTCGACACAAACACATCAGGAGGGAGAAACGGCAACGATCCAACAAATCCAGGTAGAGACTGAATCTGTCTTTCAGTGTTTGCAGAGTTTGGTGAATGTGCTGGAAGTTGTAAGTACGACAGTGTAACTTCCATCACGTGTGTGTGTTCACCTCAACGATTAAAATGTTTATGCACAATCCATAGTTGAACATTTCATTGCAGTACAGTAAATGATCAGTAGCATTAGATGAGCAGTTTTCACTAAAGTGACTGTTCGCCATCTTTGGTTTCTATTTCTCAAAGTCATTTAAAGAGACATTTATAGATAAAGAAAGTTGGTCTTTGATCGACAAAATCAGCTGTAGCTGGTGGTCAGATACTGTTGGGTAACTAGAGTCCATCCACGGACTGCTGACTGGTCCCAGTGAGCAGCTGGACAGCGTCTGACTGACAGCTCGTATAAATGGTTCCTGCTTCCTGGATTTTGTCAGGGGCTGTTCAGCATATGAAGTTAAAGTTCATTGTTCTGATTCTGTTTCCTGCAGTTTTACAAACCTCTGATTTTGACATTTGCTGGGCTGAAGTTGTGTCGACACGATTGATTTTGTTTGTGATTGTGGGATCCAGTTATTCACTCTCTTTATAATGTTTCCAGGTTTGTCTGGGCAGATCATCATCATCTCGATCATCGTCATTGTAACTGTGGGTTCAGCATCATTAGTAATTGTTGCTGTAATTATTAAAAGGAAGAAAAGTAAAGGTGAGAATGAAGCAAAAATAAGAAGTTTACATTTTCACAGTGGACGTTAAACTGGAATCTTTTGTCTCTTCAGGGAAGAAAAAACTAGTGGATGAAAAGATGGTGAGTTTGAGAACGAACATACAAACGTTTTTACTGTAGTGATTTGATAAATTGATCTTCTGCTGCTGGTTTTAATTCCTCAATATGAAACATTTAATAGACAATGTTTCATCATCGTCACATTTATCATGTGACATTTAAAGGACGTGTCCTGTAGTTTGTCGTATTCACCGTCAGTTACTTGTGTCACTAAACAGTGTCGGTCATTTGTCGTCTCTGTGCAGACGGATCCTGAAGATGGAGTTTCCTACGCCTCCGTCAGCTTCACCAAGAAAAACACGTGTCAGGTCCAGGTAAGACGTCCGATTGGTTTTACAAGTAGAACGTCACCTGCTCTTTGTTTGGTGACACCACCTTAGATCAGGACAGTCTGAGCTCCTGTCGGCTCGTGTCGTCACATTTAAGTGTATTAAACCATGTTTCCCTCCAGGATCGAGGTGATGAGGGTGATGAAGGCGACACAGTGACCTACAGCTCGGTGAAACCTTCCTCTTCTTCTTCTGCTGGAGCCTCCACTGATCCAGACGTCCTGTACGCTGCCATCAACAAACCAAAGAAATAAGAGGTTCCTTATTAAATCCAGCTCATTTATTTCAACAGTTGCATGAATGTTTACGTCCTGGAGTTTAAAATGTTACGTGACCGGTCGTGGCCTTTCTGTGTGGACTTTGCATGTTCTCCTCGTGTTTATTTGTGTTTCCTCCAGTTTCCTCCCACAGTCCAAACACATGCATGTTAGGTGAATTGGTGACTTTAAAATGTCTGAAAATGTCTGAAGGTGTGAGACACACCTCCCGCCCAGTGACGGCTGACGTAGGCTGCAACCCTCCATCTTTTATGTTTCACTGTACGTCCCCGAGAGCACACAACGTTCCAAAATCTAACATAGTTAGATCGTCACTATTTAGTCACATGAGTCTCTACAAGAATCGTTATTTCACCCTGACTGTGCTTTACCAGCCCAGGTCATAATTTAAAAAGAGCTGCCTGCAGAGCAGCAGGGCGAATCTGGAAACGTTGAACGCTTTTAATCACGAGAGGAACAAACCACCACCTCTGATGCACATGTCGACACATTCACACCTAAAATTCTCCATGACTCAGAGCAAAGAACAGCAGCAAACATCACCTCATAACCACCGACCCACTGATGCTGTCAGATCTTAAAGCTTCTGTAAAAGAAGACGAGAAAACTGTAGTTCCTTTTTTGTCCAAGCCAACGAAGGGTTCCTCAAACAAGACGAGATAATGATCTGTGCGTGTCTTTTTATACATCGTCTTCTTCACTGGGTGGAAACTTCCTCATTCAGCTCCCGGCACATCGATCATCAGTGGGGACGTGCAGGGTGTGTCATCTGAGAAACAGCAGAAAAAACATGAGTTCATCAGCGACTGACAGAGGAAGAGCAGAGTGTCGGTTTTTAGGTGGTTTGAAATGTCACTGGGTGCATGATGTGTATTTTAATCTCGTTATCTTTTAATATGCAGCTCATGATGACAGTAAACCAACCATTAGTCTCTCTGGATGCATCATGTAAAACATAAACTATTGTACATGAAAATATTTTGACATATTTTGAAAAAAAGATTCAGATTGGTGGGTTTGTTTTTGTGTTTTATTGGCGCTGAAGTCATTCTCACTTCCTGTGAGCAAACCCGGCATCAACCTGCTGCATGTGACCACACTGAGCTGAAATTGAAAAATGATATCACAAGCGCCTTGTTTGAAAAAAATCCATAATAGCATCAAATGTAACAGAAAGATGAATCTTGAACTAGTGTTTGGTTCATTTTTAAAACAACTTATCATAGACGGAACCTTTCAAGCTGTTGCAGCACGTGGAAAGTATTTTTAGAGGCGTCAGTAAAAAGGTTCATGAGTTGACGAGAACCGGTGCCTGGGTCGTCGGCTACGTGCAGCTTTCACGTCCACGTGTGACCAGAGAGCGGCGCCACAGTCTTGTTGCAGCGCGTGTTCTTCACTTCCTTACGCTGCAGCTGTCGACAGGAACCTCGGCCCTCGTTTTGTGGTGACCTCGGTGATGCACAGTGTACAGGAGTGTCCTGTTAATACAGCGTGAGAACAAAAGCTGCTCCACGCTTCACCAGGCAGCTGTCTGATGTCGTCCGAGTCACAGGATGTTAGAACATTAGAAAAGTGAACCTGGAAAAAGCCGAGAGAAAACTGAGACTGACACACGATTTTAAAACTGTGAAAGTGTTTGTGCTTGTTTCTCTTAATGTAAAAGGGCTGTTGAGTCTGTAAGATGTTTATGTGAAACAGATGATGTTTTTTCTTGCTTTTCTTTCTTCCTGTGGATTTTTCTTGATGTCAATAAGAAAGGAAACTGTTCGTGATTTTTAAATAAGAAGAATAAACGGGGAATGAAAACAAATAAGTGAAGATTTGAGACAAAACGTAAAAATAAATAATAAGAGAAAGAAAGAACCTACTGTAAAAACGGGGAAAAAGAGGAAATGAACATAGATGTAAAATTACTGAAGAAATGAGAGAAGTGCATGTTTATTTTAGTGATATTTTAGATAATCAGACTATTATCTCAGAGCTGAAATAATGATGAGCTGAAAAAAGATGTACAGGACATGTACAACATGAACATTTGTTGTGGAAAAAACAAAAAACACATTCTCAATTAAATGTCTGGTCATCAAACACCTGCCCCGTCAAAAACCATCTCTACAAATTAATACCAAAATTATCATTTGTGTCACAGTTTGAACAGACACGACACATTTGTGACACACATTTACTCACATACACTCACACACACGGGGGCGCAGTAATTAGTGTGTGTGATGAGCATGAATAAATTGCGGTCGGGGTTTTTTTAATGCAGTTAAGGACAAAGGCCTGTCAAACAAAGTGATTCTGCTTCACTGGCCTTTGTCTGCACATACAGTAACACGCAGACAGTCACAAACAGCATGAACAGAAGGAAACGTCCTTTAAAGAGTCTCTGAACAGCTCTGCAAACTTTATTAATCCAGTTTCTGACTATCGAAAAATATGTTTAATATGCAGTGGACAATAAATTTAAAGGTGTCAGATTCATCCATGTCATGTTTTATTTTGAAATAAATATAAATGAACAGCAGGTTTTTTTCCCTTTAAGCTAAATTAAGTTTAAGCACCAAACTCCAGTGTCACCCCTGAATGAGAATAATTACATCATTAGACACACAAATGGGCTAATTTGTCTTTTTTCCCTCTTGTCTAGGGGTCCGTAAGACCATGACCCAGTTTAAGCAGCCAATCGGGCTCAGAATAAATCTCCTGAGCCAATGGGAAGCTGGGCGCCTCCCCCCTCCATGCATAAAAATCAGAGGCATGATAATAAGACGAGGGGGAAACTTGCAGAAGCTGCAGCTTGTTCTCGGTGCTCTGGACTTTACTCTGCATCCGTGAGAAAAGCTTCATCATGGTCGACGCCTTCTGTGCCACTTGGAAACTGGTTGACAGTGAGAACTTCGATGAGTACATGAAAGCACTGGGTGAGTCCCGGGTACTTGGGTTTTGAGTAGATTCACCTAAAAATGCAAAAGATGCCAAACGAAAAGTCACTCTGCATCCGGAGAACGTTCTTGTTTGTCAGAGATAGAAATTAATTTCACCTCTGCCCGGTGCTCAGGTGTGGGCTTTGCCACCCGGCAGGTTGGTAATGTGACCAAGCCGACCGTCATCATCAGCCAGGAGGGAGATAAGGTGGTGATCCGCACCCAGAGCACCTTCAAGAACACAGAGATCTCCTTCAAGCTGGGGGAGGAGTTCGACGAAGCCACTGCTGACGACAGGAACTGCAAAGTGAGTCGGACGAGATTATTTGTAAAACTTTTTATGAGCATGTGAGTGTGTAGATGCAAATTTAAGCACTTTTTTTAAAGGTCAGACACACCTGGGCAGGAACTGTGTTAACTGTCAATAAATGGTATTTAATTCAAGAGTTTGTATTTCTGAGACAAGAACTGGCATCTCTAAACTTTTGGGAAAAGAGCAACAACTGGCAGAACTCAGCGCACTAATTTCTTGCCTCACTTGTTCAAAATTATTTTCCTTTTTCGTTTTTCAGTCTGTCGTGAGTCTGGACGGAGACAAGTTGGTCCACGTTCAGAAGTGGGACGGCAAAGAGACCAAGTTCGTCAGAGAAATCAAGGACGACAAGATGATCATGGTAAGACGAGTATGGAGCAGACAGCTGAGAAGGATAAAAACACAAGAAATGAACAATAAAGTTAGACGTTATTCTAATAAGCTATTTCATGTGTCTTTGAACCAAACACCTTAAAAAACCAGATGTGGCAAACAAATAAGCAAAAACAACCTCACACAATACACTTTAAAAAGTTTTATTGTATCTGAAGCTTTAAAATGCTGCGAGCAATTGTTCGCAATGACTTTGCCTTTCACATTCATAGTCAAATTAGCACAATTATGTTGAGAAAAGTAAATTTCAGCTCCTTAAACCACTGATTTGTTTTCTGACTCTCTGCCGTGGTCCTTCTCTGTCCTGCAGAACCTGACCTTCGAAGACGTCCATGCCGTCCGCACCTACGAGAAGGCGTGAGAACCGACAAACCCACCAGGAAGTGTTGATTTTATAAATAATATTAAGTGTTTGCTTCTCTTTGCACTTCATCCTGCTTCACATGTAATCGGCCATCAGGCTGCGTGTTTTGTAAGATTTTTTTTTATATGACTACGTTTCTGTTGTGATGGGTGGAACATCTGTGCAACCGTGTGTGAAAACATGAAATAAAAAATGCAGAGAGTAAATATTTGCCTCTTCTCTGATGGATGGATGCCGCGTTATAAAAGCCCCATTGTTTAGTTTTGTTGAACAGAGAACAAACCTTTGATCTGCACCCTGACCTTTGACCTTTCTGCAGAGGAGGGGAACAGAAAAGACTTTTGTGCACGACAGGCCACGAGGCCACGACAGGTCACGATTACAACTGAAAGCTATTGTTGTGTGGCTGCATCGTACATTTTCTAATGATGCCACAGACTCTGAGTGACATTTGAATTTACTGTATTCAAGGACAAAGTGGAGCAATTGTAGCATTACGTCAAATTAACTACACAGAGCGAACACGTTTCTCCCCTGATGTGATTTTATTAGATTTTATGGCCTCAAACGAGTCTTCAGTTCCAGCCACGGATCCATGGTTTGTCGTGCATTTCTTCAAAAAGGTTTTCGATTCAAATGTCGGTTTGCTCAAGCGTCACTTGTGGTGCTTTTATCTATGCAAATAAATTCAGTGTTTCCAGGAACAGCAGCCTTACCGTTCAGCGACCGGACTGGAGCAAAGGATTCAGATAATTAGCAGCATTTTACTGTCGTAGATGCTTAAACTGAAGGTCCGGTTATGGCAACAAACAAAAGTACTTACGTTTCACCAGCAAAATGTGATGAAAGTGTCTGTAAAAGTAAATCTAACCAACAAATAAGCACAATGACTGTTTAATTACATTTAAAGGAATTATGACTATTTAAGAGACGTTCTGATGAAGGTGGAGGTAATTTTATAATATCTTGGTCGTTGAATATCGTTCCTGATGTCCTGTTTAGCGTCACAGGGGTCGCAGCTTCAGGAGGCAGGGGCCACGAGGACGGGCTGCCCGTCCATTTTAGGACAAACACTCAGAGACAAACTGCAGACAGACAGACATACAGCTCACATTCACACCTGTGGGCAGGAAGGGAAGTCGAAATACCTGGAGGAAAACCACGAACACCAGCTCCACCACAGAGTAAAAGACATGAAACCAAATGTTTTATGAAGTGAGAACACGAGTACAGGTCAAGAACCTCCTCATACTTTATTAAGTGTAATTAATTATCTCAAGTTTTTTTATTAGGACTAACGGTGCAAACTTTCCCTTTCCGTCCCCTAAGCTCCTCCCCCCGCCGTTCCAAACACAGACGTCACGTGACGCGCTGGCTGCTGCACTTCCTGTTTACTTCCTGGACGGTGACCTGCCGCTCCGTTTCCCGCTCGGGAAAAGTTCCGGGTCCAGGTTCAGGTTCGTCTGTCAGCGAACATGCTCCAGCGTTTGAGCTTCGTGCTGCCGCTGATTTGCTGCGCGGTTCCGCTCGCGGCGGCGCCGACAGGAAGCAGCGACGCGCCGGGAGCAGGTGAGCGGAGACGCCGGGAGGAAGACGCGTTTGTCCCGGAGATGAAATTCATATAAACACATGAACATGAGCTGATGTTTGTTCTGTCATGGAACGTTTCACTGAGCGACATGTGATGTTTACTTCCGGTGTTCTCCGGTTTGGGCCGGTGTGATTTCACTATGAAAGTTCATATTTTCTTGAATTTATGCTTTTGTTGGTTGTTATCGTCGCCGAATTTACCCCCAGACTTCAGGGATTCAGAATAAGCACTAAATATGCTGTAAAAATTAAGGTTTTACCTATGAACGATTCAAAAAGTCATTAATTACAAGATTTCAAACGGAGTTTTGCTTCAGTGGAGCTCTGCGCTCTCCTCCATGTGAAATTAACAGATGATGATGATTTTATTGTTTACAGGTATTTTCTAAATTACAGAAATGTGTTAAACAGTTAAACTTAGAATCACAGATAAAAGAAATAGGACTTCCCTAGAAATACATAGAGAATAATGGATGATATTTATAAGAAATAAAATGAGGAAATAACAAAAAGAGAATCTCTCATAGGGAACCAAACTACACTTAAATCTATACGTATGTGTGGAGATACTTACTTTGTCACTTATATAAAGACTGAAAGTGCAGCTGTTTCATTTAGTATGAAGAACGCTCAGTTACATTTATGAGTTTGTTCTAAGTGAAATGCACATTAAAATGTCTCATTTATCAGATCCAAAAACAAATGTTCCATTTCTCAATAACTTTTAATTTAAATCTTCACTAACTACAGTTTGTTTAGATCCTAATGCCCGTCTGCCCTTTCACCACTATTCATGTTTCCAGGCAGGTTCTGGCACATCACCGACCTCCACCTGGACCCGTCTTACCACCTGGCCTCAGATCCCACCAAGGTTTGCTTCTCCTCCAAAGGAGCCCCGGCCTCCCACGCCGGCGTGTTCGGAGACTTCCTGTGTGACTCTCCTTACAGCCTCATCCAGTCAGCCTTCAGCAACATGGCACCGCTCACACAGCCACAGGACTTCGTCATTTGGACCGGGTCAGTATAATGCTATGATTTTACTGCTTTTTTCGTCTTATACGTTTCATTTAATTTAGAATCCAAGCTTGAACACAGAATAACATGAAGCACGTTGCATAAGAATAATCAGCAGTGTGACTAACCAGCTCATAGAAACAATTACTGTGGCTTTGAATTACTTTCATATCCTCTCCCCTACCACCACTAGATGTTGTGTGCTTTCGTGTATTTAATTTTTATAGGAACCAAAACCAGTTTGAGGTTCAGACTCAAAGACTGAGGATCTATAGAGTTTGGGTGATCATTTCAACAGAATATTTTAACATTATTTATTATTAGCCAAGACGTTTTGCTTTTCATCAAATGCTGGTTCTGTTCAGACTGTCAACGTGCTAAAAAGACAAATACATTTTTGATTGTTGAAAATACGTCTGCTAAACATCAGCTTGTTAAGGCAGAGATTAGTCATTGGACAGTAGCGTTCTGCTTGCGTAGAGATTCAGATTCTTGAGTATACCCATAGGTGGATGATGATTATGATCAAAAACAGAGTTTTGGTCTCACAAACTGCAGTTGCTAATGTAGGAAAATCTTTATAAAGCTCTTGTGGCTCCAATGGAAGCTTCATGAAATCTGATAAATTACCTCAAGTCAGGAAATGAAAAAAATCTGCAGCTGTTAGCAGTCTTGTGTAGCCTCGTCTAAACGTGGGCCCAGCGGCTCAGTGCGAATTTGCTGCTAGTAGCATAACAAACCTGAATTCCTATTGGCACCGTCAGCACTTGACTTTCATTGTGTGTAATGTTGGAGCCAAGTTTTGACCGAGAAGTGTCGCGGAGGAAAAGATTCTGCCGCACTGCACGAAGTCTGAGCTCTGCTTTCCTGTTACAGATGGACCCAGTTAAAGAGGAGAGCTGGGAATGTTTGTGATAGTCACAGAGGTTCCTGCAGGGGTGTGTGTGTCTGTGTGTGTGTGTGTGTGTGTGTGTGTGTGTGTGTGTGTGTGTGTCTCTGTGTGCAAGCGGACGTGTCACCTCCTCCTGGTGTTTGCGGTTGTAAATCTACAATTTCACTTTATGATTTCTGTTGTGGTTTGTGGCTGAGCTGCAGATGACAATAGTCTCAGTTCGCACATTATATGATTATTCATGCAGTTAGCATGATCATAGATAGAAAAGCACATAACCGACCGTGCACAGTGTATTTAAATGCTCCTAAAGTGCCATTGGAATAATGAAGCCCCATTCCTTGAAAGATGAGCCGTATAAAGTAGCTCAGACATTCTCTGTCCACACTGTTTTTTCCTGCAGTAATGACACACACACACCATCACAGTCGTAAGCCTCAATCACCTTCATGCAATTCTCTATTAATCTGCAGCTAATCATCTAAGCCAGGAATTCACAGGCTTATCAAACATGCTTAAGAGAACACCCTGCCACTTCAAACTTGAAAAGACTCCCTGGGGCAGAGGATTAAGTTACTGTGCAAGCAGATTTTTTGCTTTATTCCATTGTTAAAGGCTTTTGCAGCACGGGTTTTCCTTTTCATGGAAAGCAGAAATCCATTGTGCGGTGGAAGTCACGTTATTTCTGCAGTACGGGACAGTTGGCTTCGGCTGAGCCAACCATCGCTGGTTAAAAGCGACAGCCGTAAACGGATGGAGAGAGAACACGGTGCTGCCTGCTGCGATTTCTGCGGGTGGGACTGACCAGTGGAGTGTAAACCCACCTACTCGCAGTGACTTCATCCCATCCTGTACTGCATTTACTTCCCATTTGAATAAATCTGTCCTTTTGTTCCTGTCTTTTACTGTAAAAAGCTGCTGCACATGTTACTGTAATCCCATGAAAATATCTGCTCACTCTTGTGCTTCCTCATTCTTAATGCATAACTTTACGTTATGACAGTCTGTGTCCTGCTTCTGTACTCTGGCAGCCATTTCTCTCAGCCACAGTAACACTGTACTCACCGAGTTACTTGCTGTCATTTGGAAAAGTTAAATTGCTACAACAAGGTCTTAGTATCCTTGTATTTTTTAAATTATTTTGTAATTATTTCCAGTACAATATGCTAGACATTATGATCAACTTAATCTCAAGACGTTAAAGTTGTGGAATAGGTTCGATCTTGATCTGTGGCTCATCTGTTCTGGGCTAATAACACTGGATCTTACTTCCTGTCTCTCACAGCGACAGTCCACCCCACGTCCCTGCAGACGAGCTCAGCACAGACCTGGTGATCCAGGTGATCAGTAACATGACGCAGACCATCAGACAGAACTTCCCCAACCTCACCGTCTATCCTGCTTTGGGAAACCACGACTACTGGCCGCAGGTCAGTCGCAGGACTGCAAGCAGCATTTAAAGCTTTGCTCTGCCGCTACTTTTCAGTATTAATAGAGATCCTTAAATTTGAAGGCACACAGGCTAGTTATTAAATATATTAGTATAATATGTTTTAGTTTATAAGTGTTTGTATTAATGCTCTTAGGACCAGATGCCAGATGCCACCAATGCCGTCTATAAAGCTGCTGCCCAGCTGTGGAAACCCTGGCTGGGGTCTGAGGCTCTGCTCACACTCTCACAAGGTAAAATCCTACATCAGCTGCTTTGAGGCAACGAAGCTTCAACCTTCCAGCTGCATTTTTATAGTTTAACATGGAACAAATGTAATAGAAACGCTGAAAACATCACAGATTGCTGCATCCTACCACATATGCAAATACAGGTGACAGCGTATCAGCACAGACATCTGCACATTGTGAAGTTCCTGCATTACGCAACAAGGAAGAGTGGAATTCACAGTCATGTGTGGTCGACGTGTTCGTATGACATTTCATAAGTCATGTGTTGTTGCCAAACGTGAAATGCAGAACATTTGAGCACCTGAGCTTTGTTAAATTAAATGCAGCTTTACTTTTTAGGTTTCGTTTTGTCAACCTTCCATGTGATATATTTACAAGAGTTTTGTAAAACCAACTCTTTAAATTAAATTCCTGGTGATTAATTAAAAAAACTAATTTAAGAAGGTGGAACCAAAGAATGTCTGATATTTTTGCCACAGAAATGAACAAGTACTGTTGTATGCTGGTGTAATATTCCCACACAACACGAATAACTGTTTCGTATGTTATTCAAGTAGAAGTTTCCTTTTTTTGTTTGGTTTTTTCCTGCAGGTGGTTTCTACTCCCAGCTGGTGAAGCCCGGTTTGAGGGTGGTGAGCCTAAACACTATCCTCTATTACGGCCCTAATAAAGTCACAACTAACATGAGCGATCCTGCTGGACAGTTTGAGTGGCTGGAAAAAACTCTGCAGAAAGCTGCTCAGAGCCTGGAGAAGGTTCGGTTTGACCTTTCACGCCTTAAACTCTAATCTTTAACTTTCTGTCAAAATATTGTTATCAAATAAATAATATCATTTTCCATGGTCCATAGTTTACAGCATGTTCAACCATTCTTTCTGCAGGTGTACGTCATAGCCCATGTACCTGTGGGATACCTGCCATTCGCCAGAAGCACGGCGGCTTTAAGAGTGCGTGACAACGAGAGGCTGGTCTCCATCTTCAGGGAGTACAGTGATGTCATAGCCGGACATTTCTATGGACACACGCACCGAGACAGTGTTATGGTGCTGCTGGACCAGCAAGGTATTCTCAATATGTATTTAACATTAAATGCTGTTACTTACTGAAAAGTATTTCATGTCCAGTTGACCTTTATTTGATCACCACAAATAGAAATATAATAGGAAATATAAAAAATATTCCTGCTATGAGCTGTGAACAAACTAATGTTATTTTGTGATGGTTTACAACTGACATGAAAACAAACTAATGCAGATCTGTGCATGAACACAAACCTGCAAGAGAATCACGTGAAATTATTGCACATTTACAAAGTTTGATAATAATTCTGTTCTGAGTGCGTGGAGTTTTCATACAGCAATGCCCTTCTTTAGCTGTAGATAATGAATTGCAGATTAGATAAAGATAATAGCGTGCTAATTATGTCATTTGTAAAAGGCTACTAAACGCCAGGCTCAGCTCTTCCCTGAAGCTACACGGGCTCTCTGCCAGCAGAAGCTGTTTGCACTGCTGGGATTATTAGTGTGTGAGCAGGCAAAAGAACAAACAATTTAACACAGTGGATGATGAAGCTCTGGATGAAAATTTTCCATCTGTACATCACCGAGCAAAAAATAATCCTCTACTTCGTGTAGAAACGTTCAAAGTGAATCTGAATAACAGCTAAAAGCTAAATGTTAATGAGTTGTAATGATTTGCCTTTCACATTTCTGACAGTTTGAACCTAAAAATCAAAAAGATTGTACACTTGTACTTAATGAAGTGGCCAATAGCATCATTCTGCTTAATGATGATGAGCCTTATAACAGTATATGAGTAACAGTATATATGACTAATAACATATGAACTAAAATGTAGAGGACTCAGAGTTGAGCCTTGCGGGACTCCATGAGGCTTGTTTCCTGTTTATGGGGTTGCATGTAAACCATTTGATTATGTGATCACTGAAATCCTCCACCGGAGCAAAACTGTAAGTATCTTTCAAAAAAACAGGCTGGAAAGAAAGTGTTTGTTATGTGCACATGGAAGAGAGTGTGGCAGTAGGCTAGTAACTGATCTAGTTAGTCCGTTGCGTTCTACCTGTTCTCTGGTTATTCTGCCAAAACTGCAGCTTTGAAAACTTGTAGCAAGCGTCCAGTGTTTAAGGAACGATAAAAACACGTGATGATTATTTCAATGACTTTTTTTAACCTTTAACTGTTTTATACACGTTTACAACCCGAGTGTAGCACAACCAGATTGTGTGATATATCCATTTGTCTTTCTTATTTTCTAGGTAAACCAGTGAATTCTCTTTTTGTGTCACCGGCGGTTACACCAATCAAAAATATTGTGGAACCGTACTCCAACAACCCGGCTTTCCGCATGTACCTGTACAACACTAAGGACTTCTCCGTCTCGGTAAGACGCTCGCCACTCGCTTATTTGCTTTCATAGAACCAAATTATATTTGCTTAGATCATATTTCAGCTATGTTTGGAGGTTTCCAAAGCTCATACGGGATGTGGATGCAAAATGCTAAAAATGGACAAAAGTATGTGGACGTTATAGTCAACACTATAAGTCTGTTTTTGGACAATATATGTAAAATCACGTCAGTTGTTCTGCTGCTGCGTTAGCTTTAACTTATTATAGTCTTAAGTCTTTTCACTAGATTTCGGAAGCTCATTGGCCCAAGTTTAAAAAATGTCCCAACCAAAGCACAAAAATGACCAACGAATGAAATGAAGCATAACTATAATGTTATAATTTCTTGCTGACAGTCAAGAAGCTGCTTGAATTAGCAGGCACATTCAGGTCAAACTAAAAATGCCTCGCAGTCACAACACCTACTCCAAGTTTATTGTCCCTCGTCTAAGACAGAAGAAATAAGATCCTTTTAATGATTAATTACGGTGTCAATCAGCACACAAAGACAGTTTGTGGCATTCAACAAGAGTCAAAGACTTTCTTTCTTTCTCTCGCCTCCCTCTTTTGGGGCTTTTCTCTCTTTTTGAAGGATATCTGGCAGTACTATCTGAATCTGACGGAAGCCAACGAGAAACAAAGATCGGACTGGAGGCTTGAATATATAATGACTAAAGCCTTTGGACTGACTGACCTGCAGCCACTAAGCCTCCTTCAGCTGGGCCTGAGCTTCAGGCTGCCACAGACCGAAGCCTTCGACAAATATTTCAGCCACTACAAGGTGAACTACGACAACAGTATCACCTGTAGAGGAGAGTGCAAGCTCAGACAGGTGTGTGCTGTGCTCTATCTGGACCAGCTGTCCTACTCCAGGTGTGTCGCAAAGGGAGAATGAGGCCATGAATGCGGATCCAAATGAAGGACTGCATAGGAATTTTCATGATTTGATTTTCATGAGATTTTTAAAAATCACTTTTTATTGTGCTCAAATCTTTAAAAACGGAAGTAATCTTCCCAAAATTTAATTTGTCTATCTTCTGTTTTTTCAATCAGGATGTTTTGTATATTATATTCATAATTGATACAAAGTTGCAGTCCTGCACTTCATCTGCTTTTCAGTGACTGTGAATGTAAATCATAAGGGAAGTTTTCTGAAGAAATTTGTCTCAGGAGTCACATTTTTTTACTTGAATGCTGGAATCATTACAAGGAGAATACATTGCTTTATTTTTATCCAAGCTCAGGTGATATTCCATCTAAGATGGAATCTGGTACTCAGAAGTCCAGCTCAGCCTGTGAAAACTTGGCTATGAAACTATGAATTGCACATTTTCAACATAAGCTTCATCTAACTTGATGATGAAATGGAAGGATTTGTTACGGACGTCACATTTTGATGACATATTTGTACTTTAATAATGAACCATGAAAAGGGATTTAACCACAAACTCCTCAACTGCTCCCACAAAGAAAAAGTGAAAATGTTCAATATCGTCCTTCTAGTAACATAATCCGTTCTAAAATTGAACACTATCCAGATGCAGTCCTGCCAAAGCTGTATTCTTTATGCTAGGTACAAAGTGGAGAAAATACTCTAATACAACCTCCAAGTGTTTTAGATGCAGATGCAGCCCTGCTTTCTTCAATTAATCCATTTGCATTTAAACGTTTCAACTCTGTCTATTAAACAATATTAATCCCTGAATCAATACTTGCCTAATTGGAGCAAAGAATCATATTACATATCACAGATGGTTTTGGCTTTAATTTAACAGTTTATTTTTCTACTAAAAATAAAGATCATTGTTCAAAGATGGTGTCCTGAATGAGCAGTGTCTTACTGTGAATCTGTAACGCAGCATTTGTGTTTTTAATGACATTTGACTACATTTGGGTGCTGTTTGTTACGGCGTTTTGATGTTGTTAGTATTCATCATTGCATTAGGGAAATGGTTGTGCGGTGGTAATGCTGGGGTTCCACAGGGTTCTGTTCTTGATCCCTTATTGTTCTCCTGCAGGTCCTTTGAAATCCCACTTTCACAGTTTTTGATTAGTTTCAGTGTTTTTGTCATTAAGTGTTAAACTCATTTATTGTTTAATTCCAGTCCACATATACAGGTGTGCGCTGCACACACGTGCATGTTCATCTTCTCTAAGTTTTTATTTTCTGTCACATCTGCACTTTCAGTGTTGATATAACTGGAGTTTATTGCTATTATTTAAACTAACTTTGCCTGACGCTAATCATTCGAACAGCTGTTGTCTTTGTGTGTTAAAGATTATCCTAAAACAAAGACTCCTCGCTGCAGAAGTCTCTGTGAGAGTTGCCAACGTGAAAGCCACAGTAAAACTTGTGCAGGCTCGTTGGTTTCTGCAGTGGAGCCAAAGGAGCAGTGGCTTCCCTCATCTGACCCTCTCACTTCGATTTCACTCCCTCCCACCTTCGCCCCCCCGTCGTACTCTTGTCTTGTTCAAACCTTCCAGAAACTGCTTTCATTTCTCAGCCAGCCCCACAAGCACTCACCCCTCTCCTCCTCCCCTCCACTCGCTCAGGCCTTTTGTCCATTTGCCTCCCCTCCCAAATGAACTTAATGCATCAGCCCGGATCACAAAACGCTGGGCTTAGGTTTTAGCACAAACACACTCTGTGCAGAGCTGTGGTGGCTTATTTTTGCACTTGTTTCTCATCTTTGTTACATATTGAAATCACTGAGTAATTCTGTCCCTTCACAATAACCTGAAGATGCAAGCTGTGCACCAGGGCCCCAAGAAGGAGTCACGAAACAAGTGTGAATTACTGCCCTTTGAGTAATATCCTAGAAATTTATATGATTTGGAAAGTTAGATGCCAAAAACAAAAACTCTGCCTAGACAAAAGTCTTGAGTAAATCCTCTCCCCTCCTGTGCCCCACTGCCATTATTATTCCTAACCAAGCTTGGCCTCAGTCGGGGCCCGACAGAACATAACCATGGAGACGGAGTCGGTGGCGAGCATGGTGACGCATCGCCCCGGTAACGGCAGTAGAGCTCCCAATCCTCTGAATCCATGAGGTCACTGTTAGTGGCTCTTATTTAACCAATGAGATGCAGCAAATGTGTGTTTGTGTGTTTGTTTCCTCATCACTGGGATTAAGAACTGGCGCTGAGAATATGAAATACAGTGCAAAAGACTCACAAACAAGGCAACGAGTAGCTTTTATGTTTCAGTGAACTTTGTAAAGAATGCCACTAAGACACGAGGGCTGGTTTTCAAAGTCCTCGTCAGCAGGTTGAGGAAGATTTGCATGTAATTCCAGACTGACTCCATCATGACAAGTTCAAACAAACCCTCTGCTGCAGGTTTCAGGTAAAAAACACTTTGTTATGAACGATACAAAGTCCGATATTTCACAGTGTTCAAAGTAGAATTAAATGAAATTGAACTTATTACTATACTATTATTATACAGAACTTATTTTCCATGTCTTCAAAGGGGGATCCACTGAGGAGCAGAACATAATCTGGCTGCTGGCTTCCTAAATGACGGGCCTGTGTACGGTCGGCTGACCACATGTTCAGGTTTGCATACGTCGCTGCCTTTGTTCCAGTTGGCTGACAGGCTGACGGCCGGTGGTGCCCCACAACCCGTTAATCTGAGGATTAATGTCAGGACAGTACAGACATCCAGCCACCCTCTCCTGGGGAGCAGGAATCTGGTTGTGTGTGTGGTTCAGATCGCCGTTACCTGCCGGGCTTCCCGCTCACCTAATCCTCTGTACCCAGGTTTAAATAGTGTCTCTCCTGGGTTGTAAAGACCACAGTGGTCCCCCATTTAATTTGTTTAAATCCTGCAGTTTTAGAGTTAAACTTTGCCTCTTAACTGATGCTGATGGCAGGTGGCAACTATTCATTCGTCACCGCGCAAGAATTATAAGTTTAATTGGGACGTGAAGCCACGTGTTTGGGCTTAAAATCGATTGTTTTGCAGGTTGACAAATTTCCATCCATCTGAAGAAAACCCTGGTTATAAAAGGGAAGTTCTCTGACAGTGGATGTCGGACGCTCCCAGCAGCACCACTCCCACCCCCCTCAACACCTGTTTCCTTCTGTTCTTGCACTAATAAGGACTTTCCCAAACCAGTTAATGTGGAGCAGAAGTAATAAGCATAATCCATCCAGCAACTTTGCAATATTGTGCTGATTCCTCATTCTTCACCGCCCATTAGCACCATCAATCCCCCCCGATCCCCCTAAAACTAGTACAGCACCTCCAAATATAATCCAGCCAGGGATTATGGCACCGCCACACCACAACTGGGAAAAAAATCATAAAAAAATGCTTTGCCTGTTTATTCTTACACTGTCCTGTGGGTTTTTTACATGGACACGAGGACATTAATGCAGCTGCATTAACAAAAGCTTCAGCGGGGGCCTGTAACTGGAGGTGACCTCCTCCTTCTGGACCTGGACTAATCCTTTTGTCTGGACTAAAACTGATTAGTTGGTTGCAGTGTGGCCGTGATCATGATGCTAAGTTATAAAATGACTAGTTTTACTTCAAATTATGGTGAACAATTAAAAGACTTTTACCTTATATGTATATTACAGTCTTTGCAGAAAACCTCATGAAACTTGAAACATGAAGCTTTTTTGCGTTTAAACACCAACTTCACCGTCCTGAATCGTGATTGAACATAATTTGCTAATCACTCTGCAGCTTGATCTCATTAAAAGATCTAGTAAAGGAAAGACAAAGCTGTGTCTGAAATCAACTCACTGAGAATTGGACTGTGTGTTCGTCATTGTGTCGTATTGTGGAGTGTGTAAATCTGTCCACTCCACGGAGCATTCAGACAACCTCACAATGCAACGCTGTACAAATCTTTTCTCTTTTTTTGTTGTTTTTGCCTTCACGTCTTAAACATAAATGCTGCATTAGCGACATTTATAGCGATATTTTGTGCGAAACCGCACGGCTGTCAGGGTTCGGTTTCTGTTCAAACCACTGAACATAAAGCTCCTTTTATAGCTCTGCTCTCCCCGTGTGATATTTTCTCACACCCAAGTCTCACACAGTCTATAATGGAGAGCTGGGGGGGCAGAGACAGAGGGACAGAGGGGTGAGGGGGGTCTCCTCAGTCTCATGCTTCACTAGTAATTTGTCAGTGGGCATGAATGGACCCCTTCATCAGTGATGGAGACAACGGCCAGCAATGTTAATGTCTGTGTGTACATGTCTTTGTGTAGCTGTTTACTATGAGTGCGAGGACATTTTGACGGGTCCTCACAGCTTCAAACATTTGCATCAGGTTCAGGCTAGGACAAGGTCGGGGTTATTGGATATGTAGTTGGGATGGGAAGGGGCTCGGGAATGCATTATGTCAGTGAGTGTCCTCACAAAGACAGACGTGTGTGTGTGTGTGTGTGTGTGTGTGTGTGACTCTAGCGGGGGTCCGGTCTCAGATTGGAGTTTCCTTTAAACCTCTTTTAGTCCGGCTCGCTCCTTTGTATGGCCCCACCATAGGCAGTTCCCCAGCAGCCAATCAGACTCCACGGAGCCCATTACTTCACTCTCTGATGGCGGCCGTGCCAAGTTGGACCAACATCCACCCCAAAATATGCAAATGTGACGAGAGCGGGACAAAAAGGAGAAAAATGCGGCTGTGTGAGGGAAGAAAGTTCACTTTAAAACGCACAATCCTGGGAACTGTTGACACTCTGAAATTCAACATGTACAGTTACTAATTAAGCTTTTCTGGACATGAAATCATAACAGGCCACAAAAATAATGAGCAACGAAGCAACTTTTTTGTGTTCCATGTTATCAGTATATCACAATAATGTATTAGTATACTGAACACTTCTTTATTCTGAGAAAAAAGAAGGTTTGAAGACAATAAAATAGAAATAATAACTGACGGGTTTGAAAATAGATGCATACTGGATATTAACATTTCCGAGATGGGAACTTTGACGGCAGTCGCTATTATTTTGTTATGAATGACTGTTTGAATTTTTTCTCACCACCTGAACAGTTTTAGAGCCTTCAAAAATGTACATTCAGATGCAACTTTCTGCAGGTGTTCACGGCCCCATTTCGGCGACTCCATGAAGACAAAAGCACATTTATCCAGGACAAAAGGCAAATATTTGAAAACGATAAATTATTAGTATTATCATTAATTATTCACTTGTACAAACCTAACATGCATTAAAAAAGGACGTTAAAGATATAATGCTGCTGTCTAGGAAGGTAAAAACTGGTAGTGTGTAGTTTTGTGTGTGTGTGTGTGCGTGTGTGTGTGTGCGTGTGTGTGCGTGTGTGTGTGTGTGTGTGTGTGTGTGTGTGTGTGTGTGTGTGTGTGTGTGTGTGTGTGTGTGTGTGTGTGTGTGTGTGTGTGTGCGTGTGTGTGTGTGTGTGTGTGTGTGTGTGCGTGTGTGTGTGTGTGTGTGTGTGTGTGTGTGTGTGTGTGCTCTTTCAGTGTGAACGAGTTGGATCGAGGCCCAGTCGCACAATTGAGTCTCTGCACTTCCAATTAAAATTTTACCCAGAAATGTGAGTTGTACATTTCCCACTGGAGTAAAGCTATTGTTGAAGAACACAAAGCTCTGATTATTGTGCTGCTGATGAATTTATGAATGGACACGAAAAAGATGGTCACTATATGGGAAGAAGTGTGTCATTATGGTCTGCTGTGCAATTCACATCTGTTTGTGTGAGAAAGTGAGGTGAAAAAAGAAAACTTTAAATCATCTGACTGAAACGGAGCGTTGATGACATGTTGTACGGACTGTGTGAGGTTCTGCAAAGGACGGAACAAACATTCCATCATAACGTTTTAAATACTACATGTCTAACGTGCAGCTTCAGCCACAACTCAGTGTCCAGTTTGGAGCAGGGTCATTGTTGCTATTATTACTGTTCATCTTTGAGCACATGTGTCTTATAAACTGTAAATTAATGGATTTACAGTTAAGTTTTTGCCTGAGCAAACAAAAGTAAATACATAAAAATATGTGTAAATCACGTTTCCTTAGTCAGACCCACGGTTGTTCTCACAGGTGAGTTTAAAATCCAAATCCATCACCTCTAAAGTCATCTCCACCTCTCCACACAAATGCCATATTCTAACAAACTAAATAATGATTCATTTTTAATTTTCCAGCTGTCCTCTGTGGCTTCAGTTGAGGGTTCAGGGAACATTAATGCTGAAACTCCCCTTCGGATTTTCCCACAGTAAAATGTTTCTCTGCCTCTCGACGACATCAGCTGGAGGAGTTTTACATCATTAGGTGTTCAGAAGAGGATGTGATTACAACTTCAATAGTGAGAGCAACAAGATGACATAATCTGAACCGAAGGTTCCTCCACGTGATGTCATCTGGAGGCATTTTCAGCCAGTATTAGAGAGACATTTTAATGCAGTGAAGTCAGAAGGAAGTTTAATGGCATTTGTGTGTATGACTGAAACTAAAACTTCAATATCTAGTCCAATTTTAAACAGTTATACTGCCAAGCAAATTCTTTGGCACATCTTTGGATTTTGCTACTTTTAAGCAGAGTTTTTAATCAGGCTTCATTTGGAAAAGCGGTTTTGTCAAGGCAAATAACTACAGTGAGTCGTCATTTGCTCCATCACAACAAGCAAGTTTACTGAATCTAACTTCAGTGTCAAACATCACCTGAACAAAATAATTGACAATCACTATTTAAAAGAAAGAATAATGACAATAATCCTCTGACGTGGATCCAGGAGGTGAAGTTCATCCCGTCCTTCTGTGTTTGCAGGGTCAGTGGGTCCCCCCCCCTCAGGTCTCTACCGCAGGAAAAGGGGTTCAGGGGTGTGACCAACGTCTTTGATCGCCGTCGGGGCCACAAGCCTTTTCCTTCCACCTGATCAGCACTGGACTGACCTTGTGACCCCCAGCGGAGAAACTGAGGGGCTCAGCGGAGGTGCAACAGAAACCTGGGAATTCTTCCTTCTCCAGGTCTCGAGCGGTTTATTCTGTCATTTTCTAGATTAGATTAGATTACACCAAGTTTATTGTTTTTGCAATTGTGCAGCAACTCATGATAAATCTATCATGAGTTGTTCCACATGTAACGGTGGGTTCAACATGTAGTCAGGGCTCAAAGCTGCAGTGGGTTCAGTCAGTGAACTGATGCTGCCACCTTCTGTTCGACCACTAACACTGATGGGTTCAATGTTTAGTCAGTTTGTCCTGGCAGATTTCAGACCGGATTATTCTGAATATTCCGTGTGTCTGTAACCCCGCCCCCAACACACACACCTGTTGTGACCCCACCCACACACACCTGCAGCTCATCTGTGATCCCTCCCTCAGTACTGAAATCAGCCTTTAACACACACACTCTGTTTGCCTGTGGTTTTCCTGTGTGCTGGACCCGGTTCCTGACCTCGTCTTACTTTGGTTATTGGACTTTAACTATGTTGTCTGGCGGGTTTTGCCTGCGTGTTTGTGGACTCTGTCTTGGTGATTTGGGTCGTGTTTTTGTCTGACCCCATCGTGGCCTCCAGCTGTTTCCTGTTGGAGCATTCCCCGGACTCATCAGCTCTGTCTGCACTTTGTAAGTTTGTCTTTATTTAATCTTTTCATTTATTGCACCTACCAGTCTGACTCTGTCCTCCATCTGTTCTCTGCCTGGTCTCATGCACAATATACGAAGCTCGTAATATATATTTGTCATTCTTCAGGTCATAGATTTGCTGTTGTGCCGAGGATTTTGTACTGAGAGCTGTGCCTAATATTCTGAACCCTTCATTTATGTAAATGTAGGAGACAAACAGAATTTTGCCTAATGAAACCCAACACAACAGCATTGTTAACTAGAACTGAACCTATTCATTTTTGCATTCTTTGAACAAAAACTGAAATATTTTTGCATTTATACTTCAATTTAGTTGTTTGGCAGATTGTTTTATCCAGAGGGACGAACGAACGAGGCAGGAGAAATCTTCAAAGCTAAGTTTTATTAGAAGAGGTGTTTGCTTCATGAGCTGCAAGTGCGAGAAAGAGCTGATACAAATGTTTTTATTTATTCAAATTTTAAGGGCATAAAAAGTTGTGGAAGAGTTCTGTTTTCAGCACTTTTTTTTTAAAAAGTGAAGGTTACGTTTGCACATGTTTGTGGAGCAGAACATGGCTCTGAAAGTTTGACTATTTTCATACCTACACAAACTTCAATGTGAAACCTCTGTAATCTGAGTCTGACTCTAAGTAAACAGAGCAAACAGCTTGATGCCACATATTGTCCAACAGAGGGCATTATTCTCTAATGTCTAAATATCTCAAATATTCCAGGCTCCCAGCTGAACTTAAAGCTTCCTTTAAGCCACAGGGACGTGTGCGTCTCATCCAGCACAAGTGTTGGAAATCTCTCACACTGATACGTACAAATACTTCAAAGAAACACTGTGCAGCCCATCGTACTGTCTGCACATGTGACATTCACTTCATTATTATGTCTATTAACAGAGCCACTAATCCATCTGTGTCCTGACTATCCAACCTTATGAAATATTCACACATTTAATATTATGTACCATGACACTTTTTAGTGGAATAAGCTGCAAATTAAAGAGACTGTCGTTCTCTGAGAGACTTTAAAGCTTTTTCAGTTCACACTGTGTCTTCTAATGCTATTCGGGATTTATTTTTTATCTATATGTATATTTTTTGTCAGTCGTGTGGTGCTGTGTGAGAAATATGTTGCACAGGTCTCTTATTACAAGGGACATTATGAATAAAGCTCAGCTACCTAAAATTCTATGAGCTGGAATTTTGTCCTGCCAAATATAAAAGACGTCGTCCACCATCTTTAGAAATGATTAAGAAACAATGATGAACTGTGGCTTATCAATTTTTTAATGGCTTTTCAGAAATGAAATGTCAGGTCTCACGTGTTGTACCACAAGTTTCATCACCCTCTGCTGGGATGAAAACAACTGAAGAGCAGAATAAGTGAAGCATTTTCTAACAATCTGAAGGTTGAACTGCAAAAACCACCTACAGCCTCGAGAACGACCAAAGCAAAAAGCAGCTTTAACAAAAGCTGAATGTTCTAACCTTCATGAAGGCAGAGCGGCGGAACAGGCCTCCCCATTGTAGTGCTAAGTACAACATTAAAGAAATGGTCCCGCCGGGGGGGGGGGGCAGGACGGTCTGGTATTGAGAAACCCCTGGATGTCCTCAGTTTAAGTCCAGCTGTCATTGGTTAATCAGCCGTCTGAGACTAAAAGCTCCGTGGAAGCAGCAGCACTTGAGAAAATGGCAGCTGTGCCATTAGAAACCCGAGGTAATTTCCAATGAATGTTCACAAGTCACTGAAGCCCCCCCCCCAAAGCTGAGGGCAATTGTTGCTTGCTACCCCCCAGCCTCCCCAGGGACCATCATGCATTGCCCCTTCCCACCCCCACTCACAGCCTCTGGGTTTTATGCCCCATGCAGGATTTACTGGGGTGGGGGGCTAACAGAATGCATCATGTGACTACTTGAGTAAAGAGACAGCGGTGAGCATCTGAAGTGTCCTGCTGTATGTAAATGTGTTCAGAACCGATCCGGGCTCGAACAGTGACCCGGATTTTTGGGAGATTTGTGTTTCAGCAAACAAGAATTCCTCATTTGAAAAACATTTGTCAGAACATTCTTTCACAAAATCAAAATCAATCATTTTCCATGTGCAAATTATTTCGAGTTTGTAATAATCATGGACAAACAAAAGAAAAGAATTCAGCACGTTTCAGTGCAGCTGCCCGTCACCACTGAGCAGGTGCTGCCCCCCTCCCCCCCTCCCACTGTCTGCTTTGTCACTGGAGTTACTAGAGACCAGGCTTCAGTTTTTCAGTAATCAAACTTGTTTTTGATGAATATTTCCCTGGGTTGATCTGTGATTGAAGTTATTCCTTCATCCAACTTTGTATCTACAGCAAACACTGTTTTGTGGCAGTAGTAATAGACTTTACCCGGAGGCAGGAAGGAGCAGCTGCCTGGGGCCCATGGAAGGGCCCCACAAAGAGAAGCTTGGAGAAGCAGCAGGAAAAATGAGAGGAAAATCCTTAAACTGATCACAGGATCGGTGGTTTGATTCCCAGCTCCTCCTGGCCACACGTTCAAAACTCTTTGGATAAGACAGAGCCAGTGGTTTGCAGCATCACTTCACCAAAGCTCAGTAAAAAGAAACACAAGCACTTTCATGAAGGGGAAGAAGTGTTTTTTCCACCTGAAAACCGTCTTCATGGAGCAGGGTAGCTCCTGTTGACCATGATTCAGGGTTAGTCAGGGAACGAGCACAGCCCGGGTCTCTGAGGACAGGGTTCCAGCAGGTTCTGCAGGACAAAATGCACCTAAACAGCTTTTGAAAGTGATCAGCACATACAGGAAGTGGCCAAACGCCCACCCCTCGTAGGCCTCTTCGGTCTGGCCCCCCTTTCAATCTGCTCCTGACGTGGATCTGGACTCCTCCCTCCTCCCTCAGCATCCTTCCATCCCTCCATCACTTCGCATTTTTGGCCTCCATCGCTGTCTCCACTGTTCCGTCTTCCTGCCGCCTCCTCCCTCCTTTATCATTTATTATTTTAATCTGTTGCGCCCCCCCCCCGCCTCTTTCTCTTCCTCCCTCTTGTTGTCAGTCACTTTTACCAGCGAACAGACGGCGGCGGCGGCAGCAGCAGGCGGAGCGGGGACGGTAATCCCCCCACCCGCCCCTCTTCAAAGTCCACCCCACCCTTTCCAAAAACCCAGAAACCGGAGGCTGAAGGGGAACAAAAGCTCACGGGACACCTGTGCCGCTGGATCCCCCCTTTTTTCCGGCTTGGTGACACATTTACAAAATCTGGTCTTGTGGATCGTGGCGCTGATGAAGATGAAGATGGTGATGATGATGATGATGGTGATGGAGTGATGATTAAAACGGGACCGCGGAAACCGAGCCTCATCATCCTCGACTGACGACGGCGGCACCAGCAGCACCAGCATCAGTCTGTCGGCGGATGGAGACGCGCTGTGAAGGCGGAGGGAGGAGGATGAAGATCTAGCGGGCGCTGCAGGGCTGTGCCGCATTGCCTGGCCGCTGCCGGGGAGGCTGTGGTGCTGTCGTCGTCACGGTGCCACAGGAAGCGAGAGAGAGAGAGAGAGAGCTGTGACATGGAGGGAAGCGGCTGCCTGTCGCCTCCGAGCTCGGGCCGCCCCGATCAGCAGGTTGGATGCAGCGCCTGAAGCCCCGGGGACGGGATTCATCATGAAAGTTGGATTCTGGAAGGTGGAATTAAAATGTTTGTGCGCGCGAACGTGAGTGGCCCAGATATTGATGATGCATCACAGGAGCATCCGAGCAGCAGCGTCTGTTCCAGTTCAGGGTGGATTACGTCTACAGAGCAGCAGGCCTCCGTCTGAAGTCCGACACTGATCAGGAAGCCCGACGCAAATTCGATCCGACCGCGTCCTCCCTCCCTGCTGCCGGAGGCAGAGCTCGGTGCCGCCGGTTCACTGGAAGCGGCTGCGCTGTGGTCCCCCGTGGAGGGACAGCTGTTGCAAAAGATGACTCACTTACAGGCTGGACTGTCTCCGGAGACCCTGGAGAAGGCCAAGGTGGAGCTCAAAGAAAACCCTGAGACTTTACACCAGGACATCCAGGAGGTCCGGGACATGATCATCACGCGGCCGGACATCGGGTTCCTCAGGACGGACGACGCGTTTATCCTCCGGTTCCTGCGAGCGCGCAAGTTCAACCACTTCGAGGCGTTCCGGCTGCTGGCTCAGTATTTCGAGTACCGGCAGCAGAACTTGGACATGTTCAAGAACCTGAAAGCCACGGACCCGGGCATCAAGCAGGCCCTGAAGGACGGTTTCCCCGGGGTGCTCTCCAACCTGGACAGATACGGCAGAAAGATACTGGTCCTGTTCGCGGCCAACTGGGACCAGAGCAGGTACCACAGCGGGTTGGGGCTGGTGGGGCAGCGCAGTCAGGAAGACTCAGAGTCAGTGACCCGAATTATGATGGGGTCTGGTTTGTGGAGCTGTTCTTTCAGCACCACGACGTCCCAGGACAGGGACGTCACAGATGTCTCGCCTTTAAACGGTCATTTCTGCACTAGATAAATGCAACGTGCCAGACTGATAGAAACTAAAAGTGAGCCCAGTGTAAGGTTCTGGCCTATTCAGGATCCCAGTGAGATTAGGACTCGGATTTTAGAGTCTGGCTGCATAGTGGGCTACAAAGTCTGGCTCAAAGTGGTTGGTTGGGATCGAGGTCAATACTGTGCAGGAAAAAAGCTGAAAAAACTGCCTTTACAGATATAAGATACAGTAAAACATGCACTATCCTCAGACTCCTGACTCGGATCCAGAAATAAAACCTAAAAAGGATTCAATCTTTTACAGTAGGTGGAGAAACTATAAAAGCAGAAACCAAAAAAAATGAGAGTGAAATTGCATCAAAGGTGTGAGCACGTACTTCTGGTCGTACAGTAACTTATTTCCACGTCACCTTCCTGCATAAAACGTTTTCCTCCATTTGTCTGTCTCATCCACGTGGTTCTGAGTGTCCACGTGTTTAAATGTTGCATGTGTTGAGGGTTTTTAAAGTGGTTCCATGGACGGACCATGAGGAAATGTGGTCCCTGGCCAAAGACAACGGTAAGTCCTTCTCTGCCAGTTTGACGCGTGACTCCAAGTTTTCTATCAGAAATAAAGTGGAGTTGATGCAAATTATACAAATGTGAAGCTTAAAACTATTGGATTCATTTCAGTGTGATCCATATTTGCATCAAACCACCTTCTTCCTGCTTGTCTGACATGTGATAGGACGTGTGCGGTTGGGTGACTGAATGTCTCCTTCTTTAAAATGTTTTGTCTGCAGGGACTGAGAGTTTAAAGGCAAACGTAGGGACTGTATTAAGCTTTAGTCTGGGATCACACCAGGGTTTGTAGAGTTGTTGACCCCTTCAGCGTGTTTCGTTCAGAAACATTGGATGAGATAAAGTGAGAGTGCCCTTTGTTGTTGAATTAAAATTCTGTGTATATGATAAACGTGGATCCCAAATCCCCTCACTGTGCTTTCACTGACCCCTGGTTATGTCGTGGTGTCAGTGGCTGCAGGTTCCAGCCGATCATTTGAAGTCAGTGGTTAATTTCTTCTCTTCGAACACGTGAAGCCAGGCTTTGAAACGTGTGATTGTTTAACTCTAATCATCCACCTTTTTCTAGACAAATTTCTGTTATCAAATTGCTGCTGTAAACTAGAACTGGACCCAACCTGTTCTTGCAACTGGGCAGAGCCGCGACTACTGAGCTGCCAATTAGGAAAAACAAAGCTCTATGGAAGAAGGCAAAGGGTCTGTTATCAAAAAATCAGATAACTGGGGAAAATGAACACATCCACGATAATGAGGGCAGCAACAAACTGGGGGGAAAAAAGCCCAAATGTTTGGAGATGGGAGGAGTGTGAGGCGGCATCAGGTGGATGAAAACCCACGAGGCGGCAAACTGCACCAGCAACCACCACCAAACACAATTGGAGCAGTAACGTGCACCAGTAGATCCAACTAAAGGCCCTTGAATTAACGAGTTTCAGCTCTTGTAATGAGGTTAGAGGACTGTCCCCGTCCAAGCTGATCATGTTTTGAACGGTTCTAGTTCGGGTGGTGGGTGTCACCATTGGGGGAAACTCACCTCTCCCAGTGTTTCCTCTGACCAGAGCTCAAACCAAACCCTGACCACATTGAAAAGACTGTACGACTAAAACCATCAAATATCCAACTACAGAGACGCTGACGGGTTTTAATTTAATTTCTGTAATTAACGCTATAATGACAAATGACCAGAATCGTGTTGAGCTGCTTGTTACAGTGTAAACGACGCTGCCTATGGATCAACTCTGTACACGGTTTCTACATGACCACGAGCAGAGCTTGGCGTTGTTTCCAGCACTTTCTCTTTAATAACTGACCAACGTTCCGACTAACACAGATTTATGGGCGTTCAGCGAACTCTAATTATTTCCTGTTGATTTATGAACTTTTCTCTCCAGTGTGCTGACAAGTAAAAACCCTGTTGTTGTTTGTCAGATACACATTCGTGGACATACTGAGGGCCATCCTGCTGTCCCTGGAATCTATGATCGAGGACCCAGAGCTGCAGGTCAACGGCTTCATCCTCATCATCGACTGGAGTAACTTCACCTTTAAGCAGGCGTCCAAACTGACTCCCAGCATGCTGCGGCTGGCCATCGAGGGGCTACAGGTGAGAGGCTTTGGGCTTGATGGTTGGTCCAGGGTTTACTTTGCAAAGTCTGTGATCCCGGCATCCTGATCTGAGTTGTTTTCTTACCACAGACTTTTGCAGTAGTTGCATAATCTTCCCCAAATCTCGAGGATAAAGGTGACGGGTAACAAGCAAATCAGCATTTCCACTGACCTGCTGGGAAAAAATATTAGTTCATTTAAAGAAGGCGTCACTGATATTAATCTTCTTTTTGGCGCTAGTACATGTACATGCCACTAAAGTCCACTCTGACTTCTCTAAAGTAAAATCTCCCGATGTTGTAAACAACTCCTAATGATGGAAAAATCCCTCCTGATGATGTCACGGGGAGGAGTTGTTCAGCTAGAAGCAGCGAAATATTTGAATGTAGGAAAGTTTAAAAGCAGCCATGTACAATTAAATATTAAACTAAAGACACAGAAAGGTGGAAATGAGTCAAGCTTATGACATATCAGTTATTATATATTTACAGATTTTATTTGTGGTTTTCACTTATTTCTGATTCATTCACTTTGTTGTGCTTGCGCTTAAGTGATTAGTCAGTTATAGTTAATTCTTCCATTTGCAACATTTTTTACAATAAACTTATTGTATAACGCAAACATGTCAAACTTTTGCTGGTTCCAGCTTTTCCGAATATGCTGCAGCAGGATCTCCTGCCGTTTTGGGGATCCCACTGAAATGTCCTTGTTTTTAAAAGAACAGCTTTTAAATGCAGTGTAAGTGTTAATGTTGTGAATGACCGTTGCAGCTGGAAAAGGATTATACACAGTATATATCCAAATTTATGTAATATCTACACAAATGTAAAGAGTCACATCATCAGCAAACGATAGTTCTGTGTTCCAATGGCGTGGTGTTTGCTGATGCGAGTTTATCAGTGTAAAAGGCTCATTGATCGTGGATTACGTTGGAACAGCAAACTATGATCTTTCATATGTGCAATGCTCAACTTTGTCAGTCGATTAATGAATTACTGTTGAGTAACTGATAAAATAATCATAATCATGACAGTCAAATTAAATTTACGAGTTACTGTTGGGATCACTTTTTAATTGTTAGTTGCAGCCCTTCATCATCCATATATTCTGACCTCACCATCTAGCAATGAACCAGCAGGTTGGACTGCTATCTCCTAATTCAGTGGCTCCCAACTATGGCTCGGAGGGCAAGTCCACGAAGTGAAGACGGAGGTGGAGAGATTGTCAGTGTTTCCAAGTGTTTTATCTCAAATTACAGAGTTTCTTTCAACCCAACGTAGATTTTCTTGTTGCAGCTCCATGTTTATTATTGTAACCAGTGCAAACGTGCATTAAAACAATCTGCAAAACCTACTACAAGGTCAAAGGTCATGTACTGTGGAAATTCAGTCCTGGTCGTTTTAATAAATGCTCCTTGGTTTGCTGTAAGAATTAGTTTTCAAAATGTTAAGCTGTGGCACTTTTTTTTTCCATTTAGCTCCTTCCCATCATCCTGTCTGCAGTCCAAATATTTCACTTAAAGGAACAAGTCAAGCACCGTGTTAACGCTGAGAGCTTATTCAAAGAGCAGTAGAAGGGAATAATAACACTTCCATTTTGATTACACTGCACCGAGTTGCCTTGTTGGGGTTCGTTTGGCAGGTAGATGATGCGAAGAAAAAAAAGTTTTCTTCACGGTTGTCGGTTCAGTTTGGCCTAATTCTCGCCTTCTCCAAAAGAGCTGGTTTTCCCAAACGCTCCAGTTTTGCAGGGATATGGGGAAACTGTAGCTGTGCTCATTGCATTTGTGTTTGTGTTGAGGATTTTTTTTTTTTTTTTTTTAATTTTCACGGCGTGAATGTGCATTAGTCCTCTCAGTCATCAGGAGACATTTGATGTCATTACTGAAAGAGTTAGCGGAGGAAAGGGCTCAGTTCGGCCGTCCTCTGGTTCACAGCCAAAGCTGAAAGGACGCGTCTTTACGTCTGTGTGTGCCTGAACCACAGGGGGTCTTATTGCTTTCTCAACATCCTTGTGAATCATCTGCCAATTTGTGTTGGGCTCCATTAGTCAAAGTGAAATCTAAGGGGAAGTGTTGAGTAAGATGCAGCAAGGCCTAAAGATTATCTGATGTTCTGGTGATGGATGACGAACACAGTTACCTTCTCAATGCATTTTTGGTCTGAACATGAAGGAACATAAAGGATATAATAAAAACACAGAGGTTAAGTCATGATTAAAAATCCTTTTTTTACATTTAATTTAAAAGTATTAAAGCATTTAAAGGGCGAATTCACCAGTTTTCAACTTGCTTCTATAAAGTTTTTTATCTTCCCTCTGACTTAACTACATTAGAATATTCCTCTGCTTCTCGCTGAAAACTCCTCTGGGAAAAGCAGTTTGACTATGATTAAAAGTCCCTAGTGTGAACAATCAGATGACCTAATCTGAACTTAAGGCTCCTCCAAGTGATGACATCTGGAGGCATTTTTTTAGCTAAAGGTTGTAATATTTTAATAACAGGGAAGTTAGAGGGAAGTTTGTAATTTATTTATTTACATCTGCTTGTCAAAATAGATCCAAAAGAAGCAAATCGAAAATTACATGAAGGTGTCATTTATTAACAGCCTTAAAATATGTTTTGCACCAAAGTGTACAAACCCTTGTGGTACATTTAGATATTAGTTTTAATAAGATATTAGTAAATCGTTATTGTATGTATCTTATGAAACATAATTTTTTTATTTTCTGTAGAAATCCTGAACTTGGACATACAGTACAATTTGATTTACGCTTAAATGACGGCAGACAGTAGTTTAGGGCCTGAGCCTCGATGTGATATTTTGCTGCTTTGTGTCCACTGCAAATTAAAGTCTGTCAGTTTGAAAAATCTGGTGTGACGCCTTTGTGGTTTGCAACTTATATCACTATATTTCAGGTTTTATTCATTTTACTTTTGGTAGACAAAGTGGCTGTGTGTGTTTAGGCTGGTGCATCCAACCATTTGCCTGATGTTGACTGGGATCAGCTCCAGCTGCTGCAGGTCTAAAGGAGACGTGGTTGTAGCTAATGGATGGATGAAGTGAGAGACTCTTTCCCAGTCGGTGCTACGGAAAAGAGACACTTTGGACTTCACTTGTCCACACGTTCTCCGACTTTAAGGATAAAACATGCAGAAATGGTTCTTCACTGTAAAACACGTCTTGTTTATTCCACAATCCATCCAGTAAATATCTACATCCCATTTATGACCCAAAAGTCCCAAACGGAGCCGTCAGCAACAGTTTCCTGCGTCCTACCGACTTGTTTGACTTTTCCACATAACTTCCTGCCCAGCGTGACAACAGTGCGGGGCGTTTGCAGAGAGTTGGGCAGGTTCCATGTTCTCGGTTTCAGATGATGAATAGCAGCAGCTTGTCCTGAGCACGTCCTTCACTTGCAGCAAACGTTGTTTTTTTTGGCTGGGTCAGCACAGCGTTCAGGTGGCGCATTGGCAGGAGAAACCTCTTACTGCTTCTTCAGACTTGGGCAAATGGCTGCAGACTCAAGGCAGCGCATCGCTGTGATGACTCCATATATGCCACGTTTCTGACAGCTCTCCAGGCGCAGATTAGAGCCTGAACTATTAATGGGAACTATTAGCTGAGCCCTGAGTCATTTGCAACTGCGCAGCCGCTCTCGGCCGTAGCTGCTCGCCATTTGGGGCACAGAACAAATGGAGTCGGCGTAACAGGCTGGTTTGATTAGATTTGGCAAATAAAATGCACAAAACTAGTTACTGAAATCATCGGAAAGTGGTAATAAATTCAGTCTTATTTTTGCCCGGGATGCAAAAGCGAGTTAACAAAATCTGAGGTGGTAATTATTTTTATTCCACTTACTGTCTTACTAAAATTATATACGGAAACCAAACTAAGTGTTGTGTTTTCCAAAGCTTGTGCCAGCTCCGAAGCTGCCCAAAAACTATTAAAAACACATCAGTGAGCCGCACAGTTTCACTGGGAGACTTGTTCATTAAATTAAACTTGGTACTGTAGTTTATTTTAAACCAATAGAACAGATCAAATGTGTTTTTCTCTCTCTCTCTGAAAATGATCTGTTTACTATAAGCTGCTGTGAACCGCTGACCCTTCAAAATAAAATGAGGCTTTTGAAAGTTTACATCTCGGAACCAGTCATGGATGGATGACTGGAACGGACCTACTGGGTGCAGACCAGGGGCCCATTGGACCGAGCCACTGAAGTTACTGTTCACGTTTCTGGTTTAGAATAACTGACAAGAAATGAGCTGCACAACAACCAAAAATTGGCAAAAATTACTCGAAAGAACGATCTAGAACTGAAAAAGAACAAAACGTCCAAAAATGAACACACAGTGACTTATGACTAACGTGAATGGTCCAAAAGCAACTAAATGTAAAATTTACCACAGATCCAAAATGACCAAAACGAAAAGGCCTAAGCAGAGGGTTAATAATCTCCCATAGATCTAGTGTGTTTGCAGCTTAGAGCCTTAGATAAAATATAGTTTTTGGTCTATATATTTGGTCATTATATTTGTCAACAGTAGAATGACCTTCTATCCCCACCACAAACCAAACTCAATCTTGAATAAACTGCATAACTGAGTTCATTCCGTTTGCAATTGGACAAAACGAAGACAACGTAAAGGAGTTGGACTCGTGCCGACTCATGTAGACAAAGGAGTTCTGCTTCCAAATGGCCATAAGTGGATGGAAATGATATTTGAGGCAGATTATTGCTTCAGTGAGACTCACGGGTGTCCTCGTTCATTCAGCCTATTTAAATAAGAAGAGGAGGTTTTTTTTTTTTTGTCTTTACGCGTGTGGGGGATGACTAACAATGTTTTCCAATCTTCGAATACAGTAAGGTGCTGTTGTAAATGTACGTTTAAGCCAGTAAGCTACAGCTACAGTAAGCGAAGACACTGTAGTGGAGCTGGGCCTGAGTCATTCTCACACACACACACACACACACTTATCTGAATATTGTTTAACATCCACAGTGAGTCAGTTCAGTCTGAGCACGTCTGGTTATGAATCTGAAAAGCAGCAAGTGTTTAAAAGCAGCCGAGTCTCGCTGATCTGCAGGGCAGTCACACGCCGTCTCTTCTGCATGACTGTGCGTGATGCAGTTTGATGGCTGATTTACACCGAACACGTCGCTTCAACTTCCGCGTGCATCAGCAACTTTGTATCCGCCGCCGCCGCTTCCTTGTTTCCCTTTTGTTTCCAGAAATGTTCCATTATGCTCCGCGCTGGATAATCTGATGCTAATGTGAACCGACAGCTGTGTGATAAAAAATAACAATGGCAATTACGCTGCTAAAGCGTCTCTGCAGACACGCAAAGTGTTTGTTAGAGCTTTCCAGAATAAGCAAAGTTATCTTCCCTCTGCTGTCCATCTCATCCACCTGCTCTCGGGCAGTAAGGTCAACGATCCAATCAAAGTTGTTCTTGACTCTTATTCGACAACTGCTTTCACTTTTTGGAGCATGAGAAGTCAAACGTTGCTGCTCATCCTTATTTCCACCGTGTCGTCTCATTCTCCATGTTAATGCTGCTCACTTGTGATTAACTCTTTTGTCATGGCAACGGTGGTTTTTGAGCAAATGCAAACGGCATGTAGGCCGCACGCCTTGAGATCAAAATTTGAAGCACAGCGTGTTGCAGAAATCACAGTAGAAGCATGTCGGATCCCTGCTGGGTTCAGTAGGTATTACACCCCCACAAATGCAGCTGCCGTCCTCCTCTGTTGGTTTTGTTCTATTCTGCTTTGATTGTTTAGACTTTTTGGAGGATTTCTGCCTAATGTAGGCAAGAGGCAAACAGGAAAAGGGAGGAGAGAGCAGGGAAATTGTGGTTTCTGTAGAACTAAAGTTCAACCACAAATACAAATCCATGTTTTAAAGTTTCTAATTTCATCCAAACCAAAACATTTGAACATTATGAGGATGTTAATGTACAGATGCAGCTATATTACTGCTGAATGCCTCAGTAAAAATATCATGAAAATTATGTCAAAATCTTAGTTTGGGGGAGAAATCGGCATTAATCATTTCAAACACTTGGGTTTAACATCAAGAAATGGATATGAAGCAAAAGTTCAGGCTTCAGCTTTTATGGTTTTCACAGCTGGAAAAACTAAGAACAAAGCAACATTGGAATATGTGACTGACGAGTGTTTCCTCTCACATTCAGATTTAAAAATGTCTGCTCTTGGCTTGAGCCTGTGTGTTTTTTGTTAAAGAATAAATGAAAACCAGACAGCTGTGTATGGGGAAAACAGTTTGTTCATCCTAATATATACGATTACATTTCTTATGAAAACATAAACCTATTTTAAATTTGAAGAAAACATGGAAAAGCAATCACAGACATTGGGCGTAGCCACTAAAGTAATTTGCATTGTCATGAAAAAGAAAGAAACCACTGGTGCACTGAGCAACATCCACAGAACAGGTCAAAAAAAGGAAAACTGCTGATGACGGGAGCATTATGTCAAAGCTGTGAACGACCAAAAACCTGAACAAAGCAGAGAGTACCATCATCAATGAACTCCCACAGAGTTGATCCCAATTCACCATTTAGGGAGACAATTCGCGGCCACGCCCCGAGATGATGCTACCTGCGAGCATCACGCAGCCAAGTTGCAAAAGTGCCAAGATATGAACCACAAAAGTTTTCTAGACTGCTGAGACCTGTCTGTAGCACTTCAATTATTAAAACTAAAGGTTGCATCAGAATCTAAGTCAGTTGTGTCATTCCCCACAAAACCTAATGGCTGTTGCAGATTCGTTGCACAGGAACATCATTTATAGGAGGCAAGAAGAGAGGAATTACTGAGAATTCTGATCGAATTTAGATTTAATAAGCATTTAAGGACACAAAAAGAGCTATGTGTCCTTTAGTTGACCCTGTCTACACTCTGGGACTTATTACGCTGCCTGTTCATGCCACAAACTGTCGTCTGGGGTTTGTGTTCCCATCCCTACACTACACAACATGGTACATGCTCCATTTTTTTTTTTCATTTTCTCCACTTGTATGAAAGGAAGCCTTCATTTCTTTATGCTCTCACAAGAGATTATTATTTTAAAGCGTCCTGGGAAACACAGGATGTGAGATAGTGGAGTGCAGGATGGTATTCAAAGGTATCCCGTCCTAATCCTCCAGGATTACAATGTAACAGAGGGATTAAAGTTTCACGTCTCCACCGTCTTTTGTGCTGTTGTTCTTTGACAACTTAGAAAAATGTTTTAAAACTGGGTTCAAAGTGATTCATGAAGAAATACTTTGAAAAAATACTTTGGCTATGGAAACAGAGTTGCAGGTTTTAAAAATCAATTTATCGACGATTGAGTCACAAGAAATAAATTGTATTTTTGTTGCCCAGTAAAACCCGTGCGCACATCATGTGTGCACACAGAGGCCTTTCGTTTCAATCGCTTCCTGTGATGCATTGACAGTGATCAAAGAGAAACGGCGTGAAGCGTCAAATGCGCGTTTTGTAATGTCTGAAGTGAGAAAACGCGTCAAAGGTTTGGTCTCATCTACAAGGATTTGATGTCTTGTTTTCAGCTTTTTTCTTTTTTCTTCTGAGGTTTGTTCGCTGTTTTTTTCTTGTTGTGAATGTTCAGGCTGTTCAATGCCGGAGGTGGACTCGCACAACCTCCCGTCTCGCTTAGCCGTCTTGTTTCTGAGGTCAGAGATGAGAATCTTGTCGTTAGGGCGATCTGTCACAGCCTGACACCCTCTGACCTCAGATCAGCTACCTGCCACTCACCGTAACAAATCACCTGTCCTCCGTCTCCTGCAGTTAATCGAGTGTTCAGCCTTCAGCAGACTTTGCTCTAATCTGCATTCGGAGCTGCAGCGTTTAGGTTTTTAAATGATGTGAACCAGAGGGGGAAAGTCCTGCATCTGTTTGTCGGTCTGTTGGCAGGATTTGGCTCACATTTGGTGATGGATCAGCGCTGACCCAGGCATCAGTTGATTAGATTGTGGTGATGATCTGCCTGTGGGATTTTGTCCATCAGATGCTTTTTGTTCTTGCCAAAACTCTTAATGTTGCATTCAGGGACACGTGGGGGGGAACGTCTGACATATGGTACAGTACTTCTTAGTGAGCTGAAAATGACTTTCACTCATTTGGGTTTGGCAAACAACAAGATAACGAGGTTCAATCTTAGTTCAAAGATTAAAACCAAGTGAAGTTTTTTTTGGACTTTAGAGTCAGAAAAAGCAGATTGATTCAGAGTCCTGTAGAGCTGCCACAGGCCTCAGTGTCATCGAGTCATTTTGTGCATCTTGGGCAGATAAGTTGCTTTGTTCGAGACTTTGACCCTGAGGCATAAATAACTAAGGTGACATGAAATACAGTCGTCCCTGTACCTCCACCTCCACACGTTGTTCTATCTCAACAGATCAAGTGTAAAATTTCTTCGTCTGGTGTTTTTGTCAATTTCACCTCCTCTGGACTGGAAAAGGAGCCATGATTGGATGTAGCACAGGATATTAAAAATGGATTGCTGATCAGGTTTATGATCATCCATACCTCTGCCGTCTGTGGCCAAGTGAAAATGAAACCGTCCTACATCTCACCTGGAATTCATTTGAAGTCGGGCCATTATATTAAAGATTGGAGCAGATCCAACAGACACTCGGGTTGGAAGAACTTTGAAGTGCAGGTATCTTATCATTAATTTACAAGGCTTAGAAGGTAGAGCAGGTCCCCATTTTATCCCCAGCTCGTCTTGGCCACTGTGTGTCCGTCCCACTCTGTGCATCGATAGACCAAGAGATTTTTCTTTTTCTTCATAAAATGTAAATGTTTCCAAGTCACTCCCAATAAAACTACCAGTCTGTTCTAATCAGCCCATTCAAATGGTTCAATGGCTCCTCACTCTACCTGCTGGGAAGCCCAGTGTCCCTAGTCCCCAACATGTTGCTGGATGAACTGGATCCAGACCTTCATATTCATGAGAGGATGAATCCTGATGTTTAATGTCATTGTCAAACTGAAGTGTGGAGATCATTACATTTTGGGGGTTAAATTTAAAACGTTTCCTCTTCAAACTATGAAATCGTCTTTGGACTCACACCTTTGCATGTTTGTGTTAAAATTGGAAAGTAAAAAGAGCTTCTGTATCATATGAAGCAGTTCAGGCGTCAGGCCTCCCTTCGTCCTCTGTCCCCTCAGGCCGTCCCTGCCTCTCTCCCTTTGGTTTTCTTTACCCCCCCTCGCCTTAATAAACATCCTCATCCTTCCCTTCCCCCTCACCTCTCTCCTGTGTCTCTCTCAATTCCATCACTCCATCATTGTTCACCACAGACAGCACTGACAGGGCAGGCTTAGCATTCAAACCAGGCTGGGATCGTCACGTTGTTTTAAATGAACTCGCAGAATAAAAATCCAGCGTCAGAAACGCTGCGAAATCGCGTTCGTTCTTTTATTCAAACGAGGCATCGTCGTCTCCATCTGCAGCTAGTTGCGCGGCACAGTGTGCTTCATCTTACTCCCCTCCATCCTTTTCCTCCCCTCCCTGGCTCCCTCCCGCTACATCCCACCCTTGCTACGTTGCCACGGCAACATGTGGGCCTGCCGCGCTATCTTGCTCTGCCCTCTCCTCCAGATGGGCTCCCTTTTTTGTGCGTCTGTGTGTGTTTGTGCAGAGGGAGAAACACACTTCTCCACCTCCCTCCTCCTTTTTTTTCCCTTCATACTCTCACAAGCAGCTGGTTGAGTGTCAGCTATTGCACCAAACAATACTGTAAATGCATTATGTAAATGTGAGTCATTGTCAACAGTTTAATGATGGAGACAATCACATTTTTTACATCGCACAAAATTCAGATGCATAACATGTTCAGACGGCTTTTCCTGGATTGTTAATGTTATCTAGGAATTCATGTTTCCATCGGGATTTTTTTGCAATGTCCGTTTAGTGCCAGTGAGTCAGTTTTGTCTGATTCAGTGAAATAACAGCCTGAGAGTCTTGACGTCGAAACAATGAATCCATATGGACTTTGACAATCCCCTAATTTTTCAGCTACTTTCATTTTTTAAAGTGGACTCATACAGGAGGAGAACAAAGGTCTTTTTTTACAACGCTGGCTTCTAAAAATTACACGTCTGTACAACTAAACTGCAACTGTTTTTGTAGAGATCTAACTTGCCACTTGCCTCTGAATTATGTTTAAGCGTAATGAGGATTTGTTTTCACCTGACATAACAAGCTGCAAGAACACTGACTTTTTTAATATCACAAATAAAACCACAATCTCTAACCTTAACCATTTTTTTTGCCTAAACTTAACCACACACGTAGACTGACAGTGATTTTTGCCTCCTTCCAGATGACATCAGAATATAATTTTAATTACATTTTCTGCAGCAAACATTCATGTTTTGAGTTTAGTAGCATAGGAACATAATCGTGAAGGCGTTGCTGTGCAGGCCTTGATATGAAAAGGGTTCATGCAGCCATGTCAATTATATATTTCAGAAGTATGAAGTTTATCTGTCAAACATTTAAACCTTATTTAGTGGGCAAACATGTGGTAACAAACCAAATACTACATGAAAATCCCACTCGGCATCAACAAGGATTAAGAGTGAACCTGCTACATATTTCTGTTTCTTTTAAAGCTAATATGTAGATTGTTGTTTAGGGACGGAAAGGGACACGTGAGAGGAAAAAAAGATGGTTACAAAAAAACACACGGACATTTGCGACATCTTGCAAATGTTTTCGTTGTAGTGAAATGGAAAGGGACGCATTTAGCTGACATCCATCAGTGTTCTGCAGTTGGTTGCTAACAAAGTCAAACGTGTCCGCTGTGACTTCTAAGAATTAGACGTCCCTCATCTAAAAATTAATTGTTAATGGGATTAAAAACACTGGCTGAGATTTCAAAATGAGCTAATATTTTCAATGAAATTGTTCAATATCTGATTTATATAAAATTACCTTTAAACATCCTTTTTCGTTTCTCACATTTTAAAATTTAACATTTTGAGACACTGGCATTAACTAATTAACTGATGTTAAAAATGAAAAACAAATTTGTAGACTTGCAGTCAAAGATGTTTTGTCAGATGTAAAACCGTGAGCTCTCCTAAACAACCTGCATTAATTTATCCTTCACTTTTCTTGGAATGAAACATTGAGTGTGGAGCTCTGCAGACATTACGAGCACATTAACATATACAGTAGTACACTTGCAGCCAGTAATCTCCATGTGGATTTACTCTGCATTAGCATAGTTATGTAACACGCAGACAATGGCAGCGGAAAAAGATTCCGACCTAGTGTATCTCAAACTCGTGTACAAACACAGCAGATCTCTAGAAATTATTACTTTGCAAAATATTTCCACTAATAAAGTGAAGATGATGCATATTTGAATTGAAAATTCTAAATTATAACCCCTCCCGCTCGTCATCATTATGTATATTGCGTAAAAGCTTTCTGGGCGCCCTACAATTTTCCTTTTTTGTCTCAAGCGGTAGAAACATTAGACATGTTGTAAATGAAGCGTTCACTTCATGCTCTCATAATCAAACACTTGCAGCAGACGGCTTCCTCTTTGTCCTTAACAAGCCTGATAGACAGTTTACCAGCAGATAATATTAATCACATTGTTTCCAACGTGCTTTTAAGTGTCATTAAACAGGAAATTGACCTGGTTGCTCGTGAATAAACAGGCTGTTGACCAGATTTATCTTTACAAACAGAGCACTATTGATTCAAACCGTGTTCTCGCTGCTCGTTATCTGGAACTGCAGCTGTGGAAGAAGCCAACAGCTGATTGAACGCTCTTCCCCTTTAATTAGACTACACTGAATATGCTGCGTTTCTGCAAATACACTTTAAATTTTGTATTTCTGCACAGATTTTTGGTGACAGTTGTGGAAGGCCATGACCAAAATATCCCGTCAGTAGGACTGTGCATCTCTCTGAAAGGTGCGTATTGCATTGGGCAGCGGCGGACACAGGTTCCAAAGGACACCTGATGCACTCAGTGGTTCCCGTGATTGGTGCAAGCATGAATGTTGGCACGGTTCCGTGGAATACCCATGCCCGGTGCATCCACCCATGCAGAGGATGGAAGTTAGAGGGGATGATGGTGCTTCTATCCCTTCTAACCCTAACCCTTTTCGCATCATTTAGATGCAGGTGAAGTTCTATACACATGACTAAATTTCAGGCAAAAACCACCTTACAAACTGCAACACCGCGCACTTCACCACGATTAGCGACGTTTCTCATTTGATCTCGGAAGCTTCAGGACTCATGACTTTGCGATGAACTGGGCAGAATGGGCCAAGTCAGCCCTCTGTCACTGCAAATCTCTCCGTCCCTCTGTGTGTTTGGCACAAAGACAAGATCTGTTGGGTTTCCGCCCACAATCTGGATGCTCAGGTCAACTGCACCAAGCACAGACTGCATGAATGCAGGGCCAGACCCGTGACAAGCACGTGCAATGCTGGCATTTTTCTATTATTAAAAAAGAAAGTGTATCTCTGTCTTGAGGCAGAGTGAAGCCGACCACATGCAGCTGAAATAAAAATTCAGCGTGATCTCAGAGTTAAAGAGAAACTCCCTCCCTCCCTCCCTCCTCTCCGAGCTCCTGTGTGGAGGTGGCAGCACTTGGATAACCTGCAGCGCCTGCAGTTTAATTGGTGTGACCTTCGCTTTTACTGTGACTCTTGAGCAGGAAACTGTAACGCTGCTTTTTGATCTGCATTTCAGTTTAACATGCACAAAATATGCTTCACAAGTATCACAAGCAAACAAAGTAAACATCTGTTTATATCATTATTCAGAAGGACCGACTCCAAGTACGGAACCTAAATAATAATAATAAATAAATAGTAATTCGACGCGACCTGCCAGACAATGTAGTTAAAAGAAATGGAAAAGAACTAAACCAGGTCTAACCTCGGCCCGGAAACCAGCTGGATAAATCACCAGTGGGACTCTGGAGAAAGGGGTAATAGGTTTTCTGATTAGTTAAAAGGTTTGGGAGCAAAGACGAGGAGGAAAACGCGATGACAGCGAAGGCGGAGTGTGCAGACAGAGTTGACATAAGTGGTGTGAGTCTTCTCATCCTGAGCAAAGCGATTGGATAAAAGGCTCCGGAGAAATAAAGACTGAAGTAGCATCCGAGGTTTAACCAGGCTGCAGAAAGTCGGCTAAAAGCCTTAAATCAGCAGAGGAGCCGCCTTGTCTTTGGCGTTCTTGTGCATTTTATGAGCAGAAGTGCTGCGTGGTTGAAAACGTTTAACCTGCAGCGACGTGCCGAGCATCACTGTTCTGTTTTCTTCCACTAAGACACTTTTATGAGTTTAGCGTTGGTTCCACTCAGACGTTCTCCTGTAGAGGTGGTTTTTATAAAGAAAAACCTGGCAGCAAAACGATGTCGACGCTCCGGACTACACTTTACATCCTGAAATAAAAAGCACTCCGGTGGATGTCTTCTTTCTTTTCCACTGAACTCACTTTTTGTGTATCTTTCCACTGGAGGACATGTTTACTCGGCCTTGTGCGGATGCAAAGTGACAGGAGCCGAGCGGAACGGAGGGAGCTCATCAACCTGATGTGGCGTTCAAAGACTGAGAAAGCATGACTGAGAGAGGGGATGTATGACCACGACCCAGACACGTGTCGAGCCGTAGACGGCACATGTCAGGCGGTGTAACGTCAGTGCAGTGCAAGGAAAATGTTGCTTTGGTTTCACTGTATTTGCACAAAAACAAAAAAAAGTCAAGTTTTTTTTTGTAACCACCTTCCATTAATGGGGTTATTGAAATTTAATATACTGTATGTTGATTTCCTACCAAAAATCTTAACGTAAAAACCTTACGTACGTAAAACATGTGCTGCACTGGATTTTATGTTTTTCCTTTCATTTATCAAAGTTTAGGACTGGACATTTGGACAATATAGATTCTTTGAAGAAAAAATGGGCAGCACGGTGGCAGAGTGGTGAACCATGAAGGTCCCAGGTTCAATTCCTGAATGAGATGGGGCCTTTATGTGTGAAGTTTGCAAAGGTTTCTTCCGGGTTTTCCGGTTTCCCCCGGTCAGTCACAGCGGCTCAGGAGTAACCCTCCATCTGATCATGTGACACCTATGACCTGCCACCTACTGCCATATTAGTGAGATGTCCACGAATATATGCTTTTATTTGATGGATTTCATGAGGAGCCGGCTGAGGTGGTTGGTTGGGTGAGTTTGAGTTTGAGTTTGGTGGAGTTTGAGATGAGATCCACGTTCACGTCCTAGTCCAGATTCTTTCTGTATTATACTGATAATGACCCGCTGAGCCTCTGGCATGTGGGGCAGATCCCTGCTGGCCTTCATAACGTTTGAAAGAGGAAAAAAAACTGAGATAATTGTCACTCGCTTTGCAGGGTTTTATCTCATCAAATCAAAGTTTATCCATAAACTATTTATCAATTAACAAGGTTTGTGCAAAATTTTTTTTTTTTTTTTTTACTGATCTTTGGGGGTTTGGGGATGATGAAACACAGGAACTGAAAAACGAGACTAATTCGGGCAGACTTTTATCGTGGCGCTGCTTCAGCCCAGTGTCTCTGACTGGGAGGACGAGTGGACAGTGTGGTTCCATTTATCTGGGTCCGTTCTGCCATCGCTGCTGCTGTCACATTTTCCCGTTCGATAACATGAATAACAGAGGAGCAACTTTGCCTGTGTCGCCGTACGACCTGGTGTCACAGCTTCTGCAGGTTTAAAAATCAAAAAAATATAATAAAATATTTCCTGCAACAGAAACCCGTGTCGCTCATGTCTGCTGATGTCTCTGTCCTCTTGATTCCGTCCTGCTGCTGCAGTTTCACCTGAGATGAGTTTTTGTGTCTGTTGAATTTGTTCTACATTTGCCGATGACGTTGTCGTGCGGCACATTTGCTTTGATGCTGCTACATGTAAATTTGGGCCCTGCATGAATTATTGACGTGGTTCTTTGGGCTTCTTTGCTAATGTCATGTGTTTATTTGTTCTGTGTGTGCATCATATACTGACTCATCGTCCTCTAATAAGCTGCTATGGCTGAAATCTGAGCTTAAATCTTCTGCCAGATATCAATTTATATTCAGTCTGTTAAGCCCGAGCAATTGTGGATTTGGATGCTCATGTTCAAGCTTCGACGCTGCAAACGTAACTGCTGGGTCTGGCTTGGAACACTTGGGTATCAGTTCTACGGAGAAACGTTTTGGTTTTTTGGTCAAATTATTTTCCATCTGTTTCCTTTTTGTTTTGTGTTACTGTGTGCGGGTTTAGTGAGTCATGGCATTTGTCATTTAATGTGTTTTTCTGAAAGTCTGGTGCCTAATTTTGGTCATTTTGTGTAAAGTTCTTATTTTTAAATATGAATAGTGACTTGAACTCTGACCTCTCAGAGTTCTTGCATCTTGTTGGAGAATTCAATAATCCCTCCATGACAAAATTGCCTTTTTCTTCTGTTACTGTAATGGTTTTGTTGCGTGGAGGCATAGAAGTACAGCTTAGGTTGAAATGACAATTACTTGTCGATTCAAATCAGAACAAAGGCCGAAAATTAAAAATGCCAGTTTGCTGTAATGTACATAATTATTTGCCAGTTTCCAGGAAACCAACAAAGCAGCGTTTTTGCCTTTTTTGATTCATGTAAGAGTGTGTGTGGGTCTTTACGATGCTGGTTTCAACCTTCTCATCGGACTCGGCAGAACATCAAATAAACACATGTTCCTAAAGTTTGCGTTAAAATGCTTTCATAAAGAAATGAGTGGCATCTCTTCTCCTGTGCATTCCGCCCTCGTACGTAAACAGAAGTAAATCTCGGAGCCGTGTTCTGCACCTGCTGCTTGTCACATTCTGCTTCTTTTTCTCAGCCTGGCTGGTTTTGACAGCTACATCACTACAGCTCTTAAATATTTACCTGACCCGACGCTTACGTGAAACCTTTACAGGCAAAAATCTTTTGCCCCAACAGAGTTTCCCGGGAGTTTCTTCCTATAAACACTGCACCGGTCCTCCAAAAACACAGTGCCCCTTTTATTCTAGGACCTACTATGATCTTCAGGAGTGTGTGTCGAAAAAAAATGTCGGCAGCTACCTCCTCATAAAATGGTGGGAGTTTGGTGGGTTAGTTGGGGTTAGGTGCTACCACCCACTGCCACGAGACAGACGTGTAGGAATATATGGAGGCCTTTAATGACTGGAGCCAGTCACTTTTTCTATTTTTGGTGATGTAATTCATAGCCAACAAACATTTCATAAGGAGGAGCATGAGCGATACAGGTTCACGCCATTAGTCAGTGTTACTTTACACAATATTGTGCCACTGAACACACAGCGTTTAACCCTCTGCGTTCGTGTTTCCCCTTTGCACCTGTTATGTTTTATACCAACATGCTGTATGAGAACGTACATCAGTGATGTGTTCAGTGCCGTGGGACATTGGACAGTGATGGAAAAATTGATATGTCTACAGTAAAAGCTGCCCCACATCAGTGAGCCCAGATGTCATCTGTCAAGTTAAATTGGCACAATGAGTGACAATATGTGTAAGCTGTGTGTGCGTAAAAAAAAAAAAAAAAACATACACACATTAGACAAAGAAATACACAGAAATGCATGATTTTTTTTAAACATTCCAACAACTTCAACTTTGTTGTAATGAGGATGGTGAAAAATGATCAATGGTACAAAAGTAAAATACATTTACTGTTGTTGATCCTTTAAAGGTTTTAAATGCTGTATATTTTCAAAATAGAAACCCATTTCTTCATATGAAAATATCAACTAATTGTTTATTGTATGTGCTGCACTACATCTGAGATTTCAAAAGCTGTAAAAGATTTGTGGACAGAATTTACAAGTGTGAACCTCATAGATACAGAGACGATTGTGATGTGAGAGTACGAATGTGAATGCAGCGTCAATCTAAGCTCTGAAATCCTGAGGCGTATTCATTGTCAGGATGTCAGACAGAAAACGGAATGGTTTGAATGGGGTGGAGCCGGTGAGCGGCGACCAATCACACTGCGTTTCAGTTTTAAGCGATTTTAACGTGCTGTGCACAGTATTTCAACGGATCGGCAGGTGCCAGGCTGCTTTTTCCCACATCTGGCTCCTGCTCCAACGTAGAGGAAAACCTTGTCGATTCCCTAATGTCACAAAGCAGGAGGTGTGTGTGCTGTTTTTTCACGGCAAACCAAGCTTTAAATGGAAAATCATTTCTAACGCATTTACCTTCTTCAGTGAAGCTACAGGCGCCCAGGAGGGGGAGGCGCTGAGGTCGGCGAGGAATTTTTAGACCCAGGAATATGTGGAATTGATTGGGCTTAACGAATGACACCTCAGCCTCACACGGCGTCCTCGTGGCGTTTCTTTGTCACCTTTAATTTCCTGCAACCTTTGCTGAAACCGAACACCCTCGGCAGTGACCTGCAGCGAGAGCCCAAAATAAATCCCCACCGTCGCTCATTTGTTTAGAATCGACATTTGCCTCCCAGAAGCCAAAAATCAAAGAAAAAGCTGGCAGTGGGTAATTTTTACTGAATATTCGAGCTGTGTACTTAACAAGCACCTCAGCCTGGGGCTTATTTTGAGCCCGTCACTCCCTGAGAAAAAGCTCCAAAGCCTCAACATCATTTTGTTTGCATTTCGTGACAACAGCTGGTATCCGCTGAACGGCAGGATAACATCCGAAGCGAGTGGTGTCAGTCCCGATTGAGGATCTGAATAATCATCCCGTTCTCGTTCCCGAACCATCAGCAACGCTTCAGTTATTGATGTCTAAAAGCAATGACGTATATAAATTGAAAAGGTCTCACAGGGATCTAAACGGGGTCCTGGATGTTAAGGCTAGACGTTGCAACTTTGCCACAGGAGACCAGGTTCAACTTTAATGATGATCAATGCACAACGTGATGCATCACTATAGTCTGTGTATGATCTTGTCACTGTCTGTAGCATTTTGTTTTTTTGGTTCTTAAGCTTGTACCTGAACGTTACCATGACGAACCCTACAGCAGTTTTGTGTGTGGGTAAACTGTGGCACCCATGTGAGACTCCAAAGGACGTTAAAAAGCAGCAGGACTTGAGGCCTCGTTGTCTGATGCTGTGGGGCGACGACGTGTTGGAATATAAGGACTGTAAACTTGGGGATTCGGGCAACGCAGATTGACCTTCCATTTCTGACGCCACAAATATTGACAAGAAATGTTCATTACATGTGCTGTGAGTCATCAGCGGTGAATTTACAGCCGAATGCGTTTCTTCTTTTTCCAAATCATCCAGTCATCTTCAGGAAAACCTTTTCATCTGAAGTGTAATAAGGAAACTTTACATTAAAGCCACTTTTTCGATGAAACCCCGTTTTTCCCCCTGCTCCTTCCCCACATGTTTTATTCCATCTTGAACCTCTTCGTTTTAGTCTCACTACAGCTTCCTTTGCCTTTGTTTCAACACTTTCTCCTTCTTCCTTTTCTCTGATGCCACTCCGTCAAAGCGGATCGGTTCTTTAGACCCGCTCTCCTCCTCCTGCTTTAGCAGAGACGCTGCAGCTCATTTTTCATGTGTGTTTCAATTTCATGTATAATGCAGCGCCTCCCTTCATCAAAGTAAAAATGTCTGTCAAAGCAGGGGCCAGGCCAGGGTTTGGAGTCCAGAGGGACGTGACAGCTGGGGGGTGGAGGGGCTGTCTGACCACAGTTTGACCCATATAAGTCCCTTTATTACTGCTACTGACTTATTTAGAAGCTTAATACGCGCTGTTAGATCATTTGTTAAGGGGGATTTCAGTGAAAATAAGTAGATATTATAGTAATAATTGTGTGATGTAAGAGGTAAGAAATCAATTGGAGAGCGAGAAATGCAAAAATGTAATTTAGAACTCTAAGGTTTCTCATTTGGTTTTGCATCCTGCTTCAGAACTTAAAATTTCACATACGTTTGTGTATTTTTATCCAGCAAATAAAGTGGCACAAAATATTGATTCTTAAATTTAAAATAAATGCATGTGAGGCTTTAAAAGAAGATTCCAACAAGTTCTTAAACTGCTTAAAACTTCCACATCGAGTGCCAACGTGGTTCTAATGGCAGCAGCGGTTTGGTTTCCACCCCAGTGGGAAACATCTGTGCGTTTCAGAGCTAATCAACCTCTGGATATTTAATGCACAATGACGCACCTTTCGGCAATAAATGACAACACATAATGCGCATAAAATAAAAAGGTGTCGTCCATCTGTGCAGCCCAAATATGCTCGAGCACAAACTGAGGCTTTTTTCATTGCTTTAATAAATTTTATATTGGTTTTATTTTGTGGCGGTTTCATTTTATGCAGTAACTGTCATCGGCTGCTTAGAATGGAAACGCCGTAATTTCCATGTGTTCGTGGATGAATAAATTCAACCTACACACAAGACAATCTGTTCTTCACAGCTCGTCAATAATTCAACAGTGTCTGAACACGCTCGGCAATAATGTGGCTGTGCTCTCACAAACACACTGTAGTCGCATGCATAAATTCTGGGGAAATGGAAATATGTTGCTGACCATTATTCAGCTGTCAGAGCCACGGCTGTGAAATCAAACTGGGTCCTATCTGTTCTGTCAGGTGCTGGAATATTGAAAATCCAGCAGAAGAGAACAACAGCACGTGGCAGAAGTCTGAAACGTGGATGTTTTGCACCACGGGCAGGATTAATCTTTATTATTAACTTCACTGAGATATTAGTTCCAGTGGCAGGCAACATTCGGGCTGACGGGCTGACGGGCAGCGTCAGCGTTGCCGTTCTCAGTCTGCTTTGTGTTGTTCATCGGACGGTCTGGGAGCCAACGTCATGTGGAACAAAAGCCCCCGTTACCGAGTTCGACCTTGATGAATCATATCAGTCGCACTGTAGTTTCCAAACCTGGCCCTGACCTCACACACTCTGTGTGTGTGTGTGTGTGTGTGTGTGTGTGTGTGTGTGTGTGTGTGTGTGTGCGCCAACACTTTTTACATAAACGTCTGCCCTGAGCCGTTTTCATCACGTCAGCTCCGTTATGTCAGAATATAATCTGAGCGAACGGCTGGACTGCAGCCAAATTATGACGCACCAAAACACATAATTATCATAATTGTGTCCTGCGTTCTAGGAAACGCTGTCGGTCGGACTCTGAGCACTAACCTGTGTCAACGAGGACTGATTTCCCTCCGGCTCTCTGCGCTGAGGTTCCTCCAAAATAAGCCGGACCATTTCCTATTGACTATGAGATTAGAGCCATTTACAAAACTAATCTAATGAAGAGGGACAGGACTCAACAGAAGCCGGAGCGATAATTTTTCATTTGCAACTGCAAGGAGATGCAAACAAAATCCTTTTGAATGTGACTGGCTCTTTGTTACATGTGTTAAAACAGAATCTTTTTCATTTTAGTCTTGTAACACTTACTGTCCACTGACTCTTATTTTGAAATTGCAAAATCAACTTTGAAATACAACTTGATCATGTGCAAACGTTAGTGACTTCTGTATTTTAGTGCTAACTTGCATATTTTGCTGATGATATAGTAGTTTTAATGAAAGAGAAAATGAGCCTGAAGTCATTCTACTACTCGTCTGTTTTTTCGTCTCGCTAACAGGACAGTTTTCCCGCCAGATTTGGAGGAATCCACTTTGTAAACCAGCCCTGGTACATCCATGCTCTCTACACAGTCATCAGACCCTTCCTCAAAGACAAGACCAGGAAGAGGGTAAGACCAGAATCCAGAGTAACCCATGTGTTTATTGTAACTTTGGGTTTAAAGTTGTTCCAAAGCTCATAATGACTCAATTCTGGAGACATTTGGTGAACGATGTGTAAGCGAACATGAGGCCTTCAGGGAACGTCCAGAGTGTGGGTCAGTTGTTTTTCAGGAGGACACGATGTTTGATCTTTATTATTAGATCGAACAGTGAAGATGAAAGCTAAAGTCTGTCCTCTAACCCCGTCCCAGCCTTAGCTGTCCTTCCTTTTTTTTTCTATGCAGATTTTCATGCACGGTAACAACCTGAACAGCCTCCACCAGCTGATCCACCCCGAGATCTTGCCGTCGGAGCTTGGGGGGATGATGCCCCCCTACGACATGGGGACGTGGGCGAGGACGCTGCTGGACCATGCCTACGATGAGGAAACGGACTATTGTCCAGAGTCCTACACCCTGTCTGTACAAGACCTGGAGAGAGACCTGGAAAAAAACATGTCCCCTAAAACTATGAAGAGGTCGGGTCATTTAACCCCTCAGTGTCCGTATTTACGGCCCCGTTTGCTTAGTGGGTGAAGCTAATCAGGGCCTACTTTGTCTTCTTTGCCCCTGCAGGTCTCAGTCGGTGGTGGAGCCCGGCGTCCTGAAACGGCCAGACAAAGTCAAGAGTGAAGAGGACAACATGCAGCCGCTGCTCTCGCTGGACTAAGCCGCTGAGCGACGGCTCCAAGTCGAACCCGAATTTAACCTTTACACACGCAAATACACTGATAGATTTCCTCGTGCACACACTGTCAGCGACACACGCGCCGTCAACAAACACCTTCCTCCAGAAAACGCTGCTGCTGCTGCTGCTGCTGCTGGATTCTTGTTTCGCTCAGAATCTAAATGAGCTCACACAAAGCAGACAAACAGCCAGAGATGAGAAGGACGTCCTTAAGAGCTGCCGATGGTCTTCAATTTATCTATTTATTTACTTATTTGTCAAGTGCCAATTCCAAAAACTGTAAATTAACGTGTTTCAACAATCTAGACCCTCAGTGCGGAGCAGGGACGTAGACAGAGTTGTGAGTTGCCAGTGTTTGATACAGTTGTACACTATATATGTGACGGGTGGGGGGTTAAAAACTGGAACTCATACTTCGAAGAGGGCTCGAGGGGTCCAAGTCCTCTTCTTTGTGCAGTATTTCTGAGGAAAACGCCTCTCGTGGGCGAGAAGCACGGCTCAGGATTAGCAGGAGCGACGATAATGGGCCCGTTCAACCTCCAGGACCCAAACTGGCAACCGTGCAGTGGGTTTACTGGGAGTTTAGTGGATGTTATCTGAGGGGGAGAGGGAGGGTTTGGCACGTTTCCTGTGAAAGTAATGTCCGAACTATCAGTGTCGCTCCAGTTATCTCTCGGAAAAGCAAACGCCCCTTTATGGTAAGAGTCGGCTCTGTGAATCATCTGCTTTTTCCCTTTCAGCTATTTTCTTTCTTTTCTGACCCCGCGTGTCACCGAATACAGCATTTCCTCTGCCATTAGAGAAACACAAAGCCGCAGGCTCCCTCAAAACAACGACTCGCATTCGTCATTGTTTGAAAAGAGCCGTCTCGGGCTGGCTGAAGACGACCGCAATCCATATTTTCCAGCATCAAATTGTGAGGGTGCGCAGCCAAATCGTGTACATACGGTTTCCTTTCACGTTTTAAAAGCGACTCTCCTGTGACTTTGTGACACTTGATCTTATTTCATGTGAGTCGAGCTTTACCACGGCAAAAAAAAACAACACAGCGTTTTCGTCAACGAGGCTTGAGTTAAACATGTCAGGATTATAATTACTGTTATGTATTTTTTGCATGTTTTTATACAGTTGAACATTCCACAGTGGTTCGGACTGATGGTCTTCGAAAACTTAACCTAAGGTAGAATTCACTGTCGCGTCCTTCCAGGCTGCGGACCTGTTTAGCTGCATTCATTATTATTCATTATTATGAAAACCAAAAGTATCGAACTGATCGTCCCACATCACTGTTATGAGCTTTTTCATGTGCTATATTTCACAGATTTGCTTCACTTTGCCTGGTCCATTTTTTCATATCTCTACCGTCAGAGTTTGGTTCAGCAGCTAAATGGTTTGTGAGGGAAATGCTCATTGGCTCTGGCAGGATCCTAGGATCCCAAACATGCTTCCTGTGTGAATGTGACATTTCAGCCGACGCGCATCAGTTTCGTGCGTTTCCGTTTCATCGCATGAGAACGTGATGTAGGAACGTTGCCTGAACACTGTAAGATCAGGGTCATCAGGTCACTTCCATTCAAAACCATCGTAAAAACGATGTGAGTTCTTCATTCAGACACAAGTTCTCTATTCGTGTTTGTGAGCAGTTTAAACGTTTCAGCTTCGCCTTCTCTGCAGACAAGCGTCGACTATCCCACTGCAGTAAATATGGCAAAGACTGATCTCCTCCATCACAGGACACACTGTTCACGCTATGTTCATCAACGCTGCTTCAGCCGGATCTCGTCATTTGTGTTTCCGCTGAAGCGTGTTTAGGGCCTGAACGTTGCACTGTGGAGTCTAGAAGAACTAAAGAACAATGTTTTTTGACCTTCATAACTTCTTCTTTTTGTTGTTATATTATAAATGAGGAAACCAATCATCCGTCCGCAAAGATGGCGCCGACAATGCTAATAAATCAGTTTGACGAACGTTTAATAGTATGACGAAGGAAAAGCTCATCAGATTCAGCATCGTCGGCATCCGTAAACAGCAGTTTGTTGGCGGCTGAACTTCCTTCCTGAAATCACGCGAACACATCATCCAGATCAGTTAATTGGGCCTAACTTTGCAGTGATAATTGAACAATTACAATCTGAAATGGGATTTCACAGTGATGATAATCGAATTTCTGCCCCCCGGGAACATTCAAGTCAAAGCTCTTTTCTGTACATTTGCTTTTAAGGACTTTCCTGTCGATCTACGTCGACTTCTTAATTTGAATTGCAGCCAGTTGTGTTAGAATTCAGCCAGAGACGAGCTCCTGTAGCCGTGTAGCTGCAGCAGGATATTTCAAATGACAGCTCAAGCAGTTTTTTTTAAACAGCGAGTGGAGTTTCTGACTTCCCAAAAATACTTTGCCTGCCACCACCTGAGGGGTTTGACATAGTTTAGCTTCTCCCAAATCAACCGTGAACCACAGGTTCATGTTGCCGAGTGCGAACGCTGTGACAAGCGAATGCTGCGACGGCAGACAGCCAAACTGGAAGTGACGAGCAGAGCCGGCAGAGGAAGAGGCAGCCGGGCTGACGAACAGAAAGGCCGGCAGGCAGGAAGCGTGAGGTGGCCGGCTGCAACGAGAGCAGACAGCCGGAATCTAAAACTCTCACAGCAGCGTGCGTGGCGTGTCAGGCCGCGGCCTCAGCGGGATCTCCCTGTTGGGCTGCGGTGTAAATCACATTTACAGCAGCTGGACATAATGACGCGCCACATGTTCCCATTGTCTTCTGTCATCTCATCGCCATAACGTTTCCCTCTCCCTCCTCATTCCATCCGATTCTGCGGCTGTCGCAGGAATGTATTTATAAGCCGATGAGCTTCTCCGACTCTTCTTTCGCCATATTTTTCTTTTTTAATATCCATGTTCCTTCTGCTGATCTGGACGTGATGAAAACTCATTTGACTTCACCAAACTACACTCACTGGCCACTTTATTAGGTACATCCATACATTCTAATACAATCCAGTACAGCAGCTCTGCCATGAATTCTGATTTTTACAAGGTTCTAATTTGTCAGTTTTTAAGTTGTTAATGTTAATGTTTTGGCCACATCATTCATTTTAAACACAGTGGCCAATAAATTAGAACCATCTCTTCTTAAAATGAACCACTTTGACCTCAGTCACAAAAACATATTAGAATTATCACCTTTGTGAGAGTTCCAAATTAAAAACTGACAAATTAAAACCTTGTAAAAATCAGAATTCATGGCAGAGCTGCTGTATTGGATTGTATTAGAATAAACAGGTGTACCTAATAAAGTGGCCAGTGAGTGGTGTAACGAACGCATTGCTGTGCCATTTTAGTCCAGTTCAAACCAGGAAACCGTGATCATCAATTGCTTTTTTATGAACATATAATAACACACATTCAGGATGCCAGTTGGGAGGAAACATAAAGGGAAATCATAAACACACACACAGCCACTGTAGATGCTTCCAGTTGTTTGGATATAGGTTTACATTTAATAAAATCTGTAATCTGCTTGAAAAATGGCATAACAGACTTTATCGGAACCTCGCTCCGAACATCCTGCAGGATTATTTTTGAGTATTGGAAGCTGCTGTAGATGACAGAACACACAGGTTTTTATTACAGATTAGCTTTTTTTGCCGATGCTTTGTGCTTTTCCAGACGTTTGCGGCTCGTTTGATTTGTCAGTATTTGGCCGTACGTCCACCTCGCTTGTTTATTTCTCGGGGGGACAGGTGGAAGTTGCTTCTGATGAATTATGTTTTTGAATCAGCATTTTGAATGTGATTTCCGTGCTGTTTTTACCTCCTTCCTGTTGACATTTGAGTGTTATTGACGACATTTCACGCACGTGCTGTAACACAACCAGTACAGATTTCAGCTTCAGGCTTTTTGATTTGTGCATTTCAAGAAATGCGAACACAAAGGATTCACGTCTGTGCTGGTTCTGACGGGAAACTACCACTTAATGTTTTAGTCGGTTTCTAATGACAGACAGTGGGAAAATGTGCTGAAACAGTGTTTTTTGCATCAGTCTACATTAAAGCAAATTTTATTTTCAGATGAAAAAGTAAAGGGCACCGTTCTAGTTCTCGGTTCTAGTTTGGGGAAATAAATGCCATTAAAGTTCCCTCCGACTTCCCCACATTTACATTTAGTCATTTGGCTTTTATCCAAAGCGATGAAATATTTCTCTACTTCCAGCTAAAAAATGCCTCCAGATGACATCACTTGGAGGAATCTTTGGTTCTGATTATATCATCCCGTTGTTCACACCATGGGGTTTGTAATCGCGGTCAAGCTGCTCCTCCAGATGACATCATCTGAAGTCCTAATGATGAAAAACTCCTCAGGGTGATGTCACCTGGAGAGAAAGGTTTGAATGTAGGGAAAATCAAAAATATTAATGTGCGTTTACGCCCGGAACTAAAGCCACAGAGAGCTAACTGGAAACTGCTGGAGAGTCATTTAAAGTAGCTGTACTACAAAAAAAGATGCAGTAAATGCCTGATGACAGAAGAGCATTTTTTGCGTCATCAACTTTTACACTTGAGCCACGTCTGAAATGGTTTTTTTTCCGGCTTCATTAACTCTGCAAAATGGAAACTGCATAAAACAGGTGGCTGGACACAACTTTTACCTTCCTTTAGCTTCTCAGCTTCTCCATTTTGTTTCTGTAGCTCAAAACTTCCACTTGTGAGATTAAATCCCATTTGGGAGCAAAATCTATTTCCTCTATAGGCTTAAAAATATATTTATTTTTAATGTTATAAATGATCTCAGTTTATTTAACTTTGTTTGATTTTTAGCATTTCCAGTTCTTTAGTAGATCTTTCATAAAATTATTGTAAATTTACAGTCTGTTGCTTTTATCTGACTCATACATGCGACACTAAAAAAATGATATAAAAGTGAAAGAGTTCATGTCATGTTTCAGTGATAGAAGTCTCATCCGCTCTTTGTGATCTGCATAACGCGGTTTTTCGCGCATCAGACACTGGACGGTACGTTACATTGGCAGCGATGACCAAACGTTGGGTGTTTTTAAATCCGTTTAATTAAATGTTCACAGGAAGAGTTTTGTTCCAATCTGGAGATGATTAAAAACACGAGAGCCCTGCAAATCATTCCTGACATGGAAAGATGTGACGATTTGTCATCTTTTATCTGATTTACTGATTTAATTTCAAGGACTTTTGCTTCACAATGATGCATCATCAGTGCGCTGCAGTCTTCACAGCGATTTCTTTTCTTGCAGGAGACTGGGCTAACAAGACTAATTCCTCACTGACTAATTGATGGAAATGATTTATCTCAGCCAAAGCCACCTCTTCCATTATTTATGTAGTGTATGGTTTCTAATCAGTATTTGTGCTTTGATGATTTGGACACGGAATGATGTTTGTTTGTTTTATTCCTTTTAACGATGATAATTTTCTGAAAATGAATGCTTCACTTTCATTTGTTGATATATTTATTTATTTAGCATTTCACAGTTTTATGATTGTATAGTCGCAGTAGGAGCTGTAGGGAGACCAAACTGAATTGTAAGGTCATTTTTTGAAAGCTGGTATATTGTAGGAGCAGAACACAGTTCAGTTAGCAGGTGTTAAATGTATAAATGTCCTCAAAGACAATTTGCTGAAATGCGTTATGTAAATCGAGCAAAATAAATATGAACACACGTAGATTTTCTCACCTCCTGATGATCTGGTTTCTTGTCTTAACAAACAACTATTATTACAGGGAGTTTCAAGGGGGCCCAAAAGCAAAAAGGGGGAATTATCGGAAGCAAATGTTTGTTTGTTTTTTTCCAGTTTTATAATTTTAGTTTTTTTTTGTATTAAATATTTTTGGAATTAATACAGGCAGGGGCCTCAGCCCCCACAGCCACCCCTCTGCACGGTCCTGCCTGTTGCCCAGTCTGCCCGTTCTTCCCTGTCCGCGTTTCCTAATTTGCTGTATTATGTCGTGAGACACCCAGACTTTCCTTCCAGTCCCAGTCAGCTGGACTTTCCCCCCGGATTCCTCATCAAACCCGCCTGTGTTCAGACCTGCTGCTTGTCAGTTCGTTGTGTGTCCCTCATGTTTCTGTTGTAGATTTCAGTTTTTGCCACCATTCTGTTGTTGGAGCCTGACCCTGATCCCGGACCCACTTGCCTGCCCCCGCCCCAAACACTGACATTGGAGCAGATGGATCTACTCCAACTGCAAGGAATCAACCAATAGGACGCAAGGTACTGCATTTTCTCTGGGATCTAGAAGCCGAGCACAAAGAAAACCCTGAGTTCGCTCATTTAGGTTAGAAAATGATGCTTCAAAATATTTAGATATGTCACACAGTTACTCTTGATCAGCTTTGTATCTGAAAAATAGATCATTCTATCATTTTTAGCCCTTTGACATTTTTATACTGTTCAGTTATTGAGCCAGATGCAGATTTATGTGACATAATATGAGTTGTTATATTATTGAACTAACTTGAAGCCTCTGCAGTAAATTGAACTTTTTAAATATGCGACATTGTTCCCTGCACAAAAATATCAATGAATAGTTTAAAAATATGCATTCAAAGGTTTATTTAGCGGTATATTCATTTGATATCTGACAACACAGCGGGAGCCCCTTTTCCATTATAATGTAGCAGCTTCTCCTTATAGAAACAGGCCTGTGCAGAGGGGGTGGCTCTGGGGGCTCGAGCCCCTGCCCTTTGCCAAAAAAATCAGAAGTGCCATCTCAATATAAATTATCTTTTGTAGTTTAGATTATATGGTTAGAGTCGGGAACGATAGTTGATTCTTATAATTATGAACGGTGAATGTAAAAAAAATAGCACAATACTGATCCTTTTTTCCTGTTGCACACCTGCCCCTGAGAGCTGCAACCCTTGGCCCAGCTTTAGGATTTAACTTGAAACTTAGTATTTTGACAGGTGGTCAAACCGAAAAGATGACAGAAGTATGTGTCCAATTAACAATAGTCTTTAACCATATTATCATGGAGCAGAGTTTTAGAAAAGTCTTTCTGTTTTCAGTCTTACAGTCTCGCCTGTGAAGTATTTCAGCTCAATTCCAAAAGTCTAAAAATAAAAGGCCACACAAATATCTGCAAATATTTATTCAAATTATGACTCAAAAACAACATTTTTGTGATTCAACACGGCCGACATTCTCATGACTCCCTGCATCACCATGTAATTACCTCATACATGGCTGCTATATTTTAATACATAAAGCAGGTAGTTTATTCTGTGGCAACATGAAGAATTATTGTGATAATTCAAAAAAGTTACAGTCAAAAGACAATAACTAGACACACACGTCTATGATAATAATTATACGAACCTGTTTCTAGGTCAGTCAGAGTGCAGCAAACAAAATGAACATTTGCAGTAAGTCAAAACACTTGTGTTGCTCTCTTTAAGTTAAATCATCATGCATTTTATATCAGAAATAAGCAATTCAACAACTCCAAACCACAGTTGTTCAGTGGATAAATTGGCTCCAAGCGTAACTTTAATACAGCTCCAACTTTCCACAATGAACCCACTGTCATCGCTGTATTTACAGCACAATCATGGTAACGCTGGATTTCATTCTTGAAACATTCTCAGACTAATAGACGTCATTCACAGAACAATGTGAGCAGAACTGCAGCATTGTTCAACAAGTAAACATCAGAAAGTGTGAAGTGACTTTAGGTAAAAACCTTTTACCACAATCATTGTAAAACACCAGGGTCTTTCCTCTGGACCTTGATCTACTTTAGCAAGTAAAACTTCAATTCCGTTTCCACAGGGGTTCACAGATAAACAGGTTTTCAAATCCCGTCAGCTCGTCGTGGACGAGGTCAGACCGTCAGTAAATCGTTCTCATTTTGTTTTTATCAGCACAACCCATTTACTGACTGAACCTCCATTCTGAAGTTCATCTTATTTTGAAGGTCTTTGTTAGACTGCGAAGTACAAAAAACTTTTTTATTGTTGGCAGTTGTTGGAAAATGGATGAAATTCCACCTGCCAGGACGTCTAGAGCTTAGTACAAATATTGAAGTCAACAAACTGAATAAAGTTTCAACAAATTTGATTCTTTTGTGTTACGGCTGTAGAAGTGATGCCAGTCACACCTGCTCTATCGATTGTTTTCACTGATTACACGTTTCTTTGGATGGAGTTTGATTGGCACATGTACCTAAATGCCATTACACTCGCCTCTGAAAAATGCCTCCACATGACATCACCTGGAGGACCCTTCAGTTTAGGTTATCAGGTCATCTCGTTGCTCATAATTTAGAGTTGCTCCCCCAGATGACATCATCTGAACTCCTAATGAAGGAAAACTGCTCCATCTAATGTCATCTGGAGGAGTTTTCCAGCTAGAAGCAAAGAAATATTTTCATATAGGGAATTCGGAGTGAGGTTTGAGGCACTGGCGTAGGGTCGCAGGTGCACGTTTGTGTGCATGTTGAATTGAAAAAAACAATAAAACAATAAATCTTTTTTAAATTAAGAAAACGTCGGTGTTGCTAACCCGCAAAAACACCAACAGGAAACTCGACCACAATATTTCTGCTTGGAAGCTGCAGAATGTAACGCGCTTTCAGAGAAACTAAAACTACTGACCAAAGAACTCTTTAAGAGGAAGACGCTGAAGTCGAACACATATCAAGTAAACCATTTGCTTCAAGTGATCGGCTGCTGATGATCCTTTCTCCTTTAGGTCTGGTTCCCATCGGAACCTTCTGAAGACCACAGAACGTATTGGTTTGCAGTTATTACTGTCTCTGGGTGTCACACATGTTCAGAGCTGTATTTTTCTGCTGGAATAGTTTTATTAAAAAATATTACAAATCTATTCATGAGCTACACCTTCCACATACGCTTGGTGGGTTATTTGCGTAGATGGATGTCAGGTCTAATTTGGCCATGAGCCACGACGGGGCTTCACACGTCCACATTTCTCAGACTTACTAACCTGAACCTTGCCGAGCAGGACCGAGCCCCCCCCAGGCTGCCGTAACCCACTTTAACACTTGGAGTTACTGCATTAACCCAGAGTTTTCAGCAAGCCTCAGGTTAAATATTCACATGCTCTGTGTTCAGTGTGTAGCACCAACGAAAAGCTAATGGAGGTTTCATTAGATTAGAGCAAAAATTTCATTTTGTTGTTCACACAGATAATTTTAATGGTGCAAACACGGAGCAAATTTTCAACATGTTTTGGTTTCTGTGTATGTTTTAGACAGTGTGAGCTGTTTGTGGATGATTCTGGACCAATTCCATCTAATAATATGTCACTAACCAACCGAACTGCAAAGACATTTTGGTGGGGAGCACATTTTCTGTTCTGGCAGTACAACCCTGACTTTTTTTTTTTGTACAACCCTGTTTCTATAAACTTAAACTGCAAACGTTATAACGTTTCCCATAAAAAGAATGTATTAACATGTAGCGTACATGACGAGCTGCAAACATATCTAAACATATCCAAATGTTCCCAGACAATCTGTTGAGGATGATCGAGGGACAGTGTAACACAGGAACATTCACCACAAAATGTTTGTTACTGCTTTTAAACTCATCCACGGTCTTTCTCTAACCCCAGTGTCAGTGATTTTCTTGCCTTAACCCAAGCAGACGCAGGACTCACAAACCAAAATCCAGGGTTTTTTGCACTTACCACCTCCTTGCAACCTGCTTTTCCTTAACAAAAGTAGCTTTTAGGTCATTCACCAAGCTGTTTTTGCATCAGGATATTATGAATAATTGATTTTGTTTGCTGCAAAATCATAATCGCAGTGTAGTTGTGTGGAAACGCAGAGTTTCGGCTCCAACAGAACATGATTAAGGACGAAATAACGCCCAAACAAAACCCCAACCAAACCTTCTGTCTCCTAAACCGACCCTCACGTGGGACTCTAGGATCAAACACCATCCAACTAAATGCAGCTCTTAATTTGTTCCAAAAACATATACTGCATCACAATAATAATCACATTTGCAGTTTGGTTGTATTTTGAACAGATGGCGAAACGCTGCAGGATTTTAAAATAACACACTGAAACAGATTAATTACTGTTATAAATCAGCGTAAAAAACTGACAGATAAATTACTGTAACAACAGTTGTGTGTTGTGCTGTTGCCAGGAAATGTCAGTGAAATGATCTAATTAAAGGTGAAAATGACGCTAATAACCAACATGTATGAACTAGGTAAAGGCAGTTCCTGTGAGTGGACTGCGTGAAAACCATTTTCTGTCTCTTATCCGCAACAGGTTTTCATTCAGTAAGACGAAAACATCAAATGACATTTAGTCATTAGTCTCACGCCATGTTGAGCCACAGTTTTGTAGTAAAACCGCAGCTGACGGGTGAGGTAACTGTAACGACGCCGAGGCATCTGACTTAATAAATAAAGGTGATGATTAATATGACGCGCCTGACATCACAGCGTCTCATGACTTGGTCTCGTCCGAGTTGTGCAGACTCCCTGTATCTGAACCCGTGTTCGTGTCCAAAACCGAACTAAAACTCTCTAAAACTCCAAACTGAGCATTACCTGCACAAACTTTAGTGTTAAAGTTTAAAGAAATGTTCTCAACTCAATAAATTTCTAAACTTCTTTTACATCGCTGATTCTAAATTGACTTTGTGATCAATAACCGTAGTGTTGGGTTCCACCTGAGACCGCTTCAGAACCTGGACTATATTTACACCTGACAAAAGAACAAATACTTAGTGTTTGTCTTTATTATTTACACCCAACAAAAAGAAGCGTAAGGCCCGTGAAGGTGACCAGCTGGTGTTGGATGCCGCCCCAACGATAACTGATGGCTGTTCAGAGTCCTGATCAGAGACAGGGAGGCTGCAGGGATCAGCTGTGGGAGCTCCTGGGATTTGAACCCCCCCCCCATTACATTTGCATGCTAAGTTGTCTATGCACTTAAGCAGCAAAGACAGACATGGGTTGGGGAAGTTTATGGCGGATTTTTTATAAAAGAATTAGGAATAACAGATGATACCAGTTGCAATTTTTCACATTTGCAATTTAGCATTTGAATAGGACTTTGCCTTGCTCTAATGCGACATTAAAAACAAATTAAAATTAAAATAAAGCTTTTCAATAGATATTATCTAAATTTGTGCAACTCGGGGTTCAGCTGCTCTCCAGGGTTATTTGCCTCTCATTTAAAATAATGGCTTTTATAAGTGCAACTACTTTAAACTTATGTTTAATTCAAAAGTTGTGTCACTGAGCACTTAGAGACAACGCAAGTAAATATGTAACGTCAATCCCTTAATATTAGCGTGTTATGTACATTAAATGGAGCCAGATAAACACGTCTTTGTTTGGACATTGGTGATATTTAAGACACATGTGAGACGGAGAAAAACACAGCAAAGTGTCACCAGGAGGGAGGATCTCAAACCCAGGAGCTCAACCAAAAAAAGAGAGACAATAAATATGTACATACATTAAAGAGCAAACACTTCTGTCCCCGTCTGTGGCGGTTCTTAGGCCTGAAGAACGCCACAGGTGCAAACGCCTCCCCCCCGCTCGACTTGAGGGGGCTTTGCTGTCAGACATGAAACGATTGGCCAAGTTTGTCCTACTGCCCCGACGCCCTGGCTGCTCTCTGCTGCTCCAGCAACGACCGGAGCGCTGGGGACATCATGGCGGGGGGCATGGCCGGGGTGAAAGGTCGCAGGGGGTACTGTGCACTTTTGCCAGGGACGTAAACGCATTGGAAGAATCTCTGGCCTGTGAAGACAAGAAGAAGTGAACGGGAGGGGCGTTAGAAAACGTTTTTAACGTGGATCGTTGAGTCTAATCAACTACTCGAGCAGAGAAGAAAATGTGAAAGCAAACGATCCAACAAGGATCATGGACGTAAATCATTTCGAAAATTACCTGGTTTCTTCTTTTCTGTTGTATTGGCCTTAGTCTGAGGCTCCTCTGCAAGAAACGGGAATCAAAAAAATGTGACATATTGGCGTCATATGTAAACGCTTGGCAGAAAGAGGAGATGAGTGTGAGTGTCTGCATGCAGGTAAGGAAAAGACAGAGCCTGGACCAAGAGGTAAAACAGGTTTCACACTGTGATCTTTGCTCCAGCTCACGTTACTTTTTTGGGGCAAGTCATTAAATATTCTGTTACTTGACGTCTTTATATATTCTTTAACAGTTGTGATGGCGTCCTCTGATTTTGAAGCCCTCGTGTCGTCATGAATGTTTGCCGGTGGCGCCCGGCAGATGATACAGTGACTTGCATGCAGAGTAATAACTATTAGGATTTGGGTTTCAGTTTCAGAATGAGGGGACACATCCAGAAGGCTCAATGTCGTAATTGGATCTGCAAAGTCTGGGATCAACATTTGTTGGACAAATGTTCCGCAGTCAGTAGCACACCACAGATTGTGACTGTCAACAGTCAGTTAATACATTTTCATTAGTCTTATCCTGTCTGGTGTGTTGCTGCAGTTTCATCCTCCTTTTCCAGAAGTAGAAACAAAACGGCCAAATCACAACAGACTCACACAGTGATGATGTCATGTCAAAGACTATTGTGCCTGTTTTCTAAACTAGTTCTTTTACAAATCCAGATGTTGTGAGTCTCTAGTGGTAAGTTTGATGGAGACTTTCATGCATAAAACAGACCATATCCTGCAGTTATTGGTTGCTTGTGATCAAAATAACCCAAATCAAAACCTCATGGCTGAATAAATGTCATCGTTTAAGTTTGGGGCAGACAATTTAAACCGTTTTCGATCACACCCTCAAAGAAAGTGAGTGTTAACTGTAGAGTCAGTCGGGGTAATGGGGGGTGTTGATACTCCTCTGGATGACTCAGTACGAACAGAACCCACTAAAAACCCAGTTCTGAGCGTCGTGGTTCAGGGATTTAATCAGTCTGCCCAAGTGTTAATTGTCGCCATATTCGTCAAAATGCCATAATCTTTTCCAGTAAGTCGAGGTGGCTCAAAAGGCCTGTAATCCCGTCTCAATCAGCTCATCTTAATTAAAGTCTAATCACTTATGTTCCTAATGTCATTAGGAGAGAACGTCTCTTCATACTGAGTTAACCAGTGGAACGATGGTGAGAATTAACTGAATACCTCAGGCTTTACGGGAAGCGCTTTTCCAATTCTCTACGAACAACAAAAATATGGTGTAAAGCATTACTCTCAATTAATTAAATAATAGGAAAATGAGATTTAATCGGCCTTGAAGATGGTTATTAATTCATTCAAGAGACTTTATCTAACCTCAGGCCATTTTAACCGTGTGTTTGCATCAAACTCGTCAGGTACTTTTGTCCTGAACTTCATCCAGACTAGAACTTTAACCAAACATATGCACATGTTCATATTCCACTTCTGGTCACAATCTTGACAGAATTTAATGCCTAATTATCTGAAAATGGGACAATTGGTGTTTCCACACGGCCATCTTGGGTTTTTTTGATTTTGAGAAAATCTTTATTGCTCCTATATTTTGCCATCAGTAAATGATTGTACCAAGTTAAGCTTGATGAGCATATTTAGTGTTGGGATTGTGATTTTGTTGACAGCTTTAAAAACATAATTTAACACGACAATATCTTAAAATAAAACAATCTCATCTGATGCAGCAGAAGCAGAAATATTTCCTTTTGCTTTTTTTCAATTCTGCAAATTGTTCTTCCTTTTTCAAACATGGTGCCTTGTTTACCCATAATGCAGCCTCAACCCTGTGGTCACAAGAAGAGTGAAGGGGCCGATTCTGGAGGTCTGTAAGCTTCTTTCTAACTCCACAACAACGTTTTTCTGCTTTGGTTTTTCCATTTCTAAACCTGTAGTCTTCAGCCTCTAGATTCAAACAGAAACGCTGAGCGAACACCAAAGTCTATGTGTTGGTCATTGCAGTGGTTCTCAATCATGGTCTTCAAGGACCTCTGCCTGGCCAGCCCAGTTCTATTCTCCAGGCTGCTTTGTCCAGTCCCTGCTGTGTTACACGGTGAAGTCCATGCAACTGTGAAATACAATGAAACCCCAATACTTCAATATTTGACACCGACATGTGACCACAGACCAGGGTTCAATTTGTCTTGTGGATGAATCACCTTGCAACTGTGTGAGAAAGTACATGTGAGACGTAATTTGTCTTGTAATTGAATCTTACGCTAACGAAGTTTTTGTGTGTGAGTAAAGTCGTTCCCATGGTGTCAAATAGTGAAACTCCTGGAGCGTCCAATAGTAATCAATTTTTTACGCCAAACGATGTATAAAGTGGAAAAATTTGACACCTTAGTAAGTTTCATTATCGGATGCTTAGGAGTTAAAATACGTTGGTCCCACATTCCAACCACCCCTGACCAACTAGTTACCTGGATCACATGTGCTCAGTCAATCAGAACCTCATTATTTCTTTCCCTGCTTCACCCTTATCTGAGATCTTCCAGTTTCTCATTGACTCATCAGTGCAGGGTTAGTTAAAAAACATGCAGAGCAGGGATCCTTGAGGACCAGGATTGAGAACACACAAGTCCTGGTAACGTACTACTTTAAAGGTAACTGGACACAAAGATTTTTTATGAATACGATGCACTGTTTCCACCACGGCTGATCTTTCGTCTCGGCTTAAACACAAAAACAAACCAGCACAAAGAGCTGGGTGAGCAGAAGCACTATCGCAGAGAAATCTGAATCCAAGTTGCAGCTTTCCAAAGGGAGGGCCAAAGCACAGCGCTTACAAGGCTGAAGGCTCGCTGACGAACGTGTCAACAAACATCACGTCTTCATCGTGTTTTTTTTTTTTGCTCCGTGGAAGGAGACAACAAAGCTGCAACGTGTCAAACCTAGATGAGAAAAAGGGGTCACCAAAGGACAGCCGAGACGCCACATCTGCAAACACTGCCTGACATCCCTTAACAAGCAGTCGGACACCAATTCACACTTCAATCATGCATCGCTGATGAGTGATGGCATGCTGACCGAGTGACCCTGAATGACTCAAAGACATTTTAAAGCATGAAAACCTTGAGGAGTCAGTGGAGCTGATAAAGCCTCTTGGATGAAGCATCTTCAAGACACAAGCAAAAAAAAAATCTTTTTGTCATTGACTCTGGATGGAAAAACACCATCAACATTTGGACATTAGTGGACATCATTGCACTGGAGATAAATACCTTTCACGCTGTCATACTCACTAGGTGGTGGTAGTTGTTTCTCTTTATCTGAAATTTGGGAAGGAGAGAAGCTAATCAATGTGAAAGGCACATACAATATCGCACGTCAGATTAATTTCTAATTCTATACTCATTTCATACCTTGAGTCTCCTTGACAGATTTCTTTTCCACCTCAACTTTTCCTGTAAGAAGAGAGACGGCCTCATTGCAGCCTGCCAAATAACTCCCTCTAATTGTGGTGTACGTTTAATATTCTTACAACATTATCCCCCTCGCAGTGTGATCCAGCTCGACACATTCCTAATTAGAGCTTTATCATGCATAAAACAGCTTATTTAATCACATAATTTACAGCTAGAGATGCGATGCCAGTGCAGGTAGAACATGACCCCATCTCGTCTGTTATTTTTGAGAGAAATCCACAGTTGTTCCCGTCAACGAGCTCTTCATAAAAACGTATTTCAGATGTCGTCTAGTAAGAACACAACCAAGAAATATGCTGTGATGTTTCGGGCGAAACGAACCCGAGACGTCTTACGAATATCAGAATCAACATCGCGTTTATGTGCATTGTATCATCCGAAATCGTATTCTCCTGCTAAAATAAGTAATGAGTTATTGTCAAGACTGTTTTTGAGGTTGTACATTTAAAAGAAATGTGCAGAAGTGACTGCGTTACCAGCTGTTTAACTATAACCCAGGGCCAGTCCTACGTTTTCTGGGGCGCCGTGCAAGTTATTCAGATGGGGCCCCAAACAGTGGAACAGTCGGATGTTGTATATGATTATTAAGACCAAAATGTTTAATTAGGTATATAAGCTCCCTACAGACAGCACGGGGACACACTGAGACCCAGCATGGCACAAAGTCAGGAACAAAAACCACAGGCAAAAATGACCGTGTGGAGGCTCTGACAACGTCGTAGCTGCATGTTTACATGCATTTAAGAAATGTTGGGACTGGAAATGTACGTGTACTTATTCTGGAAGCCTGACTCACAGATTTGAACTGTATAGTGACAGAAAACGCTGCTTTTGGACTTTTTGAGTGCGTTTGTGTCGCAGCTGATATGTGTGAATTTAAAAAATCTGCGGGAGAAAGTGACTTATTTAAACTTCTACGAGGTATCCCTGCTTTTCTGAACTTTCCTTTCATTCAGCTTTGTGTTCCTGTCTTCAGCCTTTTGTTACGCACATGTGCAGCTGGAGAAAGTCGATTTGCGACCTGGTTGCACGTTTACGTGGCAGAGAAATCATCCTTCTCCAGCGGAAATCTACCTGGAGAAACAAGGCTTTCTTAATGTCCTACCCCCAATTCTGGAAACCAGCCTACCCCATTTACACGGCACTTAAGCAATCAGCTTTCCGGAGAAAGCCAACTGTAACCTGGTTACACACATGGCATGTTGTGCTTACTTTTCTTATGTGCCAGAACTTTAGATCGTGTCTTGGCTGTAAATAAAAAAAACATAAAAATGATGAACTGCAGATTTTGTCCTGGTTTGCTCGTGGTACATCCTGAATTCTTTTAAGGGAAGCTTTGCATTAGACAGTAAATCAAACTGAAAGTCCGGCGTCACCTCTTTCAGACAAAGATCTGGCAGCTTTCTCCTCTTTGGCCTGAGAGGTCACGTTTGCTCTCTTGACGACCTCTAGTCTCGGCCTCAGTCTGATCGGCTGTGGACGCGCCTCTGAAAATGGACACGTTTAACACAAAGTAATAGTTTTACTGTATGTGCCCTGAGATTTCAAAGTCTAGTTTAGCTTCTGCATTAACAGAAAAGTAGAAATTGTCCTAAATTGCATTATCAAACCTTAAACCAAGCGTGAAATTTAGACTTTGTCGTGTTCGGAGCTCTACCTTTCCTGGCTGTAGGTGCCTTGGCTTTGCGCTTGACAGGTGATGCTTCTGAGAGGAGCAAAGACAATTAGTTTCTAATCATCTTTCTCCTCACTGATGTGAATGATGATTGATTTTCATGCAAAGTAATGAGCGGCGGAGTGTGCAGCTACCTGTCTTCTCAGCGGCTGATTTCCTCTTGTGTCGTGCAGCTGCAGGCTCTAACATAACGAGGAAAAGAGCGAGATTAGTGGCCTGAATAATTTGGGGTTTTTTTTAGCTAAAATTTTCTCCTTCATACGAAAGAGGGAAGTTCTTTGTTCGCTTTCATATCATTTTCAAACCCTTGTGGATTAATGGTGTTTTACCTTTCTTGGCAGCTGTGGTGGTCGGGCTTTTCTTTCTAACAGGTGCTTCTGTAAAAGGAAATGAATATAAATAAAAAATGAAAGGCCTTAAAAGACTTTACATCAAGCTTCACATCTATTCACTTCAAACCTTTTTTAGCCGCTGTGGCGCTTTTAGTTTTCTCTTTTTTTGCAGCTGGCTCTGTGGCAACAAAGACAAAAATACAATAAAATATTTGCTCATGATATTCAAGATGTGCAGTCCAGTGTAGACGTGTAGATGATAATTCACCTTTTCTTGCTGGGCCTGCTTTTGTTTTGACTTTCGAAGCTGCAGCATCTAGAATTATGAATTACAGTATGTTATTCATATTTAGCTCAAGTGTATAAATCTGTCTTCATATTTACAGCCAAGCGACGTGTCTGTTATTCATAACGGCACCAGAGTGTGTGGCAGTATTTCAAAAAAAAAAAAAACCTGCAAATTACTCAGCTGTAAACATAAATTACCTTTCTTTGTTTTCGCTGCGGCTGCTGCTGCCGGCTCTGAGGGGATAATTGAAGGGAAATGGTCACGCAGAGTTAATTTTTACGATGAATGCGTTCGTACAGCACGATGTGACACTGTACATCACTGCTACTCTACTGTAAGCGCTCGACAAATGAAGCACTCGAGGGCAGCGTGCAGTACCTTTCTGTGCTTTAGCAGCTTTGGGTTTTGCCTTTGCAGCTGAAAATGCCCAGATATCAACTCTTAATATGCAGCACTCGAGAAAATGTAATTATGTAAACAGGTTAATCCAACTTATGAGGTTGCCTGTACCTGTCCTGTTGGAGGTGGACTTCACTTGTTGCTCAACAGTCTCTGGTTCTTTAAGGAAACAACAATTAGATGAGGCACAAAGCAAAAATGTCTTTGTATGTGTCTTTATAAGCTCTGATGGCCTGTAGCTGCTGGAAGCACAGAGAAAGATCAGGTTACATTCGGTTATGTGAGGAGAAACCAGACTGTTGCACGGGAAAATGTTGTTAAAGTCTGCATGGATTCATGTTTTAATGAGGCAGCTTTGGTTTGGATATTATAAGATACATGGATGTCCCCATGCTGTTGACAGCTTGGGTGGGTGAGGGTTTAACGGGGCTATTGGATCATAGGAGAATGAGTTTGGAAAAGGTGCCACGTGCATTTATATCAGTTTGCTAATAAACATTTGCTTTCATTAGCAAAACTTTATTAATGCCAGTTATCAGTTACTAATACAGCGAATTATAATGTCTAACCCTGGACCGGAGCTGCAGCAGCTGGAGTCTGGGTCTCAGGCTGAGCGGGAGCCTCCTGTTCTGGGACAACTGGCTGCACAGGCTGAACTGATTCGAGAGGCTGGACTGGCTGAGCCGGTTCTGGTTGAGGCATCGCTGGTGGCGCCGGTGGCTGAAATGGGTGATACTGTGCGTACAGTTGCTGGTACAGAGGCGGCATTTGTGCAGCCCCGGGTTGGATTGGATGAGCGGTCAGAACAGGAGCAGACGGAGCTGGAAATACGATCATTACAACTTGAGCCAACAACACAGAGCATCACGATCACACACCGACATGGATATAAATACCTGACATGGTGGGAGGAGGGTACGGGTTGTCTGTTACAATGTGATGAACTGAAAGAGGCAGACGTTCAGGTGACATGGTAAGCGGAGAGACCGGCGTGTTTGATGCAGGCTGTTAGAAGGTCTGAGCTACTCACCGTACCATCCAGGGGGAGACGGGCAGTAGACGGGTGCAGGTCTGCAAGGGCCAACTGAAACGCACAACAGAGGAAATATGTTGGGCGTAGTACATTTCCATTTGAACGTTTGAAACATTCTAACGTGTGCTGTACCTTCTTTTCCAGGTTCTGGGACCTCTTCTTCTTCTTCTTCTTCTTCTACTTTTTGGATCTTTGTCTCTGTCACTACAAAGACCATGGAATCGTATGTCATCTTATTGACCGTCTGTCATTTCAGTGTGAGCTCTTACGGCTTCTAAGAATCCGTTACCTGCTTTGGAAGCCTTGGTCTTCTCTACCTTCCTGGTTTTTTCTTGGGTTTTTCAAAAGATAAAACAACCCGTTAAGTAAAGTTTGACAGAAACCGGCAGGTGCCGTCACATTGTGAGCACATACCTCTGAGTAAAGCAGGGAATCTCCTGACCCTCCGGATTTTTGTATTCAGTGATGCAATCCTGGGAAGAGCTGGATCCAACACGTTCACGAGCAAAATTAACTTATTGGACCAAAGTAAGAACAAGCACGGACAAATGCACTCGGTTAAATTATATGATGTACGTAGTTACCTTTGCGCTTTGGCTTCTCGTCCGTCTTCACAGCTTCACGCTCTTCAAATTAATAAAGAAAAAAGTTTATTGAACAAACTCGACAAACTTTTTTCAGTCACACCAAAACTCTCACAAGTTTAACATTTTAAAAGTTAAAGAGCATTTATGCATCATCAGATCTTTGTTATGAATCCATGACTAGTTTTAGCTTAAAGTAGTGGCAGAAAATTAGTGAAAATAGAAAATTGCACCTTTTCTCCTTCTCACAGCTGAAATCCTTCTGGGAGCCTCTAAAAAACAGACAAATATGAGAAGTCAGATGCAGCAGATTATGAGGCGTTATCAGCCCATAGTTATGGTTTATAACATGCTGTTATTTTTGGCTGAGACTTGTGGGAGACCGCTGACATCTAGTGTTCCTTAAAGAATCACAAGGACTAAAATAAGATTTGCTGATTCACAGTCAGAAACGTGTTGAGATGGATGAGTTGGTAACAAAACACACGTACTGTAAGTTGTTATGGGATTTTAAAAATATATTTTAACCCGCCACACAATATCCCGTCGCATCATTTCTGCGCATGTAATCAAAGTGTGTGTGACAACAACAGTGTGGCACGTCATACGGCATAATACCGGTGTAGTGAGTCTGCTGGCATCAACAGATGATGGTGTTATTATAAATCGGTGTCATAAGTCCCTTCTTCACACATATTTCATGTTTGTGATGTTGAGACGCTGATAGGACATTGTCTATTCCAATCTGACTGTGTCTGCCTTTAGAATAATCATTCTAAAATGATCTGTGATTATAACACTGTGATTGTCTCAATAACTCCCATTAAAAATGTGTTTAAAATCATTCTTTTGATTGTGGCTCCTAACTGGACTTCCTGCTCTGCTGTGTCAGGATGACGCTCCTCACTGCAGGCCCCTATAGTTGGAAACAACATTGAGAATGACACCGACCTTTTTTCTCCGCCGTCTTCGTCACAGACTCTTTGGCTTTTGCCGAATGCAAACACGGACACGCTGAAACAACAAGCGCAGTTACAGAAACGCTGAAGAGGTTTGGGCAGAGTTTGGTTGGATTGCGGTGACATGATGGTGGGTCTGTGACCTGCAGGCTGACCCTTTGTTTCTTCCTCCTCGGGTTCAGGCACAGGTTTGATCACGTCCACCGTCGCCTTCTCCTCCTCGTCGTCGTCTTCGTCGTACTCCTCCTTTCTGTCTTCAGGTTCATCTACAGATTTCCTGGGTTCCGCTTTCGGCTCCTCGTCCTCGGGCCGACGGGAAGCTGAGTGTAAGAGCGTGGGTTGTATTCATTAATAATGGGACTAATTACATTCACATGGCAAAAACAGTTTCCCTATTTAAACTGGGACAGAGACAAATTACAAATGATGACAAAAACATTAGTACAATTCAGCCCCAACATGTTTCCACAGCAACTTATTATAGTCTGAATTTTGGAAATGAAAATAAGCTTCCCCATATCTTTAAACGACTGCTTTTTATTTGTTGTGTTGTCGTGGATTTGACAGCTGCAGAATGTAGTAACTGAAACCTGGTTAAACCTCAGAAACACCTTTAATTCTACAGATTTTATTTTGTATGAAACATGATTTCGTGAATGCGGGACACTAACAGTCGCTTACATGATACTAACAGTGAATGATTGTTAATGCGTTTGTGTAGAAGAAGCAGGGCAGACTGGGATTCTCACCGGCCTCGTCTGTCTCTGCCTCCTCACTCTCGTCTTCGTCTCCAGCCTCGCCGACCTCCTCCTCTTCAGCATCGTCCTCCGCCTCGGTCTTCACCGCCTCCTCCTGGACACCGATCGCTGCTGCAGTGGCCGCTGCAAATAACAGCAGGGTTTGTGATGGAGTCAGCAGTTTCAGGGCAACACGTTTCAATTTCATTTTCATTTTTTTTTTTTTAGTACGAGAATGTGAGAGAAGCCGGGGCAGAATGTGGAGGATGGAAACAATGTGGCTCAAAATCATTAGAAATTACAGTAATTTAGTTGCATCGATGCATTTTTTTTAAATCATTGTCAGTACTTTCCAACTGGTTAATATTAATTCCTAATAATGTTACTAATCATTAGCATTAACTAATTGTGCTCACATTAGCATCAGACATCTGAAACAACCATGTTGATAGTCTGCCAATAAAAATATATATAATTGTGCAGACAGGTATAAAAATCATTTAAAATACTTTATCTTTTTTATGGGATTACTTTTAGTTTTTAATATATATTTCGCAATATTTCTTTTTTCAGACAGTTGAAATCGGTGCATTTTTAATAGTGTGAGAACACTACATACGTATCCATTACACAAAATCATTCTAAAAGGTATTTTTATACATATTTATTGTGATATACACATATAAATCAGCTGATTTTTCATCCTCAATGGTCAAAATAGAAACAGACAAAATAAAACAAAAATAATGTAAAAAATGATAAAAATGTTATCAACCACAAAACGTATATTTATAGTTGTTATTATCTGTAAGTTTCTTTGTTTTTATAAAATATAATGATCACGTAAAAAAATCCACATCTACACTTTTCTCTATGTTATTACATTGTCGACAGAAAACTGCCAAGAATTCGACGTGGCTGCACTTTACCTGCAAGTAAGATGTTGTCAGCTTCATCGTCTTCATCGTCTTCATCGTCTTCCTCCTCACTAGCGAGAGACTCTGATGTGGTTTCCAGTTTGTCTTCGTCATCATCGTCGCTGGAGACAGTTTCCCACTCAGACTCTTCGTCTGTTTTAGTAGTAATTTCATCGTCATCTTCATCACCTAAGACTCCACTGTCTGTAGTCTCCACGGGAGCCTCCTCTTCCTCCTCCTCCTCCTCCTCCTCTTCTTTATCATCATCGTCATCTTTAGCATCAGGCTCGACGCCCTTGTCTAAGCCTAAGTCGATGTCGTCATCTTTAAGGTCACTGTCATCCTCATCCTCTTCATCATCTGCAAAGTGCTCAGACGAGGCCACAGAGACGTCCCCATCTGACTGGTCCAGATCCTCCTCCTCAGTGTCCTCAGCAGCTTTGACGTCTTCTTCCAGGCGTCCATCATCATCATCATCATCACTAGCAGCACGGGCGAGAGGAAGATCAAGCTCCAGGTCGTCGTCCGTGTCCTCTGCAATGACGTCGTCGCTCTCGGATGTTGTGACACCCTCAGCTAATTTATCGTCTTCATCCTCGTCCTCGTCGTCCTCGTCGTCTTTTTCGTCGCTGGAAAGAAGTTCAGACTCACTGACGTCAGGAGTGTCTTCATCCTCAGAAGTGGAAATAGGTTTAGGAGAAACGTCATCCTCATCTTCGTCGGCTGGTTCTTCTTCATCTTCCTCCTCTTCCTCTTGATCAACAGCCTCTTCCTCTTCCTCCTCTTCTTCTTCCTCCTCCTCTTCTTCTTCCTCCTCCTCGTCTTCTTCCTCCTCTTCTTCCTCATACTCCTCCTCCTCATACTCCTCCTCCTCATACTCCTCCTCCTCATACTCCTCCTCCTCATATTCTTCATACTCCTCCTCCTCATACTCTTCTTCCTCCTCTAGTTCTTCCTCCTCTTCTGCATACTCGTCCTCTGCCTCCTCCTCATCTCCTTCCTCTCCCTCCTCCTCTTCTTCCTCCTCTTCCTCCTCCAAAACCTCAACCACTGGTCGTTTCGTCTTTGCTTGCATCTCTATGACTGTAAGAAATAGCTTTTGATGATAGTCATTTATTTTCTATGAAATAAGTAAATGATACGCAACCATTTCTCATAGAATTATATATTTTTAAAAAAGCACAGAGGTAAGACAACAACCTAAGAAACCCTGAATCACTGTGGGGTTTGAAACGTGCTTTCATGTGATACCAGAGAAGCCTAAAGAGTAACTGCAGCATGTCTAACCTTTTAAAATGTTATGCTCAAATAATATTCATAATGCTAAACTTATGCTTAGCCATATAAAGGAAACTACAATCATCTGTGTGTCCCTGTGAAGTACAAACCTTTAGTTCGTGGTGGTAGAAATTCGCCTGGAAAACACAAACGAGATGTGGTGAATCAGCACAGAAACCTTCACCCATTCACGTTTTCCATCCGCTTTAGTGGAAGTTTAGGCTTCACGGTGGAGGTTAGTGCAGAAGCAGAGAGAACAGCTTGGTCTGTGTTAGTGCAGGGAGTCTGGGAATCAGGCAGAGGTGAAACAGCAGGTAACTGAGTACAACTACTCCAGAACAGTCCGCAGAACCTGCCGTTTACTGGAATGTTTCTGTTTCACGTCCATGTTTTTCAAATCTGCCGAATTCAGAGGAAACTACGGAAACATGTTTTCCGTAGTTCCATGGATATTTTTTTACTTTACAGAAGCTAATTCATAAAACAAACCAACAAATTAACAAATTCTGACATGAATCAGCTGTCAGAGGTCCTCCAGAGCTTTTGTACCACACCAGGTTTTTGATTCTTTGCTTTTTGTTTCGTTGCCATATTTTTCCCATCAGCAGCATCAAATTCCGTAGTGTTTTAAATATCTGTACGTTTTTAGAGCATGTACTTCACCTGCTGTGGCACTTCTACCTGTGATGAACTTGAACTTTACTAGGGTTTGTGTTCTTCTACCACTCGTGACTGTAGGTTTTAGTTGAGAGCTGTGATTTCTGGTTGTTGCCTCCGTTAGTCCACGTGTTATGAGTCAGGGAACAGATCTCACCGTTATTATTGCTATTAATTATCCAGAGTTAATCTCCACATTCATAGAAATGTACAGTAATTGTAAAGTACCTTTTGCTTTCTCAATCTTCACCTCCACTTCCTCCTCATCCTCCAACCACCTTGAATCTTTGAGATGGTTCATAGATAAAGTCAGTTTGAAACTACAACCATGATAAAAAAAAAGAAACGTCTGGCCGTGTTTCTGTGGCCCCTCTGCTTCATTCAGATACGTGGCAACAAACTTCCTGCTGCGTTTCCCTTTACGGATTATAGTAACAAACTGCTCACATTAAAGCAGCATCTTCATTTGGGATTTTAAAGGATGGTGAGTCCACCAGGCTTTGCCAAAATAAAAGCTTTTCCCAGTTTGCTATTTTTAGAGAAGACGTATAAAGAGAAGTATAAAACCATTAAACACAAAGAGCATTTGGTGCAGATTTGAAGAGCCGTGAGCAAAGCTTTTTCTTTTCTCAATTTGCAGCCCGAGAAAATATAAAAAGTCAGAAGCAGCATTGGTACCAACCTTTTTTCCTCACTGCGTAAAGAGTTCCTACGGAGACAATGACACAAAGATGAGTGAATTCAATTTAAACGCCTCGTGTTTCCTGGAATCACTAACTGTCAACGTACCTTCGTCTTCCCCAGGAGCGATCAGATTGGCGGCGAACTTCACCATCACGCTGATCATGCTTGCCGACTCCTGCGCAGCGTCGTTCATCGCTTTCATGGGGTCCGAGCTGATCCTGCTGAGGCCTCCTGACACACAAACGGCGGTTAGTGGCTCATTCAGTGGAAGTGAAGTGATTTTCCTGCTCGACCAAGCCAAACCAATCCAACTCCAACAAGACTTCCTTTTTTATGTCCACACTTCCTCGATCCAGGTAAAACCCTCTGTCCTCTGCACCGAGGAAGTGTCAGGAAAGTTTCAACTGAAAAGCAAAAGGTTAAACTGTGGTGGAGCTGAAATGACAGATTTAACCTGAAGGACCTGATCAGTGTCACATTAGCAGGGGTAGCCCACCTTCCAGTTTAACCGCTGCAGGAAGCCTTCCAAGAATCCCACCGACCCTCGTTCATCAGCCTAGCTGTGAACATCAGGCTTTGTGCCTGTATGTTTAACATATTCACTGCAGATTTGCACGTTCATCAGCAGAATCTGAGCTGACGACAAATCTTTTTTCAAAGGGTTTTACGAGAGTCTGCCACAGGTTGACTGAAGGAGGGCCAGTGTTCGCAGGGCAAACAGCGTCTGATCTGTCAAACAGAATCATCCGTTTCACATAAACATGCTCTCGTCCTCGAGATGTAAAACTTAACGTAGCCATAAGCTCTTTATTGAGTGTATTCAGTGTATGGTTACATATATTTTCACCTTAATTAGCTCTGATAGAAGAAGCTCTACATGCACCCAGATATAAAATAAACACCTTTAGAAATATGTACTATTTTTAAAAAAATGCACTGATTGATTATATTTATTTTTATTATCTTATTTAATTTTATTTACTTGTTTTCATTACTTATATAGTTTGCTATGAATATAATTATTATGTGCGGGTGTTGTCATTTCCATGTGATTAAGTAATGGAAATGAAGCATTACATTTATGCCACTTTAGTTTTGTGACGACCATATGTTTCACAGAACGTATGACATTTTCTAAAAACGGTGTTTTCTATTGACCCATACGCAACAAAATAAAAAACCCAAAGCTCTTTCAGAAGTGCTGTTTTGCACCTTACTGGCCACCGTAGAAATAGATGATTCTGAAACAAACATTAAAACCCATTTTTGTCCTGATTGAAATTGAAAATATATATTTGTCTTGGTTTTTAAGCTTGTGTCCTTACACAGAATCATACAAACAGCACACAAATAAAAATGGAAACTCATAATTACAATCTACGGAGTCCAAACTATCAGTCTGCTACATCTGCCTGTAGTTTGATGCACAACCTGAGCAGCTGGACAGACGTGACTTTCTGTCACTGACGTGTAATATTGGCTGTTAATTGGCCGTTGATGCTGGTTAGTTGCTGGTATTAGCAGAGCGCGTTCGGTCTGAGGAGTTAGTAGCTGCTGAGGTGTCTTGCCTCTACGCCCTGAATCCCTTAAAACCTTCCTGATGCCAGAATGTGGGTGACCTGGTTGGACGAGAAAGCAAAGACGTTAGGCAGAACCAGGAAGAAATCAGAGGAGCAGAAGAGACAGGAAGTGGAAGTGATGTAAGATGGAGCTGCTTCGAGAGTTATAGTTTTTTTTTATTTTATTTTTTATAGAAATGTGTCGTCTCATGTTCTGTGTCTGTCATCGTTCCCACAGGATCGATGTTTGGGATTTCCATTTGTCTGAATCAGACAGTGTTTCACACGTTTGATTCAGACAAATGGAAAACATACTGAAATCAACGCACGTGTTGATTTCATGCTCGTTTTGTCCTTAGTTACAAGATGAAATTGTAAACGTGGAACATGTTCATGCAAATCTAAGAAAACTGTTTGGCATTGCTGAATTATTCTGCTCGGCAACAATATGAGGAAGTGAAGGTGAAAAGAGGGAAGATGTTTGTGTTATAGTTAGAAAATGGAGCGGAAGATTTGTTGTGATGTTATGGAGGAAAATGGGACCAACACGTGAAATTGAGTGATGTTGCTGTAACAGAGAAACATCGGATTACAACCTGAAAACAAAGATGATTGCAAAAAAGATTTTAAAAACTCATCAGTTTTAGGATTTGGTTCTTTTTTCTATCGCCCAGATTTTCTTGATTTCCTGGCTTCACTTCCTGCTTCAACCACACACACACACACACAGAAACGAAAAGTCAAGAAACTGCAGGTTTTCATTGTAACACATTGTGACACAGACTGTGATGAAATAATCCAACAGTTTGTGTAAAGAATTAAAGCACCAGGGGACGAGTCTGTCTCTGCTGTACAGACTCTAAAGCCCCTTGAAGAAAAATGGTGATTTGGGTCTTTACAATAAAACCGGATTTATTCGTTTACAGGAGCAACAGAAATGAAGCTCTGTGGTTCCAGATGTGTGAAACGTCACGTCTCGTCTCTCGCTGACCGAACTGTAGCTCCTTCTGTTTGTCGCCACACAGCAGGATCCATGTGCTGCATATTTTACACGTGTGGAAAGTTGTGCCTTTACGTTGGGGCTGTTAATGTAAATCCCTTTGGAATTAATGTTCAATCTGCTGTGAAAAAACAACAATAAAGAGCGTGAATGGGGGGGGGGGGTCTTTTAAGGTCATGAAGAACACCGTCGCACGTGAAGCATTTTTCTGGTTTTGCTTTTGAGTTTTCCACCCAACCCAGAACAGAACAACCTTATACAGACTTTATAATGGAGCTGATTCATCAGCGACAGATAATGAAGCTTCTCAGCTTGTCGGATGCAGATGCTTTTTGATGTGACACCAGGATGTAAACCAGGAGCTGTCATGATTCGGTCCCTCAGCTCCACTTCCCCCCGGACTCTTATTTTGTCACCCGCTCTTCTCCACATCCTGTCCTGCTCCACAATTCCTCCGCCAACTTCCTCACCCTCGTTTGTCAATTGGTTTCACCTGTTCCCCCTGTCCATTTATACCTGCCTTTCACCACAGCTCACCGCCAGATTCTCGTCATTGTCCCCATGTCGTTGCTCCCATGTCGTTGCTCCCATGTCGTTGCTTCTGTGTCGTTGCTTCCGTGGACTACCCTGTCATTTGGACTATCGGACACTCTCTAGCTTTTGGACTCTTTGCCAGTTTTCCCCCATGATCTGAGGTTTGGTTTCTGCCTTTTTGGTTTGTTTGGTTTCTGGTTTTTGGGTTTTTGGTTTTTGGCCCTGGTGGGTTTTGTTTGGCTTATTACAAATAAAGTTTCACGTTCCCTTGTACTCCCTCTTGTTGTTATCCTTCTGGGTCTTTAAAAAATCCTCACCCGTGACAGTAGCTGAGGCAGGGAAAGAGAAATCCGATCAAACCAAATCCTAAAACACCATCTTGGCCGCTGAAGTCGTTCTTCTTGCATGACAGTTGCAAAACAAAGTTGGACGTTTCTAACTTTTGATGAGTTCGGCATTTTTCTACAAATCAGCTTTTCTACAAATCAGCTTAGGCGTCGTCGTGAGACGAGGAAAAGTGAGACGTACCAACACGTTCTCTGGTTGCTTTAAGGCATTTAGCCTCTTGCTTCCTCCCAAAGATGTTTTACGTAAAATACTGAGTAACGTGGTGCTGACTGACCTTTAACCCTAATCATCCGGTTCTCTACAAAACATCCACGTAGCCTGATGCTGAAGCTGTGATGTGTGACTATCGAGAATAAAGCGACCAAAGAAGAAGGAAGAAGGAAAACTGTCCCACGTTTCAGAAACTGAAGTGTATTTGAGAAAAGCCAGAGGTCGTCTGCTCACCTGAAATGGTCTTGTAGTCCGCCAGATCAAACATGATGACGAAAACAAAAGACCACGTGATGACGAGAGCCAGAACTAAGATCCAGGCCAGCGGCGAGCTGAACGTAGAGTAGAGGTCGTCTGTGAAGGTTTTCCTGGACGTCCGTACGGGCGGCGAGCCGGCGTCTCCATTCTTACCGTCGATGACCATGGTGGTCGTGGTCGACCGCGCTGGGGAATAAAGTACAAGAGGGTTTTTTAGTTTGAACTCTTTTCAAACTCTTAAACGTAAAAATACAGGTGGAGCAGCTCTTGGCTGTAATGTAGGTTCATTAGGTAAATGTAAGAAGTTAAAAGAGTCAAGGATGGAAATGTTATATTCATATTTGTGGAGGTGAGAAAAATGCAGCAGTTTTGTTGATTTAGCTGTTTGTGTTTTTGTTAAAACACTATTATTAACTTTCTAACACTGATAATTTATTGATACAGAACAGAAGTGAACACAAAACCACCTCCCTGGTGTCCAAAATCTAATATAACATCACAAAACATTACATACTGTTGACGTATTTACACTGTATGTTCGCTGGCAAAAATGACTCTTTATTGATTTTGTTTATGGAGTTTATCATTTAAACTGACAGTGGAACTAAATCTGCAGAACGTGACCTTTCCATGCCGCAGGCCGAAACCTGAGTGAAGTAACATTAATGCTGAAGTTTTCGTCCCTTTGTTGACATTTCCAGCCACAAACAGGATGTTTGTGCAATTTGTTTCTTTGATTGGGACTTTAGCCAAGACGCTAAATGAGATCAGGCTCGAGTTGTCGTCACCGAGTGAATGACACTATTAATCTTTCTGACATCAGGTCATATTTTTGTTTCACCCTGATGAACTTTGTGTTGTGCTTGTTATGATCCAGTTTTTTCCCACAGAGTAAACCTGAAGTGAAATCCGCTCTGACTTTCAGTTCCCCTTTCAACGAACGACGATCAACGACTGAAACGTGTTTGGAGACTCTCACAGACTCGCACAGACTCGCACAGACTCTCATATCGAAGCGGCAAGAAAAAAGTATCTAAGTGTCGATGTTGTTCAGACGCTTAACTCACCACGTTTGTGAGTAAAATGACATTTTTCTTTTGATCACTCTTGATTAAATAGCTTCCTCCCATCATTCCTTCACTCTGGCGTCTTTATTGTCCAGCAGAATAATGTCCCCGCCCCCCTGCACTGTTCCTCCTTTCATGGCTGCCCTGTCTCCACACTGTGGACGACATTTCTAGCTTGCAGTTGCTTTTTCACTCTGAAAACGAGGAAGTGCGGACGTGTCATGGTATCGGTGGATCTACGATGACAGTCAGTCGTTTAGCAGATGTGAAAAAGACTCCGAGGGAACCTGTGGGCCCAGGGACAAACCCAGGGCCAAACCACTGACCCCGTGTGGTTTGCGGACGACTGCTCTGCCCACTGACCCACAGCCGCCCATTAAAACCCACAGTCCTGCTCATTTCGTCGTGTGGCTGCGTTGTGGCTATTTGCGGTGTGTTTCTCAAAGGCCGACGTCACCAGTTTTCAACTTTCTGTGGCTTCAGTTTAGTGTGTAAATGTACATGGATGCTTTTAAACGTCCCTCTGACTTCACTGTAGTAAAAAATAGTAAAACTCCTCCAGATGACATCACCTGGAGGAGTTTAGGTGATGTCACCTGGACGAGCTCTGGAAACGCAGGCTGACCCTGATTACGACCTCCACATCTAGCAAAATCAGGGGAAGCTTTCGTCTCTGCTTTGTGCGTTTCTTTGACTTTCGGTCGGCAGTAAACACAGACCTGCCCAATAAATCACGTTTTCACTGATTTGCTATCAGCTGCTGTGTTTCCACGCGCCGGCCGAGCCGTCACCGCCCTGTGGCAGCTCACAGGCATCTCAGCGCCGCATTGCAAATAGCAGATACATGATAGCGGCATATTTTTAGATCCTTCCAATCATGAAATTCCCAGCCCGACATGAGAGGAGCAAAACACACACAGGGTTTCGGTACTTTTACCTTCAGCCGCTTCAGTCATAGTGTCAGAAGTGAAGTTGATTCCCGCCCGTTGATCCTTGGGGCAGATTAAGTCTCCATTAAAGGAGAATTCACGGCAGATCCTGAGTTTGGGTGTAATTTAATAATCCTGGTGTTTAATTCCAGTCCAGCGGCGACATGTGAACGCTCTACACCTCTTCCTCCATTGTCAGGATTTGAATCTGCTCTTTCCTCTCTTGTCCCAGGAGTCACAGAGCCCTCATGGGTGCCGGCGACGGCAACGTGCTCCAGAGAGCCGACTTCCGTCCCAGTGGGTGAGGCCGGGGAGACGGACAGGGACCGAGCTTAGGTGGTCAGTGTCTTTGCCCTTTGCCTGGTTGGGGCTGGGGTTGCAGATCTGCCCCCCCCCCCTCTCTCCACCAGAATTAGCTCGACCGCGGGGACTGATGGACGGCGGGAGGGACAGAGGGCACAGAGACGGCTCGGAGGTAACTTCATCCTTCCAGCCAGACTTTCTGCTGGAATCCTGATCCCAGTGTGGACACGTGTCAAATATCCCAAAAGCTTTATTAATTCGTTTTTTTCACAAACTTCTAAAAGTCTGAATCTGATCAGGCCCAGTTACATTCACACCATGTGTCACAGACCCGGGCCTGAGTTATTCTTAGAGCAGCTCGCTGCTGCTGCTGCTCCGCTGCTTCGCCTTTTTAGGCCTCGACACACCACCCCCATCCCCCGACACACCACCCCCACCCCTCAGGCTTCCCCATGTGAAGTCCTACAGACCCTGGCTGCTGCTGCGTGCAGAGCTGTCATCAAGTGTGTGTGTGTGTGTGGGGGGGGCTTCAGTGCCTAAAACTCCCAGTTCAAGGGCGACGTCACCCTTTTTCAACTTGCTTTCTTTGACTTTATGTAATTTTAAAGTGTTTGTAAAGAAATATTAACATATTTCTCTGCTTCTAGCTGCAAAATGATGATGTCATCTGGAGGAGCTCCATAGTCCATAGTGTGAGCAACAAGATGACGTAACGTGAACTGAAGCTTCCTCCAAGTGATGTCATTTGGAGGCGTTTTTTCCAAATTGAAGTAGAGAGATAATTTAAAATAGCGAAGTCAGTGAGTTTAATGGCATTAAGGTTCATTTACTACCCAAAGTAGAACCAAAGGAAAAACAATTCAAGTCACTGAAGTCCGTGAACACACACACACACACACACACACACACACACTTGTGCTGAGCTCAACATGATGAAGTTCCCACTTTCAGTCAGTCATGCCAGTTTGAGACTTGTGCAGCTCAGTCCTGTGCAAACACAGGTCTGATCATGTGACTCATGCTGATAAGTTTTGACTGAAATGCTTCATATATATCCGGGAACACAGACATTTTATTGATAGGATCAGTATCAACGCGTCGTTTCCTGTTGTCCTAGTTAAATTCTGTTGCAGTTACAGCCCCCACCCCAAAAAAACCTTCCTGCATTTCACTGGACAAACGCACGACTCGCTCACTGACTCGTCAAACACGGAATTCATGAACCAACCAAAACTGTGCAGCTGTTACAAACCCTTGTTTGACGAATTCCTACCCGGTGTGGACTGAGTGCAGGTTAGTGAGACAAATCTGACTGAGATGACGGAATAAAGGAAGTGACAGCTGACAGTCTTTTGAGGCTCTTTGAAAATATGAATTTATTAAGAATTTAATATTGTAAGTTGCACATGTGCAGGAAGGTTAAAACTTTCATGAAGCACAAACAGAGACACAGACACACTTCATTCTTTATTTAGTAAATCCATTTTATTCACAATAAATTGATATGATTTGAATTTATGTAAATCACAATCAGCATGACGTGAAAACACGGTCATATCTATAATTGCGCATGCTAAATCAGGCTATAAAAAGCATTGACACTTATGAATCTCTAGCGACATTAAGGTTTTATTCAGAACAGCAGCTGAACACACATCTGCAGAACCTGCATCTCATCTGCAGCTACTGAGGCTCTGAGCATTTTGCTCTGACTCACTTTAATTCTTCCATCATTGTTTCCAGTGCTTATCTCAGAAATCATAATTCATCATCAGCCATAAAGCATATCACTACGCTAGAGTAAGTGAAAAGAAGCATCACCCTGCACATTTTCTACGATCCTTCAAGAATAACTTGATGTTAAAGAGGATGTAAACTAGAAGAACAGACGTTGCAAACGGAGCGACCAGCTGTTTTTAATGCTGCTGTTGACGCAGCATTGAACCGGCGATGACCCCGATCCCGACTAAGACCACCACACACACGAGTCCACCCAACAACATTCTGCCTGTGGGATGATCGATCCACCCTGAAGCAAAGACAACGCAGTAGTAAGTCGTCTGCCATCATTCAATCGCTTTATCCGAATGTGCCTTGAATTCCTTTGTTGCATTAGATAAATGAACTTTAAATTAACAGACACTTTAAACAGCATCATGCGTCATTGTTGAACGACTCTTGGGTCAATCTGGGAGTCAGACTCCTGATATGAATTATGGCCCCAACAATGTAATGTTGTTGTAATTACAGCTGTGCAGACTGTAACTGCTGTAAATCAGCAACTAAAATACCCACATTTCCTGTCCCATATTAATATTCCATTGTCTTAGTGAAACAACGAGACGAAAAGAATCTGATCTGAGTTCAAGAGGAATTGATGAAATCACACTTACAGCTGGCACAATTCTTCAACTTTTCCCACCTTGAAACCTACAAGGAAAAAAAGGAGGAAGGACAGAAAGAGATGATTCGTTATTCCCAATGTGCCTCATCGCTGAGGATCCGTGTCAGGAATGATCACCTGTGCTTTGTTGAGGAAGGTCCTGATCTTGCCCCGGGCCTCCGTGTTGCGTGTGCAGTGCAGGAGTTGGCCCTCGTGGAACAGAACGTCCACGGCGAGGCAGACGTGCGGGTCGGACACCTGCCTCCTGCTTTCAGCCAGGATGTAATCCTCATTGTAGGTGTGATGCATCACCACCAGAATGACCGGTTTGTCACCTGCGGACACAGACACAACCCGACCCAATGAGCCACAAAGCCAGAACCGGCCGTGAACAATCTCGAACGCGCTCGGTCATTCCTCACTCTTGAGCGTGCTCAGGGCGTTGGTGATGTCCGTTTGAACCCGAGTGGCGGCGGGACAAAACAGCAGCACGTAGTCGTGTTGCTCGTCCTCGTCCACCTGCGCGTGTTGAATGCCCTTCATCATTTGGATCAGCTCGAAATGAGCTCCAGTGGTGTTTCCGGCCACTCGGACGGCGAACCTGCACCAGTTGGCTGTGGACGAACAAAGAGCATCGGTCATGGTGCAGGTGTGAGCAGGCTGCCGGATGTGCACAGATTATGGTTTCCAGACTTTCTTTCTCAGCTTTATGTGATCGTAGCGTCTCTGTGTGGCAGATTTGTTTAATAAGTGAAGGAACAAATGTCCATTTAAAACATGAAACTGTTGCTCATGGTCAAACTCTTCACTCAGTGAAACTGTGACTGCAGGGACCTGTCGTTTTGGGTCCCGGCGCACGGGGGCGCCAGAACCCGCATCTGACCGCACAGGATCCAGGTCAGTCACGTTGGTTCGGGGTTTTATCGGTGGCGTCTAGTTTAAACTTTATAGTTTATTAAAACTATAACGTGTCTGAAGCTGCGTGAGCTGAAACTATGAGGCCAGACTTCGCCGGTGGGTTTCAGGTTCCAGTGTGTGTTAGAGGTTTTTACTAAACGCACTTTCAGCTGAGAGACACTGAACGACCTGAGCATAAGTAGAACCATCACAATCAGCAAAGAAGAGTCAGTTCGTCCACAGATGATATGAAATATTCACAAAATCACTTTAATAAAACACAGTATTGATGCGATTGTGAGGTTGAAGACCTACCGGTTTCCTGTTGGTCCATGTTCCTGCAGGAACAGAAGCCGAGAAAAAAAACCTGAATTAACTGAGTGCAATGAACGAAGCACAGCCAGAAAACGTCACACACTGTGACCCAGCCTCGGCTCGGCTCGGTTCGGTTCGGCTGAGGCCGGGCTCACTTTACCTGGGCGGACTGGAATCGATCAAACTGCGACGCATCGCAGGAGCCTCGCAGCTGCACACACGTACTTACGGGAAAGACTCGTAACTTCCGGCCCAGTCCTCCGCCATGTCGCTCACACGCAGCCGGACACTTTCGCTTTCGCTTTGACAACAGGCAGGAAGTGGAAGAAAAAGCTCCGTCATGCAACAGTCACCAACCAGAGATAAGCTCAGGGCGGGTCGTTGTTTATTTCCAGCACGTCCGGCCGCCAACTGCAGAGCCTCTTTTAGCGGATTGTTTCGGTTTGTGTTTACTTTCAGATGTTGATGGGGCAGAACGAAATGGAGGATAAAAAACGATGACAGACGGCAAACTCATAAAATATAATGAAATGTTTCGGACAACGCCAACAAAACAAAAGTTCTTTAAACGACGACTTCTGTCAGTTTTACTTAACTCTTTTCTTTTGGTTCAGGTTTGAGTAGTTCGCTCCCTTCCCTGTATTTAAATATCTGTAAATGCCTCCAGATGACATCACTTCGAGGTCCCATCAGTTCAGATTTTGTCGTCCTGTTGCTCGTTAGTGATCATGGTCAACCCCTGGAGCTCCCCCAGATGACATCATCCAAACTGCTAACAATGAAAAACTCCTCCGGGTGATGTCATCGGGAGAAACAGAGAAATATTTAAACGTGGAAAAGCCTGAATGCACATGGAGCCTCTGAACTACAGCCACAGACAATTTGCTTGTTGAGCATTTGGTGAAGTGGCTGGTGTTTGTCGAGTGTAGGATTTCTGCCCTCCCACCCCCTGGACGCAGCCAGTGGCCGGAGGACCTGCCCCCCTCCCGGTCCCGGTGCTGCTGCCTTCTGCCTGCTGCTGCCTTCAGGGACCGCTCGTAAGCTTCTTACTCTGACATTCTGCACCGGATCTCTGTTTTAAATATGAATTATTTGGTGTCAAAGTGATGTCTCATTTAACAACTGCTAAAGTGAACATAAGTCAGCTGTCCATGAATGCCCCAGTGTGGGTTTGGTTTCCATGGTGACCCATGCGCGTCTCTTCCTGCTGCTGCTGCTGCTGCTGCACCATGACTCACAAGAGGAAATTCATACTTTCCATGCTGTAAATACATTGTGAGGTCCCAGTCTGAGACTGATCCACCTCTGAGTAACTAGAATCGCATTTACTTTAAAACTCTCAGAAGTTACAGAGCAGAAATGTTTAAATCCTCCAACTGTGGCACTTGGTTTGTGGTAATTTAATTAACTGTGATTTCATTTGGGGACATGACGCATAAATGATTTCTAATGTCGCCTTTAGGGACAGGACTAAATCCGTCTGGTTAATAATCCTGAGCATGTTTGTATTAATAACCACAGTTTAAACCATAATAAACCACATCATGTTACCCTAAAGTCATGGGTTGGAGCTCTTTGAAACATGAAATATTGATGCATTCACTGTTTAAACAAAAGGAAAACTGATAGAAATTAACCCAGTGTCAGTCTTTTTCATCCATAAGTTTGATTTTTATTTTTCAAACAGATATTTGCAAATGTTTTGTTTTTCTGTGGTTCAACAATATGGGGAAAATGAAATCTGCTGCAGTAGGCAGGAGACGTTTTGATTTGGAGACATTCTTGCTGAAGAAGGAATGGTGTGAATTCAGATGGTCACTATAAGTCCTGCATGTAAAAGAAAGAAAAGATGGAAGAAACTGTTTTGGGAAAATCATTTTTCACACACACACACCACCCAGTGCAGGGACGCGACCTACGAGTCCTGAACTTACAAAGCTTCTCTTCAAGGCCACTTTAAAAAATGTTCTGTGGAGTTCTGAGGTGGTTCCGGTCCAGCTGGGGAATAAATTAGTGGAAGAATTACTGACTTCATTTGTGCGTCACAAGTCCTGCATTTAAAATTCTATCACAATAGTTAGTTTGTTTTTTAATATTTATTTATATTATAACATTGAAGCACCAAACATTAATATCCATGATATCTTTGTCCATATTTTGGACATACTTCTTTAAAAGTACCACCGTCTCCTGGTGCCAAACTTTGTCGCGCTCTGGCTGTGGCGCGGCGTTTCCGACGGGCCGTGAAGGCGGCAGCAGCTGCGGTCCCGTTCGTTCCGTCCGGCAGGAGGGCGGTCCGCCGAGCCACAGCCGAGCCAGCCGAGCCAGAGCCGAGCTGGTTCCGATTTCCATGCCGTGCGCGCTGAGGCTCCGTCTGAAGGGTGTTTGCGCCCCCCCGGGATCGGGCCTTCTTTGATGGTCGCCTTCCTGGTGGGATCACTGCCGGGGGAAAGGCGACGGAGAGGCGGAGGCGGAGGAGGAGGAGGCGGAGGAGGCGGAGGAGGAGGCCAGGCTCGAAGACATGGAGGCTGCCCGTCCTTGCAGAGGGAGCGGGCTGTAGGACGGAGGCTCCGTCTCGGTCTCTCTCCTTCCTCCGGTAAGAAACGATGGGAGGTTTCGGCGCCTCTGCGAGCGAACGAGCCGCCACGTACGTCTCGCTGCTGCGCTTATTCCTGCCTCATTTCTCGAATCCACTCAGACAATGATGGTGGTGGTGGTGGTTTTTTGGACGAGTCCCTGTGCCTCCGTCCTGGATTCACTCGGTACGTGCATTTGTGAGCCGGAGCCTGACAGGCGTTACAGCCGCTGGTCTGACGCGCTGCTCGGCCTGTGGCCCGCGGCGTGACATGGACAGACAAATGTCCAGCCTGGTGGAGACAGATGGAGACACTGGAAACAGAATGGCTGCAGCAAATGGAGCCTCGGGCGTCCAGCAGCTGCAGGAGAGGGCGCGTATTTGTGCACAGGCTACAAAAACAAGGGCAATGAGCCCTCAAGTGGTGTATTATTATTATTATTATTATGAATATGTTTACCATGGAAAGAGTGAAGAAAGTCATGCTTTCTTGTTTGTGGACATGCAGACTGTACAACTCTGCAGCTGGTGCAGATACAGTGTGTCAGGAGGGGCTTGAAAATGTGCAAAGGTCCATTTTCATTCCTCGGTTTGTCAGACCTTAATTAGCACAACGTTCAATCACATGTATCAAATATAAACAATTATAGCAAAATGAATGATTGTCACCGTGACAACTGGGCCCTGAGGTGGAAGAGTTGAGATGTCCCAGAAAAGCATCGTTTTGAACGTTTTCATAGCTCCTGTGAGCATCGGAGAGTCACTGATTAAACTTTCAGCAACACTGTTTGACCTGCTAAAAACAAAGGGACGGGTTATGGAAACCAGCAGAAAATGTTCAGTAATTGTTCTGTGTGTTTCTTTCCAGTGCTGACTTCTGCAGACGGCTGCTCCCCCTAGAATGGACCCCGCCCACATCGGAGGGGCTATGTCACCTCTGTATGTGCCGAGAAAGAGAAGGTCTGTGCAGTCCCAGCCTAAAAGTGCAGTGCCGTGTCCAGGTAAAGACAAACCGTTTGTTTAAGCCACTGCTGATGATGTCATTTCTACCATAAAAACCAGGTAATTGTGTGTTTCTCTGAAATGATAAAACATGTCAACCCTCCAAAAGTTGTTCAGCGAATACCAGAAGCCCCCTGTGAATTAAGTTCAGCTGGATACACCAAGGTGAGAACAGACACGTACACCGTGCACAGAACACTGTCACTAAGAGGAAGTACTAGTGCAGAGCAGAAGTAGCCTGCACACTGCTGGACCCGCGCTTCACAGCTCTGTGCTTTCATGTTTTAGAGTGACGAGTCTCAAGCCCCGGATGCTCTAAAGATGAAAAGAACGTACGGCAGAAAAAGGTAAGAAGTTCGTCGATGTGCAGCTGAGTGTAATCCAGCCACAGATGAGACAGTGTTAACCCGGAAACAGCCAGGAAACGTTCAGATGCCTGATGTGCTGGGCAGCCCACTGCGCGTGTGCTCTGGTGCTGCTGTCTGCTGGCTCCGTTCACTGCACTGCATGTTACCATGATAAGAAAAGATACTCTCATCCTAGACATTTTATTAGATATAAAACATTACGAAACAAATATTGCTATTGTTATGTTTTGTGATACTTTCTACTGTCAAAAAATATCCTAAAAGCAAATTCTGAAAAAATCTGTATATGGCCTTGTTTGTAGCGTCGCAAGATTTTGCAAATTGTATCCCCACCTTTGTATTGTGTACATATCGTACTGCTAGATTCTTGCCAATTCGCAACCCTTTTTATACGCCCATGCCGACCTCACGGAAACACGCGATGATCATAACACAGCTGTAAGGACACAAAAACAGAAAGGGGCCAAAAAAGTCTTAGTCTGCAGATTTATTACCAAAGTTAAACTGTGATCAACTGGCTCTGCAATGCTCGGATACAACCTGCGTTTCCTGCTGCGTATTGCCACTGATATTCAGATGTATATGTCTTATAAGTCCATCGCAGTGAAAACACACTGGAGTTTCTATTGGTTCACGTCAGATTTGTTCACTGCTGTGCATTTTATTCACTATGTAGCACAAAGAATATTACTCTCCCTCCAAGGAACTACTTTAGTCGTTAGTTATTAATTAGCCGTGCAACAACACCAACTTTGTCTGCATTACTGCAAACAAATGATATAAATGTCATGGTGACCTGTCACCACTTCACTTGGACCTTCCTGTATCCCGAGTGTTTGTCTTTCATCTTCTGGGCTTTTTTTATTCAGCCACAGCACATGTTTATGCCTCAGATGTCCTGATTGGGAAATTTGCTGCGGTTTTTATTTGTGGGTTTTCCAAACACGCCTTTCAGGAAAGCAGCCACTTCAAAGTTAGTGGCGTGGAAAAATCTCTGCACTGAAAGACCTTGATGATTATTAAAAAAACAACAGCAAATAAGTATATTCATGTGGAGTTTTTTCGAAACTAGTTAAAATAAGAAAGTTTGCACGTAAACATGTATCAGGCTGCATCCTGTCCGTAACCTTCCAGGCAGAAGTCCTAACCATGGTGTTTTAACGGGTTATATGAGCTTGTCATTGATATTTAAAGTGAAAAGTAATTAGTTTTATTTTACTCGGTAGGTACGAGGACCTCCAAAGCGTCCCCATGGGAACAGCAGATTACTCAACCACCAGCTGCTCAGTGATGTCATCAGGTAGCCTGGCCAATGGGGCGGACCCTGGCTCTATGGCTCCGCCGACGGCGAGGCTTCCTCCAAGGCTGGTGGCAAAGGATGTGTGGCCTCAAGGCCCGGAGGCCAGCAGGGAGCAGTCCCAGCCTCAGGACCAGAGCTGGAACTCCGGCAGGGACAGAGGTCCTGACGCCTGGGCCCCAGACAGAGACCGACCACAGGAGCCAGTCTGGAACTCTGGCAGAGATAGAGCAGGGCACTCCAGTCAAGACCAGGAATGGATATCCGGAAGGGAAAGAGCTCACGCCGGGCTAGACCAGGACTGGATGACGGGCCAGGGACCGAGCTCCTGAGCAAGACTGGGGAACCGGCAGAGACAGGGGCCAAGATCAAGTCTGGAACGTAGGCAGAGATCCAGGAAGAGACCGGGCGTCTTCGGGGCCAGAGCAGGGGTGGGGCACAGGCCGAAGCCAAGAGCAAGGGTGGAGCAACACGAGCAGAGACCGAGGACACGTCTGGAGACCCGGCACGTATTTGTGTTCCTAATATCTATCAGCCTGTGGAAGAGGCCATTTTAATTTCTCACAAGATGTGGTCAAATTTAGTATATAATAATATTTTTCATCAAGTAAATTTAAAATCATTCTGCAGCAACATCACTGTAAAAAAATACAAAGTCACCTTTACAGGAGCTTTCAAAAAACTTTAAAACACTTTATACTTATTATATGCAGTAAAATAGATTATATGTGTTTATACTGCAGAGTAGGTTTTTTTTACCAGATGCTCTAATTTTCCTCTTGGTGGTTTTGTGAATTTATTTTCTGCATTTGTGTCATTTTAAAGACTTGAACATGAAGAAAGTCCAGAGAGTGGAGATGGAGCGAAGCCTTCCTGTTAACAACTTCCCTCAGCAGCCGGACAGGAAAAACTCCTGTGAGTCCTCCACGTTCACTGACCATGACGAAATTGTTTTGTGTATGTTTCTCAGTAGGAATTCATGGATAATCTGATGTCTCTGTCCATCCTCCAGTTTTTACAAATAAACCACTTCATTTTGACAACACCACCACAATATTCACGAGCAGCGTCTAAACATTCAGTAAATCATTTATTTGTGGCGTAGTTGTTCATCTGCATATTATTACATACTTATTAATAGTGTATTACATTGTGTATGTGCCAGAAAACATAAGAATAACTGTATTGGCCTGAGTGACATATACTGGTGCAGCAGTAGATTAACACAAAAACACAAATTAACACGAGTCTTCCACCAGTGACCAAAACCATAAAATTGACTCGCACTGAGCTCGAGCTCCTCTGATTCCTCTGATGCCACTTGGTCACTGGGACTGTTTGGTCAGTGGACGGCACTAATGTTGTGGAATTATTTTCTCCCTGTAACTGATGATACACATGTTTAGTTTTGCAGTTGTTTGTGTTTATAATCGGTGATCAACTAAAAGCTTCTCCATCAAAATAAAATTACACTTACGTTTCAGGTCCGAATGCAGCCGGTGCTGGTGAGGTCACCACAGGTCAGCCCAGCGAGGGGCAGAAACCGCCAGCGCTCTCCACCAAGAAGGAGCCTCCAACCTACCCTCCAGGTGAGAGAGGCTGAAAAGACGATCCGCTTACGCTTCTATTCAGGAGAAAAACTGTTGCCTGACTTTTCTACTGTGCTTATAGCAATACAAAAGTAGAGCTGTTCGTCTGTAGTAGCTGAGACAGGCCCTCTTCTTTCACACATTATTAAAGTCCTAGATAGGCTGGTTTCGACCCACTTAAGACCTCAGGTGAGAACCTGCCCTCGGCTCCACTATCAACCTTTTATTAGTCTGTTGTGGCCAGTTCAAAAGAATTTGCTGCTGTCTGCTGGGCCGGCAGCACAGAGCCAGTGACACCAAGAAGCTGAACAAACTGATCTGGAACCTCAGGAGTTGGTTGTGAAGAGGAAGATGTTGCATCAGCTGCTGAACATCACAGAGAACAGCTGTTATCCTCAATGAACGATGTATTTCCACCAACATCCATCACCCTGTGATAGGATTCTCCTGTTTGTTTGAAGAGACATCTCCTCAGACAGTGACGTTGTCTCACCACAGGGACAAATACTCTTATTCTATTTTACATTCTACATCCTTCTTTCATAAGATCAAATCCAATCAATAACTTGCGAGTGTCCACCTGACGTGCACTAATTTTTTTATTAGACAGCATTTCACTTTGAGATTAATAAAGTGTCTTTTTGTCTGCCTAAATATCAGGATCTAACATCTGTCTGTGTTGGTTTTCAACAGGAAGTCAAGAGGAGCGTTGGCAGCTCCAGATTGTGGCCAAAGGCAGAGTCACGTGTCCGAAATGCAAAAGCGTGAGCAGGAAGACTGTGGAGGGGCTGAAGAAACACATGGAGAACTGCCGACTGGTGAGTGTTTGTGAAGAGTAGAAGAAAAAAAGGTTTGTTAATCTTCACAACACTGGGATATAGGATGTGACTTTAATGTGTCGTGTGCAGCAACCGTTTACCTGTCAACACTGTGGCAAACAGCTGAAGTCCTCAACAGGGATGAAGTATCACATCATGGCCGACCACAGCCATCTGGTAAGACACATTTTTGGTTGGACACAAGTTGTGTATCATACTTGGTCCATGGTAGTGGACATTACCAGGTACCAAAATCAAGTAGAGTTGAGCTGAAATACTATGCGACAGAACGGAGGCTTTGGTAAAGTTTGAGGATTAGTTTGTTGTGTTTTTGTCTTTCTCTAGCCATCAGCAGACGATACCAAGGACCTTGATGATCGAGCCATCAAAGACAAACTGCGTAAAATCCTGAAGCGACTGGGCAAATTAAAATGCTCCAAAGAGGTAAAATGACAAATCATTTAGGACGGGACAAGAGGTAAGATACAGGAGGCAAAGATCCACCTTTGACGAAGTAGTGACACTGTCTTTATGTGTTTTTTCTTTCCAGGGCTGTAGCGCTGCCTTCACCAGCATCATGGGCTACGTGTACCACATGAAAAAGTGTGGGAAGGAGGAGTCCGAGTTAGAGAAGATGCTGCTGAATTGCTCTCACTGTGGGAAAACATACAAATCCAAGGCCGGTTTGGAGTACCACCTTAAATCAGAGCATGCGCCCGTGAGTTACATGTCACATTTAATCTCTTAATTCAGGTTAAGATAAGACCCTCATCGAGTCGATCCCCCCTAAATCTAACTGCCTGGTACCCAGATCCCTCAGAGGACAGAGGAAGACGAGGCTCTGAAGGCCCAGAGGGAGGCCAACCCAGAGAGGACGGCCAGCGGCAGGGTGCAGCGAGCCTCGGCCCAGGTGGCAAACTTCCATCTGGCTGAGATTGCCAACAATGAGCTTCCCAAGGACTGGCCCAAGAGGAAGTTTCAGTCAGACCTGGTTCCTGATGACAAAAAGGTTAGTGGGGGTCTGTGTGGAGGAGAGGTGATGTTGAACAAAGTTCACATCAAAGTCATGAAAGACGTTATCAACCTATTTGTACTAATATGAAGCCTAAGCCCACGTAGATATTTATTAGCAACCGTCTACTTAAATTACAGTAATTTACTGTTAATACAACATTTCATTCATCTGAATGTGTTTCTGCTGCCCTTCACAGCTAAAATATGCCCGACCAGGCCTCCCTGCCTTCAGTCAAGAGGTGCTGAGAAAGTGGAAAAATGAGGTGAAGCTGCAGAGAAAAGTCCAGTGTCCCAACCAGGTAGAAAACCCTGCAGTCTTCACGTATATTGATAATTGTGTAATTTATTTTCTCATTTTTTTCTTTAGTATCTAAACACAAGCCAGTTTGATCCTCGTTTTTACAGTTGGGTGATATTTATTGTTAAATGACTTTAGCCTCGGTTGTCTTCTGTCTCAGCCGTCTTTAAACCAAATAATCTAGCTGATTGGGATAAATTGTTTGTGTCGTGCTCAGGGATGTGGCTGCACCTACACCAGTGTGTCTGGACTAAAGGCTCATCTGGGACTTTGCACAAGGGTTGGTTTGTTTCCGTGTTTTCTCTTCGTGGGCAACGTTAAACTCTGCTTTGGCCAACAACGTGGATCTGCACGTTCACTGACGATGACCAAAGTGTTTCTCAGTTTCTCAGTAGGAATTCATGGATAATCTCTGTCTGATTCCAGGGTGACTTCGAGGCTGGGAAATACAGATGTTTGATCTGCAACAAAGAGTTCAACTCTGAAAGTGGAGTGAAATACCACATCAATTCTGTCCATTCACAGGTAATGACATACGTTCTTTGACTCGGATCTCGTTCTGCTTTCAAGATGACCTCTTTGAACATTACTAACTCAGACCTGATTGTATCTCCTCACCTCCTGCCCTTGCTGCATGTGTGTCCTGACAGGACTGGTTTGTGACCAACAAGAAAGCCTCTAAGAAGTTTGAGAAATTCCTTAAGAACCAACCTAAGGAGTTTGTCCATAATGTGGGCAAGCAACTGTGGACCATTATCATCACCACCATCTCCAGCATCATCAACAGCATCACTACCACCACCACCACCACCACCAGCAGCAGCAGCAGCATGAGCAGCAGCAGTTCCAGCACCAACCTCTGCAGCAGCCTCTGCAGCCCCTGCATCACCTACAGCAACAAGCACATCTACTACACCCAGAGCACCAGAACCTTCATCCCCAGGTGGACCCCCAGCTCCAGCAGCCGATGCTTCACTACACCCCTCTAGAGCCTCCTGCTGGACCGCTGTGGGTAGATATGGATCAGAGAGAGGCCGTGCCGGGCCCGGAGCAAGCCCCGATCGAGATGGAACTGGTAGATGTGGACAAACCTGCAGAGGACAGCAGTGGGATGGTGCAGGTTAAACGGCGAGAGAAGAAGGGGGGGGGCCGGGACAGGGGTAAGGCGGGTGGGAAGCGTAAGGATTGTTTCGCTTTTGGCAGCAGTGGCAGCGGTGGGGGTAGCAGCAGCAGTAGCAGTAGCAGCAGTAACACCGGCAGCGAATCGGAGGCGGACCAGCAGGACAGGCAGAGACACATGGAGCAGTGGAATCTGAAAAGGCCGGGGACCGTGGAGCCTCACACCGAGATTGGAAAACGACACGGGAACACCTAAAGGACCCTAAAAACACTTTAGTAGCTGTGTGATGCTCAAGAAAACAAGTGTATGTTCCCCCAGAGGACACGCAGGTAAGAAGGCAGCTCCTGTGGCTCCTGTGGACGTGGGATTATACACTTCTGCTTTCTCTCTCTTGAAATGGTTGTCACTGTACAGTCCAGAGAAATGTACTAATACTGTTTATCTGTGTGTTTATCTGTACTCGATTCTTTTCACCAACTTTGAATGTGTCCTATTCTTTTAAAACCTTTGATAAACACTTCTTGTCTTTCATTACACCGTAAAGGGAAAATGTTCCTCTAACCTGAAGTGAGGAGACTGCAGTAGAGTATTTTGTTAGACTTTGTCTAGTTCAACTTCTCACAAAACATTTTGTGCCTCCTAGTCTGATCGGTATAACTTCACACTACTCATCATCGTGTCTGGGGGATGTGAGGACGTGTCTGCATCTGTGTTGTGGCTCAGCAAAGTTAAAAAGGGTTTTAAAGAAGCAAACCACATGGGAAAAGCAATGATGTAAAGACACTTCTGAAAGTGACGTCAGTCGTCATCTCTGCAGTACTCGAGTGGGCTCAGCTCTGTCCAAAACGGTTCAGGTTAGCTCCTGTCTCTTTAAGGACATCAGGTGTTCCGATGGATCCGTCAGTGGGCTGAACGGATCAGTGAGCAAACCTAAGGCTGAGGTCTGATTATGGACTGGCAGCCAGGGTACGTAGAACTGTTGAGAACATGTTGAGAGGGGTCAGAGAGAGTCTCACAACAGAACAGACGGAGACACCAGATTTCGTTTTTTCAGCTCGTGGCGCTAAATACAGACACCCGTCATCACGACGGTAAAGTTACAACTCAAAACAGGAAAAAGCTAATTGTGGCGTCTTCAACCAAAGCCACGGTAATGTGGACCTCGCTCAGTATTTAACGCAGAATCAATCTTTTTAAATAAAAACAGGTTATTTCTCAAGAACTGGTGCTAACAACAAGTGTCAATACTCGAATAAATGTTATTAACACAGTTAACAGAAGCATTAAAAATTGTATTTGACTTTGAGAAATTCCAAGAAACAAAACACTTCCTAGCTTTTCCCGGAGCTTTCACCCACATCTTCAGTGTTTCTCAGCAGGTGATGTTTGCTGAATTAGGAAAATGAACAGTCCCACCAGGAATTTGCAGTGTTGCAAACACAACAATTAATTACATCGAGGCCTCGATAATTCTGAGTTACCTTGCACCTTAAAACATCATAAAAACTTTGCAACATGCATCACTGTATTTTTTTTTTTTTTTTTTAGAAAAACCGGGTATTTTAAGTCACACCAGTTTCAAACACATCCATGAAATTCTCAAGGGACTAAATAAAACTGAAAGACCAGTGAGAGGCTCCTTTGGTTAAAAGTATTGAGTAAATTGCTTTTCCCATGTAATGAATTTACCGTTACCGCTGGCTTTTTAATTTTACACACGCCAAATGCGCAAACCGCTGGCCACTTAGTTTGAATAGCAACACACCGATTGGACATTGTTGGCGTCAGTCATGTGTCTTGTCCACTTCACCTCCAGAGACATTAGGACAAGGACTGTTAACTGGTAGATGAAGGACAGGTGGGGTTTTTCTAGTCATTTCTCAGAGCCAGACTGTTTTTTGTCAGAATATCTCATCATGAACATGTAGCCAAATGTTTCTGTACTCTGCATTTTGTATCTGCTATAAACACGTATGGTTATGAATGTCTGTCACTCGTTGGATGTTTTAGCACCTTTTTCGATTGATGAATATTATTGTCGCACATGTGTTAATCCAGTTTTAATGAAAAAAGATATTGTTTGTCACCGGTTTAGATTTGAAACATTCAAAGATAGTTTAACCTTTATTCTGTTCAAGTCTGTATAACCTGATTTTTAAATGTTCACTTTAACCACTTGTGTTTACAGTGGTTTGCCCTCCGTTGCCTTTTGAATGAACAGCCTGCGTTTTTAAAAACAGAGAACCTGCTCGCATATGGGAAGTATTTCAAAAAGCTTTAAACAAACAACATGTTTTTTCTTTTATGTAATTTACCCTGGATGCTTGCAGTGATCCCTTCCTAGACAGTTCTTCCCCACGTACTGATTTCTATAGATTTAATTAAAGTCTAAAGAACGTTTTTGTAGTTATGGCTGAAAGCACCAGCACTGTTGGTCTTTCAGCTTGGTGCTGTAATTATTCCTCCACTGATAAAAGTGGGTCTTCGTGGGTAAGAAAACTTTAATCCACCAGTTTAAGCCACATGTAGCCGTCCACTTTCTTCCCTTTCCCCCTCAGTCTGTGAGCTCTGAATTCAAAGTTCTGTTGGACGTTGGACCTTTTATCCCTTTCTTGGGTGCTGCTCCCATGTTACGTCGTGATTCCTGATTAGGACCTCATTAACACATCTTTGTCCACAAAAAACTATCTTTAGTGTTTCACGGATGGATTATGAGAAAATGGCCCCTCGGCACAGACTCATAAAAGACCCCCTCAACCCCTTCTGGACCCTCACATTGAAATAGACACAACCTACTACAAATGAGCCTCATGTGTTTTAAATCCTTTCTATTTTTGGTCATTGTGTGGTTCTTTTTGGTAATTTTAAAACTCTTTGAGGTCACATTGTGTCTTATTATTGTTTGTTGTTTTTTTTTTATCTTGGTTCATATTGGGGATTTTTCTAGCCCTTTGGAGTTATGGACACTTCTTGTAATCTTCTGTCACTTTTTGACAGTGTATTATTTCTTTGGCATTGTTTTGCATCTCTTTGTGTTTCCATCTGTCAGTGGTTTATAATCAAGGCAGTCTCTGCTCCGTCAGCCCAGTCAACTGTGCCTAAAGCTCGTTATTATTCGGTACGCGTGGAGAGACGCTTTTTGTTTCGTTCAGGACGTGGCCTGTAGTTTTCGTGGTGCTGTTGAAATACTTCCCATGTACTTAATGCTCATGACCAAATCCTTCTACCCTGCATGCACTTTGAACTGTTCGATGGCACAAATGGAAGCCTTGCTCAGCATTAGGAGCCTTTACAGGTCTTTCCGTTAAAACACCCTGGGTTCCTAACTACCAGACTTAGACCTCGGAGTGGAACGTCTGATGACTGAGTTTAGATTTAAGGCACAGATATCTTTTGTCAGCACATTTTGTTAACAGCGATCTGCATCTGTCTTCCTGTTGTTATAGTAGCATATCTAAATGCTGGAGCACAGTTCTGTCGACCGTACTTACTCACCACAGAAAGTCCATTTCGTTATAGTTTTGTATGTCAGAGTTGGCAACTAATGTAGAAAACGAAACTAAAATTAATGCTTTTTTTTATGGTGGCCAGTAGGAAGTCCTTTTTAATTCTTTTTACAATGAGGAGGACTAGTGGGATATTTCCAGTTTTGAAAGCCTGAAATCTAAGTTCTATGTATTTTCACCATAAACTCACCAATTCCTGCAGATTCAAATTCATGGTAAATGTTAAAATGTTGATTTGGTCCAGACCTCCTGAAATGAGGCCATTGCTTCGAAAAGGTTTTATCTGATGGTCATACTAGATGTGATGCTACAAAAAGCGATATTTGAACCCATAAACAATACTGACAAACGCATCATGTTGTGTGTCCCACTATCACCGTCCATAGAGAAAATATACAGTTATAACATGTCTAGGAGAGATTTCCGTAAAGGTTCATTTAGTAGCTTTGTACCATTTGTAAACACACAAAGGAGGCACTTGTTTCTCTATTTTGTGGGATATAATTTCTTTGAAAGTGAAAATTGTTATTGTCTCAGCCAACGTTTCATTTAAAGTCTGTATATTTAATATGGTATTTCTTGTTTTGTTTTTTTTAGAAGTTACGTGCTGCCATTTCATAGTACCAGCAGTGTTATAACAGCAGACAATTAAAAGTTTATTCATGGTCTTTGGAGGCTCTGTGTCGTCAGTCATTCACACCAGCAGGTAAGAAAAGCGCAGTATCTGTTTTCTGTCCCCGGGTTCGTTCAGTGGGCCGAATGCAGACCGGACTGGTGCACATGTTTCTGGACTCCGATCGTGCTCTGACGGTTTTAAAGTAGTTCTCCTACTACACTTAATAACCATGGACAAACTGATTTAAAGGGTTTAGGTTCAGTAGAGCTACAGTGACAATTCAGTCAGCTCAATTCGTCCTTCACCAGACTGTGTTTAATCCCACAAAATGTCCAAAGATTGTCTGGTTTGAACTTCTGAAGTGAATAACTAATTTAAAGACTTAAATCTTCAGATTAAGCCGCTATTTAGGCTTGAAATTGTCACATATGTCTAAAATAGAGAGAAATATTAAAACTGTAACATGAAAATTGGCTACACAGAAACCAACAAAGTCATTATTGATTAGAAATGTTTTATAGCATTAATCTGAATCCCGCCATCTACTAAAGTTATTGAATAAACGTGGGCAAAGAAGAATACATTTTCACGCCAGAATAGTTTTACTTCCCTGTGTTTGTGTTACAATATCCAGCAGGCTTAATATTTTCAAATGTTTCATGAGTCCTGTGTCACAGACATCCTGTTTTCCGCTTTTGTAGTTTGACAGTGACACTTTTGTCTTTAATGAGGTAAACTGACCTTTTTTGGGAAAAACCCAAAACTCAGGACACACATTTTCAAAGCAGAGAAATATGACATTTCTTAAATACGTCTTTACATTACAGCTTTACTGTCCCTGCTGATTCTACGGGTCCTTATTTCATATTAGTCTTTCATAAATCGACCTGGATCTTTCAGAGGAGGCTCGTTCGCAGCCTGCGGACCCTGTTCGGACGCAGACTGTGGTCCGGGCCCCTCTGACCCCCTCTGACCCCCACTCACCTCCGCAGGTCGCTGTGGTCGGCGCACTCACACAGCGGGGACCCGCCGTGCCGCTCGCCGCTCATAGGGGGCGCTGTGGCCACCACGCCGCCTCACTAACATGGCGCTCTGGTGGACGCGGGCTGCGAGTTGGAGCGACGCGACGCGCCGGACGCTGGACGGACGACGCTGATTTTCCACCCGGCGTGTGAATAAAAACGCTGCGTGTGCGGGTCCACGGCTGCGGCGGCGCTTTTCGCGGTTGTCGCCCGCGGTAGAGTTTGGGGATCGATCCCGAGCGGCCGGAGTCCGGCTTCCCGTGTTGTTGTGCGCGGCTCAGCCGCCGTCGCCACCTGCGGGGGGAAGCCTCGGCGTCCCGCACGGTGAGTTTTTAACAGTGGTAGCGGTCGCGCCGCCGCCGTCTGCCGGTTTTATGGCTCATTTTGCCGGACGAGTTCAGCTCGGTGACGACAACGGAAGAAGCGCGAGCTCCGTCCACAGCAACTTTAGCCAGTTAGCGTTAGCTGTGTGCTGCTAGCCCGTTAGCGTGGCTAGGAGTGAGACAAGGAACGACTTCACACGCTTATTATATAACTTAAGTGGGATGTTTGTTAAGTTAAACACACGCCGAATTCATAATCGACTATTAAATATACACAGGACGTTCAATCCTTGTCCGTCTATAGTTCATAGGCACTTGCCAGGACAGTCGAAATCCCCCGATTATCACATTTTCGAACGAGGTTCGGTCTGACAGTCGCCAAAAACGTGACGTGTGGACGTGATGCCGGTAATGCGCCTGTTGGGTCACATTTTTCACAGTAAATATTCATGATTGTATTATTCTTTGAATCATAAGGAACTTAAAAATCCAGTAAATCAAGTAATTAGGAGCTTTACCAGCTGCAGCAATAAAATGACGAGCACGTTTTAATGCATCAATAGGCTAAAGTTTCATATAGTCCAAAATATAATATACCGTTAATATGAAGCTGATATTTGTACTTCAGTACTTTTTAAAATGTAGCACGTGTTCTACATGGTTGTATTTCAGCTGTCAGTAATTAACAGGAATTCTCTCCCCCTCCCCAGATTTCCACTTACTGCTTTTCTATTACATTCCAATATTCTTAAATAATACCATAACTGAGTCATATCTGCTGCTGTGATGCGGTGAGTTCTCGGGTTAAATAAAACACAGTAAATTGTCTCCCATCGTCACATTGTGGCTGACAGCTTTAGTGGAAGCCGAGGCAGGAAAAACACAAACATCTTTATCTGCAAAAAGGGCAACGAAAGGTCACGATGTGTGTGATTATTTCTCATTCTTGTCAGTGCAGAGAAGCTGAAGTGAGAAGAAATTCACTCCACACATGAGGAGACATCTGACTGGTCAACCGCAGCACGACAAACACGGAGCCTATGGATCCCATCGACTCTGACAAGGTTTACTGCTTCATTGAAAAGCACTAGTTGCAATTTTTATGAAAAATGTCATAAAAAGTTGTGAGTGTAGATTAGAAATTTGTCCTTACAAATAATGTCCAGTTTGTGTTGCAATAAGACCTAAAGTTACAGATTTTCACGACTACTCTGGTCTGATTGGTTTTTGTAGGAGCGTATCCTGTAAATTAAACATTCGGTAAGATTTGTAACTACAGGATTGCTGAAAGTATATCCTCTTAATAGCCAATATAATACACATTTTAATTTTCCTTAATTTAATTCATATCATGCAGAAATCTGTTATAACACTACTCTACTTGCAGGGCAAGAGAAGCCATCAGAGCAATGGAATTTAACGGCCAGCTCAAAAGGACGACAACGGAAGAAAAACTCGAAATATCAGGATTATGAAACTGAGGACACAAATGTTTCTAAAAGTTTGGTGTCTGGAGGAGGAGAAGCAAGTTCTAAAAAGACTCCTTCAAGGAGTCCAAGGGCTAAAAATGCCAGACCACATACTGCAGATGTCAGAGAAGGAGGAACTAAGGAAACGACGGAAGAGTCAAATGGAAACGTGTCAGAGGAAACTCCTAAAAGGACAGTGAGAGCTTCAAAGACCCCTACAAAGAGGAGTGCTGCAAAAAAAACTCCCACGAACAGAGCCCGCCCAACCGCGGCAGATGTAGCAGTAGATGCTGTGCAGCAGGAAAATGGAACGCCAAAGCCAAAGAGAAAGTATGTGAGGAAGCAGCCTGCACCAGATGCCACACCGGTTCCAGAATCGCCATGTGGGGAGGATCAGGCGGGACCCCCTGTTGCACCTGAGGAGGAGGCTGAACCTGGGGGCCGCCGTAGAAGAGGGGCTGCTAAAATGTAGGTCACTGCCGTTACAGTCACCGTGCTCTAATCAGAATACTTTACACGCGTAAACTACAATTGTGCAGATATTAATTATTAAATGGGAATCTAATCAGAAATAATGTGAGTCAAATTCTTCCAGGGCACTGAAGTACCTCCATGTTTTGGCAAAAGAGATGCTCAGTCATAACAGTGAAGAGTCCGGCTCCCAGCCCACTACCAACAGGAAGGTCGCTGGCACAGAACCAGTTACAGAGTGGAAAACTCCCAAAAGAGGCACAGGTACGGTGACAATCATTGTAAAATCCTTTCCCATTAACAGATTCTCCACAATGTCCCTGTCCCCCAAAGTCCCAATCCTAGCTAAGCCTCACTGCAGTCATCATCAGGTGCCTGATTCTTAAAGAAGGTTACGGCTTGTTGTTTACCGCTGCCTCTACTCTTTATGTAGAGCTCATCTCATCACTTCCTGTCTCTAGGTCCCAGCAAGTCAAATAGGTACATTGCTTATTTGAGAATCACTTTGTCAGCTTGCTCGACTTTTAGTTATTGATGCATTTTTTCAATTTTAGAAGAAAAAACTTAAGATCATTGAAAATTAAGTGCAGTATGTGCATTAGGTCAATGTAAAATTCTTCAGTCAGAGAATAATTTTGTTTCCGTAGTGCTTAAAGGCCGTAAGAGGAAACGCCGTGGTTGTGACAGTGACGCTGAAGATGATGAAGACTTTGTGCCGGATATTAAAGAAGAAGATGAGGAGGAAGAGGAAGAAGACGAAGAGTTTGAAGAGATCGAAGATGAAGAAGCCGAGGACTCAGACTTGGACTTGAAGACATGTGGACGAGGTCCATCAGTTTTTCGCATTAACCAGGACAGCGTTAGTAGTTTTCTGATTCTTACTGTATTTCTTTTATCTAGGTACTGATAGAACCATCTGCTTTGCTCGTTCTGATGATTATATTAATTATTTACTCATCTGTTTAAATACATCGATATGCAAACAATACATGGTATGAGTGATTACAATTAAGATAAAAAAAATCTGTTTCCAAAATTAATCCTACACTAAAACCCTAGTAATTAAAAAGAAAAACTTTTTTAAGCTAGATTATCTGCACAGATTTGTTATATCTGGACAAGTAGAAAATGCACAGGACTCACCTAGTCCTCGTGTCCCCGACAGATATGGGCCAAAGCCAATTCCTCCAACGGACTCAACTCAAACATCATGAGAGTGGCTTGGTGCGCCACCGAGACGACCAAGAAATTGTAAGTAGCTCGAGTCACTGCTGCAATAGGGTTGTAGTTGATTCCCTCCATGTTCTTTTATTAGTAGAAATACGGCTGCTGTGTTGGACACTGCATTTAGCGGAAGTCAGCTTTATTTGGTAACGTTAGAGCAGACAGAACTTTCAGCAATGTTTTACTTGACGTTAAAGTCGCACAGTTAAATAACAGAGCAATTTTTAAAGTCTGCAGCTGACAGATCTGTTTAAAATTACGTCAGTTTTCCAAGCGCAGAAAGAAGGTTTAATAGGAGTCATTTCACAAATTTAGGAGCATAAACTTCCAAGACAACATAAAAAAAAATCTAACCAATAAGAAGCATGCGTTGTAACATATTATGGTACGTTCGTGTGTGTCTCTGTTTCTAGCCGGGAAGAGCATTACAGCAGCTGGGTGTTTCCGGAGTGGGTTCCCTCCACCAGTGACTGGCACCTTGTACCACAAAGGTAGCGTCTTTTTAGATGACATAATAAAAATATTCCAGATTTCTACTAGAATAGGCTGTGTGATAATATACTCTGAGGTTAACCGTGCTTTTAATTTCATTCATACACTGAAGCTTCTAGTCTCAGAAAGCAATGCTGGTTGCTGTTCGCTCTGTTAGACAACATGAAATGTTTCAAATGTAACAAGAAGATCTCAAACTTCTCTCACGTACGATAATGATTTGAGCCTCCTGTGTGTGACGCAGCGGTTTGGAGGAGTACCTGCCTCAGCAGCTTCACTCAGCTGCTTTCAAAGTTTCCAGAGAAGGCCTGAGTAAAGAAGAGTCGCCGCTGCAGAGACTCAGCAGGTGAAAGTGATCGGCACTCAAACATGATGCAGGATCTGATGCACTTAAACCTCTCAGTTTTAGGTTTTGGTCTTTTGTGTTCTCTTGGTCACTTGGTTATGAGAAGTAAAATACTAAATTCCAATTTCTGGATTCATTTTGGATAGGTTTGAATCAGTGTCTGCTCACCCGGACCGCTGGGACATGTTCCTGTATGCGGGTGGACCCGTCTGGGCCATGGAGTGGTGTCCAACACCTGACGGTGCTCCTGCGACGCAGTATGTTGCCCTGGCCTGCCACCAAGGGATGGACGACATTCATCACGTGAACAAGATTTACACCGGGCCTGGACTTGTTCAGCTGTGGGACGTGGGCAAACTGGAATACAACAAAAGGTACAGAAGAAGTGGGCACATCTGAGGGCTGGGAATCAAATGTCACTAGTTCTAGGTCCTTGATTTTATTGTGCAGGTGACTGACTAATTTTTAATGTTCCGGAGCCTCTCTGATGCTAAATCATCCCTCAGTTTTTGCTCACCATGTTTTACTTTCTCTTTTATCCACCCTGCACTCTGCAGACCAGACACCCAACCGGGCCTGGTCTACGGGTTGGCCCAAGATCAAGGCTTCATATGGCAACTAAAGTGGTGTCCAGCAGGAGGCTGGGAGCTTCCCAGCTGTGAAAGAAAGGTAGGATGTTTTAAAAATGGATAGCCAACAGAGTATATGAAATCCAGCATTTCGCCTTGAGTTGGTCTTACCTCTGATAGACATCTTCCATCCCTAAAGGCTCCATTTCTGCCTCGACTGGGTCTGCTGGCAGTTGCCACCTCCAACAGTGTAGTCACCATTTACAGCCTCCCCCATCCAGAGCCTCTGCACTCCAGCAAGAAGCCACCTGACTCTGGTATGGAGAATATTATAATTATTAATATTAAAAAAATTAAGTTTATTAATATGCACATAAATAAACCCAGCACATCCACAAACTTGCAAAATAAAATTGAATGAAACAATACACAAAAATTTATTAGTTAGGAAAAACTAAACAAACAAAAATATACAATTTAATATCAATCATATTCCAAAGCCTTCACAGAATAAAAAAAAACCACTGTTGACATAATATTTAGGTTTTCGTAAACTCTAAAAATAATATGGAGATTCCCTAATGAAATGTCGTGTCCAGCAGAGGGCAGCGTCAGCTTTCTAAAGCCCGTTTATTCCTGATTGTACTGCAGTAAAAATGCCTCAGTGATGTGACTGGATCATGGCAATATTGTAAAAGTTAATATTGTTTTAATGATTTGATTTAATAGTAGCGGATGAATTGGTTGTTTCAAACACTTGATACTGCTCTGACGACATGTCTTTAATCTAAGAACTATCCAGGAGAAGGTGTGTTGGATTTGAACGGTGTTAGACCAGGAAGTATAACCTGCTGTGGGTGCAAGGAATTAAAAAAACTGGGCGATGATTTAAAAAAAACTGTTAATGTATAATGAGCAATGCAACCACGTGTACTCATACGTAATATACAAATAAATTCCCGTCACCGGCAGAAGTTTGTGGACACAAATAAAGCTAAAACTACAAATGAACTATCAGTGCGCATGTGCGTTTGTAGCTGCTGACAAGGTGCAGCATAAAACAAGTCACGCGTACGTAAAGGAATGCCGTCCTCAGTAAAGTTAGTTACGTTAGGGCTAAGATGTTTTCGAGCCGTTCAGTTTGTTTAGTGCTTTTAGTTGATCTGAAGAGGGCTTCTCTCTCTATAATTCATACGCTTCCAAATAACCTCAGCAGGATCTGGCATTCAATAAAGGGAGCGAGTCCACTGAGAGTCCCCAGTCTACTCTCGTGTGTGGATCTAGTAGCTTTGACAGTAGCAGCAGTTAAAAACGCCTCTGACACACACACACACACACACACACACACACACACACACACACACACACACACACCGGGCTCTCCACAGTGTGGGATAGTGGAGCCCGTGGTCCAGTCTGCTCGGATCACTGCGTCAGCTGGGCTCTGCTGATAGAAGACTGTATGAATGAGATGAATGGGGAGCTTATCTGCCACATCCATACACAGAAACCTGGCTATGTCCGCACGTGTGTGTGTGTGTGTGTGTGTGTGTGTCCGGCCTGTGGTACGGCCTAATCTGTAACTGTAACTGTAACTTTATTTGTTAAGCCCTTTAAAACAACAAGGTTGAACAAAGTGCTGTACAGGCTAAGGCATAAAATATTAATCTGATGAAACCCTACGTCAGAGTGAGACCGTAGCATTTCAGCGCAACACTCGCACTGATTCCATTAACGAGTTCTCACATCGTATTGGTTTATATCGTCTCTGCAGGACAGTGTGACGCTGGCTGATTTACAGTGAAATATTTTGTTGGACGCCTACTGCCTTAAAAAAAGTAAATTCTCCTAATACAATCAGCAAAAGTCTCCCTGCTACATTGTGTTCTCCTGAAACACCAAACCTCTCAGCCGTATGAAATTAAACTCTGCTTGCCCTTATTTTTGCCTGTGCATTCATCTTTATAAAAGCCCAGCATCAGCTCCATTATTCTCAGATTTGATTCCATTATTCACACTAGTGAGGCTGGTATAAGCAAACGCACTTCCGTACACAAGCCTGACAACAGACTCCACTGTATTACACTCGACTTGGTTTTACAATCAGGATTTTTTTTTTTTTTTAGTCACTTTGGACATAAAAAGAAATTCATAAAACCTGACATTTACACTCTTCTCCTCCTTTCTTCGTCACTTCATGGCTCTGATTTCCATTTTATTTTGTAGCAATGGGTCATTGGGTCCAGTTTCCAAAGAGCTGCTCCATCAGCCCCCCGCTTCCAACCGTAGGTTATACTTATTGCATCGAAAGGTTGCTGTCTCCTAAACACGCACATGGCTGCACAGAGAGACTGGACCTGGACAAATACTGCGCTTTTGAAGACTGTTGTAGCTAGAATCTGAACAGGTCGCCAACACAGACAGACATACAGCATTCGCTCTCTTACTCACATTTATGCTTATGGGCAATAATCTTAACGTACGTGACTGTGGGAGGAACCGGAATATCCTCAAACTAAAGACAGAGAAGCTGCAAAATGTGATACAGCAGAACAATGGCTGCACACATTTTACGTTCTAGTCAAACCAGACAACTATATTAGTCATTGCTCAACTTCTACTGTATCACATTTTGCTTCCACCAGTATAACTCATAGATGCGGTCACGTTAGATTTTTAACTGCGGACATGGAGATTATTTTGTGAGCAGGATGTTTTTGTCGGCTTGACAATAGCAGATGGTAAAATGTATTGTAGAGAGCGGTTGGCGCTACACGAAACGCTGCAGGTACATTTAAACATGTGAGGAGTGGCGATGCATTTCTGCCTCCTGCTTCTTGACGTGAGGAGAACATGACCATGTTTGGAAATAATTTCTTTGGGATTCGGTGTCATTCAAACGGGTTAAAGGTCGAAATAATCCTGGGTGGCGTTTTAACGAGGGGTGTGTACAGTATGGGCATCTCCATCAGTCATGTGGTGTTTGCAACGTATAATTATAAATAGCTTTTGTCTGTGCAGTCGCCAGAATGAATGAGCGAGTCGATGAGAGGAGAAGGTTGGTCGGGGGTTGGGAATTGTGAAGGCAATGTGGAAGCACAAAAGGGAGAATGTGAGCTGGCGTTGTGAACACACATAATTTACCGTTCTGCTCTCCATCAGAGAAGGATCTATAATTGAAATGACAAAGAAGATGCATCACTGAGCCGGTTGTTAGTGTTGGAAGCGATGAATTTTGGGCCGAGTAGCTGACAGCTCTTGTATCCATACTCTGTCGGTCATTATGGACTTACTTGAGATTGGGCTTGGAGAGCGGTAGGGGGTTCACAGGGAGGCTGTTTTAAAACTGTTAGTATCTCTGTTTATCAGTCCGTGTTTTAGTGTTCATGCTTTAGATGAAGAGATTATTTTCTTATTAGGGTTTAAAATCAAAAAGTTTAGTAACGCTTTAGATTGCAGCCTTCTTACAGGGTAAAAGTATGCCGCACTTACTGGGGACCTATTAGTAACAACGGTGTGCCTCCATAGTACCTATGGAACCATATTTGTTGTTACTTGATAACCATCAGCAAACTTATGAAGTAAAAAGATGAAAATAACAAAAATACTTACAGTGTAAGTATTTTGTGGTTAAGGGGAACAAGGTGTAAAGATAAATATTGCAGATCTCCGTTAAACCCTGGTCAGGTGCAGGGTTGTGCAGCCGTTGATTGGTTATTGTAGGATGATGTGCACTCGATGACGGCGAGCTTGGGTTCCCCTCAAGTCTTTAATTCGCTTCGGCAGAGGTCAAAGGTAAAGATCGGTTTCACGACTCTAGAGGCACGTGAAAGTACAAGTGTGTGTTTTTCTGGGGCATAGATGCGTTGATAGAGGGTGTGGAAGAGAAAGGAGGACAGTATTGATCTACAGTCAGTAATCTAAAGTGGAGGAGGAGGGAAGACTAATGATGGGGAACAGTCTAAAACCTTTTTTACTATTGAATTTTACATCTGTTAAACACAGCAGCGATTGCCAAGGCAGCAACAGCAGAATCATTTCTAAAGTGGTTCCTAACGTTGGGTGATTCTCACAGTTATCAACGCACTGGGCTGTCAATCACTTTAGTCCAGACTGACACGTCTTAAACGCTACTTGACAGATTGTCATAAAGCTGATTCAGGCGTTTCTGTTAGAATGACTTGGACCCGTGTTTGACCTCCGTGATACTTGACTTCCTATTTAGCGGCATCAACAGATCAAAGTTTCTAAAACCTATTTCTGGCAAACCCCCATCCCACAGCTTTCTAAAGGTGGATTATACTGACTGTGTTCTGCACTGTGGATGCCAAAGCACTGTGTTAATTATCATCACATTTACTATGTGTAATTAATCTTTCTCTCTCCGCAGGTGTCGACAGCCATCAACTGCCAATATACAAGGTAGGCTGATATTAAAGATGATTGTTTCTCTTTATTTTATCTACTTAAATTTTTAGTCACAATATTCTGTTTTGAATATACTCTGATTATTAGATTGTGATGTATCTACTGTTTAGGGGTGTAACAATTCAGCCGACTCATGATTCAGCGTGATGCACAGGACAGGACTCTCAGTTTGACACGATGATAATATAAAGTCTGACAGAGCTTCCTTAATAACACCATGTCCTCCCCCCTGTGAATACTCAGCTAGTGAGTGGAGGCCATTTAACAAGAGTCAGTCCAGAAAACTTCTACAACATGTGTCATCACACTTTTTAAATCTCAAAATCACAACCAAACCAACGTTAATGGAAAGATCATTAACCGACGTGAAAACATATTGTGAGCAGCAAGAGAACAGGAGAAGCAGTTAAAGATGACGGCTGGATGGAAACTGTAACGTACAACCCTTCTGTTTACATTGTGGTAATATTTGTTCGTCCCTCTGGTGTTTTGCAGGCGAAAGGAGTTTTAACACTGAAGCTGGGCGCCTTCCGAGCTCTTCGCAATGACAAAAGTGGACAAGTCTTGTCTATGGACTGGCTCCCGGAAAAGCCACACAATATAATGGCTGTGGGATTCTACGATGGTATAAATTAGCTTTGCTCATCTGCAAGAAAGATTTTGTGTAGATGTTCTTAGATAATTAATTTTGTATTTGAAAGAACAATCAAGTTCATATTGGGTCCCTGCCATTTTGTTTTAATGCCACTGATATTTGTGTTCTTGTGTTTACGCGGTGTCTTTTAATTTTTTCTCTCCAGGTATAGTAGGTCTGTGGGATCTGTCCACAAAGTCGTCACTGTTGAGAGTACGAGAGTCAAACGAATCCCTGAGCCTGTTGCCCTACCGATGCATCCTAGCTCATGACCACGCTGTCCGGGCCCTAGCCTTCTGTCCGGCCTCCAGGTAGACACGTTTCCAATAAAATTACCTGCCTGCCGATGCTGCGTTTACTCCACAGCACTTTATTGTCATAAGTCATCTGTAAAGAAAGTGTTGCTGATTTTTAACTTGATCTAACTGTACGATTTATTCAGTACAAGGTAGGGATTGAGCTGTATAAAAAAATGAAATATATTTCATTACAAAAATGTCACAGACTTATTGCTGCGTATTGTTTGGTCTTGTGATAGTCTTGTTACATTCCCAGTTCCTTAATTACCCTGCTGCTTAGCACCAAACTGAATTAGAAAAACAGGAGAAACTTTAAAAAATACACTTAAGAAAACATCCAATAAGTCTCGTTTGGTGATGTGTATGACCGTACAGTGTGCTTTTACAAGAGAAAAGACTTGGTACTGTAATTTCTTCCTGAATAGAATATTATTGTCTTTACCAAATGTTTGAGGTTCATATAACTCCTCTACAGGGAGCAGCTGAGTTTCATGCAATCTATCCCACACCTAAAATTTTAGGCTGGAGCAAAGTGGTGGATTGAACAGCTGACACTCCCATCTCTAGTCTTTTTGTAGCAGCTTGGTTTTTATCAGCAGTATTACAGGTTCATTGGGTTTATAACCCCTGATCATAAAAGCAATTTAAAAGGGAAGGCAGTAAAACATTTGAAGGGAGGCAAAGAAAAAGCTTTATGGCAAAAAATTCAAAAAGTGCGGCATAGGGTCGCAGCAGCCTGAATAAATTGCCTGGGTTGCAGGGTTACTGTTTGCTTGTTTGTCCTTTTCATTTTTTCGCTCTCCGTCCACTTTAGTTTGGCAGCTTTACTCAGCGCCAATTTAAAAAAGATGGGTTGAAGGCAGCGTTGACTTGCAGCCAAAGGCAGCACAGTAAATCCTGAGCGCTGAAGTTTAGTAGAAAAGGTCCTTGCTCCGCTGTATTCAGGCACTAATTCAGAATGTAAGGGACAAGGCTGGGTGTGCAGCCTATCACCATCGAAATGTAGTAACCTCGCCTCCCGCTGCTCAGATCACCTTGACTAAAATATTCCCCAAGTAACTCAAGTTTGATCCTTTGACTGTAAGTATTTATCCATTCCATTAGTTGAAGAAGGAAAAACACTTTGGACTCAGTGAGTTTATTTGTGTTTTATTCTTCCACGTTGTTTTTGGTGTAATTGTTGGCGTCTTTGGTGTCATATTTAGTTTTTCGTTCCCTAGCAAGTAGATTTCATTGGGTATCCCTCGGACATACATTCTTTAATTTCTACTCTTTCTAAGTGTAATTTAAGAGGCTATTCCAAGTTACTTTTTAGTCCATTTCTATATCTTGATTTGACGTTTTCAAGAGAAGGATGATTGAGCACTGCTTAGAAGACGTCCCAGGGTGGACCCCTGGGAACTCCACATTGTGTTCTGAGATATTTCGGTATTGCTTGTGATAACTCTTAGTGTTTTAAGTTAACTAGTAACCTGTGTAGGATTGTGTGTTACCACAGTCTAACCCAGATTCCCCGTCAGTCTACTGATACACAATACTGTAGTGAACCCTGTGCTATGGGTTTTATTCATAACCTTCTATTTTCCAATGCCTCTTTATTTTCTACTCTCTGTTGTTAACCTGCTTTGGCCTTTAGTAGTAGAGGATGCTCACTAACAGGAATAAAACTGGTTTTACAAACTGAAATTCAGATTGAATTTGATGAGTGCAGATGTGAACACCGACTGTCGAAAATCTCCCGTTGAAGAAATGGCAATAGAATTAAATTTTAACCTATACCCACATAAAGACCATCTCACACCTCCAGTTATTTTTCTTCGCACCACTACCCAGCTGATGTATGTGTAGCTGTGGAGAAAAATGAAGGGGTCATTTACTTCACCTGTGACGGCTGCAGGGATTCACTGACAGCGCTGATATGCGCTGCAAGTCAGCATACGGGGTAAAGTAATATCCCAGGCCAAAATTGGGTTTCTATTAAGAGTCAGATACTGGCCAGTCACGGTGTCATCCGCCTTTTTGATCTAAAGGACTTTAATCCGACAGTGGCAGTCTGCACTAGAAATAAAGCTGCATAATCATCAAAAAATGTGTCAGATGATGTAAATGCATTTTCTGCCTCCACACAAGTACAGGTTGGAGAGCATTGCTAAGCTTACGATTCTCTGAGAAAACTTATTTTCAATAAGATTTTGTTGAAAATCAGCCCAGCATTGGGGGCACCAGCATTGGGTTTAATGCTCCACCATCAGTTCGACCTTCATCTTAGATATTAGTTTAACAATAACACCACTAAGTTGTACAGCTCTTAAAAAAATGCCCATTTATTACTGAATGTGCCTCTTTCAGAAAAGCCGAGCTTAAACATTTTCACAAGTACTCCGGCCTTTTCTTCCCATCGCGTGCTTGAAGCCCGAATCCATATACAATTATTGTTCCCATCAACACCACCGTAGCATCGTTCACGTCTGAGCAAATATGAGACTAATGAACGGCCATGTTCCTCTGTCCAATCATTCTTCAGCACAGCTGTCGTTTTTCCTCAGCAGATCTAGAAGATATGGACTCGAAGATGAAATAACGGTTAATAACAAGATTAATCCTATCGAGAGAATTAACCTCATGGCAGCGGAGAGACTCGAGGACACACATTCCCGTGTGGATCACTGCTTTTTAATTACATAGTCATGTTGAAAAAGATAAAACTCTCTTCTCCACTCCTTCATTTCTTGTCTTTTTTTCTCAGCTGCACAGTTTTCATCTCCCCTGCCTCATACGCCACTGTGTTTGTCACACAGAAATTGGGCTGTATTGATTGCTCCATCTTCATTTGTTTTACTGCAGACGCCCCAGTGTCAGGTTTGACCAGTGAAGGCCGATTGATTGGTAGAATAGTGCGTTTCGCTTCTGTGTTCCAGGCATGGCATGACAAGGAAATTCACATATTTGGTCTTTTGGATTTCCACGTATAAAAAGCCACGGAGTTAACATGTTGTAAATCAAAGACCGGGGCTGACAATCTATGTTTCTCTCAGATACCTGTTGGTGACAGCAGGAGAAGACCGCTTTGTGAAGACGTGGGATGTGAGGAAGCCCTATAGTCCCATCACTGTTCAGAAACGCCATCTGACCAATGAAATCTACTGGCCGTTGAATGCTCCTGGTTTTCTCGTGGCCCAGGAATCTGCTTATGCACCGTAAGGAGGCTCCGTAGGGTTCTGATTCTTTCAATTTCAAACGACAGATTTAATGAGATGTCTTTTCATTTTGACTGTTGTACCCTTTGTCCCGACAAAGCTGCAGGAAGGTTTGCAAATCTGAAGCTTTATTTCTAACTTTGTGTTGTCTTTAAACGGAAGCTTACAAAACCTTATTGTGTGACATTGTCAGTATACCTGAGGATTATCCTGATATTTCAAAGTGTCAGATTGTTTTTTTCTGGTCTGTCATGGTTTACTCTCGTGTTTCTTTCTTTTTTCCAGAAAGACATCTCAAGGACTTCATTACACCGACCATTATTTAAACTCCCTTTTTGCAATTCCTCGGACTGGCACCGTGTGGGTGGGTTCAACTGTGTTGTTATCTTCCATCCTCTAGTGCATCCAGTGAGGCAGTGAATGCTAGTGACTAGTCCACATTCATCAAAGTCCTATATTTTATCAATTTATTTTAAAATGAACTTAAACATCCTGAATTCACTGCAAGTAATTTAGAAGCCGTTTTCTAGTTCATATTATTTTATATTATGTCATCAACAACACAAGTCTTTTCGATTTCATCCAAATCCCAAACGTGACGCTGATTCATGAGAGAATGAGTTCATGTGTCTCGCTGCTAACTGGCCCTTTCCTTTCGTTGCAGTCCATATCGTACACGGATTGGATGAACTGCGTGGTGACAGCAGACAGCCATGGAGAGCTGATCTTCGCCGTGTTGCCTCAGATAAACTACACCTGTCCATATATCAAGCGCACGCATGAGAGACGCTTTGTGAGTTTTGTGCTTTTTAAAAGTAGATCACTTCTCTTTCTTTTTCTAGCATAACAATGTCAGTTTAGATAACGGTTTGACAAGTTGACAGCATCTGTATTTCTTATAATTTAAAGCTTTAAAAGAATAAATATCTTATAAACTATAATAAAGAAGATGACGATGGACTAACGGCCCATTTCTCTAACTTTCCTATTTGTGCGGCGTCTTCAGCCTGTCTACTTCACATCTCTGGTGCCTTCTGATTCAACGGAGGAAGACAATCAAGAGACAGGAGCAGAGGAGGAGAGAGAGGCTGTTCACGAGCAGGATGGAGGAAACCAGCAAGAATCGGACGCTCAGCCCGATGACGGGCATGAGAATAAAATTCAAAAAAGGGGAGAAGAAGAAAGCAACAGGACGGATGAGAGTCCCACTCTGCAGTTTGAGACGTACAAAGAGGCTGCAAAGAAATTCGTTCTCCACCATACAGACTATGATATAGTGGGTATTCGAGCTTTACATCTATAATAAAGTTTATTAATGAACACGGCAGCACATAAAATATCAACTACGTCACACAAGAAAAAAGTAAAACTCGTGCAGTAGACAAGGTTTTTTTGACCAACAATCCCTAGATATTGTGTTTGCTATCATCAAATATTCACCTTTGGCATTTCGACTTGAAGAACTACTAAAACGATTATTTCTTTACTGTCCGAAGAGTTGCAAATGTGTTTTCTGTTGATGGATTTGCTAATAAAAGGTTGCAGATCTGCATTTTTAATGATCTTCCCCTGCAATTTTCAGCGTACCTTTGCAGGAAGCCAGAAGCGAGCTTTGTGGAAACGCATGAAAAGCACAGAGTTGAACGCGAAGATGAGCCTGGATAAGATGCCTCTGGCTGCGTTACATAAGGTACACACACACACACACACACACACACACACACACACACACACACACACAGTATTGTACCTGCAGCTCAACATGAAAAAGGAGGGAAGCCAAACACCTAAATAAAAGAGAAAAGAAACATAGGTGAGAGTTGTAAGGGAAGCATCTTTCCCCTCCAACCTATTCTCCTCGTCTGATGGGCAGCGATAAAGACAGGCTGAATGTAATGATGTGTAAAATGAGAAAAATGTCACCCTCTGTGGACGGAGGGAGGGGAGATGGAGAGCAACCATTTGAGGATTTGATGTGTTTAATTTGAAGAGAGGCAGAGTGGATGGTCTCACTGTATCCTCTGGGACAAGATGATAGACAGGCACTTCATGGGGACCCCCCCCCCCCCAAGAAAAAAAATCATCATTGGTATTTTCACTGGCTCTTTTGTCTGAGGGAGATACACTGGTGAGGCAGAGGAAGAGATTGACTCAAGAAGCAGATGAGGAACATCAGGAGGATTTATAGCGTTGAAGGGAAGGAAAGACGGGCGTAGCAGAGTCCTTCAGAGACGGGCACAGTGGACAAGACTGAACCCAGTACTTTCAGCAGGGGAGGAAAACTCATTTTATATCGCAATCCATCTAAAAAATAATACTCACCGTTTCTCATTTTAGGAAATGGTGTCCTTTTTGTATCTTTACATGGGAGCTTCAAAGAGCCTTAATAATGTGGATCCACCCACTGTGCCAGTAGAATATAAAAGCCTAATTAATAGCCCAATAAAAGTCAAACTACTTGCCCCATTGGTTATTTGTTGTCTGGCTGTACGCTGCAGTCCATTTTAAAAGAACGGCAAATTACACTAGTACAGATCATAGATTGTGATTCTCATTTCAAAGTTTCTTATGTGAACTTTCAGGCGAATCACCCCCCTCTGTTTCCAATGACAAAAATTGGAGGACTAAATTTTCAAAAATGCAAGAGAAATAGATTAATGAAAGTAAAAGTAGTCAAGAAAAACACTTGCTAATACACATTCAATGAGGTTAATATGTGGCGTCCCTCAGGGATCAATACTGGATCCAGTGCAGTTGAGGGTTTTGTTATATTTTATTAAAGCTATGCAGGAACAAATGCTTCCAAGCTTCATATGACGACTAACCACATATTTTATTGCACTGGTTTCTGCTTGGGAAGCTAATGCAATTAGTGCATCGTCAGCTCTACTCTGACTTTGTGTTTTTACAGCTGCATCTCCAAAGTTTTTGTAAAGTATTGTGTTTTACTGGTTGTAGATGTCCGCAGATACGAGTAGGTTTGGAATATGAGCTTGCTTGTGTTGAAAGAACCCACACGTTTTCAGCCATCTTCCCTCTTCATCTCTTCAGGTGCGTTTCAACCCAAACATGAACTGCCACGTCTGGCTGGCGTCTGGAGGCCAGGCTGGGCTGGTGAGGCTAAACTGCCTGAAGAGCATGATCAGCCCTCATGTCAGCAAGTTCATCCGCCCCAACCAGGTCCATTTCAGTGCATTGTACTCACCGCAAGAGCATACGAACCAAACTGCCACTGATGACCTATAGCAGCTACGGAATCAAACTTTAAGAATGCAACAAACACAAATGTCGTCTACACGTAAATGCTAAAAGATATGCACATACCTGTTTCTAGTGTCACATGTTCAGGAATGATACAAAACTAAAAACAGGAAAAAAAAACCGCCAACGCTAAATTAGAAAAAGCTGAAAAACTCAATTATTTGCATATTTTGTGGAGTTTCTCAAAACAGAGTGAAATAATTAATATTCCAAACCATGATCTTTTGGGGGTCTCTTCTTTATCATGGTTTTTGAGAACCCACAGAGAAGTGTCTTTCCTTTTTCCGCTCTTAAAAACAAATACTGATTAGAAGTGTCCGCGGTGACAGTTTATTTGCATCTAAGCTGTTACACCAGTGTCACGGGCTGACGCCGTGTGCACGACTGTTCAGAAAACCAACGACGTGCATCCGATTCTTCGCTGCCACCAACTTAATGCCGATCTTACGTTACTCAAATTTGGTTTTAGCTAGAAAGAGATGTGTTGCAGTTTATTCGAACATCTGCTTTCTGACTAGAAGCTACTACTACAGCATTGTTTCCAGATTCATCAAACAACTTCATATTTTTTTCTGCAGTCCCTCCAAAATACACTTTTTGTAGAGTTCCCCCAAAATCTTCCACCAGCTCACTGTTGATGTTTTGAAACACTTTCTGTATTTCGAGACCCCAACAGTGTATTTCTGAGCTAATTTTTGCAGCTCTTTTTTTTTTTTTTTTTAACTACCCGAATACTCAGGCTGTGACTAAAGGTAAATACTTGAATATTTTTAGAATAATTATGCTGGATGTAAAGTTTATACAGCAGAACTCTTGGGTGTTTCTCTGTCCTTGTTCTTTTTTACATGTCAAATGTATTTCTGGTAATTATGATTATTCAGAGGATTTGATTTATTTCATTACAAAAGCTGAAGTACTCTGACGTGCCTAATTTATTTTTGAGTGTCTACCAAACACATTCTAATATGTCCTCATTAAGAGACACATCAGTCTCTTCTTGGACGTCCAATCTCTAAATTTAATTAGAGATTGGACGCCAGTTTTGTTTCATTTTTTATAATTCCTAAAAAAATCAGTCAGTAAATGTCATGATAAAACTGTCCTACAAAAATAGTTTTTAACAAATATTTACATTCTTGTAATCATAAAAGCATCAAACCATGTAGCACCTGCTTTCTCATTGCTTTCCTCTGTTGCTATTTTTGAAATGTGTATAATTTTTATAATAAAAGTATTTAAATAAATAGTTCAGTATTAACTTTTTGACTCAATATTGAAATTGAGATTGAAATCAGATTATTGGCTTTGGCACAAGTCTCATCACAAGGAGGTGTTGCTTTGAGTCCAGTCACAGGATCCTAAACCATCCGGTTTTGACGACTATTCAAATGGTAAAATCTACTGTTGTCAACTAGTGGCCCAATGGTAACAGTGCAGCTGCACAATAATAATAAATACATCTACACTAAACCAACTAAAATGACTTTAATCTTCAGCTTTAAGATAACTGGGTGTAAAAATTTGCATCCCCCAATTAGTCAACCAAAGATTTTTATTTTTATTAAACATTGAGCTAGCATTAATGTTTCTTTGTGATAAATGAAAACTCTTGATTATTTCTCAGCGGGATGCAAACTTCTCAGCATTTTACTATAATTTTTTGATGAACTCGTTGACCATTTTTGTTACTTTTGATAATGTCCTAGCTCAGTAATGATTATTATAATGTTAGTTGGAGGATTAAGTTTACATCCCTCACAAGCAATGTCAGTGTAAGACGATGCAAATTCAACACTAAACCTTACAGAACAATAATGATAATAATTATGCACATAAATTAAAATAACCTTTGTAGTGAAGGAATTCGATACCGTTCAGAATACGGGGATGCAAACATTCGCACCCAACTGGATTCGACCAGCTGTATAACCTCAGTGGACATAAAACAATCCAGCTTGTTTCCATCATCTACAATCTTTTTATTTCACTATACAAAAAAAAACTTGCCACACATAAAAATCAGACATCACAGATCTGCCAAGTGGATTTATGCCATATCACTAGAACAAGGACAAATTTTAAAGACACATTGTACAAGGAAGATAAATGTATTTACACGTATACACAAAGTCATACACAGAAAATACACAATATTTGTCATATTTACAACAGTTACACAAAGTATAATTGTTAACAGACAACAACAGCACAACACAGAGCATTCTTAAACATTAGACTTCCATAGTGAACAAACGGGAGCTGTGTGTTTTCGGAATGAAATGAACTTTTTCAGACTGGAAAGAAGACTTTGGTTCCAGTTTACCGATGCACCGTGTAGAGCGGAACCCCAGTGTGCACATATCAAAAGGAGTACAGCTGAACGCGTTGGTCGTCATTGCATTCAACGTTAGTCTTCAACACTGTTGGGTCCATATATATATATATATATCCTCAATTTGTGTTTTAAAAAGGAAAATCTATTTAAATATACAGGATATCCTTAAAAATTAGTGAAAATATAGAATATTTTAAAGAAGATACTTTTATCTTTGATTCATCTTCAGCATAGTGTTTTAACATTTGGAGATTGGCAGTTGAACGAGAAACATCTTGTTGTACGTGATATTGAGTAACAGCTAACAACCATGCAAGGGTTTGGATCCGAACGGATGACAACTAGGCGTTTACAATGTACAATTGTTCTTTCTTTTAAAGCAACATCAACGCTTCATAGAATCTGCAAAGCATTACAGGCATGTCGACTGACTCATTGGCTGTTGGTATGCTGTGATATGACAAGCAAATGTTTTCACTTTTTATCAACTCCAAATCATAGATTGTGGGTATAAAGGCCAGCCCTGCCTCAGACTGTCTGAAGTTCCTTGAAACTTGCTTTAGGTATTTATGGTCAGCCGAGGTAGAATCCTTATGTCAGTCACGCTGTGTTCATCCCCTTAGCCCCACTATCGACATAGACTGCTGGTCATCGGTTTCAATTTCAGGATAAACTGTGTCAAATATACAAGAAAATAAATCTAATAAACCTGCTCTGCTTTGAATGGATTGAGGCATAGATTTTATCTGTGTGGTAGATATGAATAAGGCCAGATTGCTGTAAAACGAATAATATTCATGGTCTCCAGAGGATATCATGTGTATGATTCATTATCTAACGATCTTTACTTATATGCCGCAATCAGCCAAAGATTTCCACATGTACACAACTAAAAATCTTTGGAATCAGCTCGTTTGCTGTCCGTTGCGTCCTCTGGCACCTCCCTCAACCAGACTGCCATGGCCCGGCTAAGGTCCCGAGGGTGAACTATGTTGTTTTGGTTGATCCACTAACGTCGCCTTCAGCACCGAATTTCAACCTACATGCAAAACTACACCAAAAATGGCAGTAGCAGTAATATGCTGAGCACATATTGCTGATGTTATTTTGTTTTGTAAAATTCAGGAAACTGGTCTTTACACTTTCTCCTGTGGTATTTGCTGTGGCAACGGAATAACGGTGTAATAGGTATTTGTAATAATTAGTTTTATTGATGTTAAATGGGGAGAGAAATTTCGTCAACTAAACCTGGGGTCGACAGTCTTTTGCTCCTTCCGTTCAAAAATTTCTGGCAAGCAAGATGCTGAACCTCATACTCCTTCCGACATCTGCATAGATAATAAAGTTGCTCTGCTAAGTCCTGGATGAAACTGACATAATATTTTCCATAATATTCTAAACAATAACCTCAACAAGTAGCCGAAAACACTGCAGACTTCCACGCTGGATTTTAGCACCCTTAAACGCCGCATCAGCCAGTGGATGGATGCATGGGTGAAAGCTCGGAGACCAGAGCGACAGATGGTAGATTGATGGGTATCACTGAGGCTGCAGGAGCAACGAGAGACAAGACCGATGACAGCGTGAGGCTGAAAACTAATGGTCCGACTGCAGGACTGAATCATTTTTGCCCCCAGACCCGAATGCCGGCTCAGAGTTGACAGTGGATGCTTTTTCAGCCTGACATTTATTGTTTTCCTTCTCTTCACTCCATATCAATACCGTGCCAGCTATTAGGCAAACGCAAGTCACTGAGATCCACGCTGAAGACACAAGCTGCTGTTTCGGACTTTTGTGCACAACTCTGGAAACTGACAATGTGAAAGACATGCTTTCCATATTTATCAAATTCTCCGAAAATCTTTGGCATGGTGCGATAATATAAAAAAATACAGTAGAGTTTGGTCATTTCCAGAAAAACATAACAGACATTTGAACCAGCTTATTATGATGAGGTATTGTACATCATAATGTGTAAAGGGAAGACTAGGACAGATCAGAGTACTGCAAGTTTGAAGGAATCAAGATCAGGACTCATTTTACCAAATCCCACCTTTCTGCCCCTTGTTGGGACAATATTTTTATCCACTGTGCAAATTATCGTTTTTCTAACTGAAGCGATGTTGAACTTATAAGACTATGAATTACTGTCAGCCAGTCTTCTAATGGTGATGGCTGCATTTTGAGCTCCTCTTTGGGGAAGTTATTACACTTCTCTAGGAAGAAGAGGTGTCATTAAATGGCTTTCTTTCTTACTTGTGACCTCGTGACGTGACCCTCGCTGTGCACCGCAGCTTCGCGGGCGACCTTTAGCGGAAAAGCAGGTCGATGGAACCAACTTGACAGTGGACTGCAGAGTGAGAATCTGGTAGACGGGTCGATTGGTGGAGTGAGTGTTGAAACAACATCAAAGTCATCCATGTGTTCCGTTCTCCATGCGTCCTCTGATTTTATGTTTCATTCTAATGTTGGGAATGCAGCAGCTTTATAACAGATATAAAAAAATGGTGTAGCAGTAGTTTCAAGCTGTCCTAATGTTTGTCTGAGTAGGATGTGTCTGGTGTCTGGCAGTTTCCTAAATTTTATGAAATATTAAAAAAGCAGGCAGTGTTCAACAAGCAGCTCCTGTCATAAGCACTAAAACAATCGGTATGCCTACAACTGATTTTCTCCTCGCTGCAAAATATGAATATGCTTGTTACTTAAAATGAACATGTAATAAAACTAAATCTGGTACTGCTACTCTAGGACTTGAGATAACGTATGTCTCGTCCTTTGGGACGTGGCACACTAAGCTGATTGTCAGCCGTCAACCAATGTCACGCCATCGGTGAGCATCTGTCAGCCTAGTTTTCGCGCTGTTTCCTGCACCGTTGACACTAGTTGAACCAGTGTCGGCAGCTCTTCAGCTCAGCAAGTCAATGCATGAAAAGAGAAGCAGAAGCATTAACAGCAAACAAACGATGAAGTCAAGAGGGCACAAGTGGAAGACTGCTCGTTTTTCATCTTCATCTCACCTGAACACAAATTTAAGAATATTTTCACAAGGCCATGTCCATCTGGAATGAAGAAATGGAAGACAAACTGTGTCAACCAGCTCTGGACGACATTACATTGTTTACCGTCGATATTTGCGGCCCTATTTTCCACTGTTAATTCGGTTTAGTGCCACATGCTGGTATGGAGAGGTGTTACCGCTCACGCAGGTGTCGAACTTGGATAGAGTGTTTTCCGTGTCTAAATGCCCCTTTTAGCCCATGTGAAGGTGGCGTGAAGACCTGGTCCCTTGATGTCAGCCCAGTGTGTTTCTACACTGTGTGTGAGGCCACATCTAACCATCACTTCTCGGGGAATAAGGGGTGTTGGGAGTTCCAACAACTTTGTCAAGCTAAAGGTTTTACCTGGGTGCCCTAGCTACTACTTGCATAAGTGGAAAAATGTTTCCAACTAGGCGAAAGAAGTCATGACATGACATGACTGAGCGTTCCCGGTAGAGAATCGCACGTGGATGACTGCGCAGCAGAATTTGAACGAAGCTCTGTGGCGTATGTTTTTCTAAAAACAGGATCAACATTATGGCAAAACTTATCAGCCCAGATTCTTCTGTGAAATTGCACCAGTCGTTGGTAAGTAGAAAAAAAACAAAACATGCGACATCAAGGTCTGGAGCAGAACTGCAAGGCCTTGTTGGCATGTTCTGTGTGTAGGACCAGGACCACTACCAACACATGGATGGTTTTGACATAGCGAGAATGCAGCAATCTACCAAAAACTCATTCTACTCCTTTTACACTGGTCCAGTCCAACCGGAGCAAATGAAAATGTGCCTGAGCCTGTTCCATGTCCCGTTGAGTGCAGTCCAGGACAGTCCGGTATCAGTCACTGGGATCTTGGCAGTGGGAGCAGTGGCTCATGTCTTCAGTGTAGAGCTCGACCTGGATGGTGACACTGTAGAAACCAAACTTGGTGTTCAGCAGGTCAGTGGCCTCCTGCAGCACAGACTGAGGATCAGCACCCTCCTCTGCAAGATGCAAAACAAGGAAGCCCAAAACCAGACGGTGAGTAGGAGACATTGTTGCCCTTTCCTTCTTTGCTTTACACGTGTTTAGTGAAACATGAGAACTTAGTGCAGCTAGAAAGTGTGATTGAAATGCAGAATTCAACTGGCGTGAAATTAATACTCAGGCTTGAGGATGTGGAGGATGTAGATGGTAATGATACGGCCGATGGCCCCAGAAACGTATTGTAATTTCAGCATAATGCACATTTTGTGGGGCTCTTAGTTTTGAGATTTCTATCAGCTGCAGGCTGGTTGGAGCTGAAATCTCTGTCCATATATTTACCTGCCGGTACGTGTTGTTCGAACGCTAAAAACTCTGCTTATCTTTGTTGTTAAGGTTTGTTAGGACTTAGAATTATGCGTGTGATCTCGTTTTATCACAAGTTAATTTCAATTTCAGTGCAAACCAGCAATAACAAGAAGGTCGAAGAACCTCAGACATAAAGTAAAGGTCATTCTAGGCTTAAAAGGCGACTGCGCTGTATAGTTCTGTCGTACGTCCAAACGACGGCGGTAGGGAGAAGAATTTGTTGCACTACTTTCCACATTTCACAAAACACGTTTCCTGATTCAAATGTCCGTGTAAATGTCAGTGACCCGCTTCCATAAAACACTAGCTATAATTCTTACTTTATAACAGACTTCACTTCATTACACTTTGCTTTGCTTCTACTGTTCTCTTTTGTACTGCGCTGATGAAGTATCTCCTCAGCTTTGTGTGGCTGTGCTGTACTTTTTTTTTTCTCCATTGGAAAAGTTTATTTTATCTTTAGATTTTTTCTAGATCGATGCCAAACGTTGTTGTTTTTTCACCCACATTTTTCTCTGATCGTCAGCTCGTGTGTATCCGATTATGAATACTTGCAGTTTTCAGTCCTTCGTTACATTACCTATGGCCAGGTGGACTGAGACCAGGGCCTGGCCCAGAGTCAGGGCCCACAGGTGCAGACAGTGCATGGACTTCACAGCTTTCACAGACAGCAGCACCTCCTTCACCGAGTTAAACTCGATTCCTTTAGGAGACCCTGAAAAAAACGAACAGGACACACATTGTCCTACTGTCTCCGTGTCACCTGTGGATGTTGCTTCAGGTTGCAGCTTAACCTTGTGAGACTCCACAACCCTTCATGTAGACGTTCTTATGAATCCTCAGTGACTAACAGCGTTACAAAATGTACAAATCAAGATGAAATCATTGCTCTTGTCTAACTGGGTAGAAGGGCAAGTCTCACTCAAACAGCAGCTCTTTAACTTACGGAGCGTTTTTCTACCGGGAAAACGATACAGACTGTAAGTCATATACTGAATTATACTGTGAGCACAAAACGATTAATTATGGACAATTATTCCGACAGTAAGTGTTTGTGTAACACTACTGAAGGTTTTTATGACTTTACATCAGCTGTTCTCTAGTGTCACATTTATTTAGCTAGTTAATAATAGCTGCGAACAAAATCAAAATCTGTTCATGTGGCTTAATGACCCATGATTTATGAAAATTATATAAGTTTCATGAAAGAAGCTGCGGCCAGGTTTTTCGACATCTCCTTCTGTCAACAGGAAGTGTTGCTTTTAGCAGGGTCGTGTTGAGGAAGTTCACTGATGTGCAAAGATAATTTTAAAACATTCTGAAACTCGTAGGACGTCCCGAGGACGTGGCCATCTGTCCCTTTGTTCTTTCTTTACATAAATTAAAAGCTGTTACAAGTGAACCTCATTATCGTCTCTGCTGCATTAACAAAAGCTGATTAATTTAACAACATTGTGCTGCCAGTTTCCGACCGTAGTCACTCACTCTGACGCACGATGGCGGTTTAGTTGGCTAAGGCATCGCTGACCTGTTAACACTAAAACGATGGTGCGAATGAACTCGTGAATGCACGCGATGGCCACGTGACCCTGACCTTCTCAGTTCAGGTCAGAACTTGGCAGCTTGAGCACAGCTGCAGGCAAACAAACCATCTTTCCATTCGTTGTCTTTGTTTGTTCACTCTGATTTTTGGCCGAGAAGATTGACACCAATGGATGCAGCCTGATGAGTAGAATGAAAGACAGTAAAACCTGTCTTACCTAAAGTGTTTGGAAACCATTGGCCTGACTGTAGCTGGACCAGGTTGCTCAACACCTACCGACCTCTTTAAAACCACCACACCAGGGGAATTTCACAGTATCTCGGGTACCTTCCATGAGTATCCTGAAGACATCTCGGAGGATGGTGACGGTGGTGCAGAGGACAAAGACAGAAAACAGGAACGTGCAGATTGGATCTGCAACTTTGTACTCAGGCTGAAAGAGAGAAAACGAGGTTTTGACGACTTTAAGAAGTGAGTAAAGAGACATCAGATGGCACTTTCCACAGTCATCAAAACGCTCAGGGCGGGAGAAGGAACATCTTGTATCATGACAGAAATATTTAACCCTTTCGTCCACAACAAACAGGACTGAGAATAAATTGAATGTCTATCAAAACTCAAAATTATACTAACAAGAATGAAAAATTACAGTTTACATCTGATTTAAAATGCATTATAATGGATGAACGGATTATACTACATTTCTTCAAAGGGCCAAACTGACATTTTGGTCTCACCCTAACATGAATGTGACCTATATCTGACCCGAAAGTAGATGATGATAGCTGCCACCATGACGCCGACGCTCTGCAGCAGGTCTCCGACCACGTGGATGAAGGCGGCGCGGACGCTGGTGTTGCCGTGGCCGCTGAGGAGCGTGTGGCCGTGGCCGTGAGTGACGGGACTCTGTCCGTCCTCGTCGATCTGGTGATAGCCGCTGCCGTGGGCGTGGAACGTGGTCGAGTGATGCAGGATGTAGGCCATTCTGCAGAGATATGAGATGTACCTTAGCATGTCCAGCGCTTTAATAACGTGTAATATTTAATACAAGACATTTGAATGCGACTTGAGAATATGTACCGTTTTCACCGTTTCCAATCATTTTATACCACATTGAAAGTTGCAGTTTATATACTTTATGTCACGGTAAGCAAGTTTTTTCTTGTGTTTCTTGACACTTTGTGGAAAGGCAGACTTTCGTAAAACTACTTATCTTATAAAAAAACAAATGAATATGGAAGCAACAGTTTCAAATGACTCAGCCTGTGCTCTTGAGATACCTCAAGAAAACAGGCTGTTTCAGTGCAAAGGAAACATCGATCCTGTTATCTGAAGGAAAGGGCCTGTTGTCTCTGCCAAGATAACAATGTAATAATCTGTTTTTGTGGGGCGACAACTCTTTAATCCCGAGATAATTATTATCTCTGGATTTCAAGATAATTGAAAAAGTAAACGCAGAGAAACCACCATGTGTCTCGACTCAGTCAAGCAACTAAAAAGTTTGAAGTAAGAACGAGGAATAAAAAGCTCATTTTAATGACTCAGTTTTAATGCAAATGTCCAGAGTTGTGGCGTCTCACGTGTGGGTAATTTCTGCATCGTTTTTAGCATTTGTGCCAACGTACAGTATGTTGAAGCTGAGGTGAACGAATTTATAGCAACAGCAGTTTGAAACAACTTTTAATGTGCTCCGCTAAACCCATTAACAGCCATTATGCATCAGACCACTCACATAATATTCACGATGACAGCACAGCCGGAGGTGACTAACATTACATGACCATCAATCTCGTAGTCGTTGCGTACGATCCTCTCGATGGCTAAATAGACGAGGGCCCCCGTCACGATCCAGATGGACATGACTGAGATGAATGCCCCGAGGATCTCTGGAGGGAAGAGGGGCAGGAATCTTACTCATTGAATACAGGCAGACAGATCATCATGCACAGGACAGGACACACCTGTGTGTGAACACACAGCTACATCCCGGAGGGTTTAACCTCAGCGTCTCATGAACGTTACAAAATGGCCGACACTGAGAAAAGACGTACGCAGACAATACAGATCCAGATTTAACCCTCGCAGTTATCAATGCAGCCGGTTCTTGTGAGGGTGCGAATGCACACGTGCTGATCCAGCACAGACTGGCAGAGTTTAATCTGTACTGTCGCGTCTGTTTTGACGAGGTGAAACATGCAACTGACTCTCAAATCCACTCAGATTGTGCACAAGTAGCTGGTCACTGTCACACTGCTTCTACGCCTGTCAACACAATTCATTTTTAATGCAGTTTGAACTGCCGCCTGCTCAAAAAGGTAAAAACACATTTTAACCCTGGACTCTTTGTGATCCTTCTATTATTTTGTAATAGTTGCATTAACGTACTCAATAGCTCATGCAGCCACTCATTCTCACTCATCCTCTTTCCTTTCTCACGATTGTCTTGTGATGGTTGGTCCTGACCTGATCTGTGCCACCCAAAGTTCATGGTTTTGGTGGGCGGTCTGGAAGAGATCCACAGGGAGAACAGGCTCACCATCATGCTGCCAAAGTCTGTGAGGAGGTGGGCTGCGTCCGTCATGATGGCCAGACTGTGGGCCAGGTAGCCTCCTGTGGGAAATCATAGAATGATCACGTGGCTCTGTCCAATTCTGGCAGCAGGAAACAGCCCAGGAAAAAATGTGAGGGGAAAACATTGTTTTACAGGACTGATTATTATTATTATGATGATTATTCTATTTAAGGTGATGAAAACCCTAAAAACAAATAGCAAACAAAAAACTAATGAAACTCAAGCCTTTTTTGTTTGGATTTTTTGATCCAGGATCAGCATTTGTTCTTCTTCATCATCCTTTTTGTCTTAAACAAGCGCTGTTAAATATTTTTTTATAATGTCACAGTCATTTCCTGTGGGTGAACCTGCCTAAACTCTATGTCACCACATTTCAAACTGAAAGTCTGATACGCAGCAGAGTTCCGTCAGGCACCAACCTGAATCCACCTGAGCAAGCATTCAACTTCTTGAGGGAAAAGAATTCCCTAAGACAAGCAGGAACAGGAAGGCAGCTGCTGTAAAGACCTAGCGGAGCATCACCAGAGGAGAAACCCACCGTCTGGTGACGTCCGAAGGTTCCAGGTTTTGGACTAAAGGCATGATTTCATCTAGGAATATGTCATGTAAATGTAGTGATGTAAAGTGTTGGATCTGGTGACATTCCGAGCTGAGGATCCTGTCCTGGTCTCTGGCCTGAGCTCCTGGTTTTTAGCCTTATTTGGTCTTTTCCTGTTTCTGCTCCCCTCCTCCCTCCTATTTTTACCTGATCATTTACACCTGTCCTCTCCTGCAGTCCTCTCTGATCTTCCTTTGAAGCTACTCTCGAGCCCTTTTTGAACCTGCAGGTTTGCTGGTACGAACCTGACCTGTCTCTGGACCTCCCTGCCTGTCCGGACCCCAGCTCTGTAAGTTATGTGTTTCTCCTTCTGTTTGTTGATCTGGATCTGTTGGATTCTGGACTTGGCCTAGTTGCTTTTATGTGACCTGACCATTGTCTTCCTGCTCTGTTTGTCTGGAGGTTGGATCTTGATGTTTTGGACTTACTGATTTACCCTACTCCACTCCGCTGTAGTCTGTATCCTACAGTTTTCCTCAGTGCCCTCTCTCCACCTCCTTTACTTGGACCTGGTCTCCCCTGGAACCCCGGAATCTGGACCTGACAACTGGATCCGGACCTTGGCCCACGTACTCTCTCTCACCAGCTGCACCGCTGCTCTTCCCCTGAGCTCCTGTGGTCCTCTGGTGCTCCACTCCTTCCTGGCCTTCAGTCTTCTCCACACCTTAACTCCCCCACAAACTACCATGGCAGTGAGTGGTTAATCCAAGTGACTTTAACCAATCTGTCCCTTCTGGACCCAGTCCAATCGCTCCCTCTTGTGAACACTGTCAGCCCTTCCTGCTGTGCCTGCCCCGGTTATCTCCATTCCCACCAGCTCAAAGCTTCACCAGCATTAAAATTAAAATCTTTTCTACCCAGTTCTGTGTTGTCTGCCCGTTGGTTGTTGAGTCCACCAGTCTATTCTAGTTCTACCTGCTTGACAGATACGATGAACTATAATTTCATGTTCATTACTATTACTATGACTCTTTAAATTTGTGCTTGTTTTGATGCAGTTTTATTACAGTATTTGCCCCAGTGAGGTTTTGATTAAGAATGAAACTCAAACGCCTAATCTTGTTCTCCGTAATTCCTGAGGTTTGAGCCTGCAGGTGTTTACCTATGACCTCGCCGATCATGAACACGAGGCAGACGGCCGAGGCGATGTAGAGTTTCTTCTGGCCAGCAGCTTGTCGGCGCTCTCCTCGCACACCAACGCCTTGGCGCCGTGGCAGTGGGCACCGACGGGCCGCTTCAGCTCGATGGCGTCGCCATGTTGCCATTCTTAAATGGGAAGTCGGGATACTGCTCTTTGGAGTCTGGGAAGGAGCTGCAGGGAGACAGAGCGGGAATGGAAATGGAAACGAGTCATACAAAAGGTAACGTGGCAGCGAGACTGTGTTAACAAACGCAGGCCTTCCTCACAGCAGCAAATTGGATAAGGATGTAATTTCAAAATGGAAGGGAAGCACATGTCTCACTCGCTTTTTCATAATCCTCTCTATGCGCCGCCATGACCCCCTCTATTAGTGTCATCCCTCAGATGGGAGACGTTTGCCTTTAGTTATGACTGTTGGATCACAGCTTTTAGCTTCCTCGAGGTGAGAAACAGTGACCGATTTCTTTACATTTTTGGCTAATTTACAAACAATTATTAAAAAAATATCCAAATTACTAATCTTATCAAGATTTTTTAATGTATTGGTTATAAATAATATCCATTTATTGCTCTACAAATGGAAGTTATTGTTTTAATAACATTCATAATCCCTATCAAGGGATTTCTTACAATAATTTTCCGGATTAAATGAATTATTACATGTTACTTGTATCTATATTCACTGATTCTTTGAACACTTTACTGTGATTCTCTCATTTCTTCTAAATGTGAACAGACTAAATGCAGTTTATCTTTTGGTTGGTTACCCTGTGGTCGTGGTCTGGTTTGAGGCCGCCACACATCAGATTCAACTCCTGTCGGGTGTGTTGGCAAACGAGTGACCATTGATTTTAAATGTTGCAGCAGAGAACAGTACGATTTGGACGGTGGCATATAAAGTGCAAACCTGACGACGCTGATTCCAGTCGGCGTTCACTCGAGTGGACAAATGGGGAGATGTGTCGCCGCCTAAAGAACTGGCTTAGACTCTTTCCAAAATAACTGACCAAGCTTTGTTGATTTAGTCAGAGAATTTACACAAGATGGTTCACACTGAGATGATGATGGTTGTGATAACAGTGATTTCTGTCCAGCCGCCTCTAACAACACACTGAACGAAACTGCACTAATGCAACAGCTTGTTCAGTTTCGATTCTTGCCGTGACCTCCCTCGCCCCCAGTGCCATTGTACCACCTTGAGACCACCTTGTAGCGTACTACACATTTCTATCAGTGTCATGTATTTTGTGTAAGTTGCATTATATGGACATCGCATCGTATTCATTTATGTCTTTGCCAAACAGAGCAGTAGTGTTGCTGACACGGTCACTGCCAGCATGTGCTGCAGAGGATGAGCCAAAAACCAGACTGCAGATGGATGTCAACGTTTCATCTACGACACCACGAACACGGAGCTGGACTTAAATCATGAGAAGAAAACAAAATGCTGACTCCTCCATTTTCATCACACACACACACACACACACACAGGTTGCTGTTCCTGGTGAGAGAGAGCTGCGATGGTGGGGCTAATGAGGTGGAAAAAAACTAATTTGGGCTCAGTTGAGATAACCACACACACACACACACGCTTAATGTTACACACTTCACATAGGAGATTGCATTGTAGCATGATCAGCCTTTATCACACACACACACACACACACACACACACACACGTCATAGGAGATGTCTGCGCTGAAAAGAATCAGCCGTGTGGAAAACAGATTCTGTTCAATTATACCACTGGGGCATAAGAGCAAACACACACACACACACACACACACACACACACACTAGCCTACATACATTAAACACACATACACAGACGAGCTGTGGAGCCTTGGAGCAATATTCTAAACATGAAACGTGTAAACTTTATGCAAAATATCCTCAACCAAGAAACACACACACACACGTTACACGTCATGCCGTGGTACAGTAACACAAATCTGTTCAATTCAAGGATTAAACATTTTCAAAGTCACATTCTGTAAAATACAGTTGAAATGTTTAGCGTTTTCTGAAATATTTTTTTTAATAATCAATAAATCATTAGATACAGCCTAGAGCTGGTGAGGAGCAAACAGCTGATGCATTAATGGATGAATCAGTGAAAATCCGGCTGAAACGAGTTTTTAGAAAGGAAAAACTGCACAGTCCTTCGCTTCAGTCGTATCATCAATCTGTCAGTTTCTTCTCAAACGCTAAAATATATTTTTTTTCAGATACATTTCCTGTGAGCCGTGCTTCACATCAGAACCAAACTGGAGTTTTTTTACATGTTAAAGTGGCTGTAACCAGAGAATTAGATCGTGTTTCACCAGCTTCGACCAGCTTTTTCAAAGAGCTTCATTCTTTTTCCTGCACATGTCGTGTGCTTGGGGTTAACTGTAGATCATTTATGCAAAGTGTCACTTAGATATAGATCTGATCATATTTTAAGACACTCTTTGACATAATTTACAGACAGATAGAAGTTTGCAGTATCCTGTAAAAGTCTCTGACAGCTGTTGGGCCCGTTTGTCTCCTTGTCAAACACCGGTTGAATGTGTACATGGGGATTTATTTGCTCAGTGTCATCGAATTAGTTTAAGTGCTGATGTACACGGGGGGGGGGGTGATGTGGTCGCTGAGCAACGCGGGTGAATCAGTGGCTACAAGTTTCTGCCAAGGGGTCCCGACCCGCTGGGGCTGTAAAAGACCCCAGCAGGGCTTTTAAATCTCCACTAATTGGACACCAGGAGTTTATGTGATGCCATGTAACTCGACTGTAGCTCCGACCGTATAGATATGGACAGATATCAACTCTCAGCTGGACAGAACGAAGCCCTCATGCTTTCTTTGTTTTTTTACTGCACAGCTGCTTGGTGAACAAAAAAAGTGGATTTTCATGCAAAAACACACTTTACATAGTCACTAAGTGTAAAAACATGATCCACCCCTTTTTTTTTTACATTTCATCTTTTTGCAAATGATTCTATTTTTGTTTCGTTTGGGTTTTTTTGCATCTTTACATCATACACAGTAAATATTTCGACTTGATTATTGGGCAAGTTGCGTATTACTGTAATCAACATCTTTAGTAACGTGCAGGTGTTATTTTTACCAGCTGATAAATCGACACACAACAGAACAATCAAGACCAAAAGCATCTAAACTAGATATGAACTTTAACAGCTTTATCACGTTGCTGATTGTAGTACAGAGGTTTGTTCCTGTTCCGGCGTGTTTTTCTAACATTGCATCTTTCAGCTGCAGTGAACATTTTACGTTCCGTCCATCAGAACCTTCAACACGTCCAGTCATTCGTTGCGCAGTTCACCAACAAACACATCTCTGCTTAGCCTCTGACTGACATTCCTTTGGCAAAACGGCAGCAGTGAACAGATGCTCGGTCCTCCAGATATTTTGAATATTAGATTTCATTTTGGACCAGAGTTCATTTGTTAGTCGATACCCCACAGGGCAGGTGTGCAGAGTGCGTCGACTCCGTCGCCGACGCTCAGCATCAGCAGAGCCGAGAGGCCTGAGGGAAGGTTCAGCGATCTGTGAAATGATGTGATATGAAGAGGCCTCAAAAGAGCTGTCTGCCGGAGAAAAGGGGAACCACAGAGCATTTAATTACCGCTGCATTCTGCTTTATTGTAAGCCATCCAATATTTTTTGTAGCTGACATAACGACACCTGCAGAGATAAAACTGCTGCAGAGCTGACGTGCACGACGCTTTGTCTTTCGGCAGATGAGTGAGTGTTGCTCTGCTTGAGATTCAAAGCCACGGCAGTCTTCTTATTCTGATGTTAGAATCGTTTTGTGGCAGAATAAATTGCCATATTTTCACACTTTACATTTGCTTCTCCTTCACCAACACGCCAACACACCAATGGCGGCAGCTGCAAGGTGTTGGCCTGACTCACCAGGAGCCATTTCGGGGTTCAGTGTCTTGCCCAAGGACACTTTGACATATGGAGAGGGGGAGGTGGGGATGGTGTAACCCTGGGATTGGTGGGCGATGCCTCCACCTCCTGAGCCGCCGCCGCCCAATGAACACGTGACGTCCTGTAGTGAGTGGAATCGAAAAGCTGTGCAGAAACACCAGCTCTAATAAAACCCCACAGGATCATTGGTCACTGTGGTTTTCTACAACAACCTGGGTCGCCCATGGTTGTTTGTGGCTCTTGTGATTGGCGGCAGTTGCTCCAGCCTCAGTCTGGAATCCTTCATCCTGTCTTAGTGATGCAGCTCCCATAGTGTAGATTCAGTTCTATAAGGGACAAAACAGGTTTGTTCACCATCCGTCCAAAATCTCCCAGAGGTGTTGATCCAGGTTGAGATCTGGTGACTGCAAAGGCCACTGCGTATGATTCCATATCAAACCATTTAGTCGCCCCGTGAGCCAAATTACGGCAGGAAAATTCTAAACACTTGAGAATTTCTCTTGATATAAAATTGCGACGTGTTTGCCAGGTCCTCCGGTTTATCTTACCACTAACATATTCTGTGTTCGGGGACCAGGTCAGGCTGACCCATTGTGTGTCTTCTCTTATTTACTCGGGTTGTTCCACTAATTGTTGCCCATTTGAATTTGTTCCTATATATAGATATTCATATTATTCATTATTACATATTTTGCTTGTTTGGACAAAACAGCTATGAGTATATTTGACATATCCGACTATAATCCTCCACGAGTCATGAGGCACCAGAGACCAGGCTGGTCACCAAGTCCATTTGGATCCAGAGCGGTTTCCGTCTTTACTGTCAGGAGTTTTCTGCCAAACTCCCATTAAACCTCAGCCAGTTATGCTGCCTTCAAGTGCTGTCAGAAATATCACAATTACGAGGGAGTAAACGATCCAAAAAATAGGCTTTGGCAAATACAGCTGGATGGAATCTTAAGTACTAATAAAAAAGTGCACGCTGCGATAAAAAATTATTTCCTGTACTTTCCTCCAAGTGGCTGATGCTTTACAAACACATGTTTTACTCTTCGTTCCTTGACATTTGTGTGTTTAGCTCATAAAAAGGCCACGTCTGGTGTTTGTGGACGTGCTTTCATCGTTTTATCTGTAGCAAAACGATCAGATTTTTATCCGTATGATCTACTTATGTTTTGTATAAAGATAATGCTTCTGTGTTTCTATGTTTTTAAATTTCCCAATGGATTTGAGAGATTTGGTGTTTCAGTAATTAAAATATAAGGTTTTTACAGGCCGTTCTAGATGCTGCTGTTCATTTCTTGTCTAAACTAGAGCTAAAACGACAACAAACCAACCAACCGTTATTGTAATCTTCATAACTGAAAGGATTCCCGTTTGTCTCAGGTTGATATAGTTCTCAGTTCTTAGAGACTGGAAATGACGTCATTAATCACCAGGGCTTGTTATTTGCATGATTATTTCCATGAATCTATTTCTGTAAGATGTCAGAAATGTTTATCAGGTCAAAACTCATTTTGCTGGGAATTTTTCTCTCTTTTTGTTGTGGCTTGTAAAATGACAAAACAGTTGCTGATAAATTTTCACAGCCTATTAATAAGGCCTATGATTGGCCTGTTAATAAGGCCAATCATAAATTAAATACAACGCAAATCATACATGATACAGTGTTTATCCTAAAATATTTTGTACTATGTAGTAAAAAATTAGATTTGTTGTAACGTTATCTCTTTATGTGTGTTGATACGTTATAGTCTGAATATTGTTGTTACATAAAATGTACATATTCAGTGTGTGTATTCTAGCCAACTCCATGTGTAAATGTGTGTGTTTTAAATACGTTTGATTGTGTAAAATAGTTTAACAAAATAGGTTATGAATTATGACAGGCCTTTACTGTACAGATTTGTGTATTATAACGTGTATTGTTGTGTAAGTGTTTGGGTCTGAATGTGAACGAGGAGCGATGGCACCTCCTCACAAAGCACTTTCCTGCCATCTGGGGAAAAAGTGTTAAAGATGACACAGTAAACACACACACACACACACACACACACACACGCTGCAAATGGTGCATGAAATCCCAAATGTAGAGCCATATGCACACACACTCACACACACACACACACACGCACCTCCTCGCTTTGAACTATCATTTTATTCCTGAAGCGCTTTTTTATTTTTTACTTTCTCAAACGGGATTTTCCAGAGGCCCAAACCTCTGCCTCACCGCCTCATTACGTCTGTAAACGACAGTTTACAGGAAACATCATTTTTTTGTCGTTTCTGAATTTAAACCAGGTGCGTAAAAACTGTTTTCCAGCCCAAACGCCCGGGGAGCAGCTGCTCGCCGCGGTGAGCGGCCTCGGGAAAGGAGGACCGAGGTTCCGGGACGCTGAAATCCACCCGTTTTCCCGGTACAAAAGCCCCACGTGTGTCTCTGCGGGACCTGGAGCGGAAATAACGCAGCCGTGGGTTTGTTCGCGCAGAGAAAGACGCACAAATCTTCATTTTCCAGATCTGAATTTAAAAAAAAAATATTTATTGTGCGCAACTGTGAATTCGTTTTTGCACGTTATTGCAGCTCCACATCTGAGGCCAGTTCATTTTAAAGAACCTTTGAGATTTCTCTCTAGGCCTTTAACGTGAATCTGGAGAAGAGCTACTATTTTAAAATACAGATTTTTTTTAAATGATTATTTTTTATCTCCATTCAGGTGAAACCAGTCTTGATTTTTGCTTCTTTCTTAACGTCTCTGTGTCCTTTCTCTCCAGTCCAAACCCTTTCAGACTTCACACAGGTACAAACGCTGCGAGCCTCCCTAATGACAGACGATGAGTTTTTAGCACTGCTCAGTGAACTGGCCCCCGGGGCCATTTGTCACAGGCTGTCCAGGACCAAGTCAAGCATGGAAATGAATTTGTTCATTGACGTAAAACAGCCCGCAAGAGCGGCGGCCTGCTTATCCTGCAGCCCAGTAACGCCGTGAACCTCACACACACACACACACACACACACACACCGACGGGGGAATTTCCCTGCAGATGTGCAACATGGGAACTTTTACACTTCAAACTGCTGACACACACACATAAAATAATAAAAATAAAACAACACACATGCGATGTCCTCATTGGCACTTTCAGTGAACTTGACGTGCCCAAATAGTTTTACGCGTTATTTCCATTTTACGCACGTTGGGTTTTTTTAAGGTGTTTTTTTTTTAGCAGATTTATGCCAAATCCCACATGCAGCATCATCCTTCATGCATCTGCAGTTTGTCTGTAACGTGACATTTGTCCCACCTTTGCAGTTTCAGAGAATACATCTTCGCATTCTTCTCGTGGATCAGGTGAGACTTCTCCGAATTTGCGGCGTTATTATCCATGTGCTCCAGCTGCAGGGTCCAGTCTGAGAAGAAAGGTTCTGCAAAGGTGTGTTTGCTCGGATTCTTCCGGAATTAAGAGTCGACAGGTCCGCTGTCCCTGATCTTCAGTCGACGCGGGGGAAAGTGAGCAGAGACTTCATTTCTAGGAGCTGCGAGACTTCAGAACAAACCAAGAAATTCCTTCATTGCGGTGTTCGGAGACAGGAGGGGGGCGGGGGGGAGTCGACCACATGCGGGTTTTTTCCGATGGGAGGTTTTAATTTGGATGTGAGTAGTAGGAGCCTCGAACGTGCAGCTGCAGCAGCGTAGGTCGAGCTCAACACTGCGGCTGCCTCAGTCCGGTCTGCGGACAGGACACCTCCGGTGGGTGAGTCCTGACGGGCCGAGCATCGTCCCCGGGAAACCAGCTGTCAGATCAGCACGTGTGAGCTCCACCTGCACGAAGCACAGCCATTAAAACACATTGTACGAAACCAAAAACAAGACTGACGTGTGTCTGTGACAAAAATTCAGGATCCACATCCCAGAACGTTTTATGTGTAAAAGCATTAAAATGTGCAGAGTCGCCTAGTTTGGATCATTCGAGAGCAGTGGTGAATGAACATCATCTTCATTTGTGTTCATATGAAAAGCTGCAGTACAGTATTTCTGTAGATATTCGTGGGACTAAAAATCCGTAAACATGATATTTGTGAGTATAAAGATGACAGATCATTTTAAAAGGCATCAGGCTAAAATTGTGACCATAAAAACAGGCTAAAAGACATTTTAGAATATTTTTATTGGTATTTTGCAGCAGTATAAAATACAAAGCAATTCGAAACGTTCATATTTAAAATAATGTATAAAATGATATTGTACGCGATATTATGCGCTTCTTTACTCTTAGACCGGTAGATGAATATACAGTAGCTTTATGGCCGGCATGTAAAATCCACAGATTGTTGACTGGATTAATAAACAGTGTGTAATATGTTTGATAGGGTAGAAAATACTCCACGTCACGTGCTGTGGAGGGATTTGCGGCTCATCATTCATGAAGACCGCGCCAATGTTGCATCCACGTCCCGTGGGACAAATGCAGACTCGGTCGGACCAACTTCTTTTGTTTATTTCTATTTGTAAAGTAAAAAAAAAAGTATTAAGTATTGAATGTAATTCAGCTTTTGTTGTGGAATATCTAACATTAGGAGGAAACTCCTATTGTCATCAGTATGATTAATTCTTACCTTATTCATAGGCAGTAATTTTAATCCTAATAATCCATGATCTTTTATAACAGAAATTTCAAAAATTCACTTGTGCTAACTAGTTTTTCCAGTTTCATAACATCTTTTTTTTTTTTTTACTAGTTTTCAAAAGCAATTTATTTATGGCCTATCACACCAATTTCCCATTTTGTATACTGCCCAGTTCATTGATAAAGAAAATTATTGTCAGATATATTGGTAATTGAGAGCAATTGTTGGTTGCAGCCTTAATTCTGTAACAGGGACACCACATGACGTGTGTCATTAACCTGACATGCAAATCAGGTCAATACTCAGCAAAAGGAAACCATTTCCTTTACAGACCGAGAATCGCTGGTTATAAACTTGATGGTGCAAACTTCCGGCAAAGTTGTGATTACTCAAATTGCATAAACACACATGATATGTGGAGCCCTGGGTTGCTGCCCAGGTGGTCATCCAATCTGGGCCCTGTTTCAGTCAGTAGAGCAGTCCTCAGGGTCGGTGGTTCAACTCCCAGTCCCCCGGAGCTACAAATCGAGTTTCCCCTGGAAGCCCATCATCTATGTGCAGCTGCCCACCATCAATTTCCCATCAACATCAATAAACTATTCAAAATTAAAACGGGCCCAAAGGTTTGTCAGAAGGCACAAATAAGATGATCACAGACACCAATGTAACAGAAAAGAGCTGAGTTTTGTGTGACAGCCAAGTAACAACGCAGATGCATATTAATATATGTATTTATTTACAAGACACACACAACGCGAAACAATCTTTGAGGTGGGAACAAAAGAAACTATGAGTTCCTTATTTCCTGGTCACTGTAAACGCAGCACGAGTGTACGTGTGATGACGTCATGACGCTGCCAGTGTTTGGTTTCCGCGCCGCGGCGAGCAGCCATGGACACGCCGAGGAGCAGCGGGAGTCAGCCGGACGAGCAGCGCACGGACGCGGGGATGGAGACGGACAGGTGTGTGTCGCGCTTCGACAGGTAAAGAATCCCGGGGGAAAACCTCGGGCGCCGCCCGGGACCTGGTCGCGGAGCGACACACGGCTCCTGGTAGCTACGCGTGGCGGCTAACTAGCCGGTGAGCTAGCGGAGTCCCGGCGAATCCCACGCATCGTCCCTCCGTGACTCCGGCCACCAGCAGACAAAGAACAACCCGACCCGAGGGGACGGTGACAGGGACGCTGGGACCCGGTGGTCCGGGGTTTCCGGGCGGTTTCGTCCGCAGTGTCGCTCCCAGCCGCGGGTCTAGCAAACGCGGACGTTCGCTGCGTTTCTCCGCTTTCATTGGCGTCTAACGGTAGAAGAGCCTGTGGTAATTAAAGCCCGATAGAGAAGTTTCAGATTTATAGATATTGTTTTGTCAGCAAACGTTAATAATTGACGGAAAACGACCTGACGAGGCTCCAGCGGGGCCTAGTCAACTCGGCAAAGGACGCCGGGCTTCAGTGGCCTCGTCCCCACGCTAACTGTGACGGAAGGCGGCTGCTTCTGTCACAAACTGGTTATTGTAAAAGACTAAACACAAACTGTAAGTTTATGACCCGACCCACAGCTGACCCCCCCAACACGGATCACTGAGGGTGTCCCATGCTCATGTGGACTGTGTGAATCCGGATGTCCTGTTGGCCTTCGTGCCTGTGATCCGTTTCCCACTGTGCTGCTGAATTGGAGGAAAAGAAAGTTCAGCCTGACGGTTTTAGTGGGGACAGGATATGTGCCGTTTCCTCCAAACCTCAAATCAAAAGCAAAAGGTTAACGGCTGCTTGTCATAAGAACACACCAAACATAATTTGGTGCATAATATTTATGGCTTGTTATCAGCTGACATGTCTCTAAAAAAAGGAGCCACGTAAACCCGATCTGCCCGTCCCTCCTAGAAAATAAATGTCGTGTGTCTATGATCACAGCAGCACCTGGAACACAGGAGATCGTTTCAAAGAGTTAGAGGCCAAGTGATGACAGCCTTACTCACGTGAACGGTGGCCCCCGCCTTGTGCCGCCCTGCATCCGGGGCAGTGGTGTGTTTTCCTGGGGAGGCCTGGCAAGTTCCCCCTGCCTCCCCCTCGACCGCACCGACAGTAAAGGCTTCACTGTGGCGAGAAGAGCGCTGAGAGACTCGCCAGCGCGCAGACTCCCTCTCATCTCTGCACGACAGTGAGAACATCTGCAGGTTTCACGATGTTCACATGTAGAATCAAATATAGGCTCGTAAAATGTTTTCTTATGTTTACGTCACCTTCTGTCCATCTGTAGCCTCACGGCTTGTGATTGGCTACATTTAGTCAGAAAAAGTTTAGTATTATTTATTATACATTTAACTCTGGAACCTGCAGAAATGTAAGGACTGAAATGCCTGTAATGGAGCAGCGGCATGGGGTCACCGATGAACTAACAAGGCATCTCTGATGGCACCAGAATATACATGAAATTAAACCAGTCAACACGTAATTGTGTTTCTTTACACTGTAGCTTCAATCTAGGCACTATAAAAGATGAACAGTGAGCTGAAACTGTGGCTGTCTTCTCTTCAAATCCAGTGGTAGCGAGCACGATTCCCTGGATGGCCTCTCCGAACATGTTCCCCGCTGCCCTTTGACCCCTTCGTTGTCGCCACGGAAACGGACCACCAGCCAGTCTAAGACGGAGCCCCCGCTGCTCAGGACCAACAAACGGACTATCTACACCGCTGGGAGACCGCCGTGGTACAACGTCACCGGCACCACTTTCAAAGAGGCCTTCGTAATCGGTGAGAGGCTTAACGTGAAAAAGACGAGAGGATTCTCAGTTATCTGAAACCATATCATATGTTTGCAGAATCAGTGTGACCAAATTCCCAAAGATGTTTCGTCTTTTAGTGTTTGGCACGGTCCAAATATTATTACAGATCTCCCAATCATGTGGGAGATGGGGGAGAAAAACCCAGTGCAAGTCTGGATTTGCCCTCTGGTGCTCTGAAGGTAACACAACAGCCAAGAGAAGCAACACTTTCCTTCCTGCGCTAACGCTAATCAGGGCTCGGTAAAGAAATGATCAGATATCGGTGGAATTTCTTTTAGCCCACAGATTACTGGCTATAACCAGATTGACACAGATACTGACGCTTGAATCAGGGCATCTGTAAAAAATAATACAAGTTTCTTCATCAGTGTCATTATCCAATACGTTCGTGAAATGTTTGCTTGTTCCTTACCATGTTCAGCCCCGTCTCATGTTAAAGTAGATAAAAGTGATTTGAGAAATAGAAGACTGGAGAAGAGTATGAGGAGAGAAGATGGACTAGTTCATCTGTAGTAAAGAATATTTTTTGTGATGGATTTCTTGAGATAGCTGTTGTTTTTTTTGGGAGAAATCAATTCAGATACTGATAAACAGAAACGGGGAATCACTTCCCAATTAAACGGCTCCTTTTCATCGCCAACTTTTCTGGGCGGTGGTTTTACAGCAGGCCACCATCTTGCTGATCAGCGCAGTGAAATATCTGCCCGAGGACACGTCGCGGCAGCATTTGCGGAGCCAGTGTTCTGTGGTTAAACACATCAGATAGGCATGAGTGGGAATATATGGAGGGAGAGGTGGACATTATCTTTAGTGGGCAATCTGTTCCTGTCAGTGCGCTGCAGGGATCGGGTGCAGTTTTACACTTAAATACTGTAGTGAATGTGTAAAAGATCCAGACTGTGCGTCTGCAGAGCTGCACACAGAAAGACCCGAAACGACAAACCAAGCTGCGTCATGGGGAGGAAAAGAGCGTTGAGGAACGCAGCCGAGGTGGGAGGTGGGATGTGGCTTAAAAGATGCAGGGATGGCAGAGGTGGAGAAACATAGTGAAGCATCGGTGTTTTCTCTCTTCGGGTGGTTTTATTGCTAATAGAAAAGAGGTTTTATCAGCTGTAACGAACTCTTTCAGTGGCCAGGCTTCGCTGCTGGGCAACAAGTTTGTCATCGATGCCAATTAAACAATAACTCAGCAAATAGACCCCCCCCCCCTTTAATCCATCAGAATACTTCCGTCAGACGTAGTATTTCTGTGACTTCTCCAAATCGTACATAAAAAAAGAGGACTGAGGTTTTTTTGTTGCTTTTTTCCCTCAGTCAGCAAGTTTTGACCTTGACGGATCAAAAAACCCATTTCAGCACCTCACTGAGAATTGTTTATACCACAAAAGCTCCACACCTCCATAAGCTACTTCCTGCGCACACACACACACACACACACTCGTAGCAAATGCCTCCTGCTTTTTCCCCTTCGCTGGCCACTGTGCACGGCTGGCTCACGTCCCAGGGTTGTTGTCCTGAAGGATTGCTGTTGTGGTCTTTAACCCAGGAGGTCCAGCGGAGTAAAAGGTCTCAGGACTAACTTTTTTTTTTTACACCTTGGCTCTGGTGACAGTATTTTGAGCTTTTGTTTGTTTCTCATTGCACCACAAGTTATGATGGTGCACACACACGTTTTCTGCAATGCCAAGCAAAACGTTCTCTTATGTCTTTTCCCCTCAAAGCAAGAAAGTGTTTTAACTGTAATTGTAACTGGATTATTCGTTTTATGAGTTTTAATGATTAATACTTTCATTTCATCAAGCAAATATGCCAAACATCCTCTGATCCCAGCTTTTCAAATATGAGAATTTGCTGCATTATATCATTGTAAAGATAAAGATGTTGAAGTTGATGATATTCTTTTTGGTTTTAGGATTCCGTGACTAGAATAAATGGATTTTACATTTAGTAAATTGAACAGATGTATTGATAGTGAAAAGAATCTCTAGTTTTCACTCCAGTCAGGTTGACCTGTTAAAAATCAAAATGTTCTTTGTGTTTTTTTGACGTTTAAGATGCTGAATAACCTACATAACGTGGAAAATGTATTAATGAGACAGACCATTCTTTGTTTTGATTGTTTACTTTAATAGGCAGCATATTAACTGAAATAATACAGCATACCACAGCATTTATAGTCCAAGTTTACTTTTAAGTGCATACAAAAGTTCACCAAACGAAATCAAACAGCCATAAAACCTGACAAGTACCTAGGTAATCACAAGACTGATACGTTAACAGATAATGGTTTGTATAAGTGTGTGCGTTTGTGTATATATATAAAAATGAGGATTTTACTGCTTCACTGCTGTATGCCTCCACCATCCGTCACATTGCAGTCTGTCCCTAATCAGTTCACACAAGTGGCTGTTTGTGCTAATTTTGAACAAATACCCTCAAGGTTTTCCTGAGATGTCGCGTTCACAAAAATGAGATGGAGGTGAGGGCACAGTGGCTTTCGCCTTTTTAAAAATCTAATCAGTTCACCCTTGAGTCTAGGATATGATATTCACATTAAATTGAAGAATAGGCAAACACAAATCAGTGTGGAGGTAAATAAATCAGTGCAGCTGGATGTATATGAAACATTGTGTTGAGTCACTTCCTTCTTTTTAGGGGAAATACTTTATCTCTGCGGCCAGCTACAGAACAGTCCAGTTACTTTGCTGTCATAAATGGAAATGCCTCTGATGAAGCCAAACAAAACATTTCCAGACTATGGAAACGTTAAGATAATTTCTCTTCTCCGTGGAAGGAGGCTAAGTCGTATGAGAAATCCCTGCTGTAATTATTAAAATTACTTTATTTAGCTTACAAGATTCTGGAATCCTCTCATAAAGCAAAGTGGCAGGTCTGTTTGACGAGTAATATTTAATACGACAGCTGTGGCTCTTCTTGTCCACGTCCTGAAGCGTCATTGGGCCAGACACAGAACCCAAAGCGGCTCCTTATCAGTCAACCAGCACCTTGTATATCCGCTCGGCTGCCGTGTGTGAGTGGGACAGTGGGTGAGTTAGAGGCCCGTTCTAAAGCCATTTGTCTACTGGAAATGTGCAAAATCTGTGCCGTCCATTTGCCATAATGACCCTCTAAATTAGAGCCGAACAATTATTCGACTGGCAGAAAATGAATCGGATACTATTTTTGTAATTGCTGAAGTCATGTTTCAACCAGAAATGAATGAGTGCTCTGCTTCCTGCTTCTCAAATGTGAATTTATTAATTATTATATATATATTTTTTTGCTTTTCTCATTTAAAATTTTGCTGTAAAACTATAAATATAAAAATAAATATTTGAAAGCTTTTACCCCAGCAAAGTTGGGATGGTTTTTCCCACACCAAACAGTTGATGACACCCTTCTAAAGTCCCTCTGTAGTTTGAAATAACAATATTGGTAATCTGGGTTATCGTAATCTTGGCTGGTTATCGTTCTTGGCTGTCGTCCTGCAGGTCTGTGCGGGGGAAGTGCTTCCGGTAAAACCACAGTAGCCAATAAGATCATCGAAGCGCTGGATGTTCCCTGGGTGGTCCTACTTTCCATGGACTCCTTCTACAAGGTACAAAACCCAGCTCTTGTTAACAGTAATTTCAAATATAAATAAGTTGTAAATTATTTTATTACATTAAAATAAAAAAAGAGCAGTAGTGTTAGTAGTTCAGCAGCATGATTGCAGAGCTTCAAGGTTTCAGCATAAATCAAGTATTGCACAGCTGTAAAATCTAACGTTCTCTGTCATATCGTTCATGCTGATATGAGCATTAAACACGAAGGCTCATGTGGCAGGAAGTCTGTGCTTTCTCAGTTTCAGTTTCCTCTGCTCGGTGAACCCAACAATCCATAACCTTTCAACCTTTTGTTGTTCATCAAGTGTAGCTGCATCTACTGTAATAATGCATATTCATCTTCCAGCTAAACTTAAAAATTTAACATGCATCTTTAGATTCATTTCCCTTTATTCTGACAGTACAAAACACACTGAGTTACTGTTAATGCACCTTTTGATCTGCCATTATATTAGGCTGGAAAAATAAGCTGTAATTTCTTGTTTCCACTTTTCTGAGCTGGATTTTATGTTTTTCTGTTTTTCTGACTTGCGTCAGTGCGCTGGGTCTGGCATCCTGCGTGTTAACTTGTTCTTTATGTGCGCTGCTGCGTTTCAGGTGTTAAACAAAGAACAGCAGGAGCTGGCTGCAAAAAACGAGTATAATTTCGATCACCCCGATGCCTTTGACTTTGAGCTGCTGGTCACCGTCCTCAGAAAGCTGAAGAAAGGAAAAAGCACCAAAGTTCCGGTGTATGACTTCACAACTCACTCCAGACGCAAAGAATGGGTAAAACCAAGTCTGTCCGAACTGTCGTCATTCACGCCTTACTGCATTAGTCCCATTTCAGAGGGGGTTTCCCAACCCACAGATGACCTAATCACACTGTCCCTAACGCCTACTGACTCTTTGAGTTTTATATTGTCTTGGAGACGTGACGTAAGCGTCTGCTTACATTCATTCAGCTTAAGGTTCTCTGCAGAAACGTTTGATCTCTGCCCTCTGGGCATGAGAATGTCGGGCAAACCTGGAATGTGACCTAACGTGTCGCTAAAGTTTACAGCCTGATAGCACTAGGGTCCACAGTCACTCGCTTTCGCTTTGAATGTGGAATTTGTGTTTGAAATTGTAACAGCGCTTGAACAGAGGTGAACATGACAACGCTGTCAAAGTTCACCGCGCTGTTTTAAATACACTCTTTTATGGCTCTTTCAGCAGAGTTTTTGATATGCAATCTATGAATTTTATTTTGGTGAACTAACTGCTCCCTCTTGTTGCACTTTATAGGATAAAAATGACCATTCCTTTTACAAATCACTGAACAGCCTTGTGGATGCACTCGCCATTTGAGCTAATGCCAATTGAGATGCCTGCTAATTTGCTAATTATTAAGGATTTAGTGAACAGGGCATTAACCCAAGCAAAGAGCAAAAATCCCCCCCCGCCCCGGGTGTTGTGAAGAATCAATCTGACAGTGTAGCTCTCCGATAGCTCCTCTCTATTCCTTTGCAAAGTAATTTCATGGCTGAAAGGCACAACACCACGTGGGAAATCGCCTATCACGACTTGTGACTCTGAAATCATTTTATGGGCCTTTTGTGCTGCGCTGAATGTAATTAAGCCTCAGGTCCCGGGGGTGTTGGGGGGCTGTGAGGGCCAACTAGCTGCAAGCTGTGTACACTCTGTCTGTACATGCATGTGTGTGTGTCTGCCGGTCATATGGACGAACAAGGGGGCACAGTGGAGTCTTGTTTGTTCTTCTTCTGCTAAAGCTGGAGGTCATCTTAACTTTCTCTTAGAGTCCAACATTTAAACATGTTAAAGACCCACTAAATCATCTCTTCGCAAAGAACAGGGAAATTAACAAATCAATAAACACTCATCTGTTTCTTTAAAATTCACTTTCTCCTTTCACGCAAAACCTCACCTGCTCCATCTCCCTCTCCTTCTCAAAATCGATACCAATGTGTCCAGACCATTGACTTGAGCATGATGCTGGTCAGAGGAAGGTAATGGGATTGTGACATACTCCATACACCATTTTGTCTTTGATTGAGGCAGTGATTAATCTCTCACCCACAGAAACACACATACACAAAACAAGCACACACTTGTTCTTTTTGGTGGCAAAACACAGTGAAGGTTCAGACGACAGTGAAGGTCATGAGCAGAATTACCTGCGTTAAATTTTTCAACAGTGTTCAAAAAAATCAAAGAACAGAATAAGATCCATATTGTGGATTTTTATGGGTTTTATGTGGGTCTCGGTTTTGTGGATGCACACGCACAAAACCCTCAGCATTTCCCACCGATCGACGGTCAGATTGTAACAGGCAAAGGAAAGTATTGATGTGTCATGTTAAAAAAAAAAAAAGGGAAGTGAAAGTTTTTGTCTGTTCTCTACAAAGGTTGTAAAATTACATTTTTGTGTAATGCTATAGTCATTATGTTGGTATCTGAATCCGTGAACATGATAACGCAAGACCCAAACATGGTACCTCAGGTTCTCCGTAGACCTCAGGACTGGGAATCCAACCCAGGACCTTGTTGCTGTTATGGCAAGAGCTCTAACCACTCTTCCACCGTGCTCCCATTTGGTTTCAGGATATCATAAATTGCAGTCGTTTTTTTCGGCCTACGTGCTCGTGGCGAAACTGAGGGCGTCAAAACGCCAAGCTGATTTTCCAACGTCACTTAACAGCGTCTAATATCTTTTCACTCTCCGTGACAGAAAACCATTTATGGGGCCAATGTTGTCATCTTTGAGGGCATCCTGGCCTTCGCCAACAAGGAGCTTTTGAAGGTAAGATTACTTCGCTAGAATCCTCTTCTTCTTCTTCTCTCCATCAAAACTCCAGTTTCACTTTAAATCAATGCAAATAAAGTTTTCAGTGCTGGCACCGTTATCAACCTACTCTGAGTTTATAATGTTTTCGTCAACTGTCGATTTTTGGACGCGAGCAGACGTGAATGAGCCAACATTTTTAAACCTTTCTTTTCTTTCGGTTTTTTGGAATCTTTTTCTCTTGCTGCTTTCTTGTGCGAACTGATGAATGGCTCTGCTAGATCAGAGACAACGATAGGCTGATTAATGATGAAGCAAGTCTGCTGATTCTGAGGGAAATTGAATGAACTAACTGCTCATTCATCTGTTGGATGAAATATTACATATGTACGTGGCTGACTATAGCAGTTGAGCCTCATATTGACCTTTTGTTAAAAGGTTAAGTCATTGCCCCTTTACCGATAGTAACTTTGGAAATATTTCATTAATCTGGCAGTGTTTAGTTATGTGTATCCCTTTATTGTTTTAATGTTAATTAAAATCATAGTTTGAGTTGTTGTGAGTTACGTGGAGAACTTATATTTAATGAAACAAAAATGTGTTTTTTATTTTTTAAAGGAATATTAAAAAAAATCTAATTTAATTTAGTGACTGTGTTATTTATGCCCATGTTTGTTTGCGTGTGAAGAGGAGACCAGATTTATGAGGGAGGAAATTCATTCAGCGCTCTCTTATAATGATGCTGTCAGGGGTCACAGGAAATCCATATGAATTAAGGGGGAGCGTTCTTTATGGCGGCGCCTTTCTGCTGCTGAGCATCGTTCTCTCCGATCTTTGTGTAAGTGGGAGCTGTGTGTGAGAGCTGGACCGCGGTGATAAGGCGGACGGCCTCCCCTGGGACCCAGCTGTGGAGTTGATTACCCTCTGATTCAGTTAATAACAGCCATTGTCCGTGGTGATTAATTGTGTTTTGTGTCCATTCTTGTAATTGAAGTCAATTATAGCTGCAGATCTGATATGGTAAACGAGAGGTCTGCTTTAAGGAACTGAGATGCTACACACACACACACACACACACACACACACACACACACACACACACACAGACAGAGCAGTTTTTGTCCATTGGTGTTTGCTGTAGCGTGTGTGTTTAAGATCAAAAGATGAATGAGATGTGAAATTCAGATTTTCAGCTTTTATTTCCTTTTAATTTCTATCTATATTTATACATTAGACCACGTCAAAAATAGCTTTCGGTCATAATATTTTAAGATGGCAAAAGTATTGCTGGAGAGAACTTGAGTTCAGTCCGGTGTTGTTCGTCCCTACAACAAAGACCCTGCTTGTTTTCCAGCTGTTCTGGGCCTGACCGGTTCCCTCCTGGCTTTGCTCCGTGGAGGTTGTTGGTTAATCTTTGTTGTGGTTTTCCTCGGCTGACCTGTCTGTCAGTGTCAGGTCCCTGGGTTAAAGTCAGCTTTCCCTAGAAAGTTGATTTCTCAACCCTCATGTAAATGGAACAGCTGGTTACTGAAATTGAGGTTGGACTTTTGGGGAAATCTGATTGTTTGTTTGTTAATTTTTTCTGCCCAGCTAGATTTCCCCTAAAAATTCTCAGTTTCTTTGCCATGTGGAAGCATAAAGCGGTTTGTAATAAGCTTCTTTAAGACCGTGCATGTGTGAAAGTCTCAATGATGGAGAGATCATTAATGTCGACGGGGGTTGGAACTTGTGGTGCCTCTGTTCAGTCTTTAGCCCGTCCCTGCAGCAACACGAGCAAAAAAAAGTCTGAAAGCAGCGTGAGCCAGGCGTCCAGAACAAACAGAAATCAAATTACTCTTTCCATTATTACCTTTCTTAAGTGCGTGTGAACTCTGGTTAACAAGCTGCATGTAAATGCAATTTTCTCCACAGTTTTTTTTCTTTCTTTTATAAATCCAGTTAAAACTTTAGTGTCTTTCCCTCAAATTCATATTAAATCATTTTGGACAGTACTGCACTGGATTACTTTTATCCTTAAATTGCTGTAACGAGAATAAATTTGGCCCTTCGATTTTGCTCTTCCTGCTCTTTGCCACTGGGGGTTAGGTCATGGTTGACTCATCACTCTGCCACATGGAGATGAAGTAGATGGAAATATTGGTTAAAGGAACGTTTTTCTGACTTTCAGGCCGTGTTGTTTAGTTTTATGGGTTCTTTAGTAGAGGGAGAACCGAGCCATTCCCCTCGGGAGCAGGTGAGATGATGATCTACGGCTGCAGCCTTGCTCTCTAACCTTTGGGAACAACCCACTTGTCATTCACCGCCTCCTACAGGCTGACAGTCGTGCTTATCCAGCAACATGCCATCTTTTGCTCGCTCACCACGTCAGATTTACAGCAAACCGAATCCTCTGGCTTGTTGTGCAGCTGAGTTATGCCGGTACCCCCACTGTCATCCTAATCTAAATCACCCACAAACTCCTTTTTTTTAATTTTTTATTTTACTCGCCGTCTGTCGTCCTTTTGTAAGCGAGGTTGTTGCTGCTTTGTTGTTCCACCTCCTTTGTGAAGCTGCCCCATTCACTTTTGGTTTTGCTGAGTTGAAGTTCAGTTCAGTTGAGCTTCCTGCACGGATCAGCGGGTGACTTTCTTTGTAAAGTCTAAAACAATAACCGGTGTCGCCTCAGGTTACGCTTTGGATTCTTTAACGTGTTCGGGAACCGCGGTCTCATTTTGATGTCATGCAACTAAGCAGAACAACCTTTGTTTTTCTGCTTTCAGTTTGACTTGCGATACTAAATGCAGTTTCTTTACATTGTTCTCCAAAGCTGCTGTGGCCTCTGGGAACTTAAAACCATCCAATAGTTTATGCACCAAAGTGCTAATGAAATAATCAGCAAAGACGTACTAGTTTCAGGCCTGTATTAGAGATTTATTCTTCAGCTGCAGAGTTTGCACCTGCATACTGGTAATGACTGCACTGTTTCGCACACACAAAGACAGCGGTCTGAGTGAGCATTGTTCCTCTTTCTGTTTGTCAGCTTCTGGATATGAAGGTGTTTGTGGACACAGACTCAGACATCCGCCTGATACGGAGACTGAAGAGGGACATTTCACAGCGTGGACGGGACATCAGCGGCATCATCAAACAGTACAATAAGTTTGTGAAGCCTGCGTTTGAGCAGTACATTGAGCCCACGGTGCAAGTTGCTGACATAGTGGTGCCCAGAGGTGAGTGGAACGTTGAATATCTCCTCAGTAATAATGTGAAAATTGTCAGTCAATGCTGCTCGACACTAGGCTGTAAGTAAATACTGATGCTCGTTGCATGTTAGTTTCTAGTTTTTGTATTTGTAGATATCGTGTTACACGACGGTGTCATGTGAATATTCAATATTAGACATTGAATAATAAATCAAGTTAAGTCAGTTTCTCTTGTACTTGGATTATTTTGCAGGTGGAGAGAACTTTGTCGCCTTGGATTTGATTGTCCAGCACGTTCACAGTCAGCTGGAGAAGGTGATTCTCTTTCCTCTGTTCCTGTTTCTGTCAAGATTTTCCTAATTCAGCTGAAAATGTAATTTATCTTGCTTCTGTCCGTCCTAGTAGACTGTAAGTACTGGCTCAGTCTGTGAAGGCCTCCTGTTAGAAAAAGTGCTGTCTCCACTGCAGGCTGTGCCGATAAGAGGATCACAGTCTGTTTTCTGGTAGTTGATGCTGCTGCGAGCAAAGCGTGTGTAAAACACCACAGCTAGAACTTCACAACCTCCATGTGGGAACGTGGCCTGGGATCCTTTTTGTGGAAGCTCATATGAAAATTGGAGACAAGAAATCAGCCTGTAAGAATGATCCAATAATGATAATACAGTTTTACCGCGTGCATAGTTTTATCACGTTTATGTCAGATTTCACTTGGCAATGTCACGTGAGATGAGTGAAAAAGAGGAAAAACAAAGAATGTACATCTATAGGTTCAAATTCTGAATCCAAAAATGCCGCTGTGAGGCTTAGAGCCTGCGGCCTTCTTAAAGTGTTGAGCTGTGAGATTCAAACGTTTCCCCACATGCTCAGGAATCGGATGCATTTTGTTAAGCTGGTGTCGTCTTTGTCCACTTCCACCCTCTGCTGGTTCAAACAGGCCTGTAATGGCCAGTTTTTCCTGCTGATCTTTGCAGGTGAAAAACTGGAATAAACCATGAGTTTCTCCCCAGATGTTTAAATGTTCTGTCACATTTCTGGAAGACATCAGACACAAAAGACACAGAGCTCCATTACACCAAAAAAATTACCAGAAATACCACCGTTAGTCGATCAGTTAGCTGCCTAAAGACTCCGGAGACGTCGTTATCCTCTTCTTTCCCTCTACACCTCATTGACGTCTGTGAGACAGATGTCTGCAGTGGACACCTTAGGCTAATGACCCAGAAAGGAGAGGGGACGTGTCCTTCATCTTTCCTCCACCGAAAACCGGCACAGTTCAGCCGCTTTGGGATCAGTTTTACCTACAACCGTGTGTGTCATGGCCTCTAACAGAACACACAGAACATCCTTCACACTCACTGCAGCTTCTAGCGACGCTTCATGAATTTTTTTTGTACATAAATGTCGCTCCATGGGTGAAGAGAAAAGACCCGTGTGTGTGTGTGTGTGTGTGTGTGTGTGTGTGTACTAAAACCTGAATCTGACATCACACAGCTTAAAGTACAGAGCCCCCCTCACCCCCCAACTATGTCCTGCTGTTTCCTCCTTCACTCATTTCAGTTTTTTTATATTTGAAACATTAGCACATATGGATATCCTGCTGTTCCTCATGATACAGCAGACACTGATGTGTTATTAATGCAAAAATTCATATTAGCAGTGACTGATGTAAAGAGGCATAGCTTCACTCCTGACAAACGTACGTCTTATTAATCAACCACACGTAATGTACATTTTTCTTCCAAGGTAAAAAGTCGGCTCCAGCGCCACAAAAAAAAAAAGTCAAACGCAGAACAATAGTGAAGCCGTCCACAGTCTTAATAAAATCCAGATTTCTGTTGACACAAAAATGTTTTTTTAATAATGTGCTGTTCTGTTCTCCTACTTGTTTGGGGTTATTTGACATGACACACACAGATGACAGACAAATAACCAAAATACCATCTGTGTCCTTGTTAAGCTCCGTCCGCTCGGGGAACGTTCAGTTTGTTTGACTCTGTTTTGGGGGTTTATGTTGCACATTAGACTTTTTTCTCCGGACCTGCTTTTCTCATGTTTTGTTTTTCTCATCTTTCTCACTGTTTGCACACACTGGTGCGTCTGTGTGTGTGTCTCCTTGTGCACGACCCTCCTTGCCTGGCTGAATGCTGTGTAACCATTCCAGCGTGAGATCACTGTGAGGTACGACTGTCAGTGCTTTTTTATTACTTTCTCTCCCTCCTCCTCCTCCTCTCCTCTGTTTGTAATAACACTTTTTTGTTTGTATGATGTTTAACTTTTTCATCGTCTAGTTAAATTTGCCTTTGATTTATGGATGCTGTTATATATCACAAAAGATTTTTTTTATTTCATTTTTAACTAAGAGGCTAGTTTATTAGTGTCTATACTTTACGTTCTTCTGAATATTTTAAACTCATGTTTCATCATTCTTCCCCATGATAAAAATTTGTCGTGATATTGAAAATACGTGCAGTGACGTGATTTTGCATGTGCCTGTAAACACAAGTATGATGAAGCCAAAAAAAATTCATTAATACTTGATGCTTGTTTTATAGTGTCATTTATATCATTACAGCCAAAACATGATTTTTATTTTTAGTTATTGTTTCTTGTTCATTTGCAAAGTTGAACTGCCTAAAATAAGATGTCACCACAAGTCCCATTTTCACTGAATGAGTACGAGAAGTTATAATCTTCCACATCACTTCTTTAAGTTGGAGTTGGCTTCCACGAGTTATGGTTACATTTAGGTGAGCTCAGACTATCTTTATTTGTGAAGTCTCACCCGTCACATAATCAGTCTGACAGGAAACGGAACACATTAAACTCAAATATGAGCAACATTTCTTCCTTTTGAGGGGGCAACTCAATGTCTGTTAGCTGAGGGGTTTATATTTATTGTGTTTAGGCAAATGTATTCTGTGCTGAATATCGTCTGTCAGTGGATTTACAGGTACGGGTCATGATAACGTTCAAATGTGTTAAGGAATCCCGAAAAACGATCAGTGTAGAAATGGAATTCCCGCCTGAAGTGGACGCAGATTTTACCTCCATTGTTGCTTATTGGCAGCAGGTTTCTGTTCTCTTTCTTCTTTGAATTCCTAAAGTTCCACATTCACACAGCTAAACCAGGAAACAATGAGCCGTTTGATGGATCAATACCATCGATTCTTTTGATCTAATGCGTCTTATAAAGCAGATACGGAAACTTTAAGGGAAAGTCGTTTAGTCGGTCTTCGGCAGTGGAAACCTCGCCCGGACGTTTTTGGGGATGAAGTTTTCTCTGCAAACGCTGAGATTTAGATCGATTTCCACTGCTGCTCTCAGAGATCCAGCTAAGCTCTCCGTGTCTCTCACGTAACCCGCTGCTGTTGGGGTGAATTGAGCCGCCCAAAATGAACCCACTTATGAGATAAATTGAATTGCTCTCGTTGCTCGGCGCTGCACAGCAGTGATGTAGTGGAGCTGTTTTCGCTGCTCTAACACTGTTCTTTCTTTTCCTTTCTCTGCTTTGTTTTTCTTGTCCTTCTCTTCCCTCCCCCCCTCCCACTTTTAATCACCAAATGAAACTCTGTCACCTTCTTCAGAGGAAGCTCCGCTGGGATATGTGAGGCTCCCCTTGTGCATCTTTGTAGTTTTGTAGTTCCGATGCACTTTGGCTTTTTGCTGAATGAATGACATCGCTGCAGCTTAGGCGACATTCTTGTTTGCTGTTTCTTTTTTTTTTTTTTTCTTGTGCTTTTTTATTCACCAAAATGTGATGACGCTCTTGTAGTCCTGGTTGTTAAGGCTAAAGAGACGGAGCATGAGCAGCAGAAGCAGAAACCATGATTTTAGCTTCTTTTTTTTAACATTGTCAGCATGCGTTTTGAAGTGTATGTGCCACATTTGCTCATTTACACTCGTTTTGTGTTTTGTCGTCTTGAGGCGATGGCACATATTTTAGTGTTGATGAACTGACAGCAACACAGACTGGCTGTAGTTGCAATAGTTACCGTATTGCAAAGCTCAGTGTGTGTTGTGCATAAAGAATGAAACGGAAATAGTCACTTTAAAGAAAAATCATAACCCAATAGAGATTGTGAAGGTTCTCATCGTGAGTCTTTATATGCTGACAGGAATAGGTTTTAGTTTTACACTAAACATTTGCAATTGGCATCGAGAAGGGAAACCTGTGTGTGTCTGTGTGTAGTACATGTTGTAGATGTCAAATTAACTGTGTCATCTAAAGGTGGCAAATCTGGATTATTGTGTAGACAACAATCAACAACCAAATCTGCTTTTGTGAAGCACGTCGATTGGATAAATGACATCAGTGGATAGTTAGAAAATGAACTTGGACTAGAGGCTGTTTCCTTTGTCACAGCTAACTCATGCTTGTCAGTTCATTTTATGTCCTGAGTGTCTGTTTAGCACATTTCTGAAAAAGAATTACAGGTTAAATAATCAAATTCAAGAACTGACCGCTTAAATAAAGGATTAGAGCCAAAGTATTTAAATAAACTCAACGTTCCGCTTCAAACCAAAATGGGAAATGGATCAACTAAAGAGATTATTTTTGATTGTGAATGCCTTTAGTCTTCATTTGTGATGATGAATTTCTTAACACGTTTTTTTTTTTAACCACAGATCGGCTCTGGCATCGGCTCATCAGGGTCAACCTTTACCTACAACCCTCAGTGTGATGGAGAGCACACCTCAGGTCCGTGGCATGCACACCATCATTAGGTGAGCGCGCGCACGACATCTTTACTTATTCCAAACAGAATTTAGCATAAAAATGTTGCTGCTGAAGAGAAACTATCACTTCAGGGAAGGTGGTTTGCTCCTTGGCATGTGTCCCGCTCTTTCTCCTTCCTTACCAGACGCTTTGCTCCTGCCCTCTGTGTGTTTTTGTGTAGGAACAAGGAGACGAGCCGAGATGAGTTTATCTTCTACTCCAAGAGATTAATGAGGCTTCTGATAGAACATGCCCTCTCCTTCCTGCCGCTCAAGGTCAGTATTTGTGTTTGCTGTGGAAGTCTGGAGACTAGCAACTGACTTCCTGCTTCCAGTCAGCGTGAAGGCTGGATCTTGTTGAAGTAAACGGTGTCTGTTCGTGATGTTGGCGTAACCTTCCCACAAACTTCCATCAATTTAACTCAGTTCTATTCAGTTAAACTGTTCAAATCATGGAAGTTGAATTGATTTTTAGGATGAAATGATGAGTTGTCAACTTATTTTATCTCAATGTCTTTGTCTTTATAGTCAGTGTCTGTGGAAACGCCTCAAGGTGGCGTCTATGAGGGCAAGAGGCTGAGCGGCAAACGAGTGAGTCGGTTTTTTTTATATTCTGCTGTTGACATTCTTGTTTTTGACATCAAAGGAAACTAATTAATTAGCTTTTCTTTTTGACTACAACATCCAGATGCAGATGAAATAGAATAAATTGTCAGTTTTGCATTTTCATAATGTTAGGTTGCCCTCGTCTGTGTTTGTGCAGATTACTGGTGTTTCCATCCTGCGAGCAGGAGAGACCATGGAGCAGGCTCTGATGGCCGTGTGTAAAGACATCCGGCTGGGAAAGATCCTCATACAGACCAACCACGACACTGGAGAACCCGAGGTTGGTGGGTCTTGTGTGTAGCCGCCTCTCAACATGAGGTTTTCGTCCCAATAAAATAAATGACATTTAAATTCACAAACAAAAGCTTTTCTCCCAAATCACATCAGGATTCTGTCCTCACAGCCTAGGCAGGAACTGTGCAGTCTTTTCATTTGCTTCCGTCTGTTCTTGTGTTTAGATTTACGATATGAATTCTCCTTCTTCACGTTTATACATACATGATGATCCATACATATTTGTCAGTGATGGAGACAGTGTTATTGTATGTTTTGGCTTTCTGAACATACTTCGGGTAATAAACATTTTAATTTCTGCACATTTGTAATGTTGTGAATCGTTCCAGCTTCACTACCTTCGCCTGCCTAAAGACATCAGTGAAGACTACGTCATCCTGATGGACAGCACCGTGTCCACTGGAGCTGCTGCACTCATGGCGGTCAGAGTGCTGCTGGTACGTCTCTTCGCAGCTATGTTAATTAAAAACCTCTAAGATTCTGTAATAAATCATCCATCTTAAGAGTCCAAACTGTGCTGTACTTAAAATGTAATTTGCCAAGAAAAAAATTCAGCATCATTAGGCTTTTCTCATTTCAGTGTTCATTCACATGAGCCTAATTGGATAGAATTTAGTATTTGGCAGAAACTTTGCGTTTGGCCACGACTAACGACAGTGAATGTGTCCGGTCGGTCGTAATAGAAACCAGCCAGTGATAATCATTAAGAAGTTTCTTAGTCTTTAAATTAACTTTTCTCTTTTGCGAAGGACCACGATGTGGCAGAAGATAAGATCTTTCTTTTGTCCCTGCTGATGGCAGAGATGGGTGTCCACTCGGTGGCTTATGCCTTCCCTAAAGTCCGCATCATCACCACAGCCGTGGACAAGGAGGTCAATGACCAGTTCCACATCATTCCAGGCATCGGTGAGGCGCTTCCTTTCTTTGATGGTCTCAAACTTTGTTTTCACATAAAGCAAATGTTTGTCCAAATGAATTCTAATAAAATGCCAGAAACGGACTCGGTGTATCGGACCTGTGAGAGAGGCACATGTCCGGGCCGTTAATAAGACGGTCTAACTGACCTTGCAGCGTTGTAAGAGTCAACGGCTCAGTTATGTACAGCCACTGCAAAGCTTTATGAATTATCTTTAACCTTTATTGGCAGCCAGTGGAACACAGTAAGAAAAGGTGATGTATGACCCTGCCTGCAGAGGCTAAATCACCTCTGAATCACACTGGGCAGAGATGCTGCACTGCCAGTTTGTAGCTCGCAAAACTTTGGCAGTTAGAGAAGAGCTTTGATTATAATTGTACACACACCTGTGTGTGTGTGTGTCTGTGTGTGTGTGTAACCACACTAGTGTCTGAATGAGAGAGCCTTACGAGAACAGCCCTGTCAGCGGCAGATTAGGTTTCTGACATGTATTAAAATCTAAACACGTCTGCATTTACGTGAAATCAGCCACTGTCTCGGAGGAGGTGATGATCCCTTGTGCTCACTTTATTGTGAGTTTCATTGTCCACTGACAAACAATTCCACATGTAGATACAGATATGGGCTCCTAAATTTGAAAAACTTGAAAATCAGTGTGCAAACAACTGAAGGTCAATGATCCTGTTCACGGCACACTATGAGAACTATGAGAACCTCCACGGATGTAGGAGCATTTTGTAACATGCAACATCAGAGACTAAGTTTACAGGCACTTCTGAAACGCACTAACAATCTCTGACACCTTACCACAATGATTGAAATCCAAACCATTCGTTGACACTTGGCGTCGTTATTTTCTGTCTCCCTTTTATTGGTATAAGAAAGATGTTCTACAGCCTGCGAAGCCACTTAAGACCAATTTGTGCTACTATCTAAACGGTTGCATTTCAAACTTTCCACTTTTCCGCTACCCTAAACATCGCACGGCTGAACACATCATAGAATTAATGGTCTGTCTTTTTTTTCCCCCAAAGGTAATTTTGGAGATCGTTACTTTGGCACCGACGCTCCCTCAGACTGGTGTGAAAGCGACGAAGGGATGGATTTCTAAGAAGGAGGGGCCATTTTGAGGATGTGCAGGGTTGTTACTAAAGCACTTATCCTTTGAGGGGGGCGGGCCCTCTGTCATTCCTCACTGCTTCTATCTGCATCTTCCTGATCAGTGAGGTGACGCTGTTGGAAACTGAGTGGACGCAGTGGGGAGTTGATGTTGAGTCAGGCGAGATTCAATCTGTAAGAAGCAGCAGTTTAAAGGGGTCCGCGTGGTTACTGTCCTGCCGGATGTAGGGTGGATTGTTAACTACATGCTGTGGTTTTTCCACCGCAGTCTTACAGAGATTTGCTGCCAACCTCATCTGCCTATTCAGAAAAATGCTTGATTATAATATTGCCATGGAGGCAACGTGCTTCTGTTGCTACAGCAGCAGGCTGTGAAACTTTGCTTACTGCCAGTTTACTAAAAGGGTCTGGAAATATGAATTTATTTTGGGATTTTGCACAGCAAATATTCTAAATAATTCTGTTGGAAGAATCCAGCTGGCGGTGGACTGACTGTATTTGGCTAGAGCATCGCTCAGCTGTAATAATTAGCTTAAAGTTAAGCAGCTATTCAAACAGATGTTCAATTAATACCCTGCTACTTATTCTAGTTATTAATGATCCACTCAGTGTTTTGCACAAAGAAACGATCTTACTGGAACTAACTCCACATATTTTAAGAATTTAAGTGTCCAATGCAAGTATTGCTAGTTTAGGGCTTCTGCTGCTGACGTGACCGTTTGTACTGTATCCAGAACTGTTAGTGCTGTAGTTTCTGTTTCTTAGCTCCAAGCGTTTTGCTCCGCTGCTGAAGTTGCATCTGTACTGAAAAATTGTACTTTCTCAGGCAACTTTAACCAAAAGGGACGACGATACCTGATACTTGAATTGATCAGAGAAATGAGTGGTGCTTAAGGGAAACGGTTAGATGTTTTAGATTGGCTTTCGGCTTTTCTGTTACTACTTCCTATGCGACTGTTTTCACGTCATCAGATTTTAGTTGAGCTGGTTCCTGCAGATTAAACGACCAGCTCTTATGCCCCCGGTTTTGAATTTCATGAATAAAACCATTAAATGGTAACTGCTCACCAAGTCTCATTTTAGCATTTATAACTGCCACAAAAACATTTATGAGCAGCTATAGTGTAGCTGTAGGAAGATATTGGTTATTATTTATCAATTTTAGAATGAAAACATCTGAAACAACAAGTTTCTTAAGTGTTGACCAAATCTCTGATCAAATCTCCATATATGCCTATGATAGCATAATGTGAGTGGGGGAGGCATTTAATCGCTCAGTGATACAAAAGTTGTAACAACGATAAGAACCGTTAGACCTTTTACAAAATGACACCAAGAAAGACCTCCGACATCTCTATTTAGAAATGAAGAGAACACATTTTCTGCAGAAATGAATTTGTCATGTACCTATGATCACTTTTTTTCTATCTTCGGTGAGACTATTTAATGCAGAGCGACTGAATCTGACGTGTTGTTTACTTGTTTTCATGATGATGTTGTTGCGCTTTGCAGGGATTTTTAAATGATTCTATTTATTGTAGTATTTGCAGCGATTCCGTATGTATGTTGCCAGCCATGTAACCAATATTAATAACCATAAAATACAGTTGATTTAATGTTCATACAAAGACTCTGCAGAAACAGACTGTCATGACCTGAACAATCAAACACCATGTTTACTGTAGCAACAGGCTGTATTCGTTGGGACTTGTCAGTTACTGGTTTAGTCATTATTAATAATGGCTTTTTTTTTTCCAGGTGCTCCTATGCTACAGTTTTTTTAGTTTTTTTTTCTACTGCCACACCTGAACGGGGCAAATGTACTGTCACTCTTTAGATTACACCTTTGCTCAAGTGAAATGTCCACTGCATTAGATTCAGTTTGAACTCCGTTTTGAAATGAGTTAAACAATATCAGCAGCTAAAGCCACAAATAAGAAGTTGGCTCCTGTCACTTTTGTCTGTACTGTATGTTCTGTAGAAGCTGGTGTCCTCACATTAGGGACAGGTTTTCATTTTCACGATGCAACCTCAGTCTACAGAGAGACGGACTGATCTGTTATTAACTGGACATCTCACATAAGCAGGAAAACACAGATGTAACTATAGCTTCAGCTCTTCCTGAATGAATAAAATCTAATCTCCAACTTGTGATATTTCCTTGCTACACACAGTAACCCTAATGTGTCAAGACAAAAAGAAAAAAAGTTAATCTCTAATATGAAGGCGAACACATTCAAGTTTACTGTGATTGAATTTGGGGTGAGGTTTTTTTCCTGGACTGAAAACTTCGGTGTGGAAGATTTTCACTTATTGTTTGTTTTTTGTTTTTTTTATGTTTTACGGCCTTTAACGTATAATTGATGATGAAAGTGATGTTTTGTTGCATCCCAACGAACGACCAACCTAAAACTACTAATGAAGGTTCTGTCAGAGCCGGTAAACCTGAACATCTGGATGGTTGTCAGCCGAGTCAGCGTGTCCTCAGTCTGTTTTTGTAGCTGCTTTTTCATTTGTACATGAAAGAAACTTACAACAAATAAACCTTTTGTTAAGTGAAACTCTTAATCGTGTCGTAGAGAAGCTGGATTGTGTTTGATGCTGGGATTTCCCGCTAGAGGGAAATAGATTTCACATGTTGTTTTTACAGCGGAAGTGACGCACGCCGCAGACGTATGCTGCCTTTTTGGACTGTAGGAATAACCACTTCTCGGATGTCAATTAGATTAGGTGAGTGCAATTCTTTTCTTCTTATTTTCTATGTATTAAATTTTTTACTATTAAGAACAAAGTTGTGCTTGTTGTTTAATGCATTATATTATTGGAATTCACAAAACGGATGGAAAAACTGACTTCACAAAGCAAATGTTAGGTTTATGAGACGTTTAAAAGCCTGTTTGTTGTCATTTTGCTCCATATCCATTATTGGTCATATATGTGGTATGAATGATGCTTTTAACTCATATAGAGCAACTTGAAGCATTTACAGTCTCTCAGCTGTTTTTGTATTTTTGTTTTAAACAAATTTAATATACAAAGATTACAACTAAAATTAATTACTGGCATTGTCTAAACTAACACGCTTTTGTGTAAAATTCGTGAAATTTTCTCCGAACGTGACTTTTACTTGACATCAGTCACTGGGTGAAAATCAGTGGAATTGAAGAACTGAAAATCAGGAGGACACGTGAAGGCATCGCCGGCAGCTGACAGACTGGGATAATAAAGTAAGAGGCGCGTGCACATTTTAATTCCCTAACATTGTGATTTCCTGTGTATGAATATACATTTATATCACTACATAAACGGCGGTGGTACGTGTGTGTCTGTCTCACTTCGTGGTTTTTGATTTTCGCAGCGTGTGATGACAAACGTCTTTGAACAAACTAACGTGACTCTTCCAAACTTCCCGGTAGCTCATCATCATCATCATCATCTTGTTAATTATCATCATCATCGTGTTCATCATCCTCATCCTCTTGTTCATCATCTTGATTGGAATCCCGTGATTTTGTCGGGGGGCGTTTTGTAACGACGCTGTGGACAGCTAGCAAGGTTAGCTTAGCCATAAGTTATTATCGGTCGTTGAAAAGAGTCAGATTGTCGTTTAAAAACTCTGACCCGGATGTTCCGACGTGTTCAGAACCACCAGAGACTCGTCTAACCATCCGGATCAAAAACATCCATCCGTTGCACATTTTAACTTGTTTTTCCAACTTGTGACTCGTTCCTATCCGGCTAACTGGCCATTTGGCCGCCATCTTTATTTTGATTTTTCCAACAACGGGGCAACTTGGGAGGAAAAGTGAAATATTTTCACACCGTTGAGAAAATGAATATTTAAACATTCCAGACTGTTAGAAAAGTCGCTGTTGCATTTGCAGATATCTGCAGAACATCAATCCAGTGTTTAAACCGCTTTATGTGGCCTTTCAAACCTCACAGGCGTGTTAACGTGCAGGGACACGGACGGGTCAGCGTGTGAACTGCAGCTGAGGAGCAAGTCATTCAAATGAGTGATAGTTTAAAGTCGCTTTGGATAAATATATGTGCCAGAAAATTATTCATTTTTTAAAGTGATAAATGCGGATGTTATAATCAGTAACACTAATGCATGATGCTTTTCCTGCTAAATATTGGTTTGATTCTCCTTCAGTTTAGACAGAAAACATGATCAGCCTAAAAGACTTTTGTCGGCTGGTTTCGAAGTTCCTGTGTCAGTGCACAGGAAGTGCTGGACTGTTACTGACCAGCTGTCATAGACCTAATAACGCAGCACATCAGCAGGTTCGTCTGACTTTGTACCAGAGGTCACGCTCTGATTCTTCCTTTCTCCATTCGTGCAGGGGGAGTTATGGCGGGCCTGTGGAGATCCTACCAGGCCCTGATGACCAAATACCCCTGGACAGTCCAGATAGTAACTGCTGGTAAGGATAACATCTGACATTACCACATATTTCAGAAAGGTACATGTCGGGATTGTTTTAAAAAGGACAAAATAGTTTTTCTTCCAGAGGAAACAGACGGAGACAAAGTTCTCACATTTCCAATACGCTGACGTTTGCTCCAGTTTGAAGGTCAACAAAGAGAAAATGTTTGAACCGAGTGACCAGCTTTTTTTCCCTCTTTCTTTGAAATGGGTTTCTAATAATTGTCAGCTCACGTGTTGATTTAAAAAAAAAAACTGCACATTTATGAAATGGTCATTTAAAAAATGCGAAACTGATGCTGTTACCAGGTAGTTAATAAGAAGCTTCAATCACATTTTTCGTTTTTATAACTTTCATAAATTAACTGATCAAAAGATAAAATAATCAGGTGATTAATGGAAATAAACCTCAGGCATAATTAACTGAAGCGGGAGCAGAAACGTTTGGTCCATGACTTTTGCTCTCACATCCAAACTGTCCATGTGCCATGAGACATTTTGCTCATGTTCTTGAGTTCAGTGAATTTTGCCTGAGGTGCAGTAAAGTTCAGTCGCCACTAGATGGAGGCAGTTCACGGCAGATGCACAACTTTAGCTCCAGTGATGCTTGAAGGTCCTTTTTTTCTCTCATGGTTGAAAGAAAATAAATAATCCACACACTTTTTTGGTATCTTCTGTAATTATTTATGTCTTTATCCATTTTTAAATTTCCTTGCTTTCAGGACAGATTCACACCTGTTATGAATCAGGTCATCTTTTTCTCATCTTATCGTCTGATGTGCTTATGAAGAGTTGTACGTTGGCTTGAACATGTCACGAGGCGTTTGAGATCCGCGTTGTCAGACCAGGCTGATGCAGCTCTAGAGCCAGAAGAGCTGTGAAAGCCAGGAGTCACAAACGGGAGCAGGTGACGTGAGTCACGTAGCTTCAAAAAGTTCCAAGTGGGTGATTCAGACCCATTGTTTTCTTCAGGGAGCAGCTGCATTTAGCACTAAATCAAAGCCTTGGATGATTTGTACAGTCTTGCAAAGTACGTCTATGTATTTAAAACAAATCACTGATTGATGAGAGAGATTATGAAAAACTCTACTGTTAAATTATTAGTCGTTAAAGTAAAATATGCAGCGGGAAAATGACACTGAGCGGTTCCAGCTTTGCAGTCACATCTTAAATTACTGCTCTTCAGTATTGATAATTATCCACCAGTTGATTTATTTGAAGTAGACTAACGTTTAAGTGAGTTCAATGAACAGACACTAAAGTTCTTTTCTAGCCAACCGTGAAGCCTCTGCGTCGGATGCTAATATTCATAAGGCTGATAATATTATTTAACCAATAATTTCAACTACGTTTCGGTTGTTATACAGTCAGCTTTGGGATGATTCCCTCAGGATGAATGAATTTTCACAAACATGTTATAATGAACTGGTTTACTTCTGTGATTGGACAGTTTTCAGACTACAACATGTGATCCTGTCTTTGCATGACTCCATCCTTTTTATTTCCTTCTTTTATCACTGACCCACTTCTTCAGCCTCCACATGCAAATCTGGCACATTTCAGCTCTAAGGGAACACTGGATGTTTGCGTACGTTTTGTTTATGAGGGTTATTTTTAATAGAAGTCACTTTTTATATCCTCATAAAGTGAAACATTAAGACACTGAATCTCCCAAACCGCCTCTCTCAGGGTGAACTCATGACATTTTCTGTTCTTCAGACGTCTTTGTGTGTCCACCTTGTCACCTTAACTGCCTCTTTTAGTTCTCCCATGACATTTGAAGGAAAGGTTACCTCTTATTCAGTTGTGCCCACGTTATTACACTGCGCTGTCAATTTTAACTGTGTGTGTGTGTGTGTGTGTGTGTGTCGGTTGCACTGCGACATTATGTGAGTGCAGGTTTAGAGCCTGTCAGCTGCTTTTCTTCACCCCCTAAGTGGATGTTGGATTATGTCTTTATTAGTTGGGGTGAAATGTCTCATACTCATCATCCCAGGAGGAGTGAAATTGATAGTTGTGGTTTCCTTTAGTGCCCCATGGAGGGTCAAACTGAGCCAAAATCAAAATAAATATGTCCGCAAACCAGCCGATGTGAACGCTGAATTTCCGTGTGTGGATGACCGTGTGTCACAGGATTACATTTCTTGATCGTTTTGGCACCATGGCGATGCCTACTCATTTATTGCTGCTGGATTTAGACGGTTCTCAGGATTTTTCGGTTGCCAGTTTATTGTAATGCGACACTTTCAGAGAGATGTTGGTTGAACTGTGTGGCCGTTGTAATGTGTAAATACTGTATATAAATGGAGTAAAGACACGTGAAATCAGTTATTTAAAAGCAGTGTAACTGTTGCCACGACAAACACTGAGGATTTATTGCAGGAGTGTTGTTAGGCTGCTTTAGTTTTAACCACATGTTCTTTTTAAAGTGATTTATAAATATCAAAAGTTATAATACAGTTTATGTGTGCTACTGAATCTGGACTGGGAGCTGGTTCAGGTTCTTAAGACTGCAGGAACGGTTTGGCTCTTAAGTTGTTTTTCGGCTGTGATGAAGCTTCATCACAAAAGGATTTATAATAGGAATGTTCAGTACATGTTCAGTTTTATTGCAGCATATGATTTTATTCCAGTCTTAAAAATGTTTTGATTAAACCATAGTGATCGCCGATCTTTTTATTGAAGCTCTTTTGTTCCAAATGTTAAAGCCAAACAGTATCTGTGCTTAGTTTCGTTTTGTTGTTGAGTTGTCAAGTGGACGTGTCACTATGTTCAGCGGACTGAGACTCTGCTTCTCCGTCTCCTCCAGGGTCTTTAGTGGGTGTCGGCGACGTCATCTCGCAGCAGCTGATCGAGAGACGGGGACTGAGTCACCACAACGTGCAACGCACGGCCAAGATGATGAGTGTTGGTTTCTTCTTTGTGGTAAGCGTGTGTGTGTGTGTTATCTTCTGTCTTAACTGACAACTTCAACCTTAGTCTAATTCAGCCCATGTCATTAGCTTTGTCATAAATTCCACTGAAGACAAAACTAAATAACCTCCATGAATCGATTTTTGCTTGTGTTGCAACAAAGGGTCCAGTAGTCGGCAGTTGGTACAAAGTCCTGGACAAGCTGGTGGCTGGAGGAAGTAAAAGCGCAGCTCTGAAGAAGACGCTGGTCGACCAGGTGGGTGGCTGGGCCTCGTCTTCTCTTCGTGGTTTACGTGTCCTGCGCAAATGGACGATCAAAGCGGGAACGAGCTCAGCGATTGGTCCAAACTCCGGCCTGAAAGTGTGTGTTTGTGTCAGGCTCCGCTCGTTATCTGTGGCTAATGGAGTGGATGCATCACCACCACACAGACGCAATTTCCCCACATCAGGCTGACGCGGCGGGACACGCCCAACTGTCGGGTCACGGACAGACTGTCTCACCCTGTCCTTTCTGCCCAGCTGCTGAGCAGACGGAGCCTAAAAGCCCTAATTTGTTCAGTTTGATATGAAATAAGATTTTAAGAATGAAATTATGTCCAGAATTCCATTTTCAGATGAAATCCGCCAGCGTACAGTCCATGTGTGGATACGTATGAGTGTTTGTCCTCGTTATAGTGAAATACTTGAACAGACTGTTCAAATTAAGGGCGGGATATAATCCACAGTGTGTGATCACTGCTCCACGGAGCAGCTGTGGATATTTAGTTGGAAAATTCTGACGCTGTTGATGTTTTTTTTATTATTTTTTTTCCCAAATTTTCATGCTTTTGCCGCGTTTTGTGTGGTTACAGTTGTTTTTTGCTCCGTGCTTCTTGGGAGCTTTCCTCGGGATCTCTGGAGTTCTGAATGGACTGACGGTGGAGGAGAACGTCGCCAAGCTCAAGAGGGTGAGTCCACTTCATTTGCCCGTGAGCCACATCTTGGTTCTTTTAATTGTCGATCCCCACAGTTCACTCGTCCTTAATTGTCCCCCACAAAAACGTGGTACTTCCTGCGTCCTCATACGCAAACGGTCACTTTTTGTGTTTTGCCTTTTGTGACTGTGCGTTCTAAGTTGCAGGAGAGGGTGAAACTGCACTCCACCTTAATTATATCACGGCTGTGACGAGCTTTTGTTTTTGTCTTTCCACAGTTTTATCTGAAATTGCTCATTCAATAACTTTTTTTGACACACCGAACGTTTTACTCAAATTTTAACGAACGTGACTCATGCTCGACAGAACTTTTAATTAGACTTTGTACTTGCAGCCAGTCGACTTTGCAACACGCTGAATTGAACCTGTTTGTTTTTTAAGGACAGGAAGTGATGGTGTTTTGAAGTGCATTTTGCAGACAAACGTTTGCCTCATATTAAAAGTGTTTGCCTCTGAGGGCCCTGACCTAACCACAGCGTCCCCGAGTTTCCGTCCGTTCGCTGCGTGCTGTGCCCCATCATGTTTCCTGTGCAGTTTTCACTTCATATAGTCTGTATATGGGCAGTAAATTGGAGGGACGTTGGTCCTCACAGGCACGTGCATTACAGAAATAGATATTTAGCTATTTGAGTGGACAAAAAGTTTGGTTTGACCTTTACTGTTATTTATTTTTTAAAGGAAACTGTATTTTCCGAAGCGTTCGTGCAACATTTGACTGAAGTCAAGTTATGTTCATTATATTAACCGGACCAATTAGATCCATGTACCTCTTTGTCGTGATTCTTAAGGGTTTTTATTCCCCTTACAAACAACTTACAAAGCCCTTAAACACCCTCGATGCCATTTCAGGCATTAGGGCTGATAATAGACTCTTCTTTGTTCGGAATTGCCTTGACCTGGTTGTCGTTATGTAAACTTCAGTTAAATCTCCTGAAATGTGAAACAAAGCGGTCAGGAAGTGAATTTGTGGTCGAGCACAGTCCAGGTAAATGAGCACACGCAAAGAGGAAGTTTTGTTTTCACCGTGTGTTGCTACAATATCTGACCTCCAGCACTCACCTCTCATTATTATTATTAGAAACTATTTCCTGTGATGGAGGAAGAGTTGAGAGGGAGGGGCTGTGGAAATAGCCAGAGTGACTCATACCTGTGTGTGTGTGTGTGTGTGTGTGTGTGTGTGTGTGTGTGTGTGTGTGTGTGTGTGTGTGTGTGTGTGTGTGTGTGTGTGTGTGTGTGTGTGTGTGTGTGTGTGTGTATGCCAGGTCACAGCTAACTGTCGTCTTGTGCCAGCTGCTCAAACGTCCGTCAGGGCCTTGCTTACCCAGTGTGCTGCTGGTCACCATTAATTATTTACAAAAGCAGACGTGTGGACCTGAAAGGCCAAACTGGTAAATGTCAGAAAGGACAGAAAATAAATGACAGATGTGCTCATTACAACAAGGCCTGACACCGAGGAAATGTGAGGTGAAAATAATGGAGCCGCTGACGACACAGTTTGATAAAGTCACACGAAGTTCTGGTTCTAGGTTTCACTTGTTACTTGCCTTTTACCGTTTCCTGTAGAGCCAGAACTCGCACGTTAATGGTTAATTAGCTAGTAATTAAATGCAACGAGTCCCGGAAATTGGAATTTTTTTTTCTTTGTATTTGTTGCATTTGTGTGCACAGTTTACACGAACAAAGCAACGCTGCAGGAATCCACAAAATGACCCACAGAAAAAACTGTGCATAACGTTACGTGTTACAAGCAGCGTCTCTTTACCTGGATGGATATGAAGTTTATAAATCAAAGATGCATCAAACAGCATCCAGGTGCTGCTTTGAAAGACCTGAAAATCTCTTCTCCACCACAAACACCTGGAAAGAAACTCACACACACACACAGACCCGATGAAAAATTAAAGTTTCCCCTTCACCCAACGTGGTGGATGTTTTGTAGTTTCTGTCTAATCTGTCTCCTTAACTTCCCTTTAAACTTCATGCAGAGCAACTAAAAAGAATTTCCCTCATCAAACGCTTTGTTTCGTTCCTTTTTGTGGATCGTCCCGAGCCGTCTCCCACCATCTGCGGCTTGTTTACGTGTTTTATTTGATCTGTGCAGCGCCTCCATATGTTTGGCCATTGCATCGTTGGAGAATAACTTACAATAACACAACACTTAAAAATGAAGTTTGAATATTTATGTGCATGTCTTTTTTCCCCCTTTCCCCCCTTAAACCTGTGGTGTCACTATGTTGTGTGGACAATTTGAAATCAGTCATCAGAAACCGATGCTGAAATATAAAGTTCTGCATCGGTGCAATGAGTTCGTGGAAAGTCGACAAACCAGCAGCTCTGGTGAGAGACGCCCCGTCTTGTTCAGAGCGTGGGAGGAAAGATTTTGATGTAATTTCACCTCAGGTGGCAAAGTAGCTTGTTTGGCTTCTGAGGAAAAAGATAAAACTTTGTAAGTAGAACCTTATAAGTCGAGACATGTTGAGGTGACGCAGACAACGCGGGGCGTGTTTAGCGGTCAGATTGGGAATGAGTTGGATATTTATTGCATCTGCAGACCTGCAGAAACTGGTGTCGGTTCAAAGGAACTGAAACTAGATTACAACATGTGCACATGTGTGTGTATTTGTGCAGTAAATGTGACACTAGTTTTAGCAAATTTAAAGTGTTTTTGCTGCCACTTTAAGACAGTCGTGGGTCTTTGTCTATTTAAACCGAGTTAGTGGTTCCCAGTAAAGTACAGTAATTAATCCTGCAGCTCGTAACAGCAAGTGAAAACGGAGGTACGTCCAGTTAATTTTTTCATAAACCAAAGGTGGGGTCATCTGAAATTATGGGCCTGATGGTGGCACTAAATGAATAGTTAAGGGGTAATCGAAGGTCTCACAGCTCAGTATGAGGGGGACATGGGTTTTATGAACTTTGAAGTCAGAAATGTGCCTCTGAACTCGTAATGTCGGCTTCAGCTGTTTGAAGTACGTGATATTTCCAACAATAACCACAAACCATGGATCATAGTTTTTTATATTCAATAGCAGATGTTGAGTCGTACAGTTGCACGTTGCAGTAAAGACGTGGACTGTCGGGCCGTAGACGTGACGCGTTAAATGGTTAATGAGGAAACGTTTCCCGCACGGGTGACGGAAGGTCTCGGTCCTCACAAACTTCTCTTTTCGTTCCCTGAGTTTCGTGATTAATCAGCAGTTTATTTCGTTTTTATTAATTTTATTTCCCGTCCAGAGTCCAGGGGTTTGATAGAGATTTCTTCCATCAGCAAGTTACTAAACAATTACTTACCCAGTTGCTGGGATTTTGGCTCCTGTTCTGGAGAGTTTTGGAATAAAACTCTGCACCAACTGGAGTTTCAGGGTATCACCATTTCTCACTTCAACCCCCCCACTCCCCCACCGGTACTTACATCTGTTCAGTGTTGGAGAACCGAATCTGCAGGCCAGGAGTTTATAACTTAAGTGTAAGGTTTTTGATGTCGAGCTGACTGCCTGCACGTTTCCCCTGCCGTTATGTTTGGGAGTCGACTTTTCTGGAAAAGATCCCCACTGCAGTCGCTCAGTAGAGGAGCGTACTCGAACTGGAAAACTTCTCATGAATTTATGTGTTTGTGTTTATCATTTGCTTGTCTGACAATGGCGTTAATAAATTAATAAAAAGCGATTCTTTCATTTACCGTCAGCGCGAGGAGAGCAGCCACTTTAACTTTTCAACCCAAGTCAATTATCTCGCCGGTTCTTCTGCAGAAGATGCTTGATGCTGTCGACTCGGTGAAAGAGACGCCGTGAATCAGAGGAGGCTGCCGCCGTGGTGCAGTCCGCTAACCCACAGCTGAGAGCCAGCATCACAAGGCTGGAAAGGAGAAGGCTTCCACTAATAACCGCATCATCGCTAATAGAGGATAAAAGGAACAACCCCAGGTTTCCTTTCAGTCGAGCCTCGGATTCCTCTAACTCTCAGCGGCGATGACTTCATGACTTTAACTGCTCCGTTCCCACAGGTCTCACTTACCAAACCCCGACTCTAAAAGAACTGTATTTCTTCTTATTTATTTCTAAAATCTTCACAAAAAACCTGTTTGAATATTTCCATTTAGGGGTTTAGAGGAGAGCAGATTACCGGACCGGCCTCTTGGCTGAAATGATGGAATTATCATAAAATCCTGAATACAGTTTGCACACCTTCCTCCTTACGTCTCTGTCTGTACGTCCTTCCTCTCCGTCGTCACGTTGTTCTCTGTAAATCTGTGTGATCTTGACCTAATTATGTAAAGTGTTTTGAATTGGTGCTTTTAGAAATAATAATGTATTTGTATTGTACCGTCGCCTGCGGTTGCGATTTAATATTTTTTCCACGTCTATTAAATTTGAATAATTGAAACAACTTTTTAGCCAAACAAGAGTGACGTGGAGTTTAACTACACTTTAAGTTACTATTCATCCAAACACGTGACTGTTTCTCATAGTTCAGCTAGTTATAAGTTTTATACTTTTAGCCGGATGAAGTTTTGCCAACGTTGCCCATGATGTGTCATGGATGTCCATGTAATAATTTACTGTACTTGCAGGACTACACAGACGCACTGATCTCAAATTACTACGTAAGTTGTCTTTGTAAAACACATTTCTCTTGACTTGCCGTCGCTGTCCGATCGTTCCCTCACTGCTTCCGGCTTGTGTTTCAGCTCTGGCCTCCAGTCCAGATCGCCAACTTCTACTTCGTTCCACTTCATCACAGGTTAAGACTTTTTCTTTATTAATCTTTAACATCAAACCATCCCCTGCATGTATCCCATGTTTTTGCTTCCCTTTAGTGCCAGGGAATTCTCAGAGTAATCATCTCAGTGCCTCATGTTTCCGGTTTGATGTTTGATCCAAATCTGAAAGTAGTTCACGTGTGTTAAACCTCCGTTTTCTTGCGTCATGTTCCCGTTGTTGTCAGGATGCCATAAGAAAATCCTGCATCTCTTCTCGATCAGACTATCCAATGAGTCCTGTTTCCTCCTGCCTGTAGGTTGGCTGTCGTTCAGATTGTGGCTGTGGCCTGGAACTCCTACCTGACGTGGAAGGCCAATAAGATGTGACGGATGATCACAAGTCCAGCCTGTGATGTTGCTGTTGATGATTTTCCACTCATTTGTAGTATGTGTGCATGACATGGGCGATTCTCGTCTAACTTACTTTAGGCTACTTGGTCCTCTGGTGTTTGCAATGTGTAAAACTGTGACTGAGTCACTTATAAAGGTCGGGAGAAAGTGCTTGTCTCTCTGAATGACAAATTCACACTTGAAAGTCAAACTTTCATTTGCAGAAATGTCTGTGAAAGTTGGTTATTTATGGGAATGGGATTTGGCGGCGGTGCCACAGTGTAGGCACACATACGCACACATACATTAACACCTAGGAAGTGCAAAGGAAACTTTTCTAATCCATTAAATGTATTGTTAATCACTTGAAGTAATGAGGAGCTTGTTTCTGGTTATTAGGAGCTTGTCTTCTTAAGTGTTAAAAGAAAACTTTCCAATTTAGGTGCGAATCTTGGTTCGTTCTGCAATTTTTCTAATGTATTAACGTGTTTTGACCCACTTCCTCTGCCTCGTCTTTACTTTAGTGCCGCTTTTCTAAATTCCTTGTGCCTTTTTCTCAAATCATTTCACCAACTCCCAACAATTCATATCCAAATTTTTTTTCACTTCTGCTCTAGATGTTCCATAAAATGAGCGAAACCATGGAAGAAGTTGTGTTGGTCTTACGCGTTTCGGTTAGATTGTCAAACCATTTGTAATCAGTCAGAATCTGAAGCAAAGTCCAGAAAAATCCAGCAAATAAGAGTCTCATATTTTCAGTATTTACAGAATCATACACCCAGGGCTCAGATTGACAGTAAAAAATGTGTATATATAATTTCCCGTTTGTTGCTTTTTAGCAGAAGGAAAATGAATCGTCTGTGCCCACTCAGCGTTAACTAAAGGTTTATCACGGGGAAGTGACACGTTATCAGTGAGCTTGAGAGGTGCTGCTGGGTGTGTTGGTTAACTGACGGTTTCTCTGGGCGCTGTGCTGAACTGACTGACTGCTTGATGTAACTAAACATTTATGCACTTAAATCGTATCCACCTCATTTCCAAAATCACGTTGGCAGCATCTGTCAAACTGGCCAGTTAACACCAATCAACTCGCTCCCTTCGAAAATATGTTGTTTATTGGTAATTATGTCACTTAATTTCACACCCGTAATATTTACAACTGCTGATAGATGTCGACCGATGAAATGTCTCCCTCATGGTCACTATACCAGTAGGTGACGTACCAAACCAAATCTGTAGGCGCTGGAACGACGGATGGTCAGTGTAGATGTTTCCCCTTGTTTCTAACTAGTTACAGGTTTGAGAGCAAAACTTCACCTACCAACTGCAGCGTGCGGTGGAATCTTTCACCAAACGATTAAAAACAGAAGCAGAAGTGTAAATTGTACTTTGTGTTAGGAACCAGAGCCGTGTCCGGTATCGGAGCTAACAAAGTTTTTGGCGCGGTGCGTTTGACCTTGCTAACTGCTGTGGACAGCAGGGCCTCGCGTAGATGGGGTTTGTTTGGCGGGAGATGTGGAGGCTGCTGAGCTGGGCTGTCAACCAAATTAACTGCACACATTCTCTCCACACAAACACACTGGGACTGCGTCAGGGGAAAAGCAAGCAGAAAAGTCTGACGAATCCATTGAAAATCCGCCAAATAGCCCCCGCCCCCCCCGGAGGGATATGAGCCTCTCCCCAGGAAACTGAAATATGTGTTTGATTCAGCACCCAGACTCTCAGTGTCTCTACATTTTAAGCCAATGTAATTTTACTGAAGGTGCACGGTCTCGTTCACCGGACACGGCAGAGCTTGACATCGGTGTTTGAAATCATTTACAGACCGGATGCAAAATCACAATCTGCCATCAACCTTCACTTTATGCAAATATACAGGACAAAAAGAGAGTCATAACTCCCGCTTTAGACTTCAGATCATCCTTTATTTAATATAAATGATGCCAACAATGTTTAGAAGCGTTCTTGTAAAAAATGTTGGTCCGTATTAAAAAATAGGATGGTAAGTCTGTTTTTATTCCCTTGTGATTCTTATAAAAACATGTCAATCTTTAACTCGTCATCACGTTGAATGGGCCTGAAGAGGTCATGGCCCCATGGGTCAAAGCCCCTGAAATTATTGTTAATATTTCATATTTAATTTGAAAGTTTTCAACAAACTCAGGTGAAAGACACAAAATGGCCACCACAAAAAAACGCACAACAAAAAGATATAAAACACCTCATTGCCTAGAAATTGAAAGACAATTGTCTAAAACACACTGAAAATTACAAATAAGCACAATGACAAAACATATTTACCACAAATTCAAAATTACCAACAAAAGAATTTTTTCAAAAGATTCCTGTTTCCCTCAGTCTGTCCCAGTTTGATCCAAAGCTGTAAACGTATTATACGGCGTGTCCACGTCCTTTCAACCCAAACGTGATTTTCCTCTTTATCTAAACAAAGAGTCATTCACACGAGAAAAGCAAAAAATCAGAATCACATCTGGAAAAATAATCACAACTTTGTGTTTTTCTGACACTAATTGCACAATAAGAATTTGTGTGTCACCCTCAGAACATGTGGAAATTAATGTTGCCTCACAGCTGCTGGTTTTCTGTCAGAGTTTATAGAAACGGTTTGAAAAGCCGATGAAACAAGTTAATAATCAGATTATTTATTAGCTGACACAATCATATTTCAGGTAATAATCAGATTTATTATCTGACACAATCATGTTTGAGGCGGCAGGTTCAGCACCACGGACAGCTCCAGTGATGGAGCTCAGTCCACAGCAGATGTTTCATTCTTTTAAAAGTTATAGTCATAATATCCACGAATGATTAGACCCGATCATCAAAACAAAAGCCTTAAATAATAGAGATTATTCAGAAATAAATGTAACTCTGGCTTTATGTTTGTAGAGCTGTAGTCGCCCTAACACCAACTTTAACAAACATTTGTGCAGCACAGAAAGTCTCTGGGTCCAGGTTCGGTTGAAGCAGCTCAGACTTCAGCTTCTGAACCCAGTTTGATCACAGTGGCCATGAAGGGACATACGTCCCGGAAAGACCCTCACACTGTCCCCAGCAGCCTCCTCTTCCTCCATCATCCCTCCGCGGACTGGAGATAATCTCCACAGATCTTCCGTCGATTTCCTGGCCATCACACCATCACCCCGGGACTGAACTGCCTCGGCGTCTTGATCGTTGTCCAGCTTCCAGACCAGCGTCTGCGCTCGCACTGACGTCACAGGATCCGGCTGGTCCTATAAAAACCCCCTGTCCCGTTAGTCGCCGCTCACAGGAAGTTTTCAGACTCGGCTCCGACCTCAAGACTCAGCTGCAGCATCTGGAGAGAAGAAAGTGAGTTTTTATTCACCGTTATTCTTTTATCCCTCTTCAGATCTGTATCTATAACCATCTAGTTTTTGGAAATAATCTTTCCTTTTGTAGTTTTCACGATGTGAAGTTTGTTTTGATATCTCGGTATAGACTCGTAGTTCACACACAAATATTGACAAGTGGAACAACTTTACGCACGAGGCGAAAACGTCCCGGCACCTGTATTCTAGATTAAAAATAATAAACATAAAATCCGCGCATGAATGAAAGTGTGTTTGCTGCTGCTGATTCCCCGCTCATGCTTGCGTCCTCCGGCTGCAGGTCATGAAGCCGCTCCCCCTGCTCCTGCTGCTCTCCTCCGTCCTCCTCTCATCACACCTGCGTCCCGCCGCCGGCAGACCGCGCGTCCTGCCCGGCTGGCCGGATGACAGCGGCCGCCTCCAGAGCCAGAGACCGGACGACGCGCTGCTCAGAGCGGCCGCTGGCCGGAGACGGCGCCGCCGCGTATTTGCTGGGCGACAACATCCTGCGGTTTCTACAGAGCAGCGAGCCGGAGCGCGTCCAGCTGCTTCCCCGGGAAGACGAGAGCCGGGACGAGGCGGTGCGAGCCGCGGCGCAGCTGCTGAAGCGCAGCGAGGAGCCGCCGCTGTCCATCGACCTCACCTTCCACCTGCTGAGGAATATGATCCAAATGGCCAAGATGGAAAGTCAGAGGGAGCAGGCCCAGCTCAACCGCAAGGTCCTTGACGAGATCGGGAAATAAAAGTCTGGTTAGTCTCCGCGCTCCAGACCTCCAACATTAGGTTCTTTCTGTTGTTTGTGCGCCTGCGTTCTTCGTCACTTTACGCACGGACGGTGCCAAATTACGCACCGCGTTAAAACGTAAACCCCTAATAAATATTCAAAGACTTGAAAAATATGGAAACGGACTTCAACCCCCCCTCACCCCTTCCCTCATGCTTCAAACACACGACACGCACCGGACTGTTGGTGGGGAAACTGGATTTCAGAGAGTCTCGTTTTGAAATTGGAGTCTGTTGGAAATTGACAAAACGTGCTGTTTGATGTGAATGTGTTTGAGGTTAATCACCGAGTTCAGCTGGAAAAGAGAGTCATGTCTTATGAGCAGAGTGTGGGTCACCTGCAGGTTGTAGGCTGGAATTGGGGTAAATCAGAATGACGGGGTCACCGCGGGTCCTGTAACCACCCAGTGACTTTATTAGCATGTAAACTAAAATAACAGAAGCATTTTCACAGATTATATGTGTAGCTAATCCCTGACCTTGAGTGTGGGTCACATTAAGGAACCCCACCACCAAAACAGTTGAATTCTTTAACTTACATTCCACTGATCCAACAATGAATGAGTCTAATCCACAGCTTGTCACAGGCCTCGTAGGTAAAAACGAGTTATTTTATCTCCGAAGGCTCAGCTGCGGTGGCAAGATCCACATTCACTGCCCATCTTTTGTCGCTGTAGTTGTGTCTCTGTTCGGATGAGAGCTGAGGTGGAAGGAAAGACGCGTCGTTTTGGCTCCACTGTCAACTTTCCTTTTGTCTCCTTAGTTTTGAGCAGGAGCACGATCAGCTGTACTGTATCAACTGTAGCATGCTAATCTACAAAAAACCACAAAAAAAGCTTTATTTTACTATAAACATCAATGTCAGACACTGATCACTTTGTTTTAGCAAATGAACAAAAAGCTTTTTTGCCATTTATATTTTGTAATAAAAAACATTTGAAGTACAAATCACTGCTTTTGATTTTCTTACTGTACTGATTATGAATGTGTATTATAAAATACAAGTCTATGTGACTGCTGTTCGCTTCAAGTGTCATCCAGTGTTTGTTCATCTTTCATAAGATACTTCCCAAAAACGACGTGACCAAAAGCTGAAACATTTCCCTCGATTTCAGCAGAGTCAAAGAAATTCGTGTCCGTGCATGTTTGTAAATTAAATATTTCCTTCAAGGTTTAATTAAATATGTCATATCCCTCAAAGGATAAACACGAACGGTGGTGACTCAACATTTCCCAAGCACCAGTGGCTTCATATCTCGATATAATTCCCAAACAAACCACTAAATTATTCCTTTTTTTGTTATATACAATATTTAAAAAAATATTCCAAATTTGCTGAGCAGATAAATTCCTGTTATGTTCTTATGTCTAGACACTGTAAGTTGTCCATTAATGCTGCGAGCATGTCCCCAAGGGAGGAACCTTGTTGTTTTTGTGCTACACAAACGTTCTAGTGCTCATGTTTCATACAGTAGGAACCATGATCATGTCCTAAGGGCAAGAAGAGCTCTGGTGTATTCCACCGAATATGAAAAAGTCCCACAAAAAATGATGTATGAAAGTACAAACCCAGGGTAAAACTGTATGTAAGCTGCAAGACATGGACAAAATTTAAATCGTGGCAAACACAGTCCGCACAAACCCTCACAGGCTGGAGCAGATGGTGACGTCTTCCGGTATGTGGAAAACATGAACTGTCCTTAGAAAAAGCTTTATTTATTATTATTTTTTTTGGATAAATGAAAAAAAAGCATAATAAAGGACACAAGAATACAAATGCTGTGTCAAGCTAGTTGTAACTGGTGGCTTCAAACCGGGGTCAGACCCCGTCTTAAAGGTCGTAATATTCAGCCTCCCTGTCTCTGAACAATCACTAAGCACAACAAAACTGCAAATATGTTTTTATGGGGAAAATCTTTAAAACAAAAGTTCTACAGATGTTTCTTCATTCAGTGTAAATATTTGTTAATTTGGCTTTAAATGTTTCTGAAACTAGAAACACTCCAGATGCAAATGAAATGGGAAAAGAACTCATGATTAGAACAATGTTGAAGCTCGGTGCTTTAATTGTTTAATAATCTGTGTCTGTGGTTTCATGTAACGTTTCTAATTTAATAGTAATAAAGTAAAAAACTTTCTCTTGCCTTTAAAGACAGTTTGGTTTCTTGACCAAGTAGTTGAAGCAGATGGAAAGAGAGAGAAGCCACGAACACAAGTCAATGCGGCTCCTGGTTCCCTTTGTTTCTATGAGTCAGTCCGAGCTGTGGGTGTGAATCTTCGGCCTCCTCATCCTCGGCTGGTGTCTGTGCTGGTTCACTCTCTCCTCTCGCATTATGTTTTACACCTCAAACAAGTGACAAACATGTGTCACCAGGCTGGAAACTGTTAATCTGCACTACCCGGGAACCAAAGTGGCTTCTTTCGCGACAGTTAACCTGATGCTGAATCCACAAACATTTACTAAAAGAACCACAAATTCACGTGTTACCCCTAAATGTTTCTTAGTATCATAAATTACATGTGAAACATACACACAGTATATTAATATTAATAGTTAAACTTTCCTCAACAGTAAAATAAAATATCAATGTGTTTCTTTAGATGACGACGTCTGGAGCTTTTCACTGCTGATGAGCTCGTCCTTTCGTTGCTCATATTGTCGCCTTAATCGAGGAATCCTGTAAACTGTAAATTTGCCTCCAGATGACGTCATGTGAACTTGAAAAGATCCTGTCAATGACGTCATCTGGAGGAGTTTTTACAGCGATCTGCTTGCTAATACTCCAGAGCTTGTAGTCTTGGTGGACCTGCTTCCCCATGAGTCCTACAGAGGACATCACTCGATCTGAAACGCTCCCCCAGATGATGTCATCAGGAGGAGTTTTACAGCTAAAAATACTAAACTTAAAGTAGAACAATAGAAAGCAGCTTAAAAAATCAGCGAACGGGTCTGTCAACACTTATGGTATGTGAAATTATGTCAAGGACAAATAAATAAATAAACATGAAGTAAAGCCAATTTATAAATTTTGTGCAATCAAATAAAATATATTCCCGTGATTTTATAATAATCATCATTGCAAACTTGTAATTTTCAACATTTAAAAAGTTTCTCCACAGAAACACAACATGCTTTGTTTGACAATAAAAGCTACTATAAGTAAAATAAAATAATAATTTCATTTGCTTATTAATCGAACCAATAAACCCCAAAGAACAGATGAAATGAAAGTACACTGTAGCCATTATCAGACAAAATGTTTAAGCAGATACAAAATAACCCCCCAAAAAATCCCTTTTTTGACCCAGATTCCGCCATCAAAGCTCCATCCACGAGGTGTAAACAGATCAATAACACATTTTGGAGCAAAGCCTCAAAAAGTTAAAGGTACATTCAAAAAGAAAATCAATGCGCCGACCAGGACAAACATTATCATTTATCTTTGTGTTGTTGCTGATGATTCACTGTGACCCAATTAGAACCAGTGATGGGAGCCCTGACTAATACCAGTGTCCAAAATAGTCCAGGTGAGAAAAGGAAAAAGAATCCCGAGCCTCTTATTGAATCAACGGATCCAGTCTGATACAACTTTTCTCTTCTAAAAACCTCCAACATTCCCGTCACTGATCCCAGATCCCCAACAACCTCTGACCCATAAACCTATCCTTAGCTGCTTCATGCTGAAAGTGTGCGACCACACCCTTCTCGAGTTCTTCCAATCCGACCCGCAACGTTGGCGAATAATTGGCCGGATGTCACATTCGGACGTTTGACTGTGTCTGTGGCTTTCGGCTCCAGTTGTCGTCCTTCTTGTTTTTTCACTCCAGATTCTGGTGATCAGGGTTCAGGTACCAGACTTCGTGGTTATTCAATCAGCGTCAATCTTGCAGTAGCTCCCTTGCATTTCCCTGGGATCCTTCTAATTCTACAATTCTAGAAACGGCCCCGTTCCTCCATTTGTTACACAAAATGGCGACGTAATAAAGTTTTGCATCAGTTCTTGTTGCTTACAAAGTTCGCTAAGGAAAAAGGTCAAAAGTGTTAGAAGCTATAGAAGGACTTTATATCCTGAAGCAAAAGACAAAATGTCTTTGCGTCTTTCCCTCCCACAACACAGAATAACTTTCTAAATCCACGGTTTGCTGCCTGTGACCTGTGATTCAAGTTTTCAGACCCCCCACCCACTTTTTTCAGATTTGTTGTTATGTTGAAGCATCGAAGGAAGCTGAAGTTGGAGCTGCCAGGCCGGCGGACTGAGGGGTGTCGTGAGAGGGGATGTGAAGTGAGTTGGTGCGAGAGAAGAGGATGGAGTTAAATGGAGGCCCGTGAATCACTGAAAGGGAGCAAAGAAGAGAATTGTTACGTCGCAGCCTGATACTGGAGTTTCTTCAAATGTTTTTTCCTCATTATTCGACTGTCGTGTCCCAAAATGACAAAGGGAAAACAGACGGGGGAGCTCAGTCCGACCGACCCTCTGGTTTTCGGTCACCTCTCTTACGAAGGCCTTTCTCCCCTGTGCCACATTTCCTCCGTTTGTAATTGGTGGAGGCGCCGTGACACTTCCTTTGACCCTTGAGGCTTTCGGCACTGTCAGCTGTGAGGCCTTTTCTACATCATGTGCTGTCAATCTAATGTGGCACAGGTGGACTCACGTAAAGGTGTAGAAACATCTCCACGTGTTGTTTTTATGTACATGTGATATTTCTGTTTTCACTTTGTCATTATGGGTGAGAGTAGATTAATGAACAATTATGACTATGGATCAACTGTTGCATCAGGCTGTAACAACCAAATAGACAAAAGTGAAACTTTGTGAATGACCTTAACAAACGGTGAGAATGTGGGAGGGAAGTTTTCCTGCGTGTGAACTGTTCAGAGGAAACGCAGATGTGTGGTGTGTATAAATACATGATCGGATTTCTGCCAGATGCTTAAAACTTTCTGTGCATCTCTGTCTGACGTTTCCTCAGGATGAGCAGGAACCTCAAGTTAAGAACAAAAGACGAATATCATGAGATCAGTGTCATCATCCCACGTCTAAAATAATCGCCAGTGACTCTCCAACCGCTTGGCCCGATGTCCCAGCGAGGAGGAGGAGGAGGTGATCCGCCTTTGACTGAGTCAGCTTGAATACAGTGATGTCCTCCCCTCTTCCCGAGTGGACGGGGGGAATCCTCTGCTCTTTACGTAAGTGGTCTCGTTAGCGACGCTTTCACACTCTCCCTTTGTACAATACAGCGAGCTCACGCCGGGTGTAGATTTACAAATGTTACAATGCAGCGTGGCAGGAACATCTACGACACGTTTGCTCATCAGGACAGTGTTTTCTTTTGCTTTTTCAGTGAAAAACACGACTAACTGTGATGGTCATTGAACTTATTCCCTGAAAAACATCTGTGGCTCTCAGCTCCGAGCTGACTGCTTCATACATAGTTTTCAAATCTAAAGATGCAGTTTTAAAAGGAACTAAAACTGTAGATTTTAGCCAATGTGGTAAATTACATCTGTATCCTCACCGACTGAGGTTCGTGTTTATCATGAATTATTCACCACAAGCCAATTACTCGAACCGGCATTTATTCTTTTCCGTTGTGTGTTTAGGTCCTCTTCATAAATGCGTGGACGTGAATGGCTCCTACAAATCCAGTCTGCTGAATGTGAGCTGTGGCTGAGGGCTCCACAAAATGTAAGTGAAGTTTGAAGTTCGTAGATGTGGTTTATAGAAGGAGCTCAGGACCACATTACATAATGTGGGTTGGTCTGTGACATGAGAAGACTGGACGTAAGCAGGCCAGACTGTAGAGCAGGGACAGAGTCAAACCCTGATCAACACGTTGAATCACCATCTGTCCTCTGAACCGTGTGTCCTGATAAGGTCCGTGAGGATTCAGGCAGGGGAAATTATAGACCGGTTAGGGACAACCATTCACACCTTTAATGGAGCCGTTTTTCGCAAAAGAAATCTAGAATAAATTATGTATATATTATAAAGAATATACTAGATTAAACAAGCCCTAGTGCTTATTAAATTCCAGGGTCAGCTGCGAGCACAGGCACCCAGCTCAGATTCAAACCATTCAAAACCACGATCCAGACTAGCTGCCCCACTGTCACTCGCTGCCTTTAAAGAAACTCGAGTCTCTTTATTCACGCAGAATTGATCAAAAACAAGCTTTAAAACGTCTTCACCTCTATTTTAAAGCCTGGAGCTTTAGTTAAGTTCAGGTTCGTTTCCCACTTGTTCCAGCTCGTCTTCTCCATCCTCGTCCTCACCTGAAACACAGAAACGCCTGTTCGTCACTTGGCCCTGAGTCACGTTAACTCTGTGCTGACCCACACCAACGTAAATCAGTGCATGTTGTTCAGAATCATAACTGAAAAAGTCTTAGAGTTTACATGACCCAAACCAGTTAGACTAGAAACTGAAGACGATTGTGTCCGGTCCTCTGAGAACCTGCTTACAATGTTTACACAAGAGTTTAATTATAGACTATATTTCCTATTAATTTAGTTTATTTTTAGCTGTTGAGATTTTTTTTATACATAAACCAAATAAAATCCAGCTAAAGTTTGTTGCCTAAAAGTATCAGCATGTTTTCAACTGTTTATTAAAGGTTTAGATGCTACTTACACATTTCTTATGTAAAAAGTTAGTACGTTTTAGTTTTTTAACGTTGTGTCACTGCTGCTTTTAAATGAATAATCAGGAACTTTAAAGTGTTTTCTACTCGTGTGACCGACCAGGTTTCGACAGACGTGTACAAACTGTACAAACCTGCGCAGAAGTCGATGTTCCTCAGCATCTCTGCGACGTCGTCGGTGTCTATGACGTAGTGGCTCATGTTCTCATAGCCGAGCTCCGGACGCTCCACGTTTGAGGACCTCGCGCTTACGCCCATTCTGTGAGTTCACACAGTCCAAGTCAGAGGTAAAGAACACGAGTAACGACTTTTTGCCAAGATAATGATGCTCAGTAACACTTCAGCGGATACATAACAGATGCATATTTGTCGTTCCTTGATAACAATAAGCAAATAAGATGATACAAAAAACACAGTACAAGTATTTTGTAGATAAGGTACAAAAAGGGTGTAGAAATGGTAATTTTCATGCCTCAAAACTAATGAAATCAGTATGAACTTTATTTTAAACCAACTGTTGATAGTGATATAGTCAAACCTCTTATTAAATTAAACATCTTATTTTCTCTGCAGTAGTGACAAAAACCTTGATGCATTTTAGTTTTAGTGGCGTTAATTTAGAAAGATGAAAAAAGATTTTTTTCCACGTTGCTGGACATCATCAGACAGTCAGGACAGTTTCTGAGACATGCAGCGGCTCCCGGGCTCCTGACGGGTGCAGGGCCTCTGGTGTGCAGCCGGCGTAGCCGTGATGAATGCAACAATAAATATTTAATCGGGCAAACTTCCATTTCACAGGTCATTGATGTGGATTGTAAATGAAAGGCCAGTATTGGTTCAATCCATCAGCAAACCAAACACTCACGGACGCACCCAGATCGCCGGTCGCTCCCACGGGGCCGGTGAGCGACGTCATCGCTCAGAACAGATTTGTTTGGTTTGTCGATGTCTTGACAACTGGTGGATCCTCTGCTACATAATGTATATGAAATGAGCAAGTGACATTATGACACGACTGATTATATTTAGGAAGGAGCTTTATTCTAATCACTGAAGCTGCAAGTTGGTGATTTTTAGCAAACGAAGACTCAAGGTGTTTATTCTTCTCTTTAGGATATTAGTACATCCTTTATATGCTTTTTAAAAATGCATCACAACTAAAATGATTCAGACTAAATAATAATTATGTTTGAAAATAATTTTTTAGAACAACAATAGTTGTTGCTTTACTTGCACAGGAACAGGATGCAGTATAACACATTATATTACACAAGAAACAATTTATCTTGAGGTTTGCTTCACATAAGAAAATTCTAAAATTTACTCAGTTTTTAAAAACAACCAAACTGCAAGTCAACATTTGTTAACATGCAGCAGATTTACCATGCAAGGAACACAAACTTTCATGCTGACTCATCACAACTTACTTTTCCAGTAGAACCTTGGCACTCTGGAGTGAGAACAGAAAAAAAACACTTTTTAAAAATCTGAAGATGATCTGTCCCATCCCATCTCACATAACTATCTACCTTGGAATCTCAGCATGACAGCAACAGTCAAACTTGTCCATTCAGAGGCTCAGGCTGGGGGAGTGTTCATTGGCCTGCTACTACCTCTACCCCTCCTACAATCTCCTTGTTTAAAAGCTCTGTTATTATTGGAATCCTCCAAATGCTGGGATGATGAAATATCCCTCCCAACCTGTCGTCCTGGCTCCCCCTTGCCATAGCACATGTTTAGACTTGATGTTGCATTTGCCACTGGAGCTGGTTATTGAACCCACAGACTACCACACCACAGTCAGCAGTGTTACCTGCTGAGCTACCTACATATACACATGTACAATCCAACACAGCAGCATCAATTCTGATTTTACAAGGTTCAAATTTGTCCGTTTTTAAGTTGGAACTTTTAAATTCTAATATGTGTTTATGACTGAAGTCAAAGTGGTCAGTGGAGTTGTACTGAAGGGCAAAATAAGAGGAGATGCTTCTAATGATGATGGTTCTAATGTTCTGAAAATGGATGCTATGCACACACACACACACACACACACACACACACACACACACACACACACACACACACACACACACACACACACACACACACACACACACACACACACACACACACACACACACACTCTTTGGCAAAGTTGATCAAGGTCCACCAGGATATAGCTCCATTGGATAAATGTGGTCAGACTGAAAACAGCTCCACTAAGTAGCAAAGAACAAAGTCTGGGCCAGGGGTCTGCAACCTTTATTATCAAAATAGTCGAGAGCTCGTGAACTTTTAAAACTTTTCGTTTTCTATTTTAATTTTTTTTTTTAAATTTCAATTGTTACAACAACAGAAGTGCAGTGTGCGTTTGTCGGTCTACTTTGAAATAAATTCAACTGAACTGTGGGCATATTTAAGTCCTTCCTATATAAAAGGAAATTAGCCCCCTTTAATATAAATAAAACATTAGCTGTAGCTTAGCAGCTTTAAAAAGAAATTTTAAATCATAAACGTCTTTGAAAAGTCCATGTCAGTCTTCTCGTCCTCTTTGGATTTTTTGTTCAGCCTGCAATTAACTGAAGCCCCTGAACATACAAGAACCTGCATCGGCTCGGAGTCTGAAGTTAATGTTGTGTTTTCGGAAAAATAAAAGCTTATTAAATGCTGTTGTTCTTACCTGTTTAAACTTGACTTCTGTCTGAAGTTCGCACAGTCCAAAAGTCGCCAGCAGGTGAATTCGAAGGCTGGTGACGTTGATGTGACGTATATTTTTGTTGACTAATTATAAATTTAAAATTGCTTTTTTAAAACTTGGATGGCATCAACTCAAACTTCAAGATAACTGTGCAACAAAATAAATTAATAATGATAATATAGGAATGAAAATGAATTAAGAAAAAACCTGGAGGCTGAGGCGATAAGATCCTGGTCATCAGGTACAATAAACTGTATATATATGTGTGTGTGTGTGTGTGTGTGTGTGTATATATACACACACACACACACACAAATATATATATTTTTTTCATTCATTTTAAACATGTAGATATGAGAATAAATTCCTGCATCTTGGCTTTCGACGCTCAAGTATTTCTGATAAACATTGAATCGAGTTTCTTTTTGACTTGTGTCATTTAGAAATCAGCGGATTCAAACGACCGCCTCCATCAGCGTTTGAAAATGAGCACGTCATCGGTCTGTCGATCAATACAGTGAACCAAGGCTGAGCTGCTCTTTATTAACTGTATGAATAAATTATGCATGTTTCTGCTTCCCAGTAGTGTCCGGGTCTTAAGGTAACCCAGCTACCCTTAGCCGGGGGGTTGGGGGGATTCTGCTCCTGTGCAGCTGTGCACTGAGGCCTGGGGACTGCTGAGCCCGGATCATCCTCTCTAATGAAACCTGTGGTTTGGAAAACGTCAATACATGGACCAAATTTTAATGACCGTGGCGAAGCTCGTGCCGTGTGAGGCGAGTTCGGATTAGAACCATCCTGCACCCGACGTGTATTTTCTCCGCTGCCGTCTGCACACGAGTGATTTACTGCACTTTGGTGTGCGGCCTCCCCACCTGTATGAACAAAGGCATGTGAGGCTCCTCCATGGACTGAATGGCCGACTCGACCAGCGCGATCGCCGCCTCCAGGTGTTCACTGTGATGGCGAACGAGCGATCGAACGTGTTTGAGCTTCTCGTCTTGCTCCTTGGTGATGTGGCCCACCAGCTCCTGCTTCCGCTCCTCTAAGATGGCGACCAGGCTGTCAAAACGGTCGGCCAGCTGCTCCCGCTGTTGCTGACCGTTGTCCTGAGGTGGGAAAAAAATGGATTTCAGTCATCAACAGAGTTACAATTTAAAAACCTGGACTGAAAGACTAACTTTGATCATCAGACCAGTAGCAACTGTATTATTATATCTTTTCAGAACAATAGAGGACGACAGCTCTGCCTTCGTGACGAGGTGGAAACGCAAGGACAGATTTTTATGAAAAAAAAGTGTTTTCCCTTAATGAAGCAGATTAGTTTTAAACAGACTTTGAGCCAGATTGTATGTTTCACCCTGTCGTACCGTCTGCTGCGAGCAGTGACACCTCACCGCAGCTCACTGTGAACACGTCCTCGGAACGCTGGCAGCTCAAAAACAATCTTCCAGTTTCAAAAATCAAGGGAAAGTAAGTATAAAGAAAATTGGCAGCACTCTCCCGTACAGCTAGGGGCAAACGGTTCATAAAAAACAAGGTTCTAAGGAGCCAAAACCCAGTGATGGGTGTATGATTTAAGTGATATTACTGGTCGTTTGGTCTAAGCAATGAAACTGCCTAAGTTCACTTCTAGCCGAAGTGAAGCCACGGTTGCTGGACAGGTGACAAGCCCCACCCCCTCCGCGTCAGCGCGTTATTATACGAATAAAGGTTCGTCTTGTTCCGACTGACAGGGGAGATGAGCTGCAGCACAAGAGCAGAGGGAGTAAAGCAACGTCGGGGGGTAAAAGCTGGACTGCAGTCGTGGCTTAAGATGGCTTCTCATCGAGCGAGCGTCACGTCGTCCATCTTTATCACTGCACGACATTAAGTAGAACCAGGCAGCTACTGCTTGAAGCCTATAAAGCTGCGTTTTACCTGCTGGGAGACTGAGGGGAGCTCGGCCTCACTGTTCCAATACTTTCGAAGGAGTGTGTGAACATGAATTGTTCACAGTTTGCCAAGGTATTCTCTAGTTTTTACTGGGAGCTACGATGTTGTTACGTCATTATCTTATTCTCATCATTAAGCCTGTGACATCATAACTCCAGAAATATTAACACACTATTACCAAAACTATTACGCAAAATCAACTGAACAGCCACGAACTGCATATTGTCCATATCTACATGAAATAAAACAGGATTCCTTCTGCTGGGGGGGGGGGATACACATTTAAACATTTAAAATGTGTGTGTGTGTGTGTGTGTGTCTGACCTCTATGGTGCGGCAGAGATCTTCCATCTGTGAGATGACGGCCTGGATGTGGTCGTTACTGGCCACCAAGGCCGAGATTCCGTCGGTCAGCTCCGTCTGCAAAGGGAGGAAGCAGAGTTACAGCGTTTGGTGAGGAGGAATCGATTTAAATCACGACAAGATTGAATCATGTCCCGCAATGAACACATGAATTAGTCAAATAAACACTTTTATTTGGTTCTTTACAGGTTCATTTACGACATATTGTGTGTCACATGCAGATGAAGCTACAGCAGAATGTAAATGGCCATAAGTTTGTGGTCATTGTGGTATGATACCACATCCAAAACGTGATATAGTCATGCAAAACCTGAAAATGATCTAAAAACGATGGTCGAACCCAAGAAGTGATGAGACATAAAACATTTAAAAAATATTTCAACTGTTCTCTTAGAACGAACGACGCAGACTGAGACGTGTAATGATAGTGGGAAAGGTGGCGTCAGAACTGAGCAAAGCTGCCAGAAGTCAAGTTGTTCCTCTAATCATGGCTGGACTTCTCGGTTTCTAGGACACGGTGTCCGGCTGTTTGAGTCTGCGTCCATCAGAGGGGAAGTGGGAAGCAAATCAAAACCGCGATCGGGCCGAGCGAGAGTGACCACACCATCAGAAGATCAATACGTCCAGGCTCTGTTCCCTGAGACAGTAAAAAGCAACTTCATCACACACCAAGAATTCAAAGCTCCAATCAGCAGAGGCCCTGTGAAGGGACGCCGGGGTCTGTGGCTTCCAGAAGACGAGAAGCAGGCTGTAAAAGCCGTGCGGCCTCACTTCGCTTCCTGGAACGTGGTTTACGGACTGCACGCTTCCATCAAGGCGATCCGGCTCAGGAGGACTGTGCAATCCGGGACTTTTTACAGGACTCACTGTGTTTGTAAAGCCTCAGACTTTCTGATCGTTTCCAGGTTCCAGGTTTGACCCCCCCCTCGTGAATACACTGCAAACAGCGTTTACAACCCCTCGTCTGTTCGTGCGTGTGTGTCTCTGGCTACAAAGACAAACTCGCGGTGTTGGCGGAGGAATGCACTCGGAGAACTTTCCAATTACTAAGCTTCTCGCCACCTAAGGCACAACAGCGTGAGTCACCAGCTCGCATCTGTGTGGACTACCATCAACGTTTTTATAGTTAGTGTCACTTCATGAGCTGTACTCTCGCTTCCGTGTGGGCCAAATGAAATCACCAGCTTTTGTTTTTCCTGATTAACTTTGGCACAAAGACGGAGGATCAACAACTTTGCTCTGCCTCATCTGAAATTCCGATGAGTGAATCAGAGACGGAGTGAGAGATGGAGAGGCCGGCGCCCAAATGCCAACAAAGCCGAATGCTCGATAAGACGCCGGCGCTGCTGTTTGCGTCCGTCTGCGCGACGACTGCCGCACTGTGGCTCCGTGTGGCCCAATGAAATGTGGCCAGTGATGTTTGCGTGTGACTTCGAACGCGGCCCGATCGTACTGTAGCTGACCTTTAGGCGGCCACAGAAGCAGCTGTGTGTAGGTGGGTTCTGTTTCTGTGCTGTGCGCTGTGACATTTTCCTGGTAGGTCAGTGCACTCCTTAGTTTGTGTCGTCTTGGGGAGAGACGCCAGGACGCAACAGAAATAGAAGGGAGATTTCGAAATAGAAACGGGGGAAATGTTTGAAAATTGGACTATTCTGTATAAACTCGACGGTCCATTGACCTTTCACCGAGCTGCAGCGTCTGCTGGGAGTGAGCTCGGCTCCTCAAACACCTGCCGGCACCAGCGCCGACCCCGATTCTTTACCTTGTGCCTCATGTAGACGCTGCTGAGCGGAGCCACGTCGCAGTCTTTGTGCTGCCCGAACACTTTGCACATGGAGCAGGTCGGCGTCTGACAGGACAGACAGTAGATGTTGATCTTCTCCTCCTCGTGTTCTTCACACATCAGCTGCTGCTGATGCTGCTGCTGCTCGGACTTGATGTTCACGAGCCTGGAGGAGACAAACAGAAAAGGCGTCAATGGATCATCAAAGGTTTAATAATAGGCTTCGTTAAGTCATTTGACGAACTGTGAGACTTAGTGGCATCTAGTGGTGATGCTGCAGATTGCCGGGAGCTGAATCCACCCCACAAACCACCTCTCAGAGTCCGTCAGGTGTCACGTCACACTGGCTCGTGATTACAGGTTTTCCTCTGGTAAACAGTCTGGTAATAATGTTCATACAAAACAAAACTGGCTCCGACGAGATCGGCAGCTGCACTTTTTATCAAGCGCCAACAGGAACTGGGTGGTTACTGATGACGGTCAGTGACAGGAGTTTTTAAAGCCTCGAACTCGACATGTCTGATTCATTCTGTGCTGATGTAAAAACCAATGACCTACTTAACCTCCTTCCTGTGTCTATTAGAGCCTCGTTCTAACTTAATGTGCAAACTTTCTTACTGTTGAGGCAGTTACACATAATTTCAGTGAGGTGAACTGCCAGAGGTCATTTTATCCAAAGCTCTCTCTTCAGAAGTGCCCGAATTCTTTAAATTGTATCTGCTATAGTTAGATCAAAAAAATTTAATATGAAGATCAGCATCGAGTCTGGTTTAAAATGAAGAAAAACCACCATCCGGAGGCCGACTTTCTATTCTTCCTCCAGGTGAATGAAGAAGTGCAGACGCGATGGCCGCTTGCCATCACTTCCGTGCACTTTGTGGCCTTAAAGCAACACTAAAAGCGAAGCCTGGCCAGTTTTAATCTCATTTCCATGCACAAGTGGCAAAGTGGCCACGAGACCTGGCAACCTTCTCTGCACTGTCGCAGCAGCTTCCCTTCACTTGCGTTATCGCTGACGTGTTTTGACGTCAGCCGATGATGGAAGATCTGCGTGAAGACTTTGGCTGGGATGAGCGTTCTTTCTTTGCGTACAGCTCAGTCACCTCTCAAGGACATTAATCTATATTTCCCGTGTCTTTGTGTGACTTCACTCCGTTTTCCGTCTAGATTTGTCAGTGCCACTGCCAACACTTGCCTTTAAGGACCTCACATGGAAGTCTACGGTGGTACCTGGATGCTGACGGGGGGCTGGCGTCGGCACTGCCAAGCATCTAAAAAAGCAACGGGCGTTTACTCAGGGCCACATTTTACACAACAAATGTCCTTTTGTCTTCTGACGTAGGCGTCTCTGACAGAAATGTGGATGATTAATTAATGAGAAATTCTGCCACACATGGAAAAAACGATGAGAAACTGCAAAGTTACAAAACATTCGTGAACAATCACATCTATTTTAGCCGCCTCAGATAATGAGGGGACTCCTGTCCTTCTGCCTCTAACGAATGCCAGCATCTCTCTTCATCAGCGGTGACTCATTTAGCTTCTATTTTGGAGTGAACGTGACAAATCTACGCTCGATGACACTAAATATCAGTGTAGAGTTGTAGTTAAGTGTGCACAAATATGAAACTGACTCACATGTACTGGACAGGCTGCAAGTCCACACGACAACAAGCATTTGATGTAATAACATCATGGAACTATATGGACAGAATTATTAAAGTGATTCAAAGTCTGTGCAGCTGCCTTTCTGCTGAGTGTCTGCAGCACTTTGCAGCTTCCAAAAAGCTCATTTCCACCTCATAAAAAACAATAATAATTTGTACAGTCGCTATTATCTTCACATGTTAAATGTAATAAAAAAGCTGGATTGTGATCACAGTAAAACACATTTCACTTTCCTTTTATGATTTTCACGTGCCAACAACCTGTTTTCTACCGTTAATTGACACCAACAACCAGCGGTTCATAATTCAAATAATCATTTGTCATTCACGCTTTCTTCTACCAAAACGCAGCTGTGTATCACGATGTACGAAAGCGTCTTTAGTCATTATTTAGTGCGGGACACCTGCTCCTGTGAAGAGACTCGAAACCTGAAGGCCGACTGTGAAACAGCACTGCCCTCTGATGGAAAAGGCAGTTCACCGAAACCTGCTGAGGATCCTGATCGAATGGAGATGCAATGGAAATATATTTGAGATTTTGTCTGTTCTTTCATGCTCGGTTTCAACAAATGATATGATCTAAAATAACTTGGACATGGGATCCACACTGGGAGTTCACAGTTTTTTTAACAAAGGACATTTTAAGTGATTATACATGTATTTTTCTAACTATACCATATCTACTTCTGTGGACTAATATACATTTTATACCCAAAGAATTTTCAGAAATTACTTGAAAATGACAAAAACAATAAAGAATGAAAAGAAAAATCAAGAAATACATTTTTAAAAATAATCATGCTTGATGCCAAGTACAGGAAAAGTTTAAAATATATTTACAATCTAGTAAGCAATTTGTCTGTTTCAAGGCATTTCAAAGAATATTGTGTTTCTTTTTTGTGGGAATGTACCAACAATTGTAACCGGCCAGTGTTACATGAATGCTAAATACACGGATACGTGTAAAAACAAATAGTATTTGTCAAGAATTGCTACTTCCTCTGGAGAAATAAACCTTGTGTTGCCGTACAGTATAAGAAGCGTAAAGCTACTGAATATTTGTTTCTACACGATGGATTATTATGGATTTCCTCACTCGCCTGGAGGACTCCTGCTGCCTGTAGATGTCTAGGATGTTCTCCACCAGCAGATTCCTCTGCAGACCGTAAACCCCGTGCCGGTCCAGCACCACCTCGTGGCGACACGATGGACAGCGGAAACGCCCGCCGCTGGCAGTGACGCCGGAGGAGCCGCGGGACTGCCACAGAGGGTTAGACGACTGGGGAAAGACGAGAGCAACAGAAAAGGTCAAGAGAGAGGAAATAAAGTTTGAGTGGATCCTCAGAGACTCAACGAGATGACGGGAGGAAGTTCCCACATGTGGAAACTGACGTAGCAGCACGGTGATGAGATGTACTCGGTCTTACCACAAACCGATTTTCCTCTAAAAGATCAGATTCCAACAAACTGCAGCACTTGAACTTTACTTTGGCATCTTCATTTAACGTTACTTCCTACTTGTTCTTAATTTGCACAAAGAAATCAGTAAAATCTACATAAAGTAGCTGAAACTAAAATCACATCAGGAGACAACCTTTCAGAAAGAAACTGAACAAGAAACTTGCAGTCATGCTGAAGTGCTTGTTCTACGTACAGCCCTGACTTCTTCTGAGAAACAGAACAATCCCCTAAAACATAAAGACTTTTCTAACCGTTTCCGTTAGTGCTGGGACACACTCGTCTCACCTGGAAGATGTCATTGGCGCACTTGCGGCAGAGGTTGTGCTGACAGGGCAGGATCACCACGGGCTTGGAGAACATCTCCAGGCACACGGGGCAGATCAGCTGCTTCTCCAGGTTGGCCATGGTGGCTCCGCCGCCAGCACCAGGCCCAGAGCTGCCTGCTGACGGGGGCTTGAAGCCAAGAGTAAAGTTCATCACCTCCGGGGCCGGTGGGGGAAATATCAGAGTAGACAAAAGAGGATAACAAGCCGCCAAAAATACAAAGCTGGATGTTCTAGTCCTTTCTTCTTGAATCCAGCACAGATCCAGCTTCTCTTTCTTTCATTCTCAACTGGTCTTTCAGTCCTGTGCTGTCTCGCTCTCCCCAGCAGTCCATCCCTTTACCCTCTGCCAGCCTGTCTAACCCCCATGTAAAGACCCTCCCATGGCCCCTGTCTCGGTCCCACAGCGGCCGGACTGTTGACTGTTGGTATTTATAGCTCCTCAGTTTGCTCTGGCTTGGGTTACTGTCTAAACCGCGTTCCACAGCCACATCACTGGAAAGTCAGGGCGTGGCAGAGGATTACTACAGTGGTCAGTACCAGGGCTCGAATGATAATGTTTATGTGAACTCTTACACTGCAGACGGGATCCTGGTGGCATTAGGCAACCGCCGGGGGCCATGTTTGAGCGCTTCAAAGTAAACAGGTTACTCAACCTCTGTTTGTCCCTGCAGAACCCGCAGAAGCTTCTGAGTTCATCAAACTGTCACAGTTTTTAGCCTCCGTTCTGACTATTGAACTGTTCCAAGAAGCACTAACAGTTGTACAGCAGGATTCCAAAAAGTTTTGTTTGCAGGGGCAAAGCCAGAGGGGTCCAGGGGGGACACAGGCCCTCCAAGAAACTGGCCACCCCAGTTATTCCTTCCATTTCTAATTGTTTTTTGTCTGACAACCAGCAAAGTGAACACACGACTTAAAACCAGACGGCACCTTGGAGTTGGCTAGAAATCTGTTTGACCCTTGTTTTTAAATTCAAAACTCAACGTAAAGTGTTTCAGTGAGAAAAATATTTTGTTTTGGGGTTTAGTTTACATCAAATATGATACGACAACATTTTTTCTATCAAACTATTTAATAATAAATTGATTGAAATTATTCATAATTGTATAATTATTAATAAAATCTATAGTTAAAAAAGGTAAAACTAAATTGAATTTGGCATCCTTGTGTCCCAGGAGGCGGGATAAAAATAAAACATAATAAGAGCCTGTTGGTAACTGGATCTTAATATAAAACTGAATGGACATAAACATTGGCCAAGCTGGTGGTCTCAAAACAAACACAAGTCAAAGGACGTTTTTAAACTGCAGGTCAAAGCACAAGTTATTGGTTTTGCTAGTGAGATGAACATTTTTCATTGATAAGTCACTCTATGAATATGCTGTAAACAGACAAACAAATGTGAACTCGCGGGCCTTTACATTTTTAGAAAACGTTGATTTGCACGTGGACTGTCTAACCCCGTCATCTCCTCAGTGTGACCCACATTCACAGTTTCCCACTGGCCTTTGTCGACCCCCCGGCGAACAGACGGCAGCGAGACCAAACACAGAAGGAACGTATTCGCTAATCAACATAACCGAGTCTGTTGAGTAGACTAAGCTACTAACGGGATTACTCGACTATTTCTGGGAGGAGCTGCAGACTGAACCACACATCCAAACACAGAACTGATCACGTCTCCAACGACCGTCGTCTGAGGACTTCAGGTTGTCATCAGTGGCACAAAGACTGATGGGGCAGCAGCTGTGTGGCTGTTGAAAAGATGATTTCATTGCAAGATTAAATTGAAACAGTAAACTGACCTGCTCTCTAAGTTTTGTGTTTGTGTGTTTCGAAAGCCTGACCGATCATATTCCTCTGTTGTTGTTCAACAAAATATTAAGAGGACATACAGCTTCAGATTCAGAAGGAAACTAATCTAAACTAGGAAACAATCAGATAAAAACGTAGACGATCCTTCGTGTTACGCTTTTACTTCTGGTTTTTAAATACAATGTACAAATGCAACTCGAGTGGTTTTCTCCAAGGATTATTATGACATTTAAACAGGCTTTTTTTTCCGCTCAGGTACAATAGTTGGCAATAACAACAGACAGGAAGTTATAAAATCCGCCATTTTTATTTGGTTGAATTTCATAGTAACTGATTTACAGATCGTCCACAGGGAACTACGACAATGTGTGACACACCCGGAAGAAAAGAAAAAAACCCTCATCTCTTGTTTGTGTTGAATTGTTGAATTCTTACGGTCAATTTCATTTTTCCTTGTCACTCTTAAGTCACGTTACAGTCGATTGTCACACTGGTGTCACTGGAAGAACATTCGCTCCACGCTAACGTGTTCGTAGCACACAGCAGCTCGGGAGTCTGTGTCAAAACCCAAATTCAGCGTTATCACAAGTAATATCACATTTCATCTATGGTAACTGAATGCGTTATAAATAAAAAATAAAATGTACACAGTTAAAAGCAACATTAATTCATAAAACCGTAACAAACACTCCGTTAGGAAGAATGAATTTATCCATCGTCATTTTGAGTTATTTACAAGAATTAAAAAAAATAAAACATGTGTCCTTTCAAAGCTCTATGGCCCCGTAGCTTTTTTTTTTTAATTGACTGATTAGAAATGATCTGACAACCAACTACCTGAAGATGTTTCAAATACGTTTTGGCAACTGACGGTGGGAAGTTTCAAAGGAAATCATGGTGTTCAGGTTTCCGCTGAGAAACACAAGATGATATGTAATCCATCAAAGACCGAGCCAAAAGAAAGTGATGGAAATCTTTGTCTGAGCTGGTGTAGGAGTTATTAATTCTAAGTATAATAGGAACTTGCTTGCTGGTCCTACACATGGTTAGTGTTAGTTGATTTTTACGCAGCTTAACAGGCAACATTGAAACATTTCAGCAGCTGAGAGGAAAGTTTGACTGTAGTAGTTTGTACATTTCTTTTCCAGAGACGATAGAACTGAAGGACGAGCCTCTAAATTTCAACGCCGTCACGAAACACAGAAAAAGAAAAAGCATTTTAAAAGTCCCTAAAAGCAGCAGAACTCTGCAATGGACAATAACTCTCGGCAGCACTTTTTTTTTTTAAACGACATAAGTAAACAACATTGAAGATTTAATGAAATTAACAGACGTAATGCACGGGCTTCTAATGTCACATGTTCTTTTTTTATTTTCTATTCACATTAATCTCATTTAAAGGACCGCGTCAGTATTCTCAGAGATACACTGTTTTATGCCATTTCTCAACCACGAGCCGTCATCTCCCAAAATGTGCAACTATACCTTTAAATCTACTCAAAATGGGTGATTTTTACTTAAAATGATTCAGTTTCAGTCAAATATTTCGACATACGACACGCACCACGTGCCGATTATAATATTTTTCAGTAGAACCTGAAAAGGGACCAATGACATGAAATATACAGAGAGAAACTGATTGAACCTGAAGTGTTTGATGAATTTGAAGCAAAAGAGACAATGCTGGCAAAAATGCTCACCAAAACAATGTGCTTAAAAGATTTTATCCATTTCTAATTAACTTGAAATTATTGCAATTCCATATTAATAATCTTGAGCCACATTTCACAAGCTTTCTCGGGTTGCAGCCTTTATAAAAGTGACATCTTTTTACTGTCTCACATGACAGGAAACTAAAGTCATGTTTTAAGTTGCTGGTAGCTATTTTTTCTGATATTATTTGGAAAGAGCAATGAAGAAAACAAGCTGCAGCCTTTTCTACCAGGTAGGTGCTTTGGCCAATTACACCATAAGCGACGGCTGACGGCGTCTATCTCAAACCAAACGTAAACCCAGAAGGAAAACGTCTAATAAAACTAAACCGTCAGGGAACAAGCCACACTGAAGGACAATGAAGAGATCAAGCTCTTTAATGAAGTCAGGACCGGATCATCTCAGAAGTTCTCTGGTTGTCTGGTGGCTGAACACACACACACACACACACACACACACACTGATCCAGAGAGAAGAGCAATGAAAGAACAGAACGTACAAAAGGAGCGTTTGTCAGTGTCACGTCGTTTCTGAGGAAACTCCCAAAAACTGGAGACGACACCCTCATACCTGTCAGGTAAGTCATTGTTATTTACCTTTGCATGTCTGATTATATTTTCAGCAATATATTTATGGGCAAACTAGACACAGACAGCTACAAAACACTTGGCGTCGTTCGGTTCGGCCACCACTGCATCTATTGTTCAAGGCACGGCACCAAACCGTTAGTGGAAGAAGCAACGCAGAGGTTCCCTCCCTGAAATGAGTAACCCGACAAAAACAAAAGTGCCTGGACTTCGCATTAGACAGACTGAATTGCTGCTTAGTGCTCATAATTTCATTTAATAATAATAATAATAATAATAATAATAAATAATAACCGAGGTACAATTAAATTATGAGGTTGTCCTTGAGATGCAGTCCTATTGAATCTGTATTTGACGTTACAGATTATCAAGTAACTATGAAACTGTAGTTTCTGTGCTTCCCAAAACAAGGAGTCCAATGAAACCCGAACAACCTGTGCTGAGTAAAACATAAAAGCTTTATGAAATGGCAACGGACCTGCTGAAAAACATACACACGTCATACGAATGGCTTCGACTAACATAACTGTGGCCTACAAAGTGAATGGCATTTTCTGGGACTCGGGCTTCAACCTGTTGGCTGCATGAAGCCGTGACCGTCGGCCTCCAAAATAACGGGTCGCAACAAAAGTGAAATACTGCAGAACCGACAAGGAGAGGAAAAAAAAAAACGAGTGCTTTTCTGTCTGTAGCTGCAAAGTGCGGTTTAATTATTTAACAGATGATGCCGGGGGCTGCATTTTATTTTACTTGTTAGCCGAGAGCGGAACAGGTCTAAGTGTGTGTTTGTGAGCGTAGGCTCAGCGATGATTCCAGGTGAGATCCCAGTGCTGTACAGAAGGGGACGTGCACTCAGACAAAACGCATGCACACAACTCCACTCCTGACCGATGCTCTAAATCTTCAGAAAGATAATCTGAGATTGCCAGTCCCGCACTCACTCCTGATCTTCATTTCATCCTTGTTCTTTAAGTTCGTCTGTGACAGTAACCACGATGCAAAAGTTTTTTTACCGCCACAATCGGCATCAGGAACCGGTTTGACAGGATGAATGTTGGAACGTTTGATCGAATGGGATTCCTCAGCAGGAGGTGATATTCCAAGTCCTCAGTCATGAGCGGTGTTTCCACTGGGACGTCGACCTTTCTGGCTCGATTATTAGAGGGCAACGTCAAAGCAGGTTAAAGCAAGAGAAACAAAAAAAGTTCCCCTGTTAGTGACCAACAGAGTCCAAAATGGAGGCTGGGATAGAGAGAAAAAAAAAAAAAGATCTGGACAGCAGATAAATAATCAAGTCCACTTTTCCACGATGCTTCTGTTGTTCTATTCGCCTGCTGTCGCCATCTTTGCTCCCATTGTCGCACCCGTACAGGTTGGATTGGGATGAATAAACGGATTAGTGAGGTGTTCAGGCATGTTGCCAAGCCAAGTCCTGGATGATTGGACAGCTAACGAGGTCAGATCCAGCCCAGACTCGCGGATGTGGGGAGCAGGAACAGAGAGAAGCGATTTGGAGGAGTTGTGTCTTTGCCTTGTTGTTAACAGAGGGTCTAATCAGAGCTGAGCTAAAGGAGCTAGTAGGATCATTTACATAAATATCCCTCCATAATTTATCTTCCACTGAAGGGCCAAGGGCCTGTAAGCGCCCACCTTACAGGTATGGTCCAGCAGGCAGATTAGGGAGGTGGTGGGGGTCTGGAGTGAGCCCTGAGCCCGGGCTGGATGATCTATGGTTCGCTGGCAGCAGTCAGATGAGGCTGGATCAGAACAGGGGCTCAAAAGGCTAAAGAGAAAGAAAAGAGCGGGTCAAACACAGATCGGAGACAGTCCAGTCAGCGTGTCCACAGACGCCGAGACAGTGTCTTACCTTCCACTAGTTGAGGTTCATCCGTGACGTCATTTTCCTATCAGAGAGAAACACGCTTTAGCAAATTATTAATTTCAAAACGCAATAAGGCGAGAATGATGTTAATAAATGTTTTAATAAAAAAAAGGAAAACAGAAACAGCTAGAATGATGGAAACCGTTAATGTCACTTCATTGTTTTTAAGCATTAACACTAAAGTTTCAGGTGATTGGTTTTGCTTGTTTCTCTTAACAGGAAGCAAACGTCTAATTATGTAACGACAGTCTGACACTGTTTAGTCTGTGATGGGGCTTCACAAGCAAAACTATATCAATCTAAGAGTGAAACAGGCATATGGACAGTATGAGGAGACATGCTGGTACAGGACAGACAGGACAGGACAATGAATGAGGCGGTAAGTGGACAGCGTGGGCTTTGAGTTACAGGTGAGTGAGGAAGCAGAACACGGACGAGGGGCAGCCAGCTGACGTGCGACATCGAGGCTGCAGGCGACGTCGGAATCGAGACAAAACAAATAAAAGGCAAGACAACGTGGTTCTTACGAGTCATTTTGACTCTGGTAAGGTCTCCCCGGGGTTTTCCTCCCCCGCCGGATTGGCTGCTGTCCGAGACTGGGGGTCAGGAGGCGGCATGGGCATGGGCAGCGGGATTGGCTGACTCTGGCCTTCTGGGCTTTCTGGACCCAGGTTAGATTTGGGCTGGCATATGATTACTGTGTCGCCTGTTGGGTTGGACCATAAAGACAAGAATCCTACGGCGTGAGAGCATGTTAAATCCACCGCTGGAGTAACACTTTTCATACCTCTATTTAATGGATTAATAGATTAAATTATTCAAGAAAATGTGGCATAACTAGATTTACAGCAAGATAAATGTATGGAAAAATAATTGTTTTGTTGTAACCAGTTATCAAATATCAATAATTTACCCACATTTTTACCCAATTCCATCTTAAACATGACATCAGGCTGTACACGCCTGCACATCGCTTCACAAATGAATCCTGCTATAGTTCACATGTGTGTGTTTTCAGTCCGTGTGCAGAAAAACATCAGGAATGTGGTTCCAGGGAAGGAACCTTTAGAACCCAACAGCTACAATTTGTGTCCATATTAGATTCAGTGTCATTTACAGAGTAATATCATCTCAGGGGGCCAGTGCAAACGTTTCCAATAAAATGTAGGAGTCATACCCGATGCTCCCTAGACTCTCGTATTTGGCTGATGATAACCACATTTCTGTTTTTCCCCCCGTATCAAACTTAATTCATTGACGGTTTCACAAATTTTTGTTTCAACAAACAGGCTAAAACAAATTAGGTTATTTTAGATTCACTCAATGCATCAAAATCAACATAAAGGGGAGGACTTTAAAAACTTTTAATGTGACATTATCTATCATCATCATCATCATCATCATCAGTGCACAGCGTAAACACACATGACGATGGTTTAGTGTCTAAGAAGGACGGGATGTCATTTTCTTTCAGCTGTAATTAGAGCAGATTAACTGAGTGACGCTGTGTTTAATGTGCCGGCAACCATGATGAATACAAACTGGATTCTCTCAGCTGCTAATAACTTCGTGTGATGTAGATGCTCGGACGGTTCTACTTGGGTTGCAGTAAACCATCGCTTAGCATTAACCGTGGAGCTTGTTAAAGTGCATCATCCTGCATCAGTAACAACCACACTTACTCTGCAAACGAGTTTTATTTGTTGCGCGTCATCTTATTCTCTTTAGTCCCATTTCTACTTTCTATCTCTACTGTTGGAGAATTAGCATAATAAATTATACGATAAATGAATAAACGGCATAATGCAACAGCACACAGGTCCAAAACTACAGAAGGCTCCAGAACTCTTCTCTCTGTGCTAAATGCTAATAGTTTGTAGCAACTTCAGATGTAAAAAAACATTCTACATTTCTGGGCAGTTTAATTAATGCAATAGCTGTTTAAAATTTCATTTTGAACATGTTTTCTTGAGAGAGGAACGTACAGATCTAAATCAGAGAGGAAAGCCGAGCGTTACCAGGGCAGAAAGCCACAGAAGTCCCTGGCACTTTAGGGAGAAAACGCGGGAGCGGTCGGAGCTCAAACCTCTCACCTCCGTCCTGCTCTGCTTTGATTTGCGCCTCCAGGTCTTCAGGGTCCACGTACTGGTAGGATTCATCCTCCTCAGGTGGTTTACACTTTCCACAGCAGAAACAGCAGCAGCAGCAGCAGCAGCAGCAGGTGAACAGCGTACAGCACAGCACCAGAGTCTGCACAAAGACAACACATTTAGAAATGTGATAACTTCTCGTTAAATTATCGATGCTGATTATGGACAGACGTAAGCAGCAACTGAAACACAAACCTTAAACCACCACTTGGACATGAGGAAGTAATATTTGACGCTCTCCTCTCCGAACTGCTCGGACACGTAAAGACCCATCGAGCCGTACTCGTCATAAATCTTCCTTTTTGTCTCATCATTCAAAATGGAGTTGGCGTTGTTAATCTCTTTGAACTTCTCCGCTGCCTCTGGGTTGTCTGGATTCTTATCGGGGTGGTACTTCAACGCTAGTTTTCTGACAGGACAGATGGGACAGGAAGTGATGCAAAGGACAGGAAGTAGGTTAGTGTGTATTTTTATGTGTAGTTTGTTGGTGAACAGTCAGCGATTAAATGCGAGTGTGACATGTCAAAAAGATAAAATGAAGCATTTCCAAAATTTAACGTTACGTGGATATTACTCAATCTCTGCAACAGAGGAATTTTCCATTATTCGATGTCAAGCTACTAAATAACCAATAAAATAATTTGGCTGTTATTTAACAGGAAAAATGAAAAAGGTGTAAAATTCGGTTTACAGCTCGTCACACGCATCTTCAGAGCAGCTGCGTACCTGTAGGCTTTCTTGATGTCCTCAGCTGAGGCGCCTTTCTCCAGCCCGAGGACCTTGTACACACTCTCCCCAGCGGTGGACATCTTCCTTTGGGGACGGGAGGAGTTCGGTTCAGCCATGGCTCACCTCTATTAGTCCACAAAAATACAAGTCACTTTATTAAAATCCACCAAAGATGATCACACCTTGAAATGTTATAGCACGCTGTCATATTCAAAGCCTTAGAGATCAGGAACGCGCAGCTCTAAACACTTTCCCACTGCTGCTGTTTTTAGTCGTCTAATACAGAGACCGCCGTTTCAGAAACGCACACGTTCGGGTAAACGAAGGCGGTCGAGTCCTGCACAAGGCCAGAGTTGTGTGTAGACAAGCGGCAGGAAAAAGAGCTGGAATCTGCTTCAGCACTTAAACAAAAGCAGCACAGCAAGCAATTAAAACTATGTCGATATTTTCAGCAGTACTAAACTAATCCTTCCCCCTTATTCCGTTTGAGTGGAATACCCACAGGAGGATTTCCACAGCGTTCGCCAAGAGAGATTCAAGGCTTTGTAAACTACTCCATTCCCATCACTAAACTGATATTTGTATTATAAGAAACTCCATCTCTGCAAACCAATGGGAAGAAGGTAGAGCTCCAACAAGTTCTACGCATCAATCCCATCCCCTAATATTTAACGAGTTCTGTCAAAAACCTGATGTGGAATGTTAAAAAAAATATTTTAAATATACTAATAAAACTTGAATTATGGGTCATCAAAAACAAATAATCCGGATGCACACCCGTCTGCTCGTTAATCCACCATGGGGCATTGTTGGAGCAGGACAATATCAAAATGCAATAATTCAAACTTCCAGGCACTCAGTGGATATTTATGTCTTCAGATTAACCAAAGTGTGGCAGACTTGTTTGTCAGAGCTGTAACTGTCCTGACGATCGTTGTTCTTTCACTGGACATTGAAAATGAAGTCACCTGGACATTACTGCTTAACAGTGGCAGTATTCTGCAAACACACACACACCAGTCTCCTCCTCGGCAGCACCAACGCTGCCGGCTCAGTGACTAGAGGAGATTACATTTTGCTGAGCTCACAGATTTCTTGTCCAAGTCAGCCATGTCAGAGAGGTCCAACGTCCCGGTCAGAGACAGGCTGGTCAGGCGTCCACACAAATACCACGGCAAACCAACGGTCCACAGACCTATACTGGTCTGTGTGGAGTCACGACAGGCTGGAGAAACTGTTTCAAAGATGCAAATGTATCATCACAGGTTGCCCGTCTGTCAGACCATGAGGTGCCACAATCAGCAGCACTTTAACCATTAGTGATCTGGCAAATATTTTAAATTATTACAACGAAAAAGGGGCAAAGTGCTTGGCTGCTAATTATTTTCAGCTCTAAGTGAATGTATCTTAGGGGAAAGAGGGAGCTGATGGAATTTCCAGAGATGATGTCTTTTCTCTTTGGAGAAACTCTGACACCAGCGACACAACTGTAGATCACAGAATAATCTGTTACAATTAGCTGCATCTGCAGCGTGTAAACAGCGAGAAGCTTAAATTTGTATTTGCACAGCAGGAGGTTCAGAAATAATCGGATGACAGACAATAGAAGCAAAGCACTGGTGCAGAGCTCAAGGAAAATCTCATTTAGGAAGCTTCAGGGTTTCAAAGCAGGACAATGAGCAGTTATTAGCTACCGAACAAAATTGACTGCACGTGGAAAAACAAAAGCAGTTCAGGAGTGAAGAACACAGACGAGGGGAGCGGCTGTTTAGTCGTCACTGAGCTGCCCATCGTTTGCTGAAATCTGACAATTTTCTTAGTCATAAGTCTGTGATGAAATTGCCAGTGTTTCAGAAAAATTGGCTTTCTGCTGTGTAACAGCATCTTTGGAGGAATGTGTGTAACACCACTGAACTTCCTTTGGCTGCTAAAGTTAAAAGTACTTTGAAAAATACACATTAATAATGAACCCATGTATGTGAGGAATAACTGGAATTACCACCTTGCAGTCGTCTACCTCCAACAACCAGTCAAGCTCCTGCTTACATGCTTGTGTGGCCAGACTCACATTCCCATCAGTTCGTCCTTGACTGCAAGCGGATGAATATGGCAGATGTGTGAAATTTACCTCCAGATGGTTGATTTAAAGAATTGAGTAGAAAAGCTCTGATGTGAGGTCACCGTGACCTTTAACCCAAAATCTAATCTGCTCACACTTGAGTTGCTTGTGCACATTTTCAAGAAATTCCCCCAAGGCGTTCTTAAAATATCAAGCTCACAAGAAGGAGACGGGGAGAACACCACACAATCTGAAAACATCATGTGACGGACAAGAACAAAAAATAATAAGTTCACTTAATCATAAATCTGGAAAGAAATGGAAGGAAATGCAATGACAAACAGAGGAGAGAAAACTCTTCAAATTACAAATGGAAAAACAGAGAATGAAGACATTTTTGTCAAATGACTAATCGATGCTGCAGCTGTAAGATTTTCCTGAAAACATTTGACAAACAATTAACTATTAATTGTAAACATTTTGATTGAATTACTTACAGCACGCAGCTCTATAACAGTCAGCGCTGCCAAGTAATTTGAATCAGCTGTGACTGTGACGGCATCTGGGCTCTGGAAACTACAGCACTACACTGTTGCATGAAGAGATTCCAGTCAGGCTGGGACATCAAACAGGCAATTATTTGTGAATGATGGATGCACTGCAGGCCCAGATGGCATGAATCATGCAAGCACATCTCTGTGCAGCACAAGCCACGGGGCAGGGGGGGGGTCGGCTACCACAGAACATAAAGACGACTAGATATTTCCCGTGATGTAAACCTTTGAGGCCAACGAGCTGCTGCCAAGAGACGTCTGCACTCACCCGACTGCCGTCCTGCAGCTGGTCCACAGCCATCGATCAAGCATCACTGAGCCGGGACAATCAGGTTAATTGGACGACTGCAGTTGTGCCGGCGCACACGTTAAAAAAGTGCCCTGTGTTTTTTGCAAACCCACAGCGACGGTCTAAAAATAAAACGCAACAGCAGCCTGTGCACAGACACAGAATGAGACAGGGGCATTATTTTCTGTTTCCAGGTCCACACTTTTGTTTACAGTGCACATCATAATCGAACTTTAGCCACTAAAATCCAGACTTTTCTATCAGAACGACTGGCAAAGCACCTAAAACTGAGACACTGCTAGTCTTTTAACATGTGCAGTTACACAGCTGATATACTGACAGGTCTGTGATATAAAGGATTGGTTTGTTATATATTAATCCTTACTTAAAAAAATAAAAAATACCTCTACTTCAGTCACATGGGTGGTCACGAGTTAAGCAGCCACAAACAGACCTTTACCAACACTGACTTTAAGCGGATGATTAAGCCGTTTCATTAAAAATTCATCAAAATCAGTTACTACAATGATTGAAAAAAGATGCCAATAAACAAAACTGAGAGCACAATAGCAAACAGAAAAGGGCCGTACATAAAATCTGTGAGCTTCAACACGAAATGACCCAATTTAGTTCTGAAGTCTATATTTGGAAGTACTTAAATTATTATTTTTTAAAAGCTATTATTAGCAGAGCGCATGAAAGCCAACACATCAAAATCCTCTGTTGTTCTTATTGGCTGAGACAAGGGTTCTTGTCAGAAACCACAACTCCAAATAAGAAATATCATTTAGGGAGGACAGTGACTCCTAAGACAGACTGAAATTACTGTCTTCATTGTTAAAAATAACAGTGGCTTTATAAAAATACATAACATTAACTGTGTATTTGCAACAGCCGAGCCCAAGATCCAAAAATGAATTTCAATTCAGAGCAAAAAGCAGGAAATAAGCAGCAAAGCGGATTGTATCAAAGTAAACGTTGAGAAAATTAACGTTTCAAGTCAAATGACATCAACTATCAATAGATTAAACTTGATTTTGTATTAGTCCTAATGATGATTTTGCCTCTGTACGTCACCATAGTGAAAGTGAAATGAACATGAAATGATGAAAAGCTAAAACCAGAGCAACAAATTACTTACAAGATTCTTCAATCATCAAACATCTTTCCAAGACAAGTTACCAGAGGCAGAACAAGGACAAAGGCACTCGGAAACAAATCGACACTGTCATCGCTTTGTGTGACGGCGCCAGATAAATGGGCACATGTAAATTACGAGGATAATGGAAATTAGACGCTCATCACAGCTCGCAGACCGACCAGAGGCCAGTTACTACTTTGGATCTGTGAAAGTGAACACACCCAAATCCCCAAACGTGCTGCATTTGTGTGTCTGACCGGGCCTGATCTGCACACGTTCAAGCCGATACTGTGGGACCTACAACGCCTGACGCCAGCACCAACTGATGGACAGCCTCAACAAGGTCGTCGAGGCTGGAATTCATTGGCGCTGGTCATGCTTTAAATGCACTGGTTACATAATTTTGCCAGTAAAATGAGAGAAAATAATATGCAGGCAATTTGGTTTGTACCTTTTCTAAATGGCTTTAAATCACCATCAACCAACAATCCAAAGCCAAAACTGTTTGAAGATCAAACAATCAGAAAATATAAACTGTAACGATGAACTAAAAAACAGTTGACCATTTGTTTCGTTGCGTTTTTCTTGCAGGTCTAAATTAAATTATAACCAATTAAGGCTCACAAACTTGAAAATTACGTGCACGACTTATTTGATACCAACTGTGTGAGGATCATCTGCCAGTTTGGGAACCAAATTTCTTTAAGACGACTAACAAGGTTTTTTTTTAATAATAAAATAGAAAATGGGCCCAAGGACAAAAACTTTCTTCTTTCCCTCCTGAGCTCTAAAGTAGAGTTTCATTATTTTCCCAGATACTAAGGTAGGCAAATCAGGACAGCCTTTGTTAATACGTACGTTACCTTGGACCTCAGATAATAATAACTGGCTTTTATCTCTAAAATGATCAATGGTGTTTAATGCAAAATAAGAGTTTGCACTGCCTGACAATGCTGGTAAAGGATTAAACTACAGTCTGTCCACACACACTCAATCAGGTTAGGTTCCATTAAAAGGTCACAAAACTGAAGTTTGCCTGCCGCTTTTTTACGCAGAAATTATATGAACAACAGAACAACAAGTGACAGCTGTGGGTCTGTATCACAAGGATGCTGTGATGCCGATTACTAGACATAATAATAATAATAATAATAATAATAATAATAATAATAATAATCTCATTATTTGATATTGAACTGCAGTGGTACAAAGGTCTCACAAATTTACATTTAGTCAAATGGTATAAGGCAAACCAGGGGCTTTACTGGCTTTACTGGGCAGCCCGAGCTGGCAGAGCGCGTATCCTGAAAGACTTCGCCCCGGGCACAAAGCCTCGATTTCCATAATTAGGTCATTAGTCCGGTATTAATGTCAACACACGGTCTGACCCACAAAACCCTGACGTCGGACTGTCCGACCACCGTCCTCCGGCTTCCTCACACACACCGGGTTCGGGCGTGACGCTGCTTGTTGAGCGAAAGCATCATTTTAACAGGCCGAGCTGACAAAGTTCCGATCGAACCCTCAGCGGTTCGGGGGGCGGAGGAGGAGGAGGGTGCTCGCCCGCTCGCCCGTCCGTCCGTCCGTCCTTGCGCAGCCCTAATCCTCCGCTAATCTCCCGGCACATGGAGAACTACTTTCCGTTTCACACACACGCGTTTGTGGCCCCGGTTCGCGGAGCCGTTAGCGAACAACGTCCGAGCTCACGCACAATAAACACACGGAACCACGCAGCTAGCGGCTAACGTTAGCCGCCAGTGTCACCGGAGCGCGTCGCTGCGTCCGGCCCAGATTCAATGAAAACGGCCGAATATACTCGACGTTCCCCCCCGAGTGTGTCCCGGGGAATTCGGCCAAAAACCCACAAACAGCTGCCGCAGCATTTCCGTTCGAACCCTCCGTATACGCTCGTCGGGAAACCGCCGCCCTGCACATTTACGCCGTTTCCCTCCGTTTGAAGCGGCCGAGGAGCGTTTCTGGACCGGGTCTGACTCGGAAATGTGAACCGACATCGAACCGCGGGAAAAAAGCAGCTCCGCCGGCGGCGAAGCGAGCCGAGCTCAAATCCCACCGGTTCTGAACGGAGTCCGGCGTCCCGCTAAGCTAACCGCGCGCTAGCTCGCTGGTCCCGGACAAACGTCTCACCTTGTGCGAACGGAACCGTGTGGGTCTCGCTGCGGGCTTGACTGGCTCATAGAGGCACCCGGCGGAACGTCGGAACTCCCGGTCAAAGGGCGAGAAAGCCGCGGATTTCAGTCCGGTAGAGGCGGGCTAACAGCCCGCTGCGGCCGCCGGCTCCGACTGTGTCTGCGGGACATTGGCTGGTTTCTCCTTCCAGGAAATGAACGAGGCTGGAGTGTTGCTTTCAAGGCTTCGCCCACAAAAACCCGCCTTCCAAGGAAAACGGCAAATAATGAACTCAGGTGTTTGTTTATTATAACTATATCTTATTATATGTCACAGCACATATAATAAATTAACTATATTCAAAATATTTAGCTACAGCTCAAATCCGGCCGGCCGGCAGGTTTCTAACGTTAAACCAAGTTATTTTTTTCCTCCAATCTCTCTAATTTTAGTATTTAGAGGAAATAATTGTCTCTGAAAAAATCCATATGAAGAATGAATGAATAATAAAATTTAAAAAACAATTAAAAGGGAAACACGCATCGTTTCAGTCAGATATCAGACAATAGGAAAAACAAAGGGGATTAAAGCCCACAAGTGTTTTCAGCCTGGACCGTAAACACACCATCAGCTCCACCGTTAGAGAGGAAGGAGGGAGCTGGGTAAAATATTTGTTTGTTGTTGTCCTTTTATTTATTATTTATTACTTTGCTGAGTCATTCATGGATTTTTTTTCAAGCAGAGCTTTGAAAGCAGCATTTTAGCTTTGGAAATCTACTTGTTTTATGCACCATGTTTTATTTGCCTTCAATTTATGCATTTTTTGTTTTTTTTAGTAGGTCTATGGTAAGATTTTCTTAGCGGCTTTATCCAACAATCATTGCTTTAATGGACAATGGTAAAAGAAGAAAAAATGTTCCTTCACCAAAGGAAAATTACCAATGAAAGAAATGTAAAAATAATAATATATACAAAGTCCTGCAATCAAACTCCCAATCAAGCAAGTACAAGACTACTGACCAATCAATGAACCTTTAAGTAGGTCCATCAATTTTATTTTTAAGATTTCATTTCACCTGTCCAGAAAGGAATAATATAAAATACCAAAATTAGAATGAAAATGAAAATTAGAAATGAAGAGCTAGAATTACTCTTATGGATCATCAGATTTGAATTAACACAAAAACAGCAACAGCAGCTGTATTACTCTTTTCTAAGAACAATTATTTAAAATTGTGAATTTCATACTGTTTAACTAATGAAAATGCTCATATTTTAGGATCATGTTATATTATGCTTATGGGAAAACTTAATTAGCAAAGTAACAACCCCCATATATTTTTATTTATGCAGTACTGTCAACACTGCAGGTTCATTTATGACAAAGCTCCTCCCAGTTAGTTTTGTTGCATTTCTCAGTAAATCTATGGACAAAAATAATTTAGTCTTCACAGGAAAACCCAAGACTAAATTCAAGAGACCATTTAGAACTTTTATTGTTAGGAAATCTATTTCACAGGACAAGCCTCGGTAACAAGAGAACACCAGTCATTCACATACATACAGAACTTAAAAAAAAAAAAAAAGAGAAAACAAATAAAAACTTGATCTGTAGTTTTTTTTAAAAAAAACATTGACGAAGGAATGATCAACTTTCACCTGACAAACATCTTTTAATGTTAAATGTAAATGTCTACAGTGAAGAGGAAAAAAGTAAGTCTGATTTAGAGATGGATTTATCTGCCCAGTACGGTGGCCAGCAGGGCCATTCGAATGTACATGCCGTTCTCGGCCTGACGGAAGTACGCGGCTCTTGGGTCTGTGTCCACCTCCACGCTAAAGAAAAAGAAAAAGGTCGAGCGTTTGAGTTCACCGTGTAGGACTGAAAACAGCACAAATTACTGCACTGATACACCACAGTAACAGAACATTTCTGGTACCTTCAATTGCATATGTAAAGATAAATACTTTGATATAGTATTAATATATTACTATTTGATCATTCGTGGTAACAGGTCAAAACAAACAAGTTCCTTTGCTGAGAATTTCTGCCAGCTCTCTGATGGGTGGGTGGATGGGTGGATGGATGGGTGGATGGATGGATGGATGGGTGGATGGATGGATGGGTGGATGGATGGGTGGATGGATGGATGGGTGGGTGGATGGGTGGGTGGATGGGTGGATGGGTGGGTGGATGGGTGGGTGGATGGGTGGGTGGATGGGTGGGTGGATGGGTGGGTGGGCGGGGGTCCTACCTGATCTCATTGACTCTGGGCAGCGGATGCATCACTACCATCTTCTTTTTTGCGACAGTCATGATGTGAGGTGTGAGGATGAACTGACCAAAACACTGGGAGGAAAAAACCAGCATGTAAAAGACGCATGAAGTCTGTTCTACACAGAGCACACATTTTTAAATCACGATCTGATGAAACTACATTTTTTTCTAAGGTTATCAGTGTGAAAGTTTTTACTTTGATTTACTGATGTGTCAGGACCATCTGACTGCAGTGATCTGAAAAGAAAAGGAGCAGGGCGTTTACTTACAGCGTTGTACTCCTCCTCAGATGCAAACCTCTCCTTCTGGATTCTGGTCATGTAGAGCACATCGGTCTCAGGTAATGCCTCCTCAATGCTTTCAAACTCTTCCTGCAAACAGAAAAAACACTTCATTTTTCATCTGACTGTTTTATACTTTTTGTCAAACTCACAATCTTTTGGGGTATTTTAATAGTCCGAATAGTTCAACCATCAGTGGAACAGAAACATATCTGATATTTTGTCCTCGACATTTGGTTCGTTATCACGCCGCATATTTGTGTTTCCCCACCTGTTTGATGCCCTTTGAGGCCACAAATCTGATGATCTCCGCTGGCATGTGGAGGTTCTTTGGAGCCACGTAACGCAGGGTGATGCGGTACTGAGTCAGGAGTTTGGCAAGGGAGTGAACCGTGCGGCCATGTTTCAGATCTCCAACCATAGTTATCTGAGAAAAAAACGTACATGACATTTACTTGTTTTCTTACACCGCGGGTTTCTGGAACAGGATATAGTCAATGGACGCACTGACACGTCCAAATCCCACGGTGGCAGGAAGACTAAGCTCTACACCACACAGGTGAGGTTGTGTTATAAAAAAAACTTACACCAAGCACTGGCGTGGTCAACAGCTTTAAGGTGAAATATAAAGGTAAAATCAAAAGTGGGTTAAAGTTAAGGAAATCTTTAGTTTTTGGTTACTGTGACTCACCGTCATGCCATTGACTGTCCCCAACTCCTCTCGGATGGTGAAGACGTCCAGCAGGGCCTGTGTTGGATGCTCCCCCACGCCGTCTCCAGCGTTGATCACCGGCTTACGGCAGTGACGAGACGCGCTCTAAATGTCACAGTGGGAAATTCATAACTAAACTATAGAAAATCTTCGTAACAGGTACAAGCAAGAGCTTAGTACTGATTTTAAAAACCATGTAACGGAAATAACTGCTTATAAAAGTAAGGAAGTAAACCTTCCTTAAAGTTCTGAGCCATGACACTTTAAAAATCTGAACACTTTTCTTAGTTACAGGTTAAAGCAGCACAAATGTTTTGTAGCTTTGTTAGGAAAAATATGGCAAAGACAAAACTATTAATGCAAATATTTCGTTTTATGCTCAGCACGTTCATTTGTGTTCAGGTCCGGTGAAATTGAAACCCACCTCCACAGCTCCAGGTGTTGGGTGTCGCAGAACGATGACGTCGGCGTAGCAGCTCATGGTCTGAACGGAGTCGGCCAGCGATTCTCCTTTCTGTGTGGACGAGGTGGATTCACTGAAGTGCACGACCGAGCCGCCCAGACGCTGCATAGCTGCTGCGAAGGAGCTGCTGGTGCGAGTGCTGACCTCGTAGAACATGGACGCCATCACTTTACCCTGGAGAGTTAAAAGATGTGTGTTCAGCGGTACGTCTGAAGTCAAACACACCTTCACTTCTAAACAAACACGCTCGATGTTTAGAAGTGTTTTCTGCGGTGAACATATCTGTGCATTTGTATTTTAACCACGCACAAAAACAACTGAGGAGGTCACCAACCTTTAGGATTTCCACGCTCCGTTCCTTCTGAACCATTAAACGCAAAGTGTGGGCGACATTGAAAAGATGTGAGATCTGTAATAAAGAGAAAAATCATTAACTAAAAAAAATCTTCATATAAAAAGTAATAAAAACATCACTCTCTGTATTATCTGATCTGCGTATACCTGCTCTTTGCTGAACTGCCTCACAGACAGGATGTGCTGGTTGATGAGCGGGTGCAGCAAGGGAGACATTTGGAAGTGGGACAGTTGTCCCGCAAGACCCTGACCTGGTGCAGACTGAGGGGACAGCAGCCTGGACAGAGGGGGAGGGTGGCTGTAAAGGTCACTAGCTCCAGACGGGGGAAGCATGACCATGTCTGAAGAAAGAACAGTGACACAGTTAAAGCTGCCATGATTTATTTTTTTGATTTTTTAAAACATAAATTTAAGTTTAAAACTGACAAAAGAATGACCTTTAAAACATGCTAAGAAAAGAGCTTCGGAGGTTTATCTGCACATGAAGACAATGAGACTGAAGGAGTCTCCGTGAGAAACTAAACACAAGTGCTTCTTTACATTTTGATAGGAAAAGTGTCCCTTTCTGAGCACTGATGGAATCGTCGGCTTTCAAAAAAAAAGAGACCTGACTCAACTAGAAGCAAGAATCTGACTCAGAACATGGTTGAAGATAATGAAAATCCTGCCTTATGGGAGTTGTGTTACAGTACCTGGTGGCAGTCCAGGATCAGAGGAACGGTGGGTGCGGGGTGGCAGCAGGTAGCCTCGCTCTGCTGCAGAGCGACGAGGACTGGGGCTCGGGTCCGCATCAGGCCTTCCCTGGGGGGAGTGAAACGAGGATGGTCTGGAGTCTGGAACACAGGCACCAACAACAGTAAATACACAAATGTCCCACGTAAAAAAAGCAAATGCCTCCAGAGTCGTACGGCCATTTAACGTACAAACTACAGATTAAGACCAACGTAAACCTTTATTAGGTCTGTTCTAATATCACTTTATGCACTTTGAATACCGTGGGGGTTTCTTTTACAGGTTCAGGAGGATGTGTGGGAGCAGGGGTCCATGTCTTCACATCTTCACCATAACCTGGTGGAACCAACACCTGAGGAAGAGGGACAGTTTTTGTTATATAAGAGTTTCTAAACCAACCAAATGAAGCATGTACACAGACATGTGACTGGCACCAATGTTAGATTACTGTACAGTGCAGATTTGTCCCACTGGAGCAAAACTGAGGAATACGCATTTGCATGTGTGAGTGCTGACCTGACCATCGATGTAGGCCACCTCTCCTCGCAGAACCACACGCCGGACTTTACCCTTCACCTTGAGACCTTGGAAAGGTGTCCACTTGGACTTGGTGAACTGCATTGCCTGAGGAATAACCCACTCCTGCTCCAAGTCCACCTGAAATCAAAGAACGAGTACTTCTAATCTGCATCAAGTTCAGCATCAAAGAAAAACTGAAAACCTGAACAAGTCCTGCAGCTGCATGTGTGTTTGCTCATACCTCCACATAGGTGTTCTCCTGGACTGGCAGGTTGAAGATTTTGCGTGGGTTGTCATAAAGACGTTTGATGATATCATCCAGAGTCAGGCGCCCCTCACTGACGGCGGTCAGCAGAAGCGGCAGCATCGTTTCCAGGCCGGGGTAACCTGGGGAGGACGCTCGCCGTTCTTCTCCTCTACAGAGTGGGGAGCTGAAGACACAAAAGTGATATAGCTCAGGGCTGAGTAAGGACTGGTGTTGGTGTGAGTTTAAAAAAAAAGTGCGGTTGCTGACCGTGGTCTGTGGCAAAGCAGTCGATAATGTCCAGGTTTTCCCAGAGAGCCTCCATGTCTTCGCGAGTTCCGAGCATAGGTCGGACCTGTGCTCGTCCGTCGCCAATATCTGGCAGATTGTCTTCGCACAGAAAGAGGTGATGAGGTGCCACCTCGCACGTCACCTGAATTCCCTTCTGTTTGGCTGCTCGGATGATCAGGATCTGGTGGAGAAGAGGTTAGAAGGTTTATCCTTTGGAATATGTATTTAAGAGTCAGGATACGTTTGTAGAGAAACGTTTGCTGTGTTACAAAACTCAATCCTAAAGCAACAGAAAAGAACTACACCAACATATACTAAATAAAACTTTGTCATTGTTAATAAAAAGAATGGGCTGAAGATGTGATGATACTAAAATTTTAAGTTAAAAGTTGTGGTAAAGTACAGTACCAATACAATACAGACAAAATGTATGTCTGTATCATGTAACTGCATTTATTTAATAAAATCCTTCAAAAGGCTGCAGAGCAGGAAGAAAACACGATTATACATTTCTTAGTGCAGGTCTCTTACAAAAATAGTAATAAACAATGCAGCAAATAATGTAAACAGAACAACATTCTAATCATGTCCCACATTTTATTGAAAGATAAACACTGGCTGGCTGAAAAATTTGGTTCCACATGCATAAACAAAACGTAAATACACTTGATTTGCATCTAGTCATAAAAAGAAGTAAAAAAAACAAACAAAAAATATGTTTTACCTCCTCCTTCTTGGCCACGTGGCAGATGTGCACTGGCCGCTGGTAAAGCTGAGCCACCATCAGGATCGCCGCCACCGTCTGCTTCTCAGCGTGCGCTACGATGGGCATGTGCTTGGGCCACTTCTCAAAGTGCTTTACAGGGAGTGAGACAAAAAGGTCAGTGAACAGGGAGGGGAAACTGAAAACCTTCATGAAGGAGCAAAGTAGGTGACGTAAAATGCCAATAAATGCATGAAAACTGCCAAACTGCACTGAGGCAGCTCTCCAGACTACAAACATTTCCAGCTCTAGGTTTAATCCAAATGTACTGCTCACTTTGATCCCTACAGACCGAAGCAAACAAATACTGACTTGGTTTTAGGAATAAAGATTAAAGAACATGAACATTTAAGTTTCATCAGGAGATTTGGAGCCTACCTCCATCCACAGAGAGACATTGTCCATCTTGAGGGTGGAATACGTGTCATTCAGGTACATCTTCAGGCCGGCGGCCTGGCTGGCGATGGACGGCAAAACAGCAGCATTGTCTGAAGCAGCACCTACATACAGAGCGTAGTCACAGCGGCAGGCTGCTTTGGCCAGCTGAAGACATCAAAATAAGAATTTCGGTTTATTTCCTTTATCTGGATGAGCCCAGACGAGCAGAGCGTTGTAATGAACAAACACAGACAGTCTGGGTGTACCTTTTGCACCAGAGCCAGAGTTCCAGGATCAGTGATGGCAGGGGAAGTGTTGGGCATCGCACACACCATCGTCACTCCTCCTGCCAGAGCAGCAGCCGTACCAGATGAGAAGTCCTCCTTATGGGTGGCCCCGGGCTCCCGTAGGTGAACGTGGACATCAATCAAACCTGAAAAATATTGGAGTGCCCTCAGACAGTGAGTACAGCACCCACACTGGCGTTTCACCTATGAGTCTGATGGTGGATCTAATAATGACAGTCTTTAAGGGAATAATGATCATTCGTGGGCACACTATTAAAAATGTTGGTCAATGCAGGGCACCGTCTGGACCTCACCTTTTGGTTTTCCATCCGGCAAAAAGTTGTTAATAGTATCTTGTTTAGCTGAGGTGATGTAAAATGCTGACTAAGCACCATCGATTGGTTGGAGAGCAGCATCACTACCACTATGTCACTACCACGGCCATCTTTAGCCTCTTCCTTCCATGTGTGTGTTGAGTTGGCATTTTAAGCCACTGTTGCTATGATGAGCAGCTAATTTGATGGTGCATCACATCCACAGTGAAACAAAGTACCCAGTGCAAAATGCAAGTACATTTATATCAAATTGAGCCACAATCATGCATTGGAAAATATGCTGCTTCTTCCTTTAAAAACAATAGTACAACTTCGCAACCATTGTAGTGGGAAATGTTGGATTTCAAGGCTGGCTGCTCTAATAAGCCTTTTTTTTTAAACAACTTTGAAAAATTGACAGATTCATTCCTGCAAAACTATGACAAATATGCTGCGTATGTTGTTTAGCTCGTGGGAAACATCTGAGTGCTGTGGTCCTCTGCTACAAATGACCTGATGTATGACAGGACTAATCAAAACTAAATAAAATGATCTGATTTTGTAGCTGCAGACACTTAGCTTGTTACATCAGCCACAAGAGCAACACATCATTCAACAAAGAGCTGCTCCTGCTGGTGGCAGTGACTCACCAGGCAGACGGACCAGCGTCTGTGATGCCATGCTGTCGATATGAGTTTTCACCGGTGGAGTCCTACCGATCTGATGAAGAGCCTGCAACACATCGGCACGTTTATTCCAGCCGAAGACAAAGTTTTGATAAATCAGGAAGAAGCAAAGGGATTGTGTCAGGCAGATTCAAATAAACAGAAAGGTAAGAGGTTCTACTTTCAAAGCAAATCTGATCTGACCCCATTTGCTTTTCTTTTTATTGTTGCTGAAATGCTTTGGCTCAGCACAGCAGAAGCTCTTCCTGTGCAGTGCACAGCAATGAACACAGTCAGCTGCATGGGAAGTCAAGAGTTAAATGTCAGCCCCTTTACTGAAGTACACGTTAAAAAGAGACAACGTACCTGAACGAAGAGCTTGGTGCATTTGATGTCGATGATGAGCGGGACGGAGTAGTCCACAGCCATACGTCTTGTCCTGTAGCCTTTAGTGACAAAGGAGGAGAGCCTGCGTCCTCCACTGTTCCTCATGGAGAGGTTGATGACCAGGTCAAAGTGGTTTTCCTCCAGGTAGTCCATGATGCTGCGCTGCTTCTCTTTAGTAGGACACTCGCTATCGTCGTCCTCCTCAAAAGGCCAGTCCACCGCTGTCACCTGGAGGAGGCGGAGTCAAATCAGTGCAAAAATAAAACATGAGAAGAGAAAAGAGAACGCACTTTTCACGCTTTAAAGCTTTATGTTGGTTTTATTTTATTAAAGGTCTATTTTTAACGGCCTGTATAAATTACAAAAAAAAGTCTGGTGGTACAAAAAGACCCCAGTTATGAGGCTTGTTTTGAAGGAGTTACCTTGACTCCGTGTTCTGTGTAGAAATCAGCAGTACCCATACTGGCATAAAGGTCATAACCCAAAGACTCCAGAGTCTGTACAGTGGGCAGTAGCTCACTCTTGTTCTGCAAACACACACACAGTAAACAATGTGAACATGACAGTCACGTCTGGCACCACTAACTCCTGCATGCAGGATTTGTTCGTGCTGATGTCGCTCACCTTATAACTGCCGATGGAGAGCAGGATGTTCTTCTTGGGGATCTTGAAGCCTGTTGAGAGCATGGCTTTGAGATAAGCCTCGTATCTGTTCTCCCCAAAACAGGCCACCTCTCCGGTGCTGGTCATCTCCACCCCGAGAACCACATCTGCTCCGGCCAGGCGAGAGAATGAAAACTGGGGAACCTAAAAATCAAAGGACGTAAAACCATGAGCAATGGGGGCTTTTTCAGATTTAGGTGTATGCCCCACCCCTTAAAAAAAGTTGACTCGTTTACCTTCACTCCTACAATTCCCTTTCCTTTCATGAGGCCCACAGGCTCCACTTCCTCGCCCATTATGGCCTGTGTCGCCAGGGCCACAAGGTCCACGCCCAGAGTCTTGGATATGAAGGGGAAGGAGCGGGAGACTCTGACGTTGCACTCGATCACCTTGAGCTGGTCATCCTGTTTGAGAAACAACGTGTTACTACCAACCAACTTAGTGAAAACGGTTTTCACGGTTGCACAGAAAACTGGCTCAATTTCACCAGTCAGCTTCTACAACTGGGCCGTGCCACACTTTGGGCAAAAATTGCCGCCCATTCCTACACCAGTGGTTTTAGTCCGGCTAATTCAGAGTAACGTGGCAGAATGACTCTCACCTTGGCAATCAGCTGCAGGTTGAAGGGTCCTGTGACCTGCAGCTCCTGGCCGATGGCACGAACGATCATCTTGATCCTCTCTATGGTTTTCTGGTTCAGGTCCTGAGGTGGCGTCACCAAGGTGGCATCACCGGAGTGAACGCCGGCGTTTTCCACGTGTTCAGACACTGCGAACGCAATCACTACCCCGTCACACGCCACTGCGTCCACGTCTATCTCCTGACAAATGTGAAAATGATGAATTTAATTAAAATTCAACACGGTTCATACTGAGAAATGCGATTAATGACTTTAGTCAATCTGAGCTTTAACTTCATGTATTATAATTTTTTTTCCAACCTTAGCCTCCTGTATGAATTTGGAGATGACTACAGGGTGTTCCTTGGACACAGCCACAGCACTACTCAGGTATTTCTCGAGGTCGTGGTCACTGTAAGCAACATTCATGGCTGCTCCGCTGAGAACGTAGGACGGACGAACGAGGCAGGGGTAACCAACTGTCTCACAGAACTTCACAGCAGACTGGAGAAAGAGTAAAGGACAAAGAGACAATACATAAGTAAAACTGACACAGACTAAAACACTATTAGACACAGCTACACTCCAATGTTAAACTGCTACTAAACACGAACTGTATATTTCACCTCTGTGTCAGACAGCTCCTTCCACTGTGGCTGACTGATGCCGATGGTGTCCAGCATTCTTGAGAACTTGAACCTGTTTTCTGCAGAGTCGATAAACTCGGGTGAAGTTCCCAAGATGCGACACTGCTGGCGGTGCAGCGACATGGCGATGTTGTTGGGCAGCTGGCCTCCCATCGACAGAATCACTCCCTCTGGGTTTTCCCTTTCGTAGATATCCATCACCACCTGGAACATGAACAGAGCAAGGGGTCATTTTACTTCCTGTCAAGACTACATCAGAGAGGTACTAATTAGAATTTATTGTCATTTTTGATGTTGCCATTTTATTCCTTCAACTTCGACAATAAAATCCTTTCCAACACATTATTACTTTTTTTCTCATGGCTTAGTTTATGAATATCACCTTTTTTCTTCAGCACAAAAGTTTGAAAAAGAACACTTAAAAAAACCCTTACCTCGAAGGATATTTCATCGAAGTAGAGGCGATCACACATGTCGTAGTCTGTGCTGACTGTCTCAGGATTGTAGTTCACCATGATGGTTTTACAACCCATCTGAAATGAAGATTTGTGGTAAAGAAATTATCTTTTCTTTTTAATAAAACAAAGTGGAAAAAAACTGTCAAGAGTTTACAAGTCTGAGGAACCTCATTTCTCAGTGTCAGGTCAAACTGAAAAGTTTCTTCACATTTTAGATAAACATGCATTATTTTTACTGTGTGGCCCAAACTGAAAAGTGTATAAAAAAATGTATGTGTATAAAAAGGCCAATTACTTTTTTAGTTATAAAGTAAGTTCCTTGGTTTAACTTTAAATAAAGCTGAATCCAGGAGACCATGAACCTCCCACACCATTGGATCCTGCGAGACTCACCTTCCTGAGTTCTGTGATGCATCCAACCGCACACCAATCAAACTCCACGCTGCTGCCGATACGATACACACCCGACCCGATCACCATCACGTGCGGGTCGTCGAAGGTCAGGTCGTTCTCTGTACCGTGGTAGGTCAGGTACAGGTAGTTTGTGTGGGCAGGCCATTCCGCCGCCACTGTATCGATCTGCTTCACTACAGGCAGGATGGACCAGTCGTGACGCAGCTTTCTCACAACCAGCTCAGTGCTGTGGGAGGAAAAAGACGATTTGTTGATTTAGGTAAAACAAAAGGAACTCAAACATCACATTGTGTTTTTTGGCTCTTTTCAATTCATGAAAATGCCTTTACTCAATGTGATCTGCACATTTAACAGGTTACAAGGATTTCACAATATGGTTCTTTATGATTTTAGCCCACCTCTGTACAGCCAGTGCGATCTGCTTGTCTGAGAAGCCCAGCTGCTTGGCCTTTCGCATCACCTCTGGAGGCATGGTGCTCTCATCCTGGTGGAAAGGTTGGTAAGATGTGTGACTGAGAAGAAAACTCCTGCTGATTTTACACTAAAGTCGCCGATAACAAACTTTACCTGGCTGTACGTCTCAAGCAGTAGCTCGTGGTCGGCGATGTTCTTCATCTTATGCAGGAACCAGCGATCGATCTTGGTGAGCTCATACAGCTGGTCGACTGTGTAGCCGGCTCTGAATGCCGCTGCCAGCACAAAGATACGCTTGTCTGTGGGGGTCTGCAACTCCTGGTAACAAGAGATATCAAGAAGAAAAGAAAAATATTTTAATACAAACTTATTTCATAACGTAAATCTAATAAACTGCTTAAAGCTGCTGATTATCCTTATAAAATTTCATTTTGTTGGTAACCGAAGCCAAATGCAGTAAATCTTTCAATAGAAGCCCTTAGTGAACCCACTGTGGAGAAAAGACCAGTATCAGCACCATCTGCTGGTCCAGCTAAAACACAAGGGTCAACACCACCCACCCCACTCAATTTGAAATTTGGGGTGAAAAAAAGCAAAACCAAAATGTGCAGTGCAAGTTCTGAATAAAGGAACAAAGATCTGAAGACTGGGAGGACATAGAAACTGCTCTACCTTTTCAGAGAGAGGTTTGATGGTGTGGTCAAAACCAACACAGTTCTCATCCACCATCCTCAGAGCTTTCTGGAAGGCTTCCTCAAAGCTACGGCCAATAGCCATCACCTCACCTGTGAAGAAAAGCATTTAAACGGTGAACATAATGTCCAGACTGGCTCACAGACATGTGCTGAAAACTGGTGACTTCCTCACAAACTCTGTATACCCCAAGCTACTAATGCTGTGGCCTGTCTGACCACAGGTTTAGACCAGATTCTCCATCCAATACCAAGGGGTACCGGTTAATGGCAAAACTGAAATAAACCAAAAAATGTTTTGTGACTTACCGACACTCTTCATGGAGCTGCCGATCTTGGTGGAAACCCTGAGGAACTTGCTGAGATCCCAGCGAGGCACCTTCACCACACAGTAATCCAGACTTGGTTCAAAGTTTGCAGTTGTTGAGTTGGTGACAGAATTCCTAAAGAAAACGGTACAATTACATTATGTTCAAATGGAATGATTCAGACTTGTCCACACTACTAAAATCAGGAAAAACTGGTAGTGCAACAGTAGAATAACCTCTTTTAATACATTTTAATCACCTGACCAAAATGCGAACAAGCCCTTTTTAGCCAAATCTTACCCTGATCTAAGTGACTTATTGTACACGAAAACTGAATAATTATTGTCATTTGACAGACTACGAGGACATAATAAAACATTTTAAACCATCAAGCTTAAAAACAGCGAGACATACTTGAGCTGCGGCAGCGGGATCCCCAGGCCCAGTTTAGCTGCTACGTAGGCCAGAGGATAACCTGTTGCTTTACTGGCCAGGGCAGAACTCCGAGACAGACGTGCGTTCACCTCAATGATGTAGTACTGCAAAAACATTAGACACACAAGTTATGCACAGTCGTCATCAGATCATTCTCTTGCACTTTATCGAGCGTTCAAATCTTTACCTGTTCAGACTCCGGGTTAAGAGCGTACTGGATGTTACACTCTCCCACAATGCCGAGGTGTCGGATGACTTTGAGGGCCGTGTTCCTCAGCATGTTGTATTCGCGGTCGTTAAGTGTCTGACTCGGAGCCACCACGATGGACTCTCCAGTGTGGATGCCCAGAGGGTCGATATTCTCCATATTACACACCTGAACATGATATATGCTTAATATTCATGGTCAAACTTTACTGTTTTCTTTTTCTTCAGCAGACCCTGTACCTGCCACGCTGATTTAATTTTTTCTAAGATTATTTCCATGCAGATAAGTTTATATGATGATTGTGCCATTATTCTAAACCACAATTCATTCTATTTTGCAACTTTTTATTCACACGTGTTGTTAAACTTTGTCATATTCTCATATATAAATCTGCTATGAATGCTACCTTGATTACAACTCATAACATGTGGTTTACTCACAGTCACACAGTTATCGTAGGCATCCCGAACCACCTCGTACTCAATCTCCTTCCAGCCTTTCAGGGATTTGTCTACTAGCACCTGGGAAGTGTGGGCAAAGGCTGATGTCACCAGAGGGGTTAGTTCCTCTTTGTTGTTAGCAAAACCAGAGCCCAGACCACCAAGAGCGAATGCTGACCGAACCAGAACTGGGTAGCCTAGACGCTCTGCGGCCGCCAGCGCCTACAAGAAGGTTAATATTTATAGTTAAACAACTAAAACTTGGACTAGAGGCCACAGGGACTAGACACTGAACTGCTCTCACTGATTCTCACCTGCTCCACAGACAGCGCCGCTTCACTGGGAGCGACATGTTCATTAATTTCTTCCATTTTCTCCACAAAGATCTTTCTGTCCTCCGTCATCTCGATGGAGGCCACTGGTGTCCCCAGAACCTTAACTTTGTACTTCTCCAGGACGCCCTGCTTAGTCAGCTCCACGCCGCAGTTAAGGGCGGTCTGACCACCAAATGTGAGCAGCACGCCATCAGGGCGTTCATTCTTTATTACCTGCGCCAGTAAAGTGGGAAGACATGAGGCCAGTGTGTTTGGAAATGTTTGTACAGTATGAACATCAGCTTTTAAACACAGTTTGATGCAATGCACTGGCAAACCAAAAGCTTTGTTGTTTAATAAAATCTGCCGGCCATGACACCATTTCTCCTTCCAATAACCACTGAAACCTTTTACCTTTTAGGAATGTGTCCAGGAATTTCAAAAGCCTGCTCTTTCCACAGATTCTGCCCTCTTATCAGGGAGCGCATTGTGTCAACAACAGCATTACAACAAAGAGAGTTTGTACCTGAGTGACATACTCCAGTGTAATCGGCAAAAAATAGACTTTGTCAGCCAGGCCTTTGGAGGTCTGGACAGTGGCAATGTTCGGGTTGATCAGCACAGTCTGGATATTCTCCTCCTTCAAAGCCTTAATTGCCTGGAAAAGACAGTAAAATTATATCAGCAGGAAAACTAGCAGGTTGCTTCCGATTCCCAGGCAGGTAATAGTTGTGATATACAGCATAGTAAGTTCAGTAAGTAACAAGACAATCTACGCAAATTAATCAATAATGGCAATTTTCAAATCGAATTACTACCAAAAGTTTACACTATTATTATCATCAGCTCAAACATTATAGTCAAGTCTACTTCAGCAAAATTTAGGATGGGGTCAAAGGATTCAGCAGAAGACGACATTTTAATCCAAACTGACAAAAGACTCTCTTAAGTGAGAGTAGCTGTAACATGTTAAATTATTTCTTCTTTTACTGACCTGGGAGCCAGAGTAGTCGAACTCTCCAGCCTGGCCAATGGACAGTCCTCCCGAGCCCAGGATGAGGACCTTCCTGGGTCGGAATACTTCATGTGGCTTCGGGGAACCAGGGAAGGTCAGGTGGTCCAATAGTCGCTCCTTCACTGGAAGGGAAACAACACTTCAAATAATTCATTGTTCTTATTCATGGAACTACTGTGGGGAACCTTTTCAACCCAGAAAACAAAAATGCACTGACAAAGCATTACAACTGTGTAATAACCGAACAACAAACCAATTCTAACATTATTAGATACATCTAACTTTTATTCACAAGGAAGCTGGTCTGAAAAATAAGAAGCTAAAAAAGGAATAAATATTAAAAAAATTATGGTTACCAGATTTTGTAGTGTTTCCCTCTTTGTGGTCCTTCACTGTGGCCAGGAAAACATCAAACAAGCTGACCAGATCTGCAGGACCGGCCATGTGCTCCGGGTGGAACTGAACACTGCAGAAAAAGAGCGTAATCACATTTATCCACAAACGATAAATGTCTGGCCAACAAAATGACACCATATTAGGAGCTTATTACCACATCACCCACTGTTGCTAAGCACATTACCTGAACAGTGGCTGCGTGTTGTGCACGATGCCCTCGCTGGTGTGATCGTTGGCATTGGTGAAGAGGACGTCCCAGTCTTTCGGCAGCGTCTCGGGGTCTACGGCGAACCCGTGGTTTTGACTTGTGATGAAGCAGCGTCCTGTTCCCTTGTGGATGCACGGCTGGTTGTGACCACGGTTACCGTACCTGAGAGACCAGAAAAATCAGATACTTGATGGATAAAGCGTTTCAGCAAACGCAACACAAGTTAAAACGTTTAGGAGACCTGAACATTATAGCGTTATAATCCAGGTGCATGTACATGGGGGCCAGAAAGCCCCGTGATTTGATTTTTGCTGCAGGCCCACAACAACATTGTCGATTAGATGCCAAAAACATTCCAGCAGAGTAATGTGAACGTTCCCTGACCTTCACACAGGCTGATAAAGCTGCCATCAGCAGAGTCTCCGGGGGAAAAAAACATTCCCTAACCTCACAGATGTGTGGCTGTGGGGTTCCACAGAGAACTGTCCTACTTATTGGACTGTTTGTTTTGTCTTTTTACAACAAGGGCAACACTTCACAGCTCATACAGGAGAGGCCAGACCGCTGAGAACAGCAGAAGTCTGGATTTCACATCACAACTCTCCCAAAAAACCTGAGCGGGTGTGAATGCCTGTGTTTCTCGAGGGTAGAGTGGTTTGAATGGTAGATAGAAGGTTTGGATAGGAGATTGACTGAGCTCAAGACGAGATTATATGCCTGCATTTTGCAACCTTTTAAATCAAATTCAAAACTTTGCCCGTTTCAAGGAATCCATCTGTCAATAGACCAATTTATTGACTGGTTGTTTGAGAACTTTCCCAAACTGCTTTTCAAGTCAGAATGTGAATCACCTTTTACAAATGACAAATTATTTGGAGTCTGACATTTTCACCTTTTGAATTCAAAATATCCGGTGCTGTGTGCATGAGTTTAGTTTGTTGTACTGACTTCATCTTATAGGTCTTTGCTCCAATGACCAAAGAGAGCAGCTGGTGTCCGAGGCAGATGCCAAAAACTGGCTTTGGACGAGCCACGCAGACCACCTTCCTCACGTTGTTGATGGTGGCCTGACAGAGCTGAGGATCCCCGGGACCGTTACTGATGAACAAACCATCAAAATCTGCAAAAGACAAGGGAAAAAACAAACACACGTGTGTTAGCACAGCTAGAGGCTGCTCAGATACGCTCGAGGGTTTGAGATGAGGGTAAACATTTATCCTGCAGTTTCCAAATGATGACTCTCACAGTGTTCTAGTTGTGCAAACATACTAAACTTGGCTGTAACTTGTAAAACCAGTTGTCCGGGTTAATTTCACAAGAACGGCATGGCCTAACAACAACATAAGACAATAAATGTGTGTGTTGTCATATACCTGACAAAAACCAAAAACCAAGAGGTCAAGTTTTAGCCTCAATGAGCTGATTTGGTCTGTCTGCAACTAGATGTAATGCACACAGACTTAGTACAGGAGCAGCAGTGTGTTGCTGACCTGCACTGTCCAGTGGGTGGTCCCAGGGTACGACAGTAACTCTGGCTCCTCTCTGAGCCAGGCAGCGGATCTGGTTGTATTTGATGCCGCAGTCCAGAGCCGTGATACGTAAGCTGCCACTGGGGTTAAATACTTTGGGCTCCTGGAGAGACACACCAACAATTAGAAAAGAGGCTGAAAAATAAGCAGCCTTCTACTGAGATGAGTGATGCTTTTTTGAAGGGGAACAAGGGATAGTTTAATGTGTAATCTCTGCTGTTTGTGTACTTGCACGTTGCTATTTAATTTGTTGGTAAAATAAATACAAACTGCTTAAAGTTTTGGTGGGATTACCTTCATGGAGACCTCCTGGACCAGGTTTCTCTTGTCAGGGTTGACAAACGGAATGTTGTGCTCTGGAGTCCCATCCACTACCAGCTTCCCCAGCATGGTGCCCTTCTCTCTGATCTTTTTGGTCAAACAGCGGGTGTCGATGCCTATAGAAGACAAAAGTAATGTCAGACACACAATACACATTATAATCTTTGACCTTTGCTGTTTTGTCAAAGGGTCATTGATCTTGTTCTAAACAGGTGTTTTGGTAATTCAGCAATTTTGATGCCATATCAGATTCAAATGTAAAGGCCTTGACTAAATTGACTAAATTTCTGTTCCTTTGTATTTGTGGTGAACTGTTTGCATTTCTGACCTTGTAGTCCAGGAACACCTTGCTCTTTAAGCCATTGGTCCAGTGACTTGGCCGAACTCCAGTGACTCGGATTGTCTGATAGTTCTCCAATAATCAGAGCTGCAACGTGGATTTTTGCTGACTCAAACCACTGAGCAACACAACAAAAAAAAGAATGAAAAAAACACATCACAATGGGTACTTCTATTCAGCCCCGATCCTAATGTATAGCACAAAAGAGGATAGACTGCAAACAAAAGTCCCTCCCCCCAAAAATGTGAATTTTTCTTAATCATCACACTCTGAACAATCTGACAATGCTGTGCATTTACTCCCCAGAAAAATATGATCAGAGTCAAAAAAATTCAGTTGATCCAGACTATGCAACATCTCTCAAATCCAACGCTGTTTATTTTCTCATAATTACATTTAACTTGAACCTTAAATGTGGCTGTTGTGGAGTTGATTGATGAGCCACAGTGCTCGTATGTTTTCACAGTGAAGAAACGTGTATTTAGTGTAACAGTGTGGGTCACTGATCTTTTTATCTCTTTGTAAATCCCATAAACAGCAAAAAAGCATTAAAAAAATAAAAAAAACCCCACTCTTGTCATTTAACCAACCGCTCACCTTGCCCAGGCCAAACTCCCCCTCCTCGTCCTTTGGAACACCATAGTTGCCAATCAATGGGTAGGTGAGGGTCAGCAGCTGGCAGCGGTAGGATGGGTCGGTAAGAGCCTCGGGGTAGCCCACCATGCCGGTCTGAAAGACTGAGCACACAAACTATTCCTCAGAACATCACACAAACACTGTAAGTAAATGCAACAGGGTGTCTTTATCAGCTGCAGCCAAGTGCTAAATAACACCCTGAAAAATGTATGATCAGCATTACCTGATATACGTGTTGTATTTTTTTATTATTATTCATTTTAGAGACTGTGCGTTGTCTGTTTGTTATTCACTGGTACAATTTGTAATAACGTGTAATAACACTTGACCTGAAATAACCTTACGTTCTATTCTCTCGCGAAACTGCGTTGGAAATCACATCAATTTAAAGTCGCCTCGCTTATCGGCACAAGCACGAGGCTCCCAGATCAAAGTTGGCCGCTGCAAAAGATCGACACGGCTTCACCTTTAATTCGTCATGGCTGCAACACGGTTCAACCCTGAAAATCCAGGAGGAAGCCACGTCCTCCATCCCCCCATCTACACGCTCGGCGCTAAGGAGCCGCAGGTTTACATCGGTGCGTCAGCACGTTTAAATTCACGGGCGTTTCAATGGAGTTTGGCGACACGTTGCTGCGGGAGCTGGACAGAGTCGACCGAGGGACTTTGGTCATGAAGCGGCGTTAAACCTCTGGATGACGTCATGAAGTCCGCACAGAGGCAGCGAAGCCGGGGTTTGTCCGGCAACGCAGGTGGAATTAGTGCGGGCGGCTAAAGTCAACTAAAGTTAGCTAACAGTTGAAAACACTCACCAACTTCCCCCGACACCGACACGTTCGCCCCAAACAGGCGGCCTCTGAACGTCGTCCCGTCCTCGAGAACCAGGCTTGCCATCTTTGGGGTCTCTCACTCGGGCGGCTGATAATGGACGGAGGTGACGCCGGACTCCACGTGAAACACACGCCGCGCCAAGAAGCACAAGATGCTGCTGGAATTAAACGCAAAAACCGCCGGGAAACTGCTGGATGTGACCGGCGGGCGGATTCCGCTCTGGTGTCGACGAGGAAGCTGGAAAACAAAAAAAAGCGACAAAAGCTGGAGGATTTGCCGGTTGGTCGGACGGGACGACGCGGACAGAGTGTTTCACACGCGCCGCCAGCAGCGTGGAAGTCGGCCCGCAGCCTGGACCGGAAAGTTTGACAAAATAACGCACCGCATTTCCGCTACGACACGTCAACCTCCAAAATAAAAGCCCTCCGACAAGGTTCTGCAGCTCTGAGCAAATAAAGTGGTGGAAAAAAAGACTGAGGGAATTCATTTATTTTATGAATACTCTGATGCATGTAAAAATTAATTGGCAAGTTCTGATAATGAGACACACTGAGCAGATGGAGTCTGATGTCATGTTTGTCTTTTAACTGAGCTCTGCATTATTCAAACAAGGAATATCATTGTGGACCAGGAGCCCCTGATCTCAGACCAGCTGAGGCCTGACGTGTAGCAGTAGTTCTATTAACACGTATATTTGGATTTCTGTCTCTGACAAACTTCTCTTTGTTAGCTCTGATGATAACAGGACCTGCACTATCAAAATTAAATTAAATCAATCAAATGTTCAAACCAGTTATTGTTCACTGACATATTACATTATATCACCGTTCAATGTTTGTTGTGTCTTTGCTTTATCCTCTTGGTATTGTGTTGATTTTTCTCATTACTGTCGTCTCAACAAACGTGTTGGTATTTGAGCCGTCGCGTAAACTCACATGTGACTGCATTAAAAACAGTCCGGTCTAAAGAAATTGTCTATGTTTAGCAGTTCTCTGTAATAATCTACTTAGAAATGCCACGAGCAGACTTGATAAAGGAAAACGGAAGAAAATCAGCATTAATAGAAACATTTATCTTCACACATTTAACTTCCTCATTCCTTTTTATTTTCACGGTATCAAACATGTCATCATTAGAAATAAACTAATGGGCAGGAAACCAGGTTCTATTTGTAGTGGTGACACTACAGGTTAGTACTTGGTGTTTTTGAAGGCACAGTTTGAGCTGCTGTAAAGTATTTATGGTAATTAATCAAAGTTTTATAAATATTTTTCCATTTCTTAGAGACACAGTGCAATATTAAGTGCAAATATGCGAAGAATATTTGGATTTTGTTCTTATTTTATAAAATATAGAATATTATTCATGTTTACACCGCTTTCTCTTTCCATCTATAGTCAACGTCAACAACAGGAAGAACTTAAGCTGTGCAATTAAATTAGTGGAAAGTGACGTGTCCTTCATGACAGGAAGTAAATGTCCATCCTGTTTGTGAAGCAGCAGTTCAGAGACTCTGACAGTGAGAACAAGAGACAAATGAGAGAGAGAAGAACGATGGCTGAATTCAGACGGATTCCAACGGTTTTATTTCTCATCCTGAGAGTCACTTCACAGGTGAGTGAACATCGAAATAAAACAGGTTCAAATAAAATTTTATTAATGACGTTATTTACAGTGACTTGAGTTAAACGTGAGTTTAGAGAAAACGTGTTGAAAAACTTCTGTATCTAAACGTATCGATTCATTTCCTGATTTATTTCTCATCTTCTATAAAACAGTAACTGGACAAATTTCCTCTTTCACTGTCAGAGATGGAGATGACGTCACTTTACCTTGTGAGAATGTGAAAGATGATCAGGATCAATGTGACAGAACTGACTGGATGCTCACTGATCCAGAAAATACTAGGACAGTGATGCTGGTTAGACGTGGACAGATTGACAAAACTATGATTTCCAAATCTAAATCAAACAGACTGAATGTTACAGAGAAATGTTCTCTGGTTATAAAGAAGGTCACAGAGGAAGATGTTGGACGTTACACCTGCAGACGACAAGGTTCAGACTCTGAGGTTGATCTGTCTGTTGTTACCAGTGAGTATTTACATCATCATATTTTCACATCAAACTGTTTGTTCCATCAATAAACTGAAACTTTATAATAATTCTGATTAAACAGTGATGAAGTTAATTTTGCTCTGATTCTCTTTCTCTCTCATTATCTCCATCTTCACCAGTGACTGAACAGAAAGAAAATGACAAGATCCTGATCAACTGTTCTGTGTCGACATATATAAACAATAAACTCTCAGTGAAGTGGTTGTTTCGTGGGAACAATGAACATCACAAAGATTTGACGGCATCACCAACTAAATTCTACGCCACCGTGTCTTTTCCTGTTTCTGACTTTTCTTCCTCATCGACACTAAAGTCGTTAAAGTGTGAAGTGACTGATCCTGATGGAAAAGTTCGTCAGTTTCCCTTCAGACGTCCGTCCTCATTTAAGAAAACAGGTGAGAACATGATGATTGTTTGAACTAAAACATTTGTTCATGTGATGGATGTGAAGTTTGAAGATGACGTCATTATTTCAAACGTAGTTCCAACAGACAGTAAACACGAGGTTTTCACTAGGTGACGACACAAACCCACAAACCACTGAACCAACAACAACTGCTGGAAACTCAGGTCCAAGACAACATCCATCAGTGCTGCTGCAAAGAACCTTCAAGGTGATTCGGATCATTTCTAAGACTTTGCTCGACTGTCTTTGTTTGATTTGTGGGTTTTTGCAGAAAACAAACATCAGGACGTTTTCAGGGACGTAGTGAAAATACAATTTTTGTCCCTTTGTGTCTAAAAGCTGAAACATGTTTTTAATGTTTTCCAGGTTTGTTGAGGTTCATCATCGTCTCTGTGGGTTTAACTGCTCTGATCATTGTTGTTGTGACGGTTGAAATTTGGACCAGAACCAAACGATGAGATGAAGGAACAGAGAAACTCATCAGCACTGATATAGCAGGTGTTTGTTAGGACTCTGTGTCCCCATGTCTCACTGTGGACATCAAGACACAAACTCTTGAGGACGAGGACTTTGATTCTTCACCTGATTGCTGATGTTTTCTGTCAAACATCAGTAATTCCGTCTCTGTTTTATTGAAATATATCAGAGGGAAGACAGAGCTGCACTGATGTGGACATTTGTCTTCACACCTTTAACTTCCTCTGTCCTTTTTATTTTCAGCGTGTCCAACACGTCACTGTCAGAAATAAACTGCGTGAACAGACACTGTGTATTTGTTTGGTGGTTTGTTTGTCCTGTAGGTGGGACATTGATAGTTCAGGACATCTCTGTTGTGGAAAAATCTGGGAGAGCAAGTTAAGAGACAGGAGGCAGCTCTCACATTATCATCAAGCAATTTAATGACAATAACATAGGTAAAATAAGCAAAAAGGTAGAGGAGCAGGCAGAGGAACAGAGCAAAAAAGCAGTGTCACCGGGTGGATCAGATTGTATCTGATACCCTCTGTCAGGATGTGTGTGTGTTTTATCTGCTCCACTATGCAAATCATATACATTGATCAGGAGTCCTTAATTAGCAAGTTTCTGTTACTGTCTGCTTAAGGTGTCAACCAGGATTCAAAGGAACAATAGGGTCTGTTAAGGTGTCAAGGAAAAACTCTGGGACCTGTTCCGTGGATCTTCCTACTGAGTGGCGGGGACTCGTTGTCTGGCCTCTGCTAGAAGTGTGAACAGATGGTCAGATGGTCATTGATCATAAACTTCCCTCACAGTCTCACTGTGGTTTGACATGTTGACCTGACGTGTCTCTGGTTGAACTGAAGCAGGAGTTTGATCATCAGCTCAGTCACAGCAGCAGATTCTCTCCTTCCTCAATCTGCCTCCTACATCACAACAAGAGACAAACGAGAGAGAAGAACGACGGCGAATTCAGACGGATTCAAATGGTTTTATTTCTCGTCCTGATGAGTCACTTCACAGGTGAGTGAACATTTAAAATCTATATAATAGTTAAATACGTCTAAATAGCCCAAAATACATTTATGCAGAATAATTAAAAACTACTTTCTTATTAAATAGCCACTTATTTAACGCCTGTCGTTCTATATATGTTTGTCATTTATTTCAAACTGATATATTGTAGCTACTGAACTGTTTACACTCCCCATGTCTTTATTTATAATTTTTAATAGTAGATTATTTTCCACTTTTTTTGATAATTGGACTAATGTTTCCTCAGGCTGATTATTACTGATAGAACAGAAACAAACTCCTGACATTTGTAGATGGGAAGAAAATGATCAACTATAAAACTACGACTCTGATGTGAACAGAGTTAAAGGCTGATGTGGATCAGATTTAGTCACCACAGTGTTTATTCATCATCATCAGTCATTTTTAAGACATTCTCAGCAATAAACCATTTAATTTGAAGAAAACATCTGATTATTTCCATGTGAAAAGAGACACAGAGGAGACTCGGTCAGACAGGTGGAGACTTCAGGGTTAAAATGGTTTCTGGTCTTTATCTGGACATAACTGAAGGGTAAAACCTCCAGGACTCTGATGTGGTTGTTCTCAGCTCCACCTACACAAAGACATCACCACATAAGACAAAGGACTAAAATAATGCAGAAGTCACATTGAGGTAGTGACGTGTCCTTCATGACAGGAAGTAAATGTCCATCCTGTCTGTGAAGCAGCAGTTCAGAGACTCTGACAGTGAGAACAAGAGACAAATGAGAGAGAGAAGAACGATGGCTGAATTCAGACGGATTCCAACGGTTTTATTTCTCGTCCCTAATGAGTCACTTCACAGGTGAGTGAACATCGAAATAAAACAGGTTCAAATAAAACTTTATTATTATTGTTATTTACACGTGAGTTTACGTGTTTCAAAACTTCTGTATCTAAACTTCGATCGATTCATTTCCTGATTTATTTTCTTTTCTTCTATAAAACAGTAACTGGAAAAAATGTCCTCCTTCACTGTCAGAGATGGAGATGACGTCACTTTATCTTGTGAGAATGTGAAAGATGATCAGGATCAATATGACAGAACTGACTGGATGCTCACTGATCCACAATATACAGGGACAGTGATGCTGGTTAGACGAGGACAGATTGACAAAACTCAGATTTCCAAATCTAAATCCAACAGACTGAGGATTAAAAGAAATGTTCTCTGATTATAAAGAAGGTCACAGAGGAAGATGTTGGATGTTACACCTGCAGACAGTTTGAGAAAGCAGGAGGTTCAAGACACTGTGGTTCATCTGTCTGTTGTTACCAGTGAGTATTTACATCATCATATTTTCTCATCAAACTGTTTGTTCCATCAATAAACTGAAACTTTATAATAATTCTGATTAAACAGTGATGAAGTTAATTTTGCTCTGATTCTCTTTCTCTCTCATTATCTCCATCTTCACCAGTGACTGAACAGAAAGAAAATGACAAGATCCTGATCTACTGTTCTGTGTCGACATATATAAACACTAAACTCTCAGTGAAGTGGTTGTTTCGTGGGAACAATGAACATCACAAAGATTTGACGGCATCACCAACTAAATTCTACGCCACCGTGTCTTTTCCTGTTTCTGACTTTTCTTCCTCATCGACACTAAAGTCGTTAAAGTGTGAAGTGACTGATCCTGATGGAAAAGTTCGTCAGTTTCCCTTCAGACGTCCGTCCTCATTTAAGAAAACAGGTGAGAACATGATGATTGTTTGAACTAAAACATTTGTTCATGTGATGGATGTGAAGTTTGAAGATGACGTCATTATTTCGAACGTAGTTCCAACAGACAGTAAACACGAGGTTTTCACTAGGTGACGACACAAACCCACAAACCACTGAACCAACAACAACTGCTGGAAACTCAGGTCCAAGACCAACATCCATCAGTGCTGCTGCAAAGAACCTTCAAGGTGATTCGGATCATTTCTAAGACTTTGCTCGACTGTCTTTGTTTGATTTGTGGGTTTTTGCAGAAAACAAACATCAGGACGTTTTCAGGGACGTAGTGAAAATACAATTTTGTCCCTTTGTGTCTAAAAGCTGAAACATGTTTTTAATGTTTTCCAGGTTTGTTGAGGTTCATCATCGTCTCTGTGGGTTTAACTGCTCTGATCATTGTTGTTGTGACGGTTGAAATTTGGACCAGAACCAAACGATGAGATGAAGGAACAGAGAAACTCATCAGCACTGATATAGCAGGTGTTTGTTAGGACTCTGTGTCCCCATGTCTCACTGTGGACATCAAGACACAAACTCTTGAGGACGAGGACTTTGATTCTTCACCTGATTGCTGATGTTTTCTGTCAAACATCAGTAATTCCGTCTCTGTTTTATTGAAATATATCAGAGGGAAGACGAGCTGCACTGATGTGGACATTTGTCTTCACACCTTTAACTTCCTCTGTCCTTTTTATTTTCAGCGTGTCCAACACGTCACTGTCAGAAATAAACTGCGTGAACAGACACTGTGTATTTGTTTGGTGGTTTGTTTGTCCTGTAGGTGGGACATTGATAGTTCAGGACATCTCTGTTGTGGAAAAATCTGGGAGAGCAAGTTAAGAGACAGGAGGCAGCTCTCACATTATCATCAAGCAATTTAATGACAATAACATAGGTAAAATAAGCAAAAAGGTAGAGGAGCAGGCAGAGGAACAGAGCAAAAAAGCAGTGTCACCCGGGTGGATCAGATTGTATCTGATACCCTCTGTCAGGATGTGTGTGTGTTTTATCTGCTCCACTATGCAAATCATATACATTGATCAGGAGTCCTTAATTAGCAAGTTTCTGTTACTGTCTGCTTAAGGTGTCAACCAGGATTCAAAGGAACAATAGGGTCTGTTAAGGTGTCAAGGAAAAACTCTGGGACCTGTTCCCGTGGATCTTCCTACTGAGTGGCGGGGACTCGTTGTCTGGCCTCTGCTAGAAGTGTGAACAGATGGTCAGATGGTCATTGATCATAAACTTCCCTCACAGTCTCACTGTGGTTTGACATGTTGACCTGACGTGTCTCTGGTTGAACTGAAGCAGGAGTTTGATCATCAGCTCAGTCACAGCAGCAGATTCTCTCCTTCCTCAATCTGCCTCCTACATCACAACAAGAGACAAACGAGAGAGAAGAACGACGGCGGAATTCAGACGGATTCAAATGGTTTTATTTCTCGTCCTGATGAGTCACTTCACAGGTGAGTGAACATTTAAAATCTATATAATAGTTAAATACGTCTAAATAGCCCAAAATACATTTATGCAGAATAATTAAAAACTACTTTCTTATTAAATAGCCACTTATTTAACGCCTGTCGTTCTATATATGTTTGTCATTTATTTCAAACTGATATATTGTAGCTACTGAACTGTTTACACTCCCCATGTCTTTATTTATAATTTTTAATAGTAGATTATTTTCCACTTTTTTGATAATTGGACTAATGTTTCCTCAGGCTGATTATTACTGATAGAACAGAAACAAACTCCTGACATTTGTAGATGGGAAGAAAATGATCAACTATAAAACTACGACTCTGATGTGAACAGAGTTAAAGGCTGATGTGGATCAGATTTAGTCACCACAGTGTTTATTCATCATCATCAGTCATTTTTAAGACATTCTCAGCAATAAACCATTTAATTTGAAGAAAACATCTGATTATTTCCATGTGAAAAGAGACACAGAGGAGACTCGGTCAGACAGGTGGAGACTTCAGGGTTAAAATGGTTTCTGGTCTTTATCTGGACATAACTGAAGGGTAAAACCTCCAGGACTCTGATGTGGTTGTTCTCAGCTCCACCTACACAAAAACATCACCACATAAGACAAAGGACTAAAATAATGCAGAAGTCACAGTGAGGTAGTGACGTGTCCTTCATGACAGGAAGTAAATGTCCATCCTGTCTGTGAAGCAGCAGTTCAGAGACTCTGACAGTGAGAACAAGAGACAAATGAGAGAGAGAAGAACGATGGCTGAATTCAGACGGATTCCAACGGTTTTATTTCTCGTCCTAATGAGTCACTTCACAGGTGAGTGAACATCGAAATAAAACAGGTTCAAATAAAACTTTATTATTATTGTTATTTACACAAGACGTGTTTCAAAACTTCTGTATCTAAACTTCGATCGATTCATTTCCTGATTTATTTTCTTTTTCTTCTATAAAACAGTAACTGGAAAAATGTCCTACTTCACTGTCAGAGATGGAGATGACGTCACTTTACCTTGTGAGAATGTGAAAGATGATCAGGATCAATGTGACAGAACTGACTGGATGCTCACTGATCCACAATATACAGGGACAGTGATGCTGGTTAGACATGGACAGATTGAAAAAACTCAGATTTCCAAATCTAAATCCGACAGACTGAATGTGACAGAGAAATGTTCTCTGGTTATAAAGAAGGTCACAGAGGAAGATGTTGGACGTTACAGCTGCAGACAGTTTGACAAATCAGGACGAAAACAAGGTTCAGACTCTGAGGTTCATCTGTCTGTTGTTACCAGTGAGTATTTACATCATCATATTTTCACATCAAACTGTTTGTTCCATCAATAAACTGAAACTTTATAATAATTCTGATTAAACAGTGATGAAGTTAATTTTACTCTGATTCTCTTTCTCTCTCATTATCTCCATCTTCACCAGTGACTGAAGATAAAGAAAATGACAAGATCCTGATCTACTGTTCTGTGTCGACATATATAAACAATAAACTCTCAGTGAAGTGGTTGTTTCATGGGAACAATGAACATCACAAAGATTTGACGGCATCACAAACTGAATTCTACGCCACCGTGTCTTTTCCTGTTTCTGACGTTACTTCCTCATCGACACTAAAGTCGTTAAAGTGTGAAGTGATTGATCCTGATGGAAAAGTTCGTCAGTTTCCCTTCAGACGTCCGTCCTCATTTAAGAAAACAGGTGAGAACATGATGATTGTTTGAACTAAAACATTTGTTCATGTGATGGATGTGAAGTTTGAAGATGACGTCATTATTTCGAACGTAGTTCCAACAGACAGTAAACACGAGGTTTTCACTAGGTGACGACACAAACCCACAAACCACTGAACCAACAACAACTGTTGGAAACTCAGGTCCAAGCCCAACATCCATCAGTGCTGCTGCAAAGAACCTTCAAGGTGATTCGGATCATTTCTAAGACTTTGCTCGACTGTCTTTGTTGGATTTGTGGGTTTTTGCAGAAAACAAACATCAGGACGTTTTCAGGGACGTAGTGAAAATACAGTTTTTGTTCCTTTGTGTCTAAAAGCTGAAACATGTTTTTAATGTTTGTGTGTTTGAACTAAAACTTTTGGTCATTTGATGGATGTGAAGTTTGTTTTCTTTTATTACACTATTTTTTAATAAATGTATTTTTTTTTTTTTATTTGACTGTGTCCTTTGCAGAACAAAAGAACTAAAACATTATTTGTGTTTCTTCTCTTTCCAGTTTTGTGGTTTTCGATTGTGGGTTTAATCACAATCCTAATAATTGCTGTGATGGTCTATAAGAGAAGAAAAGGTGAGTGAACCTTTAAAAATAATTACCTGGACTTTATTTCTTTCTTTAGAAGCTTTTCTAAAGACAGAAGCATTTCAACGTATTATTTCTTTTTTCAGGAAGAAAAAAGCAGATGAATGAAGACACTGTGAGTTTAATATCTAATAATGAATGTTTCCATGGCATAAAAACTGCACATTTATTCATTTTCAATCACTTTTACTTTATCTGTGCATTTAGCAGAAAATATATATAAATAAAACAGACCTGTACTGAGAAACAAATGTCAACAATCAGTGAGAGCAGATTAAAAAACAGAATAATAATAAGTCTGTGCAAATATTCTAACAACTTTCACAGAAACTGTGTTAATGTCACTACTGTATGATTGTTTCTTTGTGTTTTCAGGCTCTGGGTTTAAACCCTGCAGAGCCTCAGTCTGGTCCAGGAACCCGCCAGGACACGGTGAGACCCGCATTACACACTGTCCACTGGGACTAATGAGTCCAGAAAACCACGATCCACATGTTACTGTTGTCTTCACTGTGCAGACTGATCCTGAAGATGGAGTTTCTTACGCCTCCGTCAGCTTCACCAGGACCAACAGGAAAGTCCAGGTGAGATGAACTACATAGTAACAACATCAGGGTTTTCACAGTTGCTTGTCATGATTCAGCCCCTCATCTCCACTTCCTCCCCGGGACATTTTGTTGCCTGTTTTCTCCACATCCTGTCCCTGCTCTATAAACTCTGTCCGCTTCACCACCAGTCACTTGCCTTGATTGCTTTCACCTGTTCTCCTGCCTCTTCATACCTGGACTTCACCCCAGCTCTCGATACTGGGAGCGTTCCAGCTGTTCCTGCATTATGTTTTGGACCTTGTTGCTCTGCTTACCTGTTCACCAGTCTACCAGTAAACCTGCCTGTTGTCTGCCGACCGGCCTGCTCCTCTGATTCCAGTCATTCCAGCTTTGCACTCCGGACCTTGGTACCCTGTTTCCCTCCTGACCTGTCTACTGGGAGACTGCCTGCAAAGCCACAGCTCGTGTGCTGACCTGTCTACTGCCTGATAATCTACCTGCTCGTCTTCGTCACCCGTAACCCGCTCCCCTGCACCCACCTGGTCGTCCCCCATCTTGCCTCTCTTCTGGTTCTCCATTCTATCCGGCCCCCGTAACAGACTCCCCACCTCCTGTTCACTGTATTCCTTCTGTTCTGCCATCAATAAACATTCACAATCTTCCTCCCTTTATCATTTATGTGCTGCTGTTTCATTCCAGGGTAAGAAGAACCATGAAGGTGATGATGAAGCAGTGACCTACAGCTCTTTGAAAACATCCTCCACTTCTGCTGGAGCCTCCACTGATCCCAGCAGCATCTACGCTGCCATCAACAAACCAAAGAATTAGAGAAGTTACATCTCATAATATTTCATAAAATTCAACCTCCTCTGTTCATAACAATTTGCTAAAATGCAAATAGTAAATGCTCTGTTTTTATAGCACTTTTAGCCAAAGCGCTTTACAGTCTTGCTTCTCATTCACCTAGTCACACACACACACACTCTCTCACACGCACACACGCACACGCACACACGCACAAACACACACACACACACACACACACACACACCCCGATCGCAGTGGCTTCCATCCAATGTGGTCACCGGACCCACCAGGAGCATCTTGGGGTTCAGTGTCTTACTCAAGGCATTTCAACACATAGCTAGGAGGAACAGGAAGTCACACCACACACGTCTTTCCAACCGTAACACCCTTGGATAAATGATCGTTGAAACACATGACATATTCAGAAGTATTTATAGTAATTAAACAGAGTTTCATAAATATTTTTGGCATTTCTTACAGATACTGTGCAGTATTAACTATGAAGTGCAAATGTGCAAAGAACATTTGATAGCATTTTGTTCTTCTTTTATATAACTACAATATTAGTTTTTTATGCTTGCACCGCTTCTGCTTTTGTTTTTATGATAATTCTAAAATTCTGTGACATGTTTCAGACGTTGTAATGAGGTTTACTGTTCTGGCCTGTGCTCTGTGCTCTGTGACGGCTGCACTTGTGTTGGTGACCATAAATCGTCAGCTTTAGTTTTATGGTGTTTTGTAGAAATAAAGACACATGGATTTATTACGAAATGTCTTGTTTCATTGTTTCCAGCTGCTACACTATCAACTTGATTAACCATGAACATAAAGAGTCAAATTCTGGAGGACGAGGAGTTTGACTCTTCACCTTTTTGTGTTCTGTCAAACGTCACTATGACTCCCGTCTGTTTTCTAATAAACATCATCTACAGAGAAGAAGAGCTGCATTCATGCAAACATGTATCTTATCAGTGAATCTTTACACCTTCAGCTTCCTCCGTCCCTTTTATTTTCAGAGTTTCAAACACGTCACTGTCAGAAATAAACTGTCGGGCTGTGAAGTCTAAGCACGTTCTGCTTTGTACAACATTATGTTGGCCTGAAAACACTCCATCTATAGACAAGAGGAAGAACTTAAACTGAACTTAAGTGATGTCTCACTCGTGACAGGAAGTAAATGTCCATCCTGTTTGTGAAGCAGCAGTTCAGAGACTCTGACAGTCAGAACAAGAGACAAAGAACGATGGCTGAATTCCGATGGATTCCAACGGTTTTATTTCTCATCCAGATCAGTCACTGCACAGGTGAGTGAACATTGAAATACTAGATTAAATAATAAAAACTTGAATAATGACATTAATTCTAATTTTCTTCTGAAACCAAGACTATAAAAACCTTTTGATTGTAAAATAACCTCATATTCTTATTTATTATCACATGAAACTTTCATTGTCTTAGAAACAGCAAAAGAACAATTCTCCTACGTCACTGTCAGAGTTGAAGAAGACGTCACTTTGCCTTGTGGGAATGTGATAAATGCTCAGGATAAATGTGACAGAACTCACTGGATGTTTGATTCTCGAGGAACTACCAGGGCAGTGATGCTGGTTACACGTGGACAGATTGACCAAACTCAGATTTCCAAATCTAAGTGTGACAGAGAAATGTTCACTGGTTATAAAGAAGGTCACAGAGGAAGACGTTGGACGTTACTGCTGCCGACAGTTTGAATCAGGACAAAAACAGGATGAAGCTTCTTGTGTTCATCGGTCGTTACCAGTGAGTATTTCACCTCTGTCCTCCAACAATTACTGTACAAGAGATCAAATGTAGATACAGTTTGTAGGACATGTTCAATGTAGGAAGTGGATGGATTATGTTAAGATAATGAATGATGATGGATGAAGGATGAACTGACAACAGACCAGAGTTTGACTCAGTCCGTGGTTGAATTTAGGCAAGAAAAGTGGTTTTAAGTAAAGGAAATAAAGATGTCGTGTCTCCAGAGACTGTTAACGATCAAAGTCTTTCTCCAACGTAAATGCTGTGAGTCGTAAAACATGAACTCGTGTCGGACAAGATCTGGAAACATTTCACTTTTCAAAAGTGGTAACCAGGACATCTTGTACTGCACTGTGTGGATAAATGAACGCTGTGGACACACAATGAAATGGCTGTTTGAGGACAAACCAATGGAAGATAACAGAACTCCTCCATAGACTGACTGCTACATCATTTTCAATAATCTGGATTCTCACTTTATTCACACATCTAAGAATAACAGCTTATTGACGTGTGAAGTGACTGATCCTGGTGGAAAAGTCCAGCAGTTTCCCTTCAGGCGTCAGTCTTCAGGTGAGCAAACAGGTTAAATTATGATCAGCTGTTTGAGATGTGTGTGATTATATCAACTACGGCACAGGTGTCAGACTCCAGGCCCCGAGGGCCGCAGCCCTGCTTGTTTTCCAACTCTCCCTGTACAACCCTCATCTTGCAGCTTCTGATTGACTGAACACACCTGATCCAGGTAATCAGCAGAGGGTCATGCAGGGGTAGTTGGAAAACAAGCAGGGCTGCGGCCCTCGAGGCCTGGAGTTTGACACCCCTGAACTACGGTAATGGTTTAATTGTGCAGGTTTTTTAAATGAAGTTGTTTGATTTGTCTAAAACAGCATCAACTAATCCAAGAAGCACTGAAAGCACAAAGAAACCAGCTACAGACTCAACAGCAAATGAAGGTGATGTTTTCTGTCAATATAAAACTGTTAATGCTCAGTAAAACAAACTATGTAATTAATGACACACTTACTGGGATTCAGGTCTAAACAGACAGGCTGGTCTTTGTTTGTCTGATGATGAAATTAAAAAAGTACAAAATATAAATTTAGACATTGACAAACAACCTGAATTTACATATAACAGATGATGACAGCTGATGTTACACCTGATAAAGAAGCGAAGAGCAAACATTTATTTTAGCAAACAATCTTCACACCTTTAACTTTTTTATTTTCAGAGTTTCAAATACGTCGTCGTCAGGAATAAACTGCAGCAGCAGAAAACCATGTGCACATATTAATATAGTTTATCTGCTACAGCATTACATCACTTGAAATGGCAGGAACTTCAAACTCAACGTAAGGTTGAATAGATTAAACTGTATTTTGCACTAGAAGCACATTAAGTTAAAAATAGCTGTATCTACTCGATATCAGTTACGTAAGATGTACTCTTGACTCAAATACTCAAACACATCATACAAGTATACATTATTATATTGTATTGGAGGCTAAATGCATTTCCTGTGATGTGCATCAAGTCCTCCAGCCTTCACACTGACAGAGGCCGTTTGTCTCAACCCTAAACCTTTAATTGAAATAATACTAATACTAATCTCTCACAGTTGTGTAATAAATGTGATTTTGTAACTGTACAAGGTTGTTATCCAGCATTTTGTCTTTTCTGTTCAATTATGTTTCAGTTGTTGTTGTAACATTTAGGTATTTTAAGGCAAAACAACAAATATAATACTAATTTAAATAACAAACAAAACTAGGCATTTGTCTTAGTAGGAATTTGAAAAGAGTAAGTGATTGATAAATGTATTTTTTTTAATTAATTGCTGAAAAGAATCTAGCCACAGGGGTTGCAAGCCAGTAACTTCTGTGCCGGTCCCAAGCCCGGATAAATAGAGAGGGTTGTGTCAGGAAGGGCATCCGGCGTAATATTTTGCCAAGTACAACCATGCGAGTCATCCATACCACTTTCAACTGTGGTGAGGGGAACAGAGGTGATGAGGAGGTGATGGGCAGGTTTGGTGTTAAGGAAAGGAATCCAGAAGGACAGATGGTTGTGGACTTTGCTAAGAGGATGGAAATGGCTGTAGTCAACACTTACTTCCAGAAGAGAGAGGAACACAGAGTGACATACAAGAGTGGAGGTAGGAGTACACAGGTGGACTACATCCTATGTAGACGAGGTCATTTGAGAGAGGTTAGTGACTGTAAAGTGGTGGTAGGAGAGAGTGTAGCCAGACAGCACCGCATGGTGGTGTGTAAGATGACTCTGGTGGTCAGGAAGAAGAAGAGAGGAAAGTCAGAAAAGAAGACCAAGTGGTGGAAGCTAAAGAATGAAGAAACTTGTGAGGAATTCAGGCAGAAGTTGAGACAGGCTTTGGGTGGTCAGGAAGAGCTTCCAGATGACTGGAAAACTACAGCAGAGGTAATTAGGGAAACAGGTAGGAAGGTGCTTGGTGTGTCATCTGGTAGAAGGAAAGATGATAAAGACACTTGGTGGTGGAATGAGGAAGTACAGGACTGCATCCAGAGGAAGAGGTTAGCTAAAAGGAAGTGGGATGTAGAAAGGACTGAGGAAAGTAGACAGGAGTACAAGGAAGTGCAGCGCAGAGTGAAGAGGGAGGTGGCAAAGGCCAAACAGAAAGCTTACGATGAGCTGTATGACAGGTTAGACATGAAGGAAGGAGAGAAGGACTTGTACAGGATAGACAGACAGAGAGATAGAGATGGGAAAGATGTGCAACAGATAAGGGTGATTAAAGACAGAGATGGAAAGGTGCTAACAAGCCAGGAGAGTGTGCAGAGAAGATGGAAGGAGTATTTTGAGGAGCTGATGAATGAGGAAAATGACAGGGAAAGAAGGGAGGAAGATGTGGATGTTGTGGAGCAGGAAATAGGAGAGATTAGAAAGGATGAGGTGAGGAAGGCTCTGAAAAGGATGAAGAGCGGAAAGGCTGTTGGCCCTGATGACATACCTGTGGAGGTGTGGAAGTGTCTAGGAGAGACAGCAGTGAAGTTTCTGACAGGTCTGTTTAACAGGATTTTAGAGAGTGAGAAGATGCCTGAGGAATGGAGGAGAAGCGTTCTGGTGCCGATCTTTAAGAACAAGGGTGACACGCAGAACTGCAGCAACTACAGAGGGATAAAGCTGATGAGCCACACAATGAAGCTGTGGGAAAGAGTAGTGGAAGCCAGGCTTAGGAAGGAGGTGGAGATTTGTGAGCAGCAGTATGGTTTTATGCCCCGTAAGAGCACTACTGACGCCATTTTTGCTTTGAGGTTGTTGATGGAAAAGTACAGAGATGGTCAGAAGGAGCTGCAGTGTGTCTTTGTGGATTTAGAGAAGGCGTATGACAGGGTGCCGAGGGAGGAGCTGTGGTACTGTATGAGGATGTCGGGAGTGGCAGAGAAGTACGTCAGAGTAGTTCAGGACATGTATGAGAGGAGCATGACGGTGGTGAGATGTGCCGTAGGTCAGACAGAGGAGTTCAAGGTGGAGGTGGGACTACACCAAGGATCAGCTTTGAGTCCCTTCTTGTTTGCTATGCTGATGGACAGGTTGACAGACGAGGTCAGACAGAAATCTCCCTGGACAATGATGTTTGCAGATGACATTGTGATTTGCAGTGAGAGTAGAGAGCAGGTGGAGGAACAGCTGGAGAGGTGGTGGTTTGCTCTGGAAAGAAGAGGTATGAAAGTCAGTCGTAGTAAGACAGAATACATGTGTGTAAACGAGAGGGACCAAGGTAGAAGTGTGAGGTTACAGGGGGCTGAGGTGAAGAAGGTGCAGGAGTTTAAGTACTTGGGGTCAACAGTTCAGTGTGATGGGGAGTGTGGAAAAGAGGTGAAGAGGCGAGTGCAGGCGGGTTGGAGTGGGTGGAGGAAAGTGTCAGGAGTGTTGTGTGACAGAAGAGTGTCAGCAAGACTCAAAGGAAAGGTGTACAGGACAGTGGTGAGACCAGCTCTGCTCTATGGGTTAGAGACAGTAGCAGTGAGAAAGAGACAAGAGGCAGAGATGGAAGCAGCAGAGATGAAGATGTTGAGGTTCTCCTTAGGAGTCACAAGGTTGGACAGAATTAGGAATGAGCTCATCAGAGGGACAGCTCACATTGCCTGTGTTAGCAACAAAGTCAGAGAGGCCAGATTGAGATGGTTTGGACATGTGCAGAGGAGGGATAGTGAATATATTGGTAGAAGGATGTTGGAGATGGAGCTGCCAGGCAAGAGGGCGAGAGGACGACCAAGGAGGAGATATATGGATGTTCTAACAGAGGACATGAGGTTAGCTGGTGTCAGAGAGGAAGATGCCCAGGATAGAGTGAAGTGGAAAAGGATGATTCGCTGTGGCGACCCCTGATGGGAAAAGCCGCAAGAGTGATAGTAGTTAATTAATTGCTGAAAAGAATTATGAATCTGAAGTACAAATATTAGTCTGACATGACAAATGTGGACCCAGACCTGGTGATTTCTAAAATAAAAATGACTTTAAACATGAAAGATATCATTTTCATTGCAAAGAATAAATACAAATAGTTGTGATCAGTTACATTTGAAGTAAAGGTCTAACTGAGGACGTTACCTGAGTTTATTATTTTTCCAGGTGAGGACACAAAAACAGCAACAACTAAATCAACAGGAAACAAAACTGAAAACTTCACAAAACCAGAGGGAACCACAACAGGAACCGACGATGCCACGACAAAACCACAAGGTAACAAGTCAAAAAGTGAAACTACTTCCTCCTAGTAAAAAAATATCCAGTTTTGACGCTCAAACAAAAACAACTGTGAAAACAAAATTACAACAAAATGTCTTTTTTTTTTTTTTTAGCTTTGCTGAGGATCACTATTGTCTCTGCGGGTTTAATGACGCTGATTTTTACTGTTGTTACAGTCGAAATGTGGAGCAGAAGTAAAGATGAGAACAGCCACTGATGAATATTTTCTAATAAAACGTTTTAGAATGTTCATTGTTTACGCTAAAGTCCACTTGTTTTTCTATTATGGGAAAAACACAGATTTGTTAGCAGAATGTAAATTGACCAAAGAGAGACAGAGGGAGGGAGCAGCTAAAGACGAGGTCCATCAGCCAAAGTTTAGTGACTGATCCTGGACGCTGGGGACAGGAAGTTGGTGTTGGAGGTTGTTAAGGACATTGGGACAGATGAAGAAGCTCCACCGTCTCTTTCAGTGATTGTTTGATTTGGAAAACCTGATAATGATGCTAAAACGGTTGTAGCTGTACTAAATGCCGATTCTGGGGAATTTGACTAAAACCTGTTTTGGAGAGAAAAGCTCAAAGATTATATGAAAACATGGGATCAGTCACTTCTGCTTAATTCTACTTTTGTCTTATTTCTTTACACCTGTTGAATTTCTCGGCAGCGTAGAGACTTTCAGACACTGACCTCTGCTTCTGTTCCCATGTTTAAAACCATGTTTTCTCATCACTTGTGTATATTCAGTAAAATTAAATGAAAATAAAGAACAAAGTACAGATTAAATATTAAATGCTTATTAAAGTCTCATTTTTGATGTTCACTTGCTCATTGCTGTAGCTTAAAGCTGTTGTGTGTGACCAACATTCGCACTAAAGCACTTCCTGTCAGGTTTTATGCCCAGAGGTGCACACAAGTGAAAAGATAGTAAGAAGGGAAATGCTAATAAAAATGGGCTTTATTAAGGACACAAGTCAAAGGAACCAACAGAAAACCACTTCTAAAGGGACGACAGGGACGACACGATGCAGGTAGCAGAAAAACGAAACTCCACCTGAACAAGAAAACACAGGCCGGGGGAAAAACAGAGACAGAGATTGTAACTGACAGGCAGAATAGAGACATAGATACAAAATGAGGAACCAGGGTAAATTAAAACTGAAAAATCATAAATGTAAATACATAAACTAGGGAACTAGACACCAAGACAACTATAACACCAAACGTCAAAATACACATGAAATCACAAAACAGAATCAACTGGGGCAGATACAACTGTAAACCAAAGGTGAAATGGAGCAGGAGCAGGAATTAGAAAGCAACCATAGTGATGGTCATATGAGGCTTTGTGAACCCGTTTGGGTTGAAATATTGACTAATTGTTTTTCCTCAATAATTTGAAATGGATTTATAATTATTGATCCAAATTTCACACTGGACAGAGCAAATGTTTGCAGGGTTCAATGAGGCTGCGGATGTAATTATATCATATCTTTTCTGATTGTGCTTGGTACATGCTGGATGTGCTAGTGTAACTTAGGTATTATTATTTAGAAATTATTGATGGTTTTTGTTTCTCTCTTTTTCTGAGATGGTAAGAAGAGATATTCTTCTATAACTCTTTGCTCTTGAGAGTCCGACTTTGGCCAGACAGCTGTCCGCCCTTTTGAAGGCAGATGCCAATGCCTTGGCCTTCCTCTTTCTACCACATATAACTTCTCCACTGTGGCTTTAACATCTTGTCCAAGGAACAATGTATGTAGGATCCGGTTTTGCCACCAATGCACAGAAAACCGGATCAAACACCACATTGAAAGACTGAGTCTCACATTGAAACCCACAAGATCCTCATCCAGATCTTGCTTGATGGGCCATAAAAGAGTAATAATTGCAACAACACTGCACCTATGAAATCACAATGATATCCGTGTGTGATTTATTCTTCCTGTGTTTATATGGAAGTGACCTTAAATTTACCAACCAGCAATAAGACTTCAATCTTGGAAACTTAATTTACCTTATTCATTGGCACCAACTGTGTTCGTTTCCTTGATGGCTCCAAACCAAGGCAACACAAAAGGAATTTACCAGAGGTGGGAAGGAAGCGCACTGTATGTACGATATGTATATGTGCTCAGTGATGAATAAAGATTGTTATTCCTAAAAACATACAGGAAAAGACTAGGAGGCAGAATGAGAAACAGATCAAACCTTAGAACCAAACAAGAAACAGAGTCCAGATAGCACGAGCCAGTCAGAGCAGAGACACTTCAGAGTTCTTCAGAAAGAAGACAGCAAAGATTTTAACATCCTTTGGCATCCACAGGTACCCATGGCTGTTATTTTTAGACAGTCCAGCAGCATCACTACTTGATGCTACGGGAACAACTTTTTTATATACACAAAAACAGTATTAGGGTTAAGAAAAAGATTTTCATGGTAAGGTTACATTAGGGGCCAACAACAGTTAAGGTAAGGCACAGGTTGTACTTGTAAAATTCACTCGATTCTCTTGCTTATACACAAAACCTTGACAATAGAATCTGGCCAGAGTTGGACCCTGTGACATGTGAATCCGTCTGAAGTGTATTAGCGTTGGCTTTAATACAAAAGGATTCGAAAAATACTAAAAGATGCTGAGAAAAACTAAGATGAACCATTGACACCTGCTGGTCAGACTGGTTTTGTCAAGTTTTTTTTCACTTGGCTATTTTCACTGCTGTCTCACAGCTAGAAGCTCGCTGGTTTGAACACACCAGCTGCAGCCTTTGTGTTTGGAGTTTGTATGTTCTCCCTTTGGTTCCATGGGTTTCGTCCAGGTACTCTAGTTTTCTCCCACAGTCCAAAGACATGCAAGTTTGTTTAATTTGTGAATCTAAATACCCTGTAGTTAGAATATGAGTTTGAAGACTTAACTGTTAATCTATGTATCTCTTTTGGGGCCTGAGATAGTCTGGAGACGTGTCCAGGGTGGGCCATCCCTCACGCCCTATGACAAGTGACTGGCTCCCAGCACCCTACAAACCTGAATAGTGTAAGCAGTTAAGATGATGGATGGATGGTAATACATTTACATTTATTTATTTGGAAGATGCTTTTATCCAAAGCAACTTACAAAGGAGGTACAAGGCAGCAAACATCTAAGTCAAGGAGAAAAAAATCAAGGCAAAGTGCAGGTAGAGATGTGTGACGAGACAGTTGAGTCATCTTGTGGAAACGATAGGAAGAGTTGCACGTCATCAGCATAGCAGTGATAGGAAAAGCCATGTGAATCGATGATAGAGCCTAAGGAAGATAGAAAAAAGAAGAAGAGAACCAAGATCTGAGACCTGCGTTTTACCGGTGGAGACGTTATGAGTTAGAAAACACGCCCCTGCAAAGATACCTTGGTTTGTCCAGACAAGTAAGACTGAAGCCAGGCTAAAGCTCATCCAGAGATGACCAAGTCAGAGAGTGCAGAAAAGAGGATCTGATGTGTCAAAGGCTGCCGATAGGTCTAGTAGAATTAAGGCAGAAAAATTACCTGCAGCTTTTGCAGCCCGTAGGGATTCCATAGCAGTCAAGAGTGCCATCTCTGTGGAGTGACCAGACTGGTTGACATCGAGTAGGTTGTTCTGGAAAAGAGTCTGAGAGTTGATTGAGGACAGGCTCTTGGTCAGAAATGGAAGAAGAGACTGGCCTGTAGTTCTCCACAAGGGGGGGATCAAGAGAAGCCTTCTTCAGCAGTGGAGTAATCTGGGCCTGGTTGAATAATGTAGAAAAAGTGCCTGTTGTAAGAGATGTGCTGAGGATCTGTGTAATGGCTGGTATTACTGTAGGTGCAAAAGCTTGAAGAAGAGTGGAGGTGATTGGATCCATTTAGCAGGTTGTCAGACGGTTCAAGAGGAGGGTGGATACGTCATAGATACTAGTTGAAAGAGTGATGCATTGTTGGATGCAGATAGCAGGATGTCATCATCTGGAGAAGAGAGAAGAGGAGAGTACGAGTTGTTATCTGCAGTTAAGTTCCGGATGAGATCCAGGCTGTTGACAGCTTTGTGGCTCGGAGGAACGGAGACCAGTCTCAGGTCAAACATGTTCAGAAGAGCAAGCACGTTAGCCGCCTGAGGTTTGTCCAGGTCGGTGTTGAGGTCACGGAACTGGGACAGCAGCATATCAAGCTGGTACAATACATGTACAGTATAGGACAGGGGTTTTTCTTACCCCTGAACAAACAACAGTCAAGACTTCTCTGGCTTCCAGAAATTCTCTGATGACTCAGCTATAGTTGGTTGTATATCATATGGTCAGACATCATGGACTTTGTGGACCGGTGTGAAAGCAACCACTGGTGCTTGATTGATTTCCAGAGGAAAACACAACCGTTCACACCGCTGAACATCCAGGGCTTGGACATTAACAGGGTGGATAGATTTAAGTACCTGGAAGTTCACCTCAACCATAAACTGGACTGGACTAACAACACTAATGCCTTGTGCAATAAGGGCCAAAGTCACCTCCATCATCTGAGGGGACTGAGGCCCTTTGGTGTGTGCAGGCCCATGTTAAGGACGTTCTATGACTGTGGTGGCCTCAGCTCTGTACTGCGCTCTGGTCTGCTAGGGTTTGGGCAGCACCGACCGGGACAGGAACAGACTGAACAAGCTGGTCAGGAGGGCCAGCCCTGTCCTAGGCTGCCCACTGGACTCTGTGGAGGAGGTGGGTGAGAGTCCATGATGGACAACACCTCTCAAACGCTGCACCAGACAGTGGAGGCTCTGTGCAGCTCCATCAGTGGCCGACTGATACGACCTCAGTGCAGGAAAGAGCGCTACCGCAGGTTTTCAGCCTTCACGGTGTGAATGAAGTTGTCTTCAGCCAGGGTGTGATGTCCCACACAGGTCATGTTCCTCTCTTTCAGGGAACAGAGGACATCGAAAATCAATTTGTCAAATTCTGGAGGACAAGGAGTTTGACTCTTGATCTGTTTGTTCATGTGTTCTGTCAAAAATTACCATGACTCTTGTCTGTTTTTAATAAACATTATCTAAAGAAAAAGAGAGCTGCATTCATGCAACATTTATCACAACTAACAATCTTCACACCTTTACTTTCCTTTGTCATTTTATTTTCAGGGTGTCAAACACATCATTGTCAGAAATAAACTGAAACACAATGAGTCTTAGCACCTTCTGCTTTGTACAACATTACATTGACTTGAAAACACGAAATGCCAACAACAGGAAGAACTTAAGCTGGGCAGTTAAATTAGTGGAAAGTGACGTCTCACTCACTACAGGAAGTAAACGTCCATCCTGTTGAAGAAGCAGCAGTTCAGAGACTCTGACAGTGAGAACAAGAGACTAATGAAAGAGAGAAGAACGATGGCTGAACTCAGACGGATTCCAACGGTTTTATTTCTCACCCTGATGATTCACTTCACAGGTGAGTGAACATTCAAAAACTAAATACAGGTAGAAAATATCAGGAGTCTCAGGAACCTTAAAATACTGTTTGTAATGATGATTTGTGTTTAATATTTTTGTCATGTTCTTAGACACAGCAACTGAAGAAATTTCCACCGTCACTGTCAGAGATGGAGATGACATCACTTTACCTTGTGAGAATGTAAAAGATGATCAGGATCAATGTGACGGAACTGACTGGTTCTTCTATCATCCAGGACACATATCAACAGTGGAGCTTGTTAGATCTGGACAGATTGAAAAAACTCAGATTTCCAAATCTCAATCCGACAGACTGAGTGTGACAGAGAAATGTTCTCTGGTTATAAAGAAGGTCACAGAGGAAGATGTTGGACGTTACACCGGCAGACAACAAGATTCAGACTCTGAGGTTTATCTGTCTGTTGTTACCAGTGAGTATTTACATCAAACTGTTTGTTCCATCAATAAACCTTTAAGATAATAAATAATAAAAGCTCAAAATATCAGAAGAGTCAGAAATTTATTATTGTTGTATGGAAAATTATTTTCTATTTTTCCCAAAATACTCAGCAACAGTAACTGGACAATATTCATACATGACTGTCAGAAATGGAGATGATGACATCACTTTGCCTTGTGAAAATGTGACAGATGATCAGGATAAATGTTATTACACTGACTGGCTCCTCAATGATCCAGGAAACAGAAGAACAGTGGAGCTGGTTAGATCCGGACAGTTAACTCACATTTACAAATCTAAATCCGACAGACTGAGTGTGACAGAGAAATGTTCTCTGATTATAAAGAAGGTCAGAGAGGAAGATGTTGGTCAGTACATCTGCAGACAGTTTGACAAATCAGGACGACAACAAGGTTCAGACTCTGTGGTTGAACTGTCTGTTGTTAGCAGTGAGTATTTACATCATCATGTTTTCACATCAATAAACTGAAACTTTACAATAATTATAAATAAAGTGGTAACATAGATTTTCCTCTATTGTTTTTCTCTCTCAATATCTGCATCTTCCCCAGTGACTGAACATAAAGACAGTGATAAAGTCACATTAAGCTGCTCTGTGTGGACATATGGACACTGCAGATACACAGTGAAGCTTTTGTTTCCGGACGACGACTTGGACAAAAATAACACAAAGATGACCACACAGCTTTACTGCACCGCCACGGTGTCTTTTTTTGAACCTCATGTCCTGTACCCATCCAGATATGATGTGTTAAAGTGTGAAGTGTCTCATACTATTACTAACAAAGTTCAGCAGCTTGTCTTCACACCTCAGTCCTCAGGTGAGAAAAATGATGAACAAAACAAACAAACCACTTAAAACAATTGAAATTTAAAGATTGTGTCATTCTTTTCTTTTAGTTACAGCAGATGATAAACACGGGTTGTTTTTATATGAACTGGTTCATGTGTCATTTCATTTGTTTAGGTGAGGAAACACAAACAGCAACGACTAAATCAACAAGAACTTTTGAAAACACCAGAGCAGGCATCAGTGATGCTTCAGCACTAACGACAAGGTAGTGAATCAACGTTTGGTGGATTTCTATCAGGGGTGTCTTGTCAGTGTCTAACACTTATAAATTAAATGTTACCTTTTGTTTGATGCGTTTTTCATTTCCGTAGGATTTTTCAGGACCGTTATATTTTCTGGATCCTTATTGTATTTACTCATCCATGTTTAGCTTATTAAAGGGCAAACTTACTGATGCGAACCCCCCCAAAAATCACGTAAAAATCAGGCCTCCGTGTTTACATGTAGACACAATTAGTTGTTTACTAACTGAAGACTAAAACCAATGTTTAATTTCTAAATTATGTGATAGAAATTTCAATATACTGTCACTGGGTTACGGCAGTTGCTGATATGTTTCACCTGACACTGACGGCTGCAGAGCCATGGCTTGAACATACTTCCTGTGGAGGACGTGCATGCAGCTCTCTGTTGCGTCGTTGCTGTCTGACACTGTAGGCGGTGCCGTGGACCAGTTCACTGAGGAGGCTGCTGTCGAAGAACAAAACGGACAATGTCAAACGTTCCCATTCTTAAAGCTGTACTGCTGAGTTCTAGTTGATTTCTTGTTTTTGCTCTGGATTGAGTTGCACTTTTGTAATTTCAGCACAAAAACGGTCATCAGGCTTTTGGACGTTTTTAAACAGAAACTGAGACAACTCTCAAAGGATTTTCTAGTGTCACTTTAAATAATATTTTCTCCTCAAATCAAAACATAAACAGTACAAAATTATATAAAATACACAGTTAGGTGTATATTACCTTGGTGAAATCATCGGATATGACGCTGACAAACACAAAAGTTGATCTTGAACATTTTCAGATAGATTATGCAATTTTTGTGTCGCAGATTTATAACAGAAAATCGCATCAACTAGTTATTTGCTATTTTTTTCCAGGTTTGTTGAGGCTCATTATCGTCTCTGTGGGTTTAACAACACTGATAATTATTGTTGTTACAGTCGACATATGGAGCAGAAGCCAAGGTGAAAACTTTCACTGATTCATATTTAATACAAAGAAGTTCTAAATTATTTCACAGCTAAAGCTAAAGTTCAATCTATTTCCATTTTAGAAAACAAAACAGATGGATAAAAACATTGTGACTATAAAACTGACTGGTCACGTTTACACATTTAATACTTTATAGAAGAAACTAATGTTTGTGATTTTTCTTATATTATTACCTGCAGGTGATATCAGTGGCAGCATTTTTATTTTTTATAATAGTTTTTATAATTTAAGGTGTTTTGGTCTCGTAGCCCTGGAACTTTGAAATAACAAACAGGAAGATCAATAAAAGACTTGACTGTCCACTGCCTCCAGCTAACGTTAGCTCTTGTTAGCAACCTCTGGCTTGTCAGAACTATTGATGGGGAAACCTGGTGGAGCTCGATATTTTGTTGGGATAAACTCAACTTTTCTTTTCTTTGCGATTCTCGAACTGACGCAGTTATGTGGGTGGGACATGGAGAGAGAGAGAGAGAGCAGACAACTGTCCAATCACAGGAGGCCACAAACTTTAAAACCATGTTCATTGGCTTCTGATGCTACTCTTTGTAACTTAAGCTGCCAATGACAGTGTAGCCTCAGGTCACCTGACTGTCAAACGTTCACAGCACATACAAACTCCGTTTACCAGGGGGCGCTAAAGCAGAAGGAAACAAATTATTCCGAATGGACTAAATATCATTTTAAAAATTATTTGTAATAAATGTTGACATGACTATCTTGTGCACACTTACTGTACAAACGTATTACTTCTATTAACATGTCTCTTTTCACCATTGGATAATAATAAGAACCAAAGTTGAAAACACAGACAAAATATTTTCTAAAAAACAAATTATTTTCAGATTTTCATTATTAAAGCTTCAACTGATTATTAGTTTGAATTCACAACCTCAAGTGTGTCGTGTTGTTTTCCACAGGTTGATACTGATGAAGATGAAGATGAAGGTTCAGTAAAGTATGAAACTGTTGGAGAATCTCCTGCTTCTGTCAGACTCCACTGATCAACTCTCAGCTCGGAGATCACTGACTGATGCTGATTCATCACTTCATCATCTAGTTTTTTGTGAATCTAAAACATGTTATATCCCACTGATTCCAGTAACCTCTGCTAATGCTAATGTGCTAATGTGAACTGACCACTGAGAGACAGAGGGAGGGAGCAGCTACGGAGAAGGTCCATCAGCCATGTTCAGTGTTTGATGCTAACGGAAGTTGGTGTTGAAGTTGTGGGGAACATTGAGAGATGGCAGCACAGGCTGTGAGGTTGAACTTGGAAGGAGCTGGTGTTAACCTAGAGCGGGATAAATAAAACACAATATTACAAGAAAAATGGGGCGAAACACATAAGAACAATAACTGAAATGACTAGCCGCTGTTGGCTAATGTCAGTTGGTGGTTGCTAACAGAAACGGAACAGACTATGTAGAATGGTTTCCGGGGAAACAGAAAACAAACATAAATGCAGATAAAAGACTGGAATTGTAGGTTGATTTAATCTGAAGTGTTGAGAAGTGTCTTACGCTTTTAATTCAGCTGGAATAAGAGGAGGAAGCGTCGTCAGTGTGGTTAAACCGCAGGGACGTCACTGGTATGTAGCCGACTTTGTGTTTAAACCTTGTGTGAACGACTCGTGCGTTCATTTGGTTAACTAACTGTACCTGTAACGTTAGTGAAAGTCCATGACATTGGTGGTAATTAATTTTAGTGTGATGGCTAAAAGGAATCCAGCATTTATTATTTTGATTACAGATTCTTCCGTGCGTTTTTTGACCCACATCTAGTCCTCAACCCTTACAGCTAATAAAACACCGTTCCAACGCTCTGTTGGTAAAAGATGTTTGGAGATGGTGACCACTGATGTGCTGATAGCTAATTCAGAATAATTTATATAAACATTTTACATTATTTTTATTTTGCATTGAGCTCTATGGGAGCCTTTGGCGCCTTTCATGTGGAGAGGGCTCAAATTACTTTCTGTGCTGATAGCCAATTGTCCATCAAAGGCTCCAGGCCATTCACTCCTGAATTGTTCAGGGCTTCCGACCTCAGCCTTACTGTTCTGTAGCAGCTGGTTGCAGCAGCTAGCTTTCAGCAATCACACGCATTTTCTTCAGGAAATGCAGCATTCTAGTTATTATTTTTCTTCTTTGTACCTTTTTTTTGGCACGATACTAGTCCCAAACGCTAACAGCTAGAAACATGGTTCCAACTCCACCATGTTAAACACAGTCAGGAGAAGTGGCCCAGTACTTTATGTGCTAATGGCTAATGTCCAACATTTTATATCAACATCTTTTATGAATTTTTATTTTGCCACCTGCTGGAATGTTATAAAGTTCAAAATGTCATGTGTTCACGCATGTAAGACAGTCTTTCATGTGTGCAGCTTTAAATCTCACAGCTCCAGAGGCTGCAAGGAATGATAGAAGCATAGCGCCACCTGCTGGAGTCTTACAAAATTGCAGTTATTGTTGTTTACACAGCAATATCTGAAAAACTACAAAATATCATGAAATGCAGATATTTCTAGTTTAGTGTTTACTATTTTTAGTGCTTTAAATATGCATGCGGCCAAAAATGTTTTGCGCTAATTGTGCTCAATTAGTTGGGAAAAAAAAATTTTTTTTGCAGTATTTTCAATTTCAAATTATTGAATGATTTAGAACTCACAGCTTCAAAGACTTTAGGGCTTCCAGTCTCACAACGGCGAAGGCTGCAAATAGCTGTAGCAGCTGGCTTTCAGCAATCACACACATTTTCATCAGGAAAATGCAGCATTCTAGTATAATTTTCCTTTTTTCATTTTCACGTAAAGTTATCAGTCAGATTTCTTCTGTTTCAACTTTGGTTCAACTGTTTTTTTCCTGATTTACTGAAGAAATCATCAATAAACAAAACAAAAGCAGAAGAAATTGAGTTATTCTCCACCTGCTGTTGGTTTATGCCTTTTTCAAGCTTGGGCAGTTATTGGAGGAAAAACTCCAGAAATCCTGACAGTTAATAACGACATGTGTGGGAACAGAACGTGAAGATTAAAGACTTCAGGAGATCCAAAACGAGAAATACTGTCACAGTCCACTGCTCATTCTATGATGATAAACAGCTGCAGTGAGGTATGGAGAGATTATCAAGATAATCAAGACAAACTCACCAGAGCTGCACCAAGACACAATGGTAGAGACCAGGGATACAGCTCCTAGTAATTGATAGTTCCTGGAATTGTGGAAATGGGACAGCATCGGTGCAGCCTGGTAACCAAAATGTGTTGGCTGTCATTGTGGTAAATGCCAAATGCTGTAGCTCAGTTGGTAAGGCAGTACCATTGAACCACAGGGTTCGATCCCCGATCCTTCCTTGCTGTGTGTCGAAATGTCCTTGGGCAAGACCTTGGGATCACCATCACCATCGCCATTGTGTATGTGTGTACCAAATTACTCTTAACTTACTTTGGATAAAAGCATTTGCCAAATGAGTAAATGGGGAGGGGGTGACTCTAGCAGAGCAGAGGACTGGGATGAAAGATATCTTTGGATAGAGGACCTAACTAACCTTTTCCCCACAACAGAAGTGTAGTACAGGCCACGTTTCGGAAAACTGAAAGACAGCTTAGAGAGAGTCACAATGGTATGCTGTCTCTACAGTGCAGAGGTCCACGTGATGTTGGAGCAGGCTACGCAGTCAAGTTCATTGTGAATGTGAGTCACTTCAGATGTTTGTCCAGGCTAGTTGGTGTCTCATTGCATGGGCGTGGTGAGCTAAAAAGAAATGGCTGGAAATGAACTTGTTTCCACTGTTTCTTCCGTTATGATCCTGTTTCTATCCTTATTTAACAAAGAAATAACGATAAACAAAGCAAAAGCAGAAGAAATAGATGCTTTTCAAAGATGATGTGATGACCAGACTCTGGCGAGGAGAAGCTCCATCATCTCTTTCAGTAATTAGATTTGCTCTGGAAAACCTGCCGGAAAAACTGTTGTAGCTGTAACTAAATGACTCTTGACTCTGAGAAGGTTTTCTACGGGGTTGACTAAAACCTGTTTTAATGGTGAAGCTCAAAGATGAAATGAAAATTTCATTTTGTTTGATCTGTCGATTTTCTGCTTGAAAGCCTTATTTTCCCATCACGTATAATTAGTTAAATTAAAAGAAAATCATGAACAAAGTACAAATGAAGTATAAATGTGCGTTAAAGTGAAGACTGTGCTGCTGTGAGCCTCAGCTCTCAGACACATCAGGCCTTAGGTGAAAATATGACTTCATTGTTTCTTCTGGCTCGTACAGTGTCGAGTGTGTTTCTGCAAAACTAATGCTGGTGGATGATGAGTTTGATGATGCGGTCATACATCATCATGGATCCGATGTGTTTTCTAAACTAAATAGAACATTTCTCCACTGTCTTGTGTTGAAAATTAAGATATTTTAAAGATATTTAAAACACTAATATGCCCCAACTATGTAACATCACATTCAGCCAATGAGAGAATTACAAATATTAACTTTGCAAAATGACGTGTCCTTCAGGACAGGAAGTGAATGTCCATCCAGTGAGAACAAGAGACAAATGAGAGAGAGAAGAACGATGGCTGAACTCAGATGGATTCCAATGATTTCAGTTCTCATCCTGATGAGTCACTTCACAGGTGAGTGAACATGTAAATATTGCAGGTTAAAACAATAAGACAAAATTTATCGATGCCAATACTTTATTTACTTTATCATAAACTAAGAAAAAAAGTTTTGTGTTTGCAATGACTCACACTCGGTTACCTAAGAAACGAGCAGTGTTGTACCTACATGTATCTTAGAGTAAAATGAGGCCGTAAAGACGATGTAAAGGATTTCATTTTCGTTTTCATGCATCATATTGTGATGATCCCTCTCTTTCCTATTGGCGAGTCTGTGTTCTGACATTTATTCATGGTTCTGAACACATCAGCACAGTAGCTCAGTGCTGCTGCCGTAATAGGGCTTTAATGCAGGTAATGTCCGAATCACGTTCCTTTCCATAACCTTTACCCACCAATCTGAACATCTTTTAACAACAAACTAATGCAGGTTATTTGTTGTAACCACCACCCCAGGCCGTGGCTTGAGAAACAGCCGTTTAGAACCCCATCAGCCTCCGGCCATCACCCTCACTTTGCTTAAAATACATTAGTGTCAGGTGGTAAACTCACCCTCTGCTTTTCCGTTGGCATCAAGTTGACCAATTGGTTAACACCCGGTATCACTGAGCGGCTTAGGCACTGAGAAAAGCCACTAAACGACCAATCTGAGAAAAGTGGTGCAGCCCGTTTTGGATAGAAAGGTGTTGATGAAGATTACTTGGGCCTAGTGTGTTTTAGCAATAGAGAAACACTCAAATGCAAAAATGACAATCAGGAAACAGGCCAACGCCACTGGAGGTTTAGCTTAGTCGAATCAAAGAAACCAAAGATGAGACACATTTCACAAACTTCTTATCCAAGTTTTGTATTTGTCTCTCTTCTTCGCAGAGCCAGTAACTGGACAAATTTCCTCCTACACTGTCAGATACGGAGATGACGTCATTTTATCTTGTGGGAACGTGACCAATAAAAAGGATCAGTGTCGTAATACTGACTGGGTCCATGATCCAGGAAACGGGAGGGCAGAAGTGGTAGTTAGATATGGGCAAATTGCCAAAGCACAGGTTTCCAAATCTAAAAGTAAATCTAAATCTGGCAAATGCAAGTTAAGAAAGAACTGTTCTCTGGTTATAAAGAAGGTCACAGACAAAGATGTTGGTCAGTACATCTGCGTTCAGTTCCGGTCGGGAGCGGTTCAAGACTTTCCCATTCACCTGTCTGTTGTTACACGTGAGTATTCACATCATGATGTTTTTAACATTTGGTTAGTCGTGATCACAGTTATGACGCAGATTGTAGGTACTGGTCACAATTTCATTATCTTCATCAGTGGGTGTGCAAAAAGACAACGACAAGGTCACGTTACGCTGCTTCGTGAGGACGTATGGACATTGTGGACACGCATTGAAGTGGCTGTTTGATGGCAAAGACGTGGATAAGCATAACTCAGATATGGATATTTCACAGTTTAACTGCTACACAACTCTGTCTGTTAGGGAATCTCGCTTCATCGCTTTATTGAAATATGAATTGTTGCAGTGTGAAGTGACTGACTTTAAAACAGGAAATGTGCAGCAGGTTCCCTTGAGACTTCAGTTCTTAGGTGAGAATATGAGGAGCTAATTATCGCTAAAACCTCCTCAAATATATATATATATATATATATTTTAAAATAAATTAATGAATTTAAAGTTTAACATGACATTTTTGTGTCCAGACAAAGAGACCGTCACCACATCAGCTACAACCACAACAGGACATGGTGCTTTTATGAAAGAAGGTGACCTAACATTTTCCTCAGAGTTTTTTCTCTCCTGTAATCATTTGCTTTCTATTTACTATTAGTTTAGTTTCTCTGTACTGATCTTTGCTATGAATATATTTTTTTAATAAATATTTTTTTACAGTTGTGGACACAAAAACTGCAATAAACGCATCAGTGAGCAGAAACAAAAACACCACAGCATCAAAGACAAGCAGAACCACGATCAAAGCTGGTTCAAACCAACTACAAGGTACAAACATTTTGGATGTTTTCACTGTCTCTTTATCCCAAAAACATATCATTTACAATACTGGACTACAAATATTACATGGAAATGAGATATCTTTTACGTGGATAAATAAATGACTTGCAGGCTTTCAAACTAAACATTTTGCACTATTTATTTTGTTCTTTTCTCACTAATTGTTCTTTTTTTCAGCTACGTTGAGGCTCATTAGTTTACCAGCACTGATCAGTATTGTCGTACCAGTCAACTTATGGAACTAAAAGTGAGAACATTTACTGACTGATTTTAAATTGTGTTAAACTGTCATTGTTTTTGTTTAATTATTACGCGTAAATGGGCGTCGGTTCGTTCATGTTTCCTGGTTGTGATTGTGGTTCCGTTCAGCTTGTGGTTGGAACGTTGTGAGTGTGAGTCCCTGGATTGTCTCTGAGAGTGTGTGTTGGGAAAGTGGATGAGTGACGCTCTCATCTGCTCCAACAACTATCAGGGACGTTCCCTTGAGCAAGGCACTGAACTCCAGCTGTTCCTCTGCAGCTGCTCGGTGTTTGAACTCACAACCTCAAGTGTGTCGTGTTGTTTTCCACAGGTTGAAAATGATGAAGATGAAGGTTCAGTGAAATATGAAAATGTTGGAGAATCTTCAGCTTCTGTCAGACTCCACTGATCAACAACTTCAACATCAGCTCACCACAGGAATCACTCACTGCAGCTGATTCATCACTTCATCATCTAGTTTTCTATGAGCAGTTAATTTTCAGACATCACATGTAACATGCAATATGGCAGATGTGTTTACGTGTTTCATGTGTTAACGCCGCTATTGTTGAGTTAACAGGTTCCGTTGCGTGTTTGTGTATAAAGAAAAGCCAAATTTCTGTGCATGTCCAGTCGTTGTCATTGTAATTGTCTTATTACGTCACTAGAGGGCGTGATCACCAAAGTGAGCGCTGCCAGTTGAAGTGGAGCCTAACTTCTGTGTGTAAACACAAATAAAAATGGCTGCCTTATTTTCAGCACTTATGCATCAATTCATGACTTATGGACATTTGTAGAAATACAGTTCATTTTTATTTATGGTTTATATGGGACAAAGCGTGACCACATGGTAAATAAGATCATCAAAGATATAAGATGTAGTGGGATTGATCTAACACAATGTTTTGATTCGGGATCTGTCATTCAGGATCTTCCCGCTGAGCCTTCCACACTGCATCAGGAGTGATGGAAAGTTCTTTGTTGGACCAATGGAGGTAGACAAGATGGCAGCAAAAACAGGTGTATAGGTTTGAACTCCTGTTGGAGCTCTGGATATGGAATCTGCCACGGTGTTTTATTTTCCCCCGTATTCTACAGTGAAAGTGAACTCCTGCAGCATGAGTGCCCGTCTGATAAGCCGAGTGCTAGCTTTGGTGGTTTTAAACACCCACAGGAGAGAACGCGTGGTCACAACTGTAAACAGCTGGCCCTCCAGGTGGGTCCTCCATTTCTCCAGTGCCCAGACAACAGCCCAGCATTCCACTCCGTGGCCGAATAATTTCTCTCAGCTGCATTAAAGCTGCGACTGGCAAACAATGACCCTCGCATTTGCAAGGTCAGATTTCTGAACTACAACTGCTCCAAGACCCACCTCACTAGCATCTGTATACACCACAAAAGGTGCAGTAAAGTTTGGGTGTCCTAACACAGGTGCTTTTATCAGATGCTCCTTCAGGATGTTGAATACTGTCTGGCATGCAAACAGGCTTAGGTTTGGATTTCCTTGATTGGATGTAATTTGGACACGAATATGGAGCATGACTGCTCTTACATCTAGTAGTAAATTAGAGGTGGGTTATTGTGTCTTTGTGGTTGCATCACTGTGGATGATCTGTTTTTTCATTGTCCTTAAGTTTCACCAGCTGTTTTTGTTGCAAATCATACCGCAGTTGACTGACTTTATCCTTCTCAAGCAGTTGTCTAAGTCACACCAGTTCATCCACCGTTGTCACCCTACCCCGCAGCTAACTTGCCATATGCGTGTTGATGTTTCCATCTCTGATACAAGGAACGGTACATGTATGCAAAAACTTGTATGCTTTCTTGTTTACCTTGTACTCTTTTCCTTACTCTGTCCTACTAATTCATCCTCGTAATCCTCTAGTAGAAAAGCACCACAGAGCTGATCCTGAAAATCAGCCCAAGTATGTGTGTTTAAACAGGCCACATCCCACTAGTGTCTTGCTGTTCCATGGAGAACATTGTGCACAGTTGCCATTAATTCCTCTTCTGTCAGGGGACTTAAAGCCAATGAATCATTACCTTTTTCCAGATACAACAGGGGGGTCTGGTTCATCATCCATTCGTCCAAAAGAAGGAAACTGAATCTTAACTGGGCATTTTCCCATCAGTAGAGCCACGATTCCAGGGGAGTCACCAGGAGATTAAAAAATACTCCATCCTGAACCCCAGATCTTATTGTGGATTGGAGACGGTGTCAGTTTTAGTGGGTTGGCTTGGTGTGACGCTTAGTGCCAACATGTTTAAGGTTTGCTTCATTTTAGACATTTCGTGTGCTATTGAGTCCATAATGTGTGACAGTTTCCAAATATCATTCTGAAGAGTAATGATTGTACAACAGGAGTCATGAATTCCTTTATATGCTTTAAAAGTTCAGTATGCAAATTGATTCCTCAAAATGCAGCTTGTTGGTCCAAAGCTTCATGTAAACGTTCTTGCAAATGCCGAAAGTTTCAAATAAAATGTACCACCCGTATTCTTAAATAAAGATGTGAGCATATGTTGAAGTTTTGCCTTGTGCGCGTTGTTTGAAACTTGAAAATTGTCCTCTCAGATTTTCCACAGAGTATCCATCGTATCTGCCAAAGTAAAGTCTGTGGATGTGGTGGCTTTCGGGAACTTATCCTCTGCTCCTTTTTCATCAAGATTGTCCAAGTGGTTAAGTGGAAAAAGTGGCTGACACAGATTCGATTCTACACTAAGATCCACATTCAATAAGGAATGTGTAGTGATTTTTGGTGGTCGTTCAATGTCCCGGGCCACTAAAAGTTACTTTCCTAATCAAGGTGGGGTTCCATTTCAGTCTGTTGAGGTGCCATATTTCACAAGGTAGGATAAAGGCCTAAATTTGAAAATATGTCTTTAAAATTGACAAGACTGTCATCCTCCAGGGATTATATGTGGTCCCACATTGGATGCCATTTTGCGACTGGTTCGATCATAAGAGGAAAAACAAAATGGGGTGCCAGTCAGAACTGTGTCTGACAAAATATTAAATGGTCATTCTTAGGTAAGTTTAACCCGTACAACAATAAAACAAAAGGTTATACAATATACGAGAAACAATGCACCAAATACAACAACTGAAATTCATAGCGTATATGTGTAAGGTTCAATTCATCACCACAAAATCAGTTTTTCCCCACAACCCTTCACTTCCTTGTGTCCAGAGGGTAAAAATCCGGTCCGGGTTTTCCCTCAAACCCTCAACAACCAAGACAGTCTCAGAAAATGAACAAAAAACACAGATTCTCCGTAAACGTTCCGAGTCTGGACAGTGTATATTTACAGTGAACTCACGGTACCGAGTGGGTCGGACGAGCCGTTCTCAGTCCCAACAAGATCCAAGAGAACATCTACAATCCCACCAGGAATCTCGGGCCCTCTTTAGTTTGCTCCAGTGCAGGTGAACTCGTTCCATTATGGACGCGTCCTCCTTCCGTTTACCCCGCCGCCAGTCACGTGGGTTCTGACGTAACAGCGTACATGTCGCTACAAAATTACGTTCTTAGAGACAAACAACAACAACTAAACTTTCTTAAAGTTAAAAAACAACAACAAAAAAACTTTCTTATAGTCATAAAACAACAACAAAACTTTTTTACAGTTAAAAAACCAAAACAACATTTTCTTACAGTTAAAAAACAACAACAAAAAAACTTTCTTACAGTTAAAAAACAATAAAAAAAACTTTCTTCCAGTTTATCCTGGATGTTCTGGCGTGTTTAAACGTGACACCTGCCACAAATGCAGCACAGACGTGGTGTCTTGGAGCCTGTGGATCTTGAACTGCGTCAGGTTGATTGGTTTCACTTTTGAAGTTGAACAGTTGAACTGCCTCAAATTTGAAGTGCAGAAACACATTTCTTTTATTTGGGATCAGCGACTGATTACAAAATTCCTTTTTTTTTTTTAGCAGTTTCATCGAGGTCGCCTTCCTCATTTATATTCCTCTTCTTCCTTGTTGTCTAACGTTGAGCAGGACCCAAAATGAGCACGAGTCCACACCCAGCGTGGGTTCGCCTGATGCAACACAAGCAACAGTGTCATGCAGAAAACTCAACTCTACTTTACTCCTCAGTCCTACAGGCTCATTGTTGAGGCCTGTGGCAGCTTCTGTGAGGAAGTTTCTGCTTTTCAAACAACTGGGAGTTAACTTACTTTTTAAAGAGTTTTGATCATATAAGATTAAAATACATATCATACAATCTACATATCACCTGAAATGTGATAGTAATGAACCTGCTACTGTTTATCTTTAAATATATCACAGAGAAATTTATACGTTCCGCCCAAATACTGTCAAAACATATGCAGAAGTTATTGTGAGGAAGTTACTTAATCACAGAAAGTAAATCTACAACATGTTTAAGAATCAGCCACATTTCACTCAATTCTCCAAACAAACGTTACTTCAGAGAATCTAATTAAGCAACATTTCTATGAACAGGAAGTAAATGTCCATCCTGTTTGTGAAGCAGCAGTTCAGAGACTCTGACAGTGAGAACAAGAGACAAATGAGAGAGAGAAGAACGATGGCTGAATTCAGACGGATTCCAACGGTTTTATTTCTCATCCTGATGAGTCACTTCACAGGTGAGTGAACATTGTTGCTATTTTGAGGAGGAGGATTCAATCCCCAAAATTTCAAAATATCAGAAACCTGAAACTACGGTTGCATGTAGAATAATTATATTTGTTCAAATTGTGATTTATTTTTCATATTTATTTCATTTTCTCAGCAAGAGTAACCGGACAATATTCCTCCTTCACTGTCAGAGCGGAACGTGACGTCGCTTTACCTTGTGAACAAGTGAGAGCTGATCAGGATAAATGCGACACAACAGACTGGATTTTCAATATTATAGGACACACAACGACAGTAGAGCTGGTCAGATCCGGGCAGATTGAAACAGCTCAGATTTCCAAATCTAAATCCGACAGACTGAGAGTTGCACAGAAATGTTCTCTGGTTATAAAGAAGGTCACAGAGGAAGATGTTGGACATTACAGCTGCAGACAACAAAAGGAGTACTCTGTGGTCCATCTGTCTGTTGTTACCAGTGAGTATGTACACCCTAATGTTTCTTAGATCCAAAGGAATTATTACGAGATTGATGAATAAATAGCAATTTGTTTGTTTTGTTCTTGTTGTTTTTCCATTTTCACCAGTTACTGAACATAATCAAATCAACGAGGTGACGTTAAGCTGCTCTGTGTGGACAGATGGACACTGTGGACACACAGTGCAGTGGTTGATTCAGGGTGAAGACGTGGAAAAAGGTCGAACCAACTTGACGACATCACAGTCTGAATGTTCAGCCAACGTGACTTTTCAGGATACTCACTTTATTTTCTCATCAAAGAATTATGAATTAGCGCAGTGTAACGTGACTGACCCTAGGACAGGGAAAGAGCAGCTGTTTACTGTCAGACCTCAGTCGTCGGGTGACAAAACAGGTGAAAATATGATGAGACTGCATGAATTTGACGTTTAAAGATTGTGTCGTTTTTCTTTTAGTTATGAGGTGTTTGTATCTGAGCAATGTCTTGTGCCATTTCATTTGTTCAGATGAAGACACAAAACAGCAAGAACCGAATCAGTAAGAAGAGCTGCAAACAACGAAACAGGAATCAGTGTTGCTTCAGCAAAACAACACGGTAGTGATTCAACTTTTTGTGCTTTCTTTTTCTCTGTAATCTCTAACTAGTTTTTACAATTGTATTCTTATTATGTTGAAACATGAATAATTTGGCAGCTAATTATTAAAAAAAACATGTTCGAGAAACAGACGATAGAAAGTGATCAAGAATATATTTGACTTAGAAAAGTATTTATAAATCTGCTGTGGTACTGTCAAATTATTTGTAAATTAAATCACTTTAATCTGGAAGACTCAATTATTAAACCTTAAAACTTGATGTTTTAAAGTTTAAAGGTTAATTTTTTTCAGAGCTTTTACAGAAGTTTGTCTAATAATTGTCAACAGAACTTTAAACTGCAACAAAATGATTTTGTTTTTCCAGGTTTGTTGAGGTTCATCATCGTCTCTGTGGGTTTAACTGCTCTGATCATTGTTGTTGTGACAGTTGAACTTTGGACCAGAACCAAAGGTGAGAATGTTTAGAGATGAAATGGAGTTTCAGGAACGTTGGACCTTCACTGATAAAATCTGCTCTTTTTTTCAGAGAACAAACCACAGATGGATTAAAACACAGTGAGTATGAAAGAGACTCAACAAACATTTATCCAGTTATTATTTCACACAATAAATCAGTGTTTGTGATATTTGCTCCACATGAATCCGACTCGTTCATGTTTCCTGGTTGTGATTGTGGTTCCGTTCAGCTTGTGGTTGGGACGTTGTGAGTGTGAGTCCCTGGATTGTCTCTGAGAGTGTGTGTTGGGAAACTGGATGAGTGACGCTCTCATCTGCTACAACAACTATCAGGGAAGTTCCCTTGAGCAAGGCACTGAACTCCAGCTGTTCCTCTGCAGCTGCTCGGTGTTTGAACTCACAACCTCAAGTGTGTCGTGTTGTTTTCCACAGGTTGAAAATGATGAAGATGAAGGTTCAGTGAAATATGAAAATGTTGGAGAATCTTCAGCTTCTGTCAGACTCCACTGATCAACGTCTTCAACATCAGCTCACCACAGGAATCACTCACTGCAGCTGATTCATCACTTCATCATCTAGTTTTCCAGCTGTTTATAAATAAATTTGAATATTTGGATTGTCCATATATATATATATATATATATATATATATATATATGTGGACAGTTTTCTTGTGTTTTGTGAAGGGGCCACTTGAATGCCAGACCCTTAGAAAAAGAGGCAAACAAATCAAGTATAATAATGTATATAACAAAAAAAGACAAAAAAATCATAATATAAGTGTTATAGCACTATAACTTAAATAAAATTTTACACATACACAGATAACGATAAAGTGGGTTTATAATATTGTAATATAAAATACAAACATAATATTAAAGCACAAATGAGCCATGAATTGCTACTTTTATGATTGTGCTGCCAGTGTTTTTATTGTGTTCTGTAAACGGGGGGATCTTTATAGTCGCCACAAAAGTTGTTTGAACTTGGACCAAATATGCTAATGTTACATATTCAATAATAATAAAACATGCTATTTATTTAATAAATACACAGTGCAGCATGTTGAATAAATGCGAAACATGTTGAATTTGGTTTGTTAAAAAAGTAATAATGGTTCAGAAGATAAAAGTACAAATTTTTTTTTACTTTTTAAAGTTACTATCACAGATTTGTTTGAGTATATTTGAGTATAGTAGTATGTTTGGTCCTAGGTGATGGAGACAGGAAGTTGGTGAAAGCTGGGAAGTGGGAAAACGAGCAGGAGGTGAAGCTTCCAGTTAACTGATGTGAGTCTGTGAGGGACGACTTGAACCAGGAGAGGGCAGCACTGGTGCAGGTGACGGAGGTTTGGAGGACGGAGGATGATGGAGAGGTTGGTTTCGGAGGCAGCAGTGAGGAGGATGTTGCTGTGATCAGAGTCTGAGGAGAAGAAGCTCCACAGTCTGTGTTCATTTACCTTATTATAACTGATTAAAGTGTGAAACTGCTGCTCTCAGTATTTTTCAGCAAGAGCTGAGTTTAGGAACAATTAATGATCCATTGTTAATTTCCTTATTTTCTTTGTCTCCCGTCTTTAGAATCATTGACTGTTTGTGCAGCTTGGAGACTTTCTGATGCTGAACTTCATATTAGGAGAAGAACAAACCAACTGATCTGCTGCTGCTGTTCCCACATGGTTTAACACCAAGACCAGCCGCTGACCCCTGTTGGTCAGACGTGTCCAACGCCCAGATGTCAGCTGCTGTCGCCCCCTGATCGTCATGGTAACACATCATCTGATCTGTGCTGTTTCCAGCTGCTACAGTATCACCGTGTCACATTCTGGAGGACGAGGAGTTTGACTGTGTGTGTTTGTCTGTTCTGTCAATCATCACCATGACTCCTGTGGGTTTTTCATAAACATTATCTGCTGCTGCGTTCATGCAAACGCCGAACAAAAGGAACATCTTCACACCTTTAACTTCCTCTGTCCTTTTTATTTTCAGGGTGTCAAACACGTCACTGTCACAAATAAACTGGACACAACATGCACTTGTTGAGTCTCAGTGTTCAACAATTCACCTTAAACAGCTTCATGTTGGATTAAAAATGACCTTTAGTCAGTTTAAATGTGTAAAAATTAATATTGCAAAATATGCATAAATTCAACATAATAACAAATAGAAAGAACTAAAAATACTCAGAAGTTAAAAATACTCATAGGTCACAGTGAGGTAGTGACGTGTCCTTCATGACAGGAAGTAAATGTCCATCCTGTTTGTGAAGCAGCAGTTCAGAGACTCTGACAGTGAGAACAAGAGACAAATGAGAGAGAGAAGAACGATGGCTGAATTCAGACCGATTCCAACGGTTTTATTTCTCGTCCTGATGAGTCACTTCACAGGTGAGTGAACATCGAAATGAAACAAGTAGAAAACATCAGGAGTCTCAGAAACCTGAGACTGTCTTATCTTGTTTTCTCCCGAACAGTAACAGGGGATTATTTCACCTTCACTGTCAGATATGGAGACGACGTCACTTTAACTTGTGGAAATGTGAATGAGAATCAATATAAATGTGAAAGAACGACTGGTTCTACAGTTATCCATGACAACCTTGGTTAGATATGGACAGATTTCTAAATCTAAATCCGACAGACTGAGTGTGACAGAGAAATGTTCTCTGGTTATAAAGAAGGTCACAGACGAGGATGTCGGTCAGTACAGCTGCAGACGACAAGGTCAGACTCTGTGATTTATCTGTCTGTTGTTACCAGTGAGTAATTTCATCATGATATTTTCACATCAAACTGTTTGTTCCATCAATAAACTAAAATCAAATAATTGTGATTAAATAGCAATGAAGTAAATGTATTCTTGTTTTCCTTTTCTCTCACACTGTCTCCACCTTAACCAGTGACTGAACATAAACTCAGTAAGAATGTCACGTTGAGCTGCTCTTTGTCTGTGTGGAAACGTAAAAACTGTACACACACAGTGAAGTTTTTGTATCAGGATGAAGATTTGGATAAAAATAAAGAGCAGAAGACATCACAGTCTCACTGCTCCACCGCTGTGATTTCCTGGATTCTAATGTCATTTACTCATCAAGATCTAACAGATTGAAGTGTGAAGTGACTCATACCAATACTAAAGAGGTTTGGCAATTTCAATTCAGACCTCAGTTTTCAGGTGAGAAAATTATGAATTTATGTCAGAGACTTGTAAAGATATGATGAGCTGTTTTAGACTGAACTGTCTCATTTGTTCAGGCGAAGACGCACAAACAACTGAACCAACGAGAACAACTGAAAACACCACAACAGGAATCAGTGATGCTTCCTCAAAACAAGGTTGAGTTTTTCCCATTTGAAGGGTTTTGCTGCAAGTTAGTTTTGTTTTTGTGGCAGTTTTTAGATGATAAGAAAAGATACAAACACTGTTTCATGAACAACAACCAAACTGAGGATTTGCCTGTGCAAGTGACAAGAAATATAAAGAGACAAAAAATTAGGACTGGGAATTTTTTGTGTGGAACAACGTGCAGAGAATACTCATATCGCTTTCATTTGCCAGACGTCAAATGGTTTTCCTAACGATGCAGCTACAGTTGGTTGTTTTTTGGGCAACTGTGACGCAGTAGGTAGTGTGATCGTCCACCAAAACTACAGTTGTTGGTTCGATCTCCGGCTCCTCTGGTCACATGTCAAATTGTCCTTGAGCAAGACACTGAACCCTGCTTAGCGGCTCATGGTGAGCGTCAGCCAGCTGAATAGCAGCTCCCCCATCGGTGTGTCAATGTCTCCGAATGGGTAGATAAGAAGCAGTGTAAAGTGCTTTTACCACCAAAAGACAGAAAAGCTCTATACAAGTGCAGAACATTTAGGTAGCAGGAGGAGAAGCATACAGTTCTCAAACAGTTCAAAGTTTGAAAACCAAAAGTCCAAAATCCTTGAAATGAAGTTCAAACAACAACAACAACTCAGGAGGCCACTGCTTTTAACGACTCTCAATCCAACAGTCAGGAGTCCCGGGGCCAGAATAAAAAAATCCTACAGAAGGTAGAGGTGACTACAGGTAACTGGACCTTACAACACACAGATCACTAGAAGGGAGGCCGGGGCTGAGTTCTCCAGCAATCGGTGCACAGGTAGACGGGCGCGTTGCAGGCTTAAGCAGTGAATGAGAGAAGACAGGAGAAGACACAGAGCTGTGGTGAAGACCAGGAATAAAAGGCAGGGGGACAGGTGAAGCCCGTCAGGGTCAGTGATTGGTGGTGAAGTTGGCTGAGTAAATTAAATAGAGCAGAAACAACACGTGGAGAAAACGGACATCAAAACAAAAGTCCAGGAGAGACGAGGGAATGAATCATGACAAAAACATGGTCAGGTTTTCATGCTTGTTTCTAAAATGGGTAATGGCAACATGATTAAATAAGCTTAAGCTTAGAATATTTGTTAGTACTCACCAGGCTGAAAAGTGTAATCTCTTTTTTGTTCTTTTGTGACAACTTTATTATGTCTGTGCTCATTTTTATACAGAATTAGAGAAAATTCAAAGTTTCCCAAAATGTATGAGTAACTGTAGACGATTTCCCTTCAAATCTGAAAGAAACAGTACAAAGTCATATATAATCACAGCTAAGCATATATTTAGTTGGTAAAATAATCTGATATGTTGATTAACAAAAAAACTGAACTCTTGAGCATATTAAACAGACGTTATCTAATTTTTGTCTGTCTGATTTTTAACAAAAACCTGTAAGTAAATATTTTTTGTTTTTTCCAAGGATTGTTGAGGTTCATTATCCTCTCTGTAGGTTTAACAACGCTTATCATTGTTGTTGTTACAGTCGACATATGGAGCAGAGGCCAAGGTGAGAACATTCACTAATTAATATTCATAAAAATGATTATTTCTATAATAATCATTATAGAAAATATAATCTAACTTCCTTCTCTCCATCATGTCTGCCAGCTCTCTACCTTTCCCTGTCATTGTTCCAACGTTAAGAGTCCCTACTCTCAGACCTAAGCTCCTACCTTTCCCCTTCTCTCTCTGACCACGCACCCTTCTGCCTCCTCTCCTTCTTCGACCAACAGTAGTCCAATTTCCACCGGCAACCTTAACAGCACCGGTGTCGGTCGTTGTTAACCCGGGCCTCGACCGATCCGGTATTAAAGTGGTATGAATGACTCGCTTGGTTGTGCTTGGCAAAATTTTACGCCGGATGCCCTTCCTTACGCAACCCTCTCTATTTATCCGGGCTTGGGACCGGCACAGAAGTTACTGGCTTGCAACCCCTGTGGCTAGATTAAGTACTCAAAAACTATATTATGTAAAAGTACAAATAAACAAAAAATAATGTAAAAGTCTAAGTACCTGCTAAAATTCCTACTTAAGAAAAAAATGAGCAAGTACGTGATTTCTATTTTACTTGGAGCATTAAAAGTACTTAACCATTGTTTGTGGACCAGTTTAGCCATAATTAAATACACTTAAGCAAAGTACACATTAATAAAAAAATGCAAAGATCATCCCAACGCTTCGACCTAGACCTGGGCACAGCTAGAAAGTACTGATGAGTTGATCTAAGTATTTGATTTGCCACGTGAATAGTAACCAGATCAGCCAAATAAGAAGGTGCCAGATCATTGAGGGCTTTAAATGTGAGTAATATCTCAAAATGGATCCGAAGTGAAAAGGAAGTCAGTGAAAGGAATGCAATACGGCGTTATGTGGTCACGCTTACACATATTAGTAAGAAAGGGTGCAGCAACATGCACCAACTGTAGCCACTGAAGAATCAACAGGTTAATATCCAAACATGGCACCTTACAGAACTCAAGCACACAGGAAATAAAAGCATGTAGTTATTTCCAAGTCTTTGTGTGACTTTGACTTTGTGAAGAGAGCTGACTTGTTTATTGAATCACGGCTCAATGTCAAAAAGAACCCCTTTCTGTTTCTGACCACAATGTTAAACTGGAAGATAGACTTCTAAGATTAATATTACAGGGATTCCAGGGATACTGGGCTCAGTTTGTTCCAAGGCTCCCAGCCAGTTGTTGATTACATTGTACAATTCTGTGCAGTAGCAGTGGATAGTGCCAGGGATGAGGCCGAGATGTACAGTCATGTGAAGTACAGGCTTGGAACTCTTCGAAGGAGCCACCAGGTTAGGATTTTTTTCCCAGCACCAGCCAGTAATTGAAACTCAGCCCTCTCCTACCAATCATCCAAGTTCACCCTAACCCAAGTATGCCTGGTCACACATTGGACTTTGTCACTGGACATCCTCTCTCTAATGGCAACACCACCATCCTCACAGTGGTACACCAGTTCTCAAAAAAGGTCCAATTTATCCCCATTCCCAAGCTCCCATGAGCCAAGGAAGCAGCTGAGCTTCCTGTAACGCACATATCGCAAATTCATGGCCTCCCCCACGACAACATCTTATGCCAGGGTCCCAATACACAGCAGTCCATCGGTCCGTCAGAAAGTGTCAACCAGAAACTAGCAACTGAGCTATCAGCCCCCTCTCTTCTCTTCACTAGCGACTGCAGCTATGGCCCCTAATGCTCCGATTCAGGGAAAGTTTAATTTGAAGGAATCACTTAACAACAGAGCAAAGGCTGAGAAGATTGCAAGATTCTTTTTGATCCTCGACAGCCAAATAAAAACGGCATAAAACAAGGGCGACAAGCTCAACACAATGGTGCTCTAAAAACGACTAAGCACAAGAGTGCTGACAGAAGCCCTGGGACTTTGAAATAAACCAGAAAATCGCTAAAAGTCTTAACTTACTGTCCACTGCCTCCAGCTAATGTTAGGTAACAATAAATTTTACATTTAGCAAATGCTTTTATCCAAAGCGACTTTCAGGGTAATTTGGGACACACATGCACAGTGGCGATGGCTGCCATCGCAGGGTGCTCATCTGACCCACTGGGGGAAACTAGGGGTTCAGTGTCTTGCCCACTTTGACATGTAGCAAGCAGGGACTAGGGATCGAACCACTGACCCTGTGGTTCACGGACGACCACCAGCTCTGAAGCTCCTTTATCCTGGTTTTTCTTCTGGTAAACATCTGGTAAAAAAAGTTCCCTTTCCTCCTGCAGAAACGTTAAGGAGCTGTTGAGCTGAAGTGACACTCAGACGGATGTAGTTATAGGGGGTGGGGCATAAAGAGACAGAGCAGACAAGTGTCCAATCACTGGAGGGCACAAACCTTAAAGGCATGTTCATTGGCCTGGGGATCTCCCGTCTGTAGCCGTGAGGCTAAAATAGAAGAAAACTAATCATTAAGTCAATTAAATAACTTAAAAATTGCTGACATGCCAATCATGCACATGACAAAAACAAACGTTTATGATATAGTTAATTTTGGAATAAAAATTTTTATGTATTAGTTTTATTAACATTTTTCAGTGACCCAATGGTGGACCCAGGTCCGAAATCCAGAGATCCAGAGAACAGTATCCAGAGGGACATGCAGAGGCTGATCCAGTAGGACCAGATAAGAGCAGGACAAGTTCAAAAAGCCAAAACAGGGTCAGTACTAAAGAGTTTAGTCAATTTGACAAAGAGCTGGAGAGTCAATGTAGTGAAATCAGACAATCTGGCAACACAACAGGCAGACCGGGCGGCTAAAATAGAACAGGGGACACACAGGTGAAATCAATGATGTCGATTGTGGAGGTAGAACTAGAACTAATGAGAATGCTGAGACAGGAAGCCCTAAGGTCAAAATAAAAGCATAGACAGGAAATGATGCTAAAACCATAACAGATTAGTCTGAACTCACAACCTGAAGTGTGTCGTGTTGTTTTCCACAGGTTGATAATGATGAAGATGAAGATGAAGGTTCAGTGAAGTATGAAACTGTTGGAGAATCTTCTGTTTCTGTCAGACTCCACTGATCAACAACTTCAACAGCAGCTCACCACAGGAATAACATCACTTTCTTTCTGATTTTGGTGATATAAAACTAATCAGGTTTATTTTAATGTAGCACTTATGTAATGTGAAACATTTGCTGGGAGACAAATTTAAATAAAATCAGAAACAATAATGTTGGTTGACTTTGTTGTTTAATAATACAATATTAAAAGTAATATATTACTTTTTGATGTGTGTTCAAAGTCAAATTATGTTTTATAATATTGTTCATTACATCCTTTACCTATCATCCACTGCTCAGCCTGTGTTTTTTATATATATTTTTCTTCCGGTATTCTGTCAAATGTCACCATGACTCCTGTTTGTTTTCTAATAAACATCATCTAAAGAGAGGAAGAGCCACATTCATGTATCATAACTAGCAGTCTTAACGTCTTTAACTTCCTCAGTCCGTTTTATTTTCAGGGTGTCGAACACGTCACTGTCACAAATAAACTGAAACACAACGTGCACTTGTTGACTTATAATTTATTGTAACGTACTTTATATAAAATGATGTTTTCTTGTAAATGAGGCTCCGTACAGTTAAAGAAAGAAATGACGTCAGAAATCTGATAAAGATCCAACAGGTGTCAGAACAGAATAAATATCCGTGTTGTTTCCCACCATGTTGCATCGTGAAGATGGAGGACGAGGAGTTTGACTCTTCACCTGTTTGTTCGTGTCTCCTGTCAAACATCAGTATGAACGTTTCCTAATAAAGAGAAGACGAGCTGCATTCACGTGAACATAAACCAACAACTGTCACACATTCAACTTCCTCCGTTTTATTTTCAGGGCGTCGAACGCGTCACTGTCACAAATAAACTGTGTGAACGGACACAATCTGCACTTGTTGAGTCTTAGTGTTCAGCAGTTTATGTGGGATTAAAGATTAAAAAGTGTCTTTTTAAAATCTGATATTCTTCATTTACTTTATGTAAATAAAAACAGAACTAAAAATACTGAGAAGTCACAGTGAGGTAGTGACGTGTCCTTCATGACAGGAAGTAAATGTCCATCCTGTTTGTGAAGCAGCAGTTCAGAGACTCTGACAGTGAGAACAAGAGACAAATGAGAGAGAGAAGAACGATGGCTGAATTCAGACGGATTCCAACGGTTTTATTTCTCATCCTGAAGATTCACTTCACAGGTGAGTGAACATTGTTGCTATTTTGAGGAGGATTCAGTCATCGATAATCAATACATGGCCGGAGCTCCCCGTCCTTCTTGCAGACAAAATACACCAATATATATATATATATACCTCAAACCCGAGGGGGGGAAGGAGGATGGATGAGCCTGACCACAAGTGACTCACTGATACATTTCCCTGTGGCCTCCACTTCGGGTCCGGAATACAGTGAATAGTGAATTGTGAACACAGCCTACAGGCAGCAGATCTATGGGACAATCGTAGGGACGGTGAGGTGGAAAAGAGGTGGCTTTGCTTTAATAAAACCTAAGTGGAGGTCGTGGTTCTGATCTGGTGGTTGGTGAGGTCAGTGTCGACAGGTTGAGGGTCTGGAGGGGCAGTGACAGATAGACTGGGTGTTTGTCGGAGGCTGAGACTGGAAGAGCTGGTTCCCCAGTTAACTATCCACCCTCCAGACAGTCAATATGTGGGTTGTGTCCAGCTAACTCATTAGAACTGAGAATCATACTCATATTCTTCACTTGTTCATATTTATCGTCTCTTTTCCCCAACAGTAACTGGACAGTTTAACTCTTCCATGATCAGATATGGAGAGGAAGTCACTTTATCTTGTGGGAATGTGACAGATGATCAGAAGAAATGTGACAGAACTGACTGGCTCCACAATTATCCACAACGACCAATGACAAATGTGGTTAAATCTGGACAGATTCCCAAATCTAAATCCGACAGACTGAGTGTGACAGAGAAATGTTCTCTGGTTATAAAGAAGGTCACAGATGAAGATCTGGGATGTTACACCTGCAGACAGTTTGACAAATCCAGACAAAAATATCAAGACTCTATGGTTGATCTGTTTGCTGTTAACAGTGAGTATTTACATCATCATGTTTTCACATCAATAAACTGAAACTTGACAATAACTATAAATACAGCGGTTAAACAGATTTTGCTCTGTTGTTTTTCTCTCTCATTATCTGCATCTTCACCAGTGGCTGAACATAAAGACAGTGACACAGTCACATTAAGCTGCTGTGTGAAGACACTTGATCAGTGTGGACACACAGTGAAGATTTTGTATCAGGACGAAGATCGTGAAAACTTGAAAACACAGTCACAGTCTGGCTGCTCCATCACTGTGACCTTTAAATCTCATGTTAAATACTCATCAACATCCGTGTGTGAAGTGACTCACACTGGGACTAAGAAAGTTCAGCGGTTTCTCTTCACTCCTCATTCCTCTGGTGAGAAAATAATAAACTGTTTAAAAACAGAAATTGAAACACGATGTCATTATTGTTCTTTTAGTTACAGCAGATGACGAATGTCACATGTTTTTATCTGAACAGTTTCTTGTGTTATTTTTTTGTTCAGGCGAAGACGCACAGACAGGAACAACTGAACCAACAACGAGAACAAGTGAAAACACCACGACAGGAACCAGTGAAGCTTCAACTAAACAAGGTTTTGAGTTTTTCCCATTTTAATGGTTTTGCTGCAGGTTTTAGTTCAGTTTTATTCTGGAATTTTTACAGCAAAAGGAAAACACAGTTTAACCTCCTGATTCCTCATGTGAGGACGTCCCATTCGGAAAAAATGAAATCAAAGCTCAGGACATAACAGGGTGTTGAAGAATACACGGGCTGGGCATTTTCCTACCTTAGTGTGGCAAAGAAAATATAATGTCTCTGACGTCTGTGATGTGTCCAGAGTCATAGTTGGAGGACGTGCACGGTCCTCAGCTGTGTTGTTGCTCTCTGAGCCTGTAGGTGGCGCCGTGGAGCAGTTTACTGCAGCACACAGGAGGCAGCTGGAAGGAGAAAGACACAGTCAAATGTCACTAATATTTATTTTTTTACAGTTTGTGCTCAGGACAGCTGAGTTCTACTTGATTTGTCATTTTGGTCTGTATAAATTTGTGGGTTCTCCACTGTTGTTAGTGTGGGTTCAACTTTGGCAAAGAGCGACACGTCGTCAGGTTAAGGTCACTGGGGACCCTCCCACAGACCAGCATGATCAGGTTTGTGGACCAATTAAAAGTAAAACATCGTCAGATTTTCATCGTTTCTAAACTGTGAAAAAAAAATGGCCAAAAAAATATAAGTATTCATTTATTTATTGAAGAAAACAATTCAATTCAGGTATTAGTTTGCATAAAACGTTTGTGAACGTCTAGGACTCATTTGAAGGTGAAATTAGAATCACGTGTAAGTCTGGGAGGATCTGCCTTTTTCAAAGAAGATGAATCCACGTCTTCTCTCGTTTATTCCCAGATTACAGATGCTGTCGGTGGTTTAGTCTTTTGTTACCTTTGCCCTCAGCTTTAAATAACTGTCTCTGACATCTTTGATATTTTTGGAAACACAAAAAACAATCAGAAATTCAGGTAGATTTCAGTGACAGTAATGAAAAGTTAAAATCTAATTATTTTTATTCTCTTTCCAGTTTGGTGGCTGATCTTTGGGATTGTGGTTTTAACTGCTTCACTCATTGTTGTGGTCAGACTGTACAAGAGGAAAAAAGGTGAGAACATTTGCTGATAAACCTTCCACCATTTTGGAAAACCTCAGAAAGACGACTCTTTCTTTTGTCTTTTCAGGAAAGAAAAGACAGACGAATGAAAACAGTGTGAGTTTGAATTTCAAAGTAAATGTTCTGAAACTGTATTTGTGGTCATTTTTTCCATCACTGTAATTTAAACTGTAATCCTATAGGTGGTTTTCATTAAAAAAATTACTTTGAAAACTAAAGGATTTAATAATAAAGGTAAAACAACTACAGAGGCTAAACTAAACATAACTAGACGATATTTGTATTTTCAGGCTCAGAGTTTAAACCCTGCAGAGCCTCAGTCTGGTCCAGGAACCCGCCAGGACACGGTGAGACCCACACTACACACTGTCCACTGGGACTAATGAGTCCAGAAAACCACGATCCACATGTTACTGTTGTCTTCACTGTGCAGACTGATCCTGAAGATGGAGTTTCTTACGCCTCCGTCAGCTTCACCAGGATCAACAGGAAAGTCCAGGTGAGCTGAACTTCTTGGATTTTCCTCTAGCGCCACCTTCAGACCGACATGTGTCGTGGTCTGATGAGCAGAGAAAAGCTGCTGCAGCTGCTGTCAGGTTCTGTTGGTTTACGAGTTACATGCTGCTGTTTCCTTCCAGCTTCAGAAGAAACACGATGAAGGTGATGATGATGATGACGATGATGATGCAGTGACCTACAGCTCTGTGAAAACTTCTTCCCCTTCTGTTGGAGCTTCCACTGATCCCAGCATCATCTACACCATCATCAACCAAAAAAAGAAATAACAGAGAACAGTGGAGTTACATCCCATGGCTCACAGCTTTCATTTAATGTTGATCACTGAGTAAATGTTCTCAATGACGAACAACAAGTCACTTCTATGTCGGGTGTGATTTTCACCAGAGTTCACTTTTACGCGGTGTGATTGATACTGTGCTGTATTCCTTCTGCTGTCCTAATGTGGAATTCAATCTTCAACTTTTTCTCATTATCTTTCTTTTCATCCCTGTTAAAATCTCTTCATGTTGTCTTCAGGTTCATTCACTCACTTCCTGTCGCCTGCTCGGTGCGAAATAAACCCGACACCATAGAGCTAATCCTCCCTGCGCACACTCTGACAATGAGAGCGCCACTGCCAACTACTGGACTGGATCTGCAATTACACTTTATTCATGTTCCCCAGGGTCACACACGCCCCCCCCTGGCAGCGCACCGCGACCCCCCAGGGGGGCGGGCCCCACTATTTGAGAAGCACTGATCTAAAGAGTAAATCCAGCGACTGTCCAAACTTACACTATTTAGTTAACATCTCTCAGTTGTCAACTAGAGGTAATTTCAGGATGTTAAAACTTATTACTTATTGTTTTTGAGTGAACTTTAAACAATTAAGTACAGTAGCAACAAATGAGGCAATGACACAACTACACCAATAGGAGGCAGCAATTTTCAAAATGTTGGAAGACTTGTAGTCAAGTAAAAACATAATCATTAAGGTAAATCCATAAACCCAGTGCAGTTGACCAGTGACCCTTTTCTGCCCTTGGAGATTCCTCTGCTGGCATTCGCTATGGATGGAGAAAGGATTATATTGGTGGACTGTTGCAAGTCAGAATATATTTCATGTTCATGCACTAAAATATGAAGTAACCCTGTGATGGGACACTGAGTCCACTTCAGATGGCTCAGTGTGGAACGTCCTGTTCATTCTTCTGACTTCAGCTTCTCTGGTCCATGTCTTCAGCCGGTTAGCCAGCACCGCGAGCCTCTGCTCGACTCTGCTCGACTCTGAGGCCTCGGGTCAGGTTGTACTTCTTTATCATCATGCTTTTTTCCAATTCTGATAATGTTTAAAAAGGATGAGGTGGCCAAAACTTTAGAACCATCGCTTCTTATAAGGCACCCCAGTACAACACTGCACACTTTGATAACAGTAATAAAGACATAGTAACATTATCACCTGTCTGACAGTCTCAAGGTAAAAACTGAGCAATTATAACATTATACCAGAGCTGCTGTGTTGGATTGTACAGGTGGTTATAATGTTCTATATAATTTATGTATTTACATGTAAATACTGTGACATCCTCTGGCCTGTCTAGTCCTCTTTGCTACCTGCAGGTCCTGATGAAGTGCTGGAGGTGGAGCCAGTCAAGGTGGTTGAGGACACCTGGGCCTGGTGTCCTACTTCCCATAAATCCACGGCCTTCCACAGACGCGGGAGCTCACTTGCTTGTGATCTTGCTAGTTTTCTTTTGCTCATCTTTTTTTTGTTTTGTAAATAATTTTGATTATGGTTTGTTTCACTTATGGAAACACTCACACAAACTTTGTAGGTTATTTTCTGCTTGTTTATTTTGTTTATCACACTTTTGTTATAATAAAACTTTTATTTTTGGCCTTCACTTCTCATATTCATTTTTTTTGTCACAACTGTTGAGCCAGGTCACATATGAATACATATGCATGTATATAAATCACTGGTCAAAAGTTAGAGAAAAGCCTCTGCAGCACCATGTAGGACCCTGTGGTATGTGCCTAGTTGGTCAGTGGTTCATTCTACAGCAAGATAATGACCAAAATATAAGTCCAAGCAGTTGCAGAACGACCTCAGGAAAAAAAAACAAGATGGTAAAGCTTGAAAACACTGAGCGAAAAGATCCTGAGCTGTTTGGGAACTGGACAAAAGAGTGAACGCAACCTACAAGTGCATCACATTTATGGGAACCTCTGCAACAGCTGGGAAGAACTTTCTGAACATTGATTTGAAGGTGTTTGATCACAGAAATAATGCCACGAGTGTGTTCAGCTGTTAAATCTGAAAACGTTGCTGCTTTGAGGAGTAGAAAGTTTCAAATACATTTTGGTTTATAAATTGATTCCATGTTTTCTATTTAAATTTCAGTCGTTTATTTGTTCTATTCTTTCATTTCAGATGACAATGAGACATAAACTGCATCATTTACAATAAAAAAAAAGGGATGCTCTAACAGCTTTATGTTGGATTCAAAATTCTTTTTAAATGTCCTAAAAGCTTATACTCCCCATCTACTGGATGTAAACTAAACAGAGATATATGAGAGAGAAAGAACAATGGCTGAATTCAGATGGATTCAAATGGTCGGTGAGTAACTTATTAAGAACTAAATAATACACGTTCAAAACATCAAAAGGGTTAGAAACCTGAACTATTATATGTTTTCTACTTTTCCTGTATTCTGATTCATTTTCATATTTCACTGTCAGACATGGAAATGTTGTCCCTTTTCTGTGTGAGAAAGTAAAATATGATCAGGGTAAATGTGACAGAACAAGGTGACATTAATGTTTTTACATGTTTCATGTGGTAATGTTGGAACTGTTCACATGTTGCGTTGTGTGTGAAGAAAAGCCCAAATCTCTGTGTATGTACAATCGTTTTCAGTGCGAAGCTTCATTGCAATTGCCTTATTCCGTCACTAGGGGGCGTGTTCGTGAGCGCTGGCTGTCACGCAGCTGTCAGTCAACTGCTCGTCAGACGGAGAACACAGCTGACGTCTGCGGTCTCCGCGTCTCCCGTCACACCACGTCTGAGGCCTTTCTGATGGAACTCCAGTTATGGCGAGGAAGATAAAAATGATTTTGACCAACTTAAAGCTCGGTGCGAGTAAATTCATTTTTGTATAAAAATTAAAAATAAATAGAGCTTAAAATATAGGAAAATATAAATCTGTAGATTAAACACTGAATTTAAAAATGAATCAATAGATTAATCAACAAAAAGGTATCGTTAGGTGCAGCGCTAGTGTATTTGTCAGTCTCAGTGTTGGGGGGTCAACACCTAACTGCTGACTAAGTGTCCTCAGGCTGGACTCATACTGCACGGTGACAATACAGAAGGAAACACGAGCTGGTCCCATGCTGGACTTGATATTATCCCCTGGTTTTCGCACAGTTTTACTGGACGAGTTTGATCCTCAGTCTGTCCTGAATCTGCTCGTGTGGTCAAACTTGCAGCATGACGCCAGACTCTGTTGTAACAGGTCTTGTAGCTATTTTAGTGTCTCTAAATGCTGAAACGTGTTTTTTTATTTCACTTTTTTGGAGTCACTTTTTTTTTTTTAGCAGTTTGCCTGAGATTGTGGATCCATCCTCATTTCTCTTCCTCTCCTGTCTTGTTGTCTGATTTTCTACACCCAGCGTTAGTTCGTCTGCTACAACAACTTTTAGTGGGTGATGGTAACAGAAGTAACAGTGTCATGGAGAAAACTCACCTCTACTTTACTCTTCAGTTATACACGTGAGTCCGACAGGCCGGTTATAGTTTCAGTGTCGGGGGCCGTGGCAGCTCTTTGTTGCCTCTTGTTCTGAGAGTTGTTCATTTTTTCAAACAGTGTCGATGACATTTGAAAAAAATATCTTGCTACCATATGTCACTCAAAATATACCAATAATAGATCTGCCACTGTTTATCTTCAAGTATATCACAGGCAAGATGAAGTCATATGACCCCCCCCCCACACACACACATACTGTACATATATGCAGAAGTTACTTTGAGGAAGTTCACTGTCATCATCACAGGAAGTAAATCAACATCATAATATAGAATCAGCAAAATCCCACTCATTTCTCCTGATAACAATAACCTCAGAAACAGATACTGTCACGCTAAGTTGACATCGCCAAAACATAGACTCAACAAAAATCATGCAGACATTATTGTGAACAAGCAACGTCTCATGGAAGTTAATGTCCATTCTGAGGAAGAAGCAGTAGTTCAGTACTAAAGTACTAAAGGCTCAAATATCAGAAGTATCATACAACAATGTAAAACTATTGTTGTATGCAGAATAACTTTCTATTTTCCCCATATTATGATTTATGTTTTTGTATTCAGGAGATGATCAGGAGAAATGTGACAGAACTGAACGATTCTTTAATAATCCAGGACTTTCAAACTAGATTTCGAAAGTTTGAAACAATTCAGATTTCGAAATCTAAATCAGACAAATTTAGAAATATTTTGGTGGTTACACCTGCCGACAGTTAGACAAACCAGGACGACAACCAGGTTCAGACTCTGAGGTTGATCTGTCTGTTGTTACCACTGATTATTTACATCATCATGTCTTTACATCAATAAACTGAAACTTTACAATAATTATAAATACAGCAGTTGATTTTTTCTAAAATTGGCTTATTATAGGGTAACAAACAACAAAAGCAAGAGGCACAATTAACAGTAATTGTCTGCAGCCTAACACATACTTGGAGTGTAGAATAAGTGAGGAAAAGCAAAAACAACAAGCAGAGAAAGTGGTTAACGACAGAAACCTAATCAACTCAAGCCAGTAACAAGTTAATTTACTGTAAACGGACCAAAGGCGACAGCAGCTAGACACACACAGGCTTTGTGTCACAGAGGCAGCTGCTCACATTAAATCCCAACTGCCTCCATTCTAAGGAGCGCTTCACTTTTTAGTGGGAGTGAATTACCTGGGCCAGCTCAGTGGGTGGAGGGCCAGGGTACCTGTCCAATCAGTGAAGGCACTGAGGCAGGTGGAGCACGTGTTGACTGGCCCTCTGATCAGGAAAGATTTGGACGCGTGTAACAAGTCTTGGCCTCCAATCCACACACACACAGACACACACACACACACACACACACACACACACACACACACACACACACACACACACACACACACACACACACACACACACACACACACACACACACACACACACACACACACACAGACACACACACACACACACACACACACACACACACACACACACACACACACACACACACACACACACACACACACACACACACACACACACACACACACACACACACACACACACACACACACACACACACACACACACACACACACACACACACACACACACACACACACACAAACACACACAGACACAAACACACACACACACACACACACACACACACACACACACACACACACACACACACACACACACACACACACACACACACACACACACACACACACACACACACACACACACACACACACACACACACACACAGCAGGTAGGAGAGAGTCCAGGCCCTTCAGGCCATGACAGGCACCACCACCTAAGTACTAGGCCACTGTGAGCTTTCCTGATTATGACTTTAATAACTCAAGTATTTAGAGAATTAAATATCTCAATGCAGTGAGAAATGTCAATGTAACTGTGAGGAACGGGGGGTGACAAGCTGACAAGCTGCCAAACGGAACTGTTACTGTACGACTAAACTCAGTGTGTGTCTCAGACAACATGAAACATCTGACTGTGTCAGCAGTTAGTAAATGACATAACAAACCTCTCAAACTGAACATAAAGAGTCTGATGTGGATCAGATTTAGTAATTTATTAGGACATTCTCTGCAATAAACTGTTTAATTTAAAGAAAACATCAGATTCTTTCCATGTGAAAAAAGACGCAGAGGAGACTCAGTCAGACAGGTGGAGACGTTAGGGAGGACAGGCATCGAAGTTCTGCTGTAAAACGCCTCCCACTCATTTCTCTTAAAATAATATTTCAGAGATTTTTATGCTCCACCTACTCGAAGCTGACATCGCCAAAAAAGAGAAAGAAGTAAAATATGCAGAAGTTAATGTGGGAGAATGAAGTCTCACTCATGACAGGAAGTAAATGTCCATCCTGTCTGTGAAGCAGCAGTTCAGAGACTCTGACAGTGAGAACAAGAGACAAATGAGAGAGAGAAGAACGATGGCTGAATTCAGACGGATTCCAACGGTTTTATTTCTCATCCTGATGAGTCACTTCACAGGTGAGTGAACATCGAAATAAACCAGGTTCAAATAAAACTTTATTAATAATGTTTTTTAGAAAAGAATGAAAGGATTTGAAAACTTCTGTATCTAAACGTATCGATTCATTTCCTGATTTATTTCTCATCTTCTATAAAACAGTAACTGGAAAAAATTCCTACTTCACTGTCAGAGATGGAGATGACGTCACTTTACCTTGTGAGAATGTGAAAGATGATCAGGATCAATGTGACAGAACTGACTGGATATTTAATGATCCACAATATACTGGGACAGTGATGCTGGTTAGACATGGACAGATTGAAAAAACTCAGATTTCCAAATCTAAATCCGACAGACTGAATGTGACAGAGAAATGTTCTCTGATTATAAAGAAGGTCACAGAGGAAGATGTTGGACGTTACAGCTGCAGACGACAAGGTTCAGACTATATGGTTCATCTGTCTGTTGTTACCAGTGAGTATTTACATCATCATATTTTTACATAAAACTGTTTGTTCCATCAATAAACTGAAACTTTATAATAATTCTGATTAAACAGTGATGTAGTTCATTTTACTCTGATTCTCTTTCTCTCTCATTATCTCCATCTTCACCAGTGACTGAACATAAAGAAAATGACAAGATCCTGATCAACTGTTCTGTGTCGACATATATAAACAATAAACTCTCAGTGAAGTGGTTGTTTCATGGGAACAATGAACATCACAAAATTTGAAAGAATCAACAACATTTTACACTGTTGTGTTTTATCTGTTTCTCGTAATTTCTCATCGACACTAAAGTCGTTAAAGTGTGAAGTGACTGATCCTGATGGAAAAGTTCATCAGTTTCCCTTCAGACGTCCGTCCTCAGGTGAGAAAACAGGTGAGAACATGATGATTGTTTGAACTAAAACATTTGTTCATGTGATGGATGTGAAGTTTGAAGATGACGTCATTATTTCAAACGTAGTTCCAACAGACAGTAAACACGAGGTTTTCACTAGGTGACGACACAAACCCACAAACCACTGAACCAACAACAACTGTTGGAAACTCAGGTCCAAGCCCAACATCCATCAGTGCTGCTGCAAAGAACCTTCAAGGTGATTCGGATCATTTCTAAGACTTTGCTCGACTGGGTTTGAACACGACTGTTTCTTCTTTTCCAGTTTCGTGGCTCCTTGTTGTGATTGTGGGATTAATTACAATCCTGATAATTGTTGTGATGGTCTGTAGATTTAAGAGAAGAAAAGGTGAGTGAACCTTTAAAAAAAATTACCTGGACCTAATTTCTGTCTTTAGAAGCTACAAGCAACATGTTTAATTATTTTCAGGAAGAAAAAAGAAGATGAACGAAAACACTGTGAGTTTAATATCTAATAATGAATGTTTCCATGGCATAAAAAACTGCACATTTATTCATTTTCAATCACTGTTACTTTATCTGTGCATTTAGCAGAAAATATGTATAAATAAAACAGACCTGTACTGAGAAACAAATGTCAACAATCAGTGAGAGCAGATTAAAAAACAGAATAATCATAAATCTGTGCAAATATTCTAACAACTTTCACAGAAACTGTGTTAATGTCACTACTGTATGATTGTTTCTTTGTGTTTTCAGGCTCTGGGTTTAAACCCTGCAGAGCCTCAGTCTGGTCCAGGAACCCGCCAGGACACGGTGAGACCCGCATTACACACTGTCCACTGGGACTAATGAGTCCAGAAAACCACGATCCACATGTTACTGTTGTCTTCACTGTGCAGACTGATCCTGAAGATGGAGTTTCTTACGCCTCCGTCAGCTTCACCAGGACCAACAGGAAAGTCCAGGTGAGCTGAACTTCTTAGATTTTCCTCTAGCGCCACCTTCAGACCGACATGTGTCGTGGTCTGATGAGCAGAGAAAAGCTGCTGCAGCTGCTGTCAGGTTCTGTTGGTTTACGATTTACATGCTGCTGTTTCCTTCCAGCTTCAGAAGAAACACGATGAAGGTGAAACAGTGACCTACAGCTCTGTGAAAACCTCTTCCCCTTCTGTTGGAGCCTCCACTGATCCCAGCATCATCTACACCATCATCAACCAAAAAAGAAATAACTGAGAACAGTGGAGTTACATCTGATATTAATTTACTTTTTATTTTATTTGACTTTATATTTTTTATTACATCTGACAGATTTCAGCTTCATCTCTTAGTAACCCTTAATAAATTACATTTAAAGTCCAAAGTTTGAAAAACACCTGTTTTTGAATTATTTACAGTAATTAAATAGAATATTATACATACATACATATAAAAAAAAAATTCCCCACTCGCCCCTTCTCTTTGGGGCGGTCTTACTTCTTCCTTCAAGCTCGGGTCCTCTACCAGAGGCCTGGGAGCTTGAGGGTCCTGCGCAGTATCTTAGCTGTTCCTAGGACTGCGCTCTTCTGGACAGAGATCTCAGATGTTGTTCCTGGGATCTGCTGGAGCCACTCTCCCAGTTTGGGGGTCACAGCCCCCAGGGTTCCTATCACCACGGGCACCACTTGTGCCTTCACCTTCCACATCTTTTCTATCTCCTCTTTCAGCCCTTGGTATTTCTCAAGTTTCTCGTGTTCCTTCTTCCTGATGTTGCTATCGCTCGGGATTGCTACATCTATCACTACAGCCTTGTTCTCCCGTTTGTCCACAACTACTATGTCCGGTTGGTTGGCCATTACCAGTTTGTCAGTCTGTATCTGGAAGTCCCACAGGATCTTAGCTCTGTCATTCTCAACCACCTTTGGAGGTGTGTCCCATCGTGACTTCGGGACTTCCAGTCCGTACTCGGCACAGATGTTCCTGTGTACTATGCCAGCCACTTGGTTATGGCGTTCCATGTATGCCCTGCCTGCTAGCATCTTGCACCCCGCTGTTATGTGCTGGATTGTCTCAGGGCATCTTTGCACAGCCTGCACCTGGGGTCTTGCCTGGTATGGTAGATCCCAGCCTCTATTGATCTTGTACTCAGAGCCTGCTCCTGTGCTGCTAGGATTAGTGCCTCTGTGCTGTCTTTCAGTCCAGCTTTGTCCAGCCACTGGTAGGATTTTTCAATGTCAGCCACTTCTTCTATCTGCCGGTGATACATACCGTGCAGGGGTTTTGTCCTTCCATGATGGATCCTGCTCTTCCTGTCCTTGCTCCTCCTCTGGTTTTGCTGCCTGAGGTATTCACTAAGCACGTCATCACTTGGGGCCATCTTCCTGATGTATTCACGGAGCTTAGTTGTTTCATCCTGGATAGTGGCTCTGACGCTCACTAGTCCTCGGCCTCCTTCCTTGCGCTTAGCGTACAGTCTCAGGGTGCTGGATTTGGGGTGAAACCCTCCATGCATTGTAAGGAGCTTCCTTGTCTTGATGTCAGTGGCTTCCATCTCCTCCTTTGGCCAGCTTATTATGCCAGCTGGGTACCTGATGACCGGGAGGGCGTAGGTGTTGATCGCCCGGACCTTGTTCTTCCCATTCAGCTGACTTCTCAGGACTTGCCTTACTCTCTGGAGGTACTTGGTGGTCGCTGCTTTCCTTGCGGCCTCTTCGTGGTTACCATTTGCCTGCGGGATCCCAAGGTACTTGTAGCTGTCTTCCACATCTGCTATCTTGCCTTCTGGTAGTACAATCCCCTCAGTTCTGACTACCTTTCCTCTCCTCGCAACCATCCGGCCACACTTGTCCAGTCCGAATGACATTCCGATGTCTTGGCTGTATATCCTGGTGGTATGTATCAGCGAGTCGATGTCTCGTTCGCTTCTGGCATACAGCTTGATGTCATCCATGTAGAGGAGGTGGCTGACGGATATATATATATATATATATATATATATATCCACACACACATATATATATATACATACGCGTATGTATATGAGTGTGTGTGTGTGTATATATTTATATATATACACACACACACACACACATATACATACGCGTATATATATACACGTGTATGTATATATATATATGCACTTCAAATTTCAAGTATTTTGATGTTATTTTATATTATCATTTTAGATTCAGTATGTTTCCACAGCAGTTTTTCCTCTTCAGTGAATCAGATCAAGTAAAATAATATTTAAACCGGCCTACAGTGGCAAAAGTTGATTCTGAATCTGGTGGAATATGGTCAAAATGTCGAATATACTTTCTCTTTCATAACATAACGCATGGTTCTATTCTCTAATGTTTTGAAGTCAATGTTCTGTTCCTTTAATCTTGACAAAACCGTCAAAGTCACGGTGCTGTACAATCGTCCGGCAGAAATTACAGCCTGGTGGGCCAGAAACCGAGGTTCTCATCGTGGCCCCTGATAGGACTGTCTCTAAGGTGTCCTGCTGTATCGGGTCTCTAAGCTCTAATGTACGTTTCTCCATGAAATTTCTTGGTGTCGTTTTCGATCAGGATATGAGTCTTGATAATCATGTCAGTGCCTTGACTCGCGCATGTTTCTTTCACCTTAAAAATCTTGCCAAACGTCGGCCTATTGTGAAACACTCTGAGCTTGAAGTGATTATTCATGCTATTGTGTCATCACAACTTGATAACTGTAATTCCCTGTTCACATGTGTCAGCGTCTCCAGCTGGTGGAAAATGCCGACCTAATCACACAGACATTGTCACGTTAGGCCCATTTTCGCTTCCTTACTCTGGCTCCATGTTAGTTTTAGAAGTAACTTTAAGCTTTTAATTCAGACATTAAAAGCCCTTCACGGTCTGGGACCTGAGTTCTTCTCTGACGTCCTTCATCTCCATGCAGAGCTCTCAGTTCTGCCAACCAGAATCTGTTGTCCATGCGTCCCACCAGGCCTCCAACTAAGGACGATTGAGCCTTTGCTACTGTGGCTCCAAGACTGTGGAAGCGGGTGAAGCGGGTCTGGTCAGGACAGACGGGGACGACTGGAGGGTGAGTGGTGGCCTGGGAAAAGAGGAGAGGGTTAGAGAGGAAAGATGAATTAATCATTGAAGTAAGGGAGCTTAACGAGGCTTACTGCCCAGTGATGAAGGGACGGTGTGGGCCATCTCAGGGGCAGGGAATGCAAGGAAGTGGAAAAGTAACAACACAATTCACACAATACCAACTAAAATCTGCTAGCCAGGAAAAAGACACGCAGGGAAGCTCTCTGTAATTTCCCGTCTGCAAGGCTTAGATTCGTTCAGGAAATAAAACCAAAAATCTTCCAGACGCGAGGTATTCAAACTCATAAAAACAAGAGAGCAAAATTCCACAAATCAAAACCCCAAAACCTTCATGGAGGAAATTAGAGGCAGGGGGAAAAAACAAGAGGTAATCAGAAATCTTAAGAGACCTTAAATCAGATCTGAAGGAAGTGTGACCGGCGAAGTGCACGAGGATGTTCCGGCAAGGAGAGACAACAGGTGGCATGAGTTACACTAATTAGGAACAACTGGGAAGGGCAGAGTAGGAGAGGAAGGCAGAGGAGACAAATTTAACGGTAACCACGGCAACAGGGGTCAGGGTGGAGGCCATGACACAACGTTTTTTTATTGTTTTCACTTACTTATAGCCGGAGTGTCTGGTACTAAGCAAAAAATCTAATCAACCAAATCAATTTAGTTACCAATATTTCAGACACCCCCGTACTGTTTGTTGTGTGAAAAATTATTTTTTTTGTGCTTTTGTTTTGGTAATATTTAAGTAATTATATATTACAATTTATAAGTAAACTGGCAATTAAAGGCTTAAAAGTAATTAAAAGTTTTTTGAGCAGGTTGGAAGTAAAAAAAAATTGGTAGGACAGATGAGGAAAGAGAATATCAGAAATCAGAATATGAGCAGACGATCTTGTTTTCTTGTTCAAACTTGTGTTAAATATAAACAATGTATTTAACTGTTAAGTCTAGTATAAATGAGGACGAGTTTTACTGTGAGGAAACGTTTCTAAAGTTTTAAGTAAAAAGTTGATGAGGAGAGAATCTGCTGCTGTGACTGAGCTGATGATCAAACTCCTGCTTCAGTTCAACCAGAGACACGTCAGGTCAACATGTCAAATCCACAATGAGACAATGTCCTGAACTATCAGTGTCCCACCTACAGGACGAACAAACCACCAAACAAATACACAGTGTCTGTTCACGCACTTTATTTCTGACAGTGACGTGTTGGACACGCTGAAAATAAAAAGGACAGAGGAAGTTAAAGGTGTGAAGACAAATGTCCACATCAGTGCAGCTCGTCTTCTCTCTGACATATTTCAATAAAACAGAGACGGAATTACTGATGTTTGACAGAAAACATCAGCAATCAGGTGAAGAATCAGTGTCCTCGTCCTGAAGAGTTTGTGTCTTGATGTCCACAGTGAGACATGGGGACACTGAGTCCTAACAAACATCTGCTACATCAGTGCTGATGAGTTTCTCTGTTCCTTCATCTCATCGTTTGGTTCTGGTCCAAATTTCAACAGTCACAACAACAATGATCAGAGCAGTTAAACCCACAGAGACGATGATGAACCTCAGCAAACCTGGAAAATATTAAAAACATGTTTCAGCTTTTAGACACAAAGGGATAAAAACTGTATTTTCACTACGTCCCTGAAAACGTCCTGATGTTTGTTTTCTGCAAAAACCCACAAATCAAACAAAGACAGTCGAGCAAAGTCTTAGAAATGATCCGAATCACCTTGAAGGTTCTTTGCAGCAGCACTGATGGATGTTGGGCTTGGACCTGAGTTTCCAACAGTTGTTGTTGGTTCAGTGGTTTGTGGGTTTGTGTCGTCACCTAGTGAAAACCTCGTGTTTACTGTCTGTTGGAACTACGTTTGAAATAATGTCGTCATCTTCAAACTTCACATCCATCACATGAACAAATGTTTTAGTTCAAACAATCATCATGTTCTCACCTGTTTTCTTAAATGAGGACGGACGTCTGAAGGGAAACTGATGAACTTTTCCACCAGGATCAGTCACTTCACACTTTAACGACTTTAGTGTCGATGAGAAATTAGAGGGAGTCTTGATAATATACACAACAGTGTAAAATGTTGTTGATTCTTTCACCACTTGATTGTGATGTTCATTTTTTCCGAATGAAACAACCACTTCACTGAGAGTTTAGTGTCTTCATATGTCGACACAGAACAGTAGATCAGGATCTTGTCATTTTCTTTATGTTCAGTCACTGGTGAAGATGGAGATAATGAGAGAGAAAGAGAATCAGAGTAAAATTAAGTTCATCACTGTTTAATCAGAATTAATAAAGTTTCAGTTTATTGATGGAACAAACAGTTTGATGTGAAAATATGATGATGTAAATACTCACTGGTAACAACAGACAGATCAACCTCAGAGTCTGAACCTGTCGTCTGCAGGTGTAACGTCCAACATCTTCCTCTGTGACCTTCTTTATAATCAGAGAACATTTCTCTGTAACATTCAGTCTGTCGGATTTAGATTTGGAAATCTGAGTGTTTTCAATCTGTCCATGTCTAACCAGCATCACTGTCCCAGTATATTGTGGCTGATTGAGCATCCAGTCAGTTTTGTCACATTGATCCTGATCATCTTTCACATTTTCACAAGGTAAAGTGACGTCATCTCCATCTCTGACAGTGAAGTAGGAAATTTGTCCAGTTACTGTTTTATAGAAGATGAGAAATAAATCAGGAAATGAATCGATACGTTTAGATACGTGTCTCATCCTTTCATTCTTTTCTAAACTTCATTGTTAATAAAGTTTTATTTGAACCTGTTTTATTTCGATGTTCACTCACCTGTGAAGTGACTCATCAGGACGAGAAATAAAACCGTTGGAATCCATCTGAATTCAGCCATCGTTCTTCTCTCTCTCATTTGTCTCTTGTTCTCACTGTCAGAGTCTCTGAACTGCTGCTTCACAAACAGGATGGACATTTACTTCCTGTCAAGAAGGACACGTCACTACCTCAATGTGACTTCTGAGTATTTTTAGTTCTTTCTATTTGATATTAATGTTGACTATATGCAGGTGGACAATATCATTTTTTACATTCAAACAGACTAAAGGTCATTTTTAATCCAACATGAAGCTGTTTAAGGTGAATTGTTGAACACTGAGACTCAACAAGTGCATGTTGTGTCCAGTTTATTTGTGACAGTGACGTGTTTGACACCCTGAAAATAAAAAGGACAGAGGAAGTTAAAGGTGTGAAGATGTTCCTTTTGTTCGGCGTTTGCATGAACGCAGCAGCAGATAATGTTTATGAAAAACCCACAGGAGTCATGGTGACGATTGACAGAACAGACAAACACAGTCAAACTCCTCGTCCTCCAGAATGTGACACGCTGATACTGTAGCAGCTGGAAACAGCACAGATCAGATGATGTGTTACCATGACGATCAGGGGGCGACAGCAGCTGACCTCTGGGCGTTGGACACGTCTGACCAACAGGGGTCAGCGGCTGGTCTTGGTGTTAAACCATGTGGGAAAAGCAGCAGCAGATCCGTTGGTTTGTTCTTCTCCTAATATGAAGTTCAGCATCAGAAAGTCTCCAAGCTGCACAAACAGTCAATGATTCTAAAGACGGGAGACAAAGAAGTCGTTTTTTTATCCTGATTAAAGTCATTTCCAATATAATTTCTTTTGTTTCTAAATTCATCTTCAGAATTTTAAGTCATTTGGCTCTTCATCAGTTTAATTAATCTTTTGTTTTCCTGAGTATCATCTCAACATCAACATCCTCCTCATCTTCTCCGAGTTAAACCTTTTGTGCTTCCCTCTCCTGGTTCAAGTCGTCTCTCACAGACTCACATCAGGTCATTGGCAGTTGTCTCTACAACCTCCAACACCAACTTCCTGTCTGCATTCTTCATCTTACACTGTGTTAATAACATGTAATATTACACATGGAACCATTTTGATCTGACATTATATGGAACATCAGCATATTTAGTCCAAGCTCAAACAGACGTTGTGCTGAGTGTCCCACCTGTTACAGAACATAATAAAATCACAATTAAGACGATTAAGTGTTTTTTTCAAAGCCTCTGCGTAAAAACGTGCCTTTGTATTGTGGGTTTAGTTTCACATTCCCAAACACCATATGATTATGTGCTATTTTTCTACAGTAAGCTCCATAAATGGATCGATTTCTTCAGCGGCTGCCCTCCCCCATCTCTCTCCCTTTATCTGCTGTACACACGTCCTGGACGGTCCTTCCTGTGCCGATCATATGTTATTATTAATTATCCAGCGCTCACGTCAGTCCTGGCACAGGGTGAAACAGACATCACATTAATGTGACACTCATATATTTTTACTTGAAGAAGTGAATTTTCCCTCGTTCCTCCATCCTTGGTAAATGACAGCAGGGGAAAGGTCAAAGGTCAACTCCACTGGGTCAATGAATTTTTTGCACGTTTTCCGTGAGATGCTGCCTCCTCCTGGTGAACTCGTCTCATTACGAAATATGTTGCTAATGTACCTGAATATTGTAGCTTCACTCAAAGACAGTAAATATGTGAGTTCACACTGAAATTACCTCTAACTTAATTAAAACTAGTAACTAACTAAATTATGCATTTTAGTATTGTTGTCCATGATGTGTATTGTGTTTTAATGGAGGTTCAGGCCTCCAGCCGTGGGTGTGGTTGGTTTACTAGGAGTTCGCTCATTTGTATGCTGCATGTTTTAGGTTTGTATGGTTGGTGCTGTTGAATGTGATTTTGCCTTGTTGTTTGGATGAAAACAGAATACTCCCAGCCTCGTACCGGCGGCTGGTTGGTCTCCCAGTCATAGTATGATGACTTGTTTTCTTTTATCTTCTAATTTTAGGATTCAGTTCAATTGTTTTGACTAAATGGCCCGTTAAGTCAAGAGGAAGTGAACAGATAGACAAAAGATCAAACAAAGGGACCAAACTTCAGACCAGGGCAGTAAACAAGAACAAACAAACCATCAGAGGAAGAATCAATGTACGAGGGTATGCAAGTATGAATGTGTGAAGGATCCTGACGAACTGGCAACACAGTGAAGGGAGAACTGAGTTTAAATAAATGGGAAAACAGGTGAAACCAATAAGGAGAAAACGAGGTAAGAAAAGGAATCCTTATGAAACCAACAGGATAAAAAAGGCAACGCTACAAAGTCCAAAACAGAAAATAAACAAAAATGACACCAACAAATGTCCATTATCCTGACAATCAATCCCCTCAGCCCCTTTCAAACCGCTAAACTGGGAGCAACTGAGCAAAGGTGCTCTCTGAGCTTGCCAATTTTGATCTAGAAATCCGATATAAATCAGGTCAAGCAAATGTAAATGCAGATGTCTTGTCAAGGCAGAATGGGATTTTAGGTCTAAGTCCAACCACTGTCCTCTCAGAGGAGCTTAGGAACTCATTGAAGACAGGAACTTTGCAAAGTACAAATTGTTTATCCCAGGCTGCCCTGGTGTCTCCATGGGAAGTGGAAACTCACCTTACTGTCTTGCAGGGAGAGGACCCAGTGATTAAGGAGTTTTGAATCTTGACCAGGCCAGGAAGAGACGGGTGCTTCACCAATGGTTTTGAGGTTAGTGAAGCAGTGGGATAAATTAATTGAAAAGGAAGGAATCCTCTAACGTCAGGTGGAGCCACCCGAGGGAGGACCAGCGTGGTGTCAGCTTTTGGTACCTCATCAGATGCAGAGTGAAGTCCTTAGTCTTCTTGATAACCGTGGCCATCAAGGTGTGGAAAGAACTACTCCTGATTCAGAGAAGATGTTACTGGCCAGGTGTGAACGGTTCCATTGAAGCATAATGCAGGACTTGTGATTTCTGCAGGTTATCTAAGGATGTCCATACCCAACCTAGGAGCTTCATGGAACATCTAATGGCAGCGAAGCTAAATGATATTATGAACCTTCATCTGATGGCCAAGAAAATGTGTTAATTATGACAGATGTGTTTTCTAAATATGTTCAGGCTGTTCCAACTAGACATCAAACTGCAGGTACAGTAGCTGAGGCTTGTTAGAAATTAGTTTTATGTTTTTGGACTCCCTCACCAGATTAATTCTGACCAAGAACGCCGTTAGACAGCAGTTATGTGGCATGTACAATATTGCAAAAACTAGAACACAACCATATCAACTATAATGTAATGGACAATGTGAGCGTTTAACTAGAACCCTGCATGACCTGCTCCGAACACTACCACATGATAAGAAAAATCTACAGGGCATTCACATTGTTACGTCTTTTATTTTTAAAGAGAAACTCCAGAGATCAGAGGATGCAACATATCAGGAAGGATGCCCGACACAAAGTAACTTATAATCAACAGTCTTTATTTCTTTGAAGTAAGGGGGAAAAAAGTAATTCATAACCAAAACCAACCACCAAACACAAAGGAATAAGAAAGCAAAGAAGGAAGGAGACCCCGGCCAAAAGAAACACGATAGAAGAAGACGCAGGTCCAGCCCCCCAATGGGCCGTCACACTAGGCGTCTCCCCATGAACCTACTTACAAGAAACACATGAAACCCTCAGAAATGAAGATGAATAACGGAACTACTGGTGAACTCCAGCCCAAAATACACTAAAACAACAAAACCCCAGCACCTATCATGAACGGAGTAAAACTTATCTCCAACAATGGGAAGGAGAAACCTCCATAACAAGAACAACTGCGTGTGTTTGCCCTCTGCCCGTCTTCCCTTTGTCCCCTCATCCTCCCTCCACCTGAGCACCATTGAATTCGAGGGAGGGACCAGAGGGAGAAAAAGGAACAGAAACCGGAGAGTATCATAACACACGTTTATGAGATTTCTGGTTAAAGTCATTCTGGAAATAAAGACCGACCTGTTTTTCTCAACAAAGATCATTTTCTAACCAGTTAACAAGTACAATAATAACAGATAAAAATCTGCTGTTATCACAAGTTGACATGTGTTATAATGCTACTTGTTGGGTTGGTTGATGAGGGTGTAGATGATGCTGGGATCAGTGGAGGCTCCAACAGAAGGGGAAGAGGTTTTCACAGAGCTGTAGGTCACTGTTTCACCTTCATCGTGTTTCTCCTGAAGCTGGAAGGAAACAGCAGCATGTAACACGTAAACCAACAGAACCTGACAACAGCTGCTGCAGCTTTTCTGTGCTCATCAGATGACGACACATGTCGGTCTGAAGGTGGCGCTAGAGGAAAAGCCAAGAATTTCAGCTCACCTGGACTTTCCTGTTGGTCCTGGTGAAGCTGACAAAGGTGTAGGAAACTCCATCTTCAGGATCAGTCTGCACAGTGAAGACAACAGTAACATGTGGATCGTGGTTTTCTGGTTCCCACTTGAACAACGTTGGACTCATTAGTCCAGTGAGTCTAACTTTGTAACAGTCAGCTTGGATTTAGTTTTTGTCTCTTTTCCTTCCACTGATTCACCCATCAGCTTCAAAACGCCTCATTCAATATGAGCGACGTCATAAAATCTAAATACTGATTTAGTCTGTGAGAATATACTGAAATTCAGACTTACAGTGTTTTCATTCATCTGTGTTTTCTGTTCTGAAAAGACAAACCACAGAGTCACATCAAAAGCTAAAACGCAGATTTATCCAACAATTTTCATTAGAAACTTTTTGTGAGTGAATGTTTTCACCTTTTCCTCTTTGACATCTTTTGACTGTAACAATAACAATTATCATGAGTGAAGCAAAACCCACAGTCACAACGACGATCCACCACCACCAGCCTGGACAGACAAAGACAAAGACAACAGTCAAATCATTTTTACCTTTTCTTCTTCAAAAATAAATCTTACATTCAATAAATTATATGTATAACATTTAAATATAACTTGACTTAAATGTTTCATATAAATGTTTATATATGTCTTAAAAGAATCTTAAAAGTCATAAAAAAGTCTTAAAAATCTTAAAAGTTAAATGAAGTCATTAATCTTAAGTTAAATAATATATGTATAAAATCTTAAATCTTAAACAATGTCTATATATATATGTTAATATATATAAATAAATGTACATCTTAAGAATGTTATTAATTGTCAAATTAATTATATTATATTCTTCTGTTTATTAATTATATTAACACGATCAAACATCAAAGCATCACCTGTTGTTCCACCTGTTGTTCCATCTGAGGACTGAGGGCTGAAGGGAAACTGCTCACTTGTTCCCGCCTGTTCGTCAGTCACTTCACAGTGGAATAATCCAAAGTCAGAGTCCAGAAAGGAGACGGTGCTGGAGCAGCTGGACCGAGACGCGTTCAGGTGTCCGACACTTTCGGACTCATCTGTCCCAGCAAACAGCCACGTCACTGTGTGTCTGCAGGGTCCACGGTCCCACACAGAGCAGGCGAGCGTCGTCGTCTCCCCGTCCCTGTGTTCACTCACTGGTGGACATGTTGGCAGAGTAAAGTCAGCGTGTTGCTCACTATGAATGTTTCCGTTTATTGATGGAACAAACGATGATGCAAATACTCACTGGTAACAACAGACAGATGAACTGAAGAAATTAGGTTTTCATCCGATTTAAACTGTTGACACGCGTAATGTCCAGCGTCTTCCTCTGTGACCTTCTTTATAACCAGAGAACAGTTCTCTGTCACACTCAGTCTGTCGGATTTAGACATCCGAGTGTTATTAATCTGTCCATTTCTAAACACCACGTCCACTTGTCTTTGCTCTGACCCACTGAAGAGCCACTCAGTTTGATCACATTTGTCCTGATCACGTTGCACAATCTCACAAGGCAAAGTCACGTTGTCCCCAGCTCTGACAATGAAGGAGGACAACTGTCCATTTGTCCTTGCTACAAAAACAAGACAGAAGTTTGAACAATAGGAATATTAAATGATCAGTGCAGATACAACAGTCATTTTTAAATGTTTGAAATCTTCAGTTTAATAATTTTCAAAATTTTAATCACAATCAGTGAAAAACTTACAATGAAATAATTAATGACTGGTTTATTTCGATGTTCACTCACCTGTGAAGTGAATCATCAGGATGAGAAATAAAAGCGTTGGAATCCGTCTGAATTCAGCCATCGTTCTTCTCTCTCTCGTTTGTCTCTTGTTCTCACCGTCAGAGTCTCTGAACTGCTGCTTCACAAACAGGATGGACATTTACTTCCTGTCATGAAGGACACGTCACCTCATCACCCTAAATATACACTTTTCATTTTTGTCAATGTAGATTTAAACAAGTTGAGAGCATCAGAATCTGATTTTAAAAATTCTTGAACAGAACTAAAAAGCTGATGTTCCATAAATTTTACTTGCTTTACTTTGAAGACCAACAGTTAACAAAAAGTATATTTTAATCAGTTTATCAGAAAAATAAGAAGAAAAACTGAGACAAGAATAAACAACAGGATCCTGAAAAATTATTACTAATACAAACAATCTAAATAACATAAACGAGCAGCTCCAGGTTTGGAGGCTGTTTTACTTGTGGCCTGGATAACGGTCGGGGAGGTTTGGGGCTTCGGTTTGGATCAGATGACTTACAAGTATGATGTTGTAGTTTCATGTTGTTGCTCTGCACGTTTTCTTCAACTAAATTTAAATGTGGATTTAAAAATGAAGCAAGAATGAGAAAGAGAAAATACTATTCAGTTTTACCTTTAGCTTTTTATTTTATAAATGAATGTAACTGAAAACATTATGAAATATGATCAGATTTCTATTTTCAAGTGAAGTACAAGAAAGCTTATAAGCAGAGCAAATAAAAAAAAGCTTTCTTGACCAAATTAAATGTGATTTTTCTGAACTGACAGCAGCAGGAAAAAAGCCTTGAGCCAAATCTTCAACGTGGAGACGAAGGACACGATCCACAGATGATGTGGAGAGAATCTGCTGCTCTGACTGGACTGATGACCAACACACACACGAGAAACTTCAGGTCCAAATGAAAATTCAGCTGCTGCACAGACTGTGCAAGCAAAAGTGATGCAGCTCAAATTCTGCCTGTAAAAACACAATCTGACCAACATCACTGCTGATGATGAAAAACACTCACAAAGAAAGTTGCACTTTAATATTAATGCAGCTCTTGTTCTTTAGATCATCTAAAAATAACGTTTGACAGAACAAACAGGTGAAGAGTCAAACTCCTGTTGCTCGTTGTGTCACAAACTGTACGTTAGTGGTTTGAGACGTGTTTGTCTGAGAATTGAGGGGGAGGTGATTGGTGAGAATGTGGGTTTCACAGCTGACAGTGGGACAGAAACAAACACGCTAAATCAAAGAAGACGCTCACTGAAAGGTTTGGTTCACTAAGACTCCAGCAAAATGTAAAATATGCACATGTGAAGAAACCTGCACGTGCATCCATTTGTATCATTTCATTTAACTTTAATACTCGGGTGATGACAAACGATGGCCGACCAGCATATGGAGGCGCTTCAGCGGTCGGCTTTTATTTTGGAAATGTGGGTGACAACAGCCGCACCAGCAGCAAAGATCTGGTGGTTTCTTCTTCTCACTTCAGTCTCAATGTTTAGAAGCTGCACATATAAAAAAATGTGGGGCAAAGGCTCGTGAGATGAAGCTGATTGTGGTTTTACCACACTGTTCACACCTAACACAGAAGATCGTACATGTAACACATGTACTGCTTGTTGTCTCGCCTTGACAAACACGTCTGCTGTTTGTACATCTGCAGGATGATTTCGCAGCAGAGAGACAGATGGTGCTTCAGGGGAAAAACTACCTGTTTGAATCCCACGTTAGTCGATGCAACTAAACATGTGCATCAACCGACGAGCTGAATGTCATTTGGCTGGTTACAATGCGCACTGTGTGATGTCACAGTTGGTGTGATGACAGCAAATACTGACTAAGTGTCAAAGTTTTCGTTTTACGGAGCCATAGAATACTGGACACAGGAGGAAGGTTGAGAAAGTTTATTGATGCTGTCTATAAATAATGGCACAGGAATACAAGTGGGAATGGTAGTGGTGAACCGGAGATAATTGGAAGGTCACAGGTGATAGCAACACGCTGGAGAAGAGACCAGGTCAGACCCAGATGTGGGGCCAGTACATTTTATGGCCCCCTCGGATGCCAGATCAGACATGACCTCGTGAACTTGAGGCTGAGGTGAGAGCAGATGCCAGGACCGGAATGGGAGCTTGCACAGAGGCAGACAGGGCAGGAACACTGAAGTCAGCTAACCCAGAACCCGGAACAGGAATAAGATTAGAAGACTCGACTCCACCAGAAGCGGGTTCCAGCAGGTTAAGAACCTCGGGGACCAGATCCTGTTCAGGCAAGTCATTAACAGACTCAGAAAGTCATTGACAGACTCAGATGGCAGAATCAGGGCAGAAATGTCTCTCCTGAAAGCGCTCACACCTTCCAGGACCCGGTGTGCCCCAGGCAGATCCAACAACCAGGGCCTGGATTTAAAAAGGCCCTCCAGCTGGCTTGCTGGACCTCAAGGTCTCCTGGGGTCAATGTAGTCTCCCAAGTCATAACAGTAACTGACCAATACCAGGACATTGCTGACATTGGGTGGAGTCCAAAGCAAGTTCAGCTGGTAGCAGGGAAGGAGAACGAGTCTCAGAAATACAGTCAGAGGGGGATTTCTCTTTTGGAGGTTGAGGGCTAGGAGACCTGGTGTGGCGGGGCTTGCGGTGTCTGGCTGGTCATTTCCTATGTGTGGGGATGTTGATGGGCTGTGGCTCAGAATCTATAGGAACAAGGGCGGGCTGGGGAGATGAGTAGGCCGGAGCAGGAACTGGAGCATGTGTAGTAGGTGTTGATGCGGTCACGCTGACCCTTGTGAGAGGTGCAGAATCTGGCGTGTTGTTGGTTCGAGCACAGGAGGAAGCAGGGTGTTCGATCATCTCAGCGCAGGAATTGGAGCTGGACGAGCAGATGCAGGATGAGGGACAGCAGCAAGAGCAGGAACAGAACCAGAAGAAGTGCTGGCTGACGCAGGAGCACAGGTGACTGTGGCTGGGACTGGTGCGCGTGGGGTCTGAGATTTGGACTTTGTCTTGTCTCTGAGGCATTTGCAAAAATAAGGATCCAACTGACGTTGTGGGCGGATGGTGAGACAGGAAGCCTTATAGCTACTTAGAGGGTAAAATTCATTGTCAGTTTGTGTTTTGTACCAAACCCAAAACTCAACTGCTTAAATTGGGTTCATGGTGATTCTGCCTCCTGGGGTCCAATCTTTTGCTCAGATCGTACTATCAAAGGGTTTGTTTTAACGACCCATAGAATAGTGGACACAGGAGGAAGGTTGAAGTTGAAGTTTATTGATAATGTAAATGAATAATGGCACAGGAACACAAGTGTGAATGGTAGTGGTGAACCAAAGATGAATGGCAGGTCACTGGTGATAGTTAACACACTGGAGAATGCAGGTAAATAGCGGGGCAGGAAGGGAGCGGCTCTAAAACTAATATTCTGTCAGAATTTTAGTCTTTGGACCCAGAAGTAGAGGACACAGGAGGAAGGTTTTGAATATTTATTGATGTAAGAACAGAATGAATACAGTGAAGTGGGGGGTGGGGAATCTGTTACAAGTGCCAGATACACAGGGAAGAACCAGGAGAGGCAGGATGGGGAAGGACTTGGTGGGTAGAGGTGAACAGGCTACGGGGGACGAGGATGAGCAGACAGATAAACCAGGTACTGGACAGGATAACAGGTGAATGACTGTTCAGCAGGCAGGTTACCAATGTACCAGTTAGCAGATGACCCGAAGATGGCCAGCAGATGCGTTGTGCCTGTGCAGGCAGGTTACCCGAAGATGGCTTGATGGACAGTTGTGGCTTTGCAGGCAGGTTACCAAGCAAACAGGCAGGCACACAGAGTACGGAGGTCCAACATGAAATAAGCCAGTGTGGCTAGAAAACTTCCTGGGGAACTGAAGAGCAGTCATGAGGAACGATGATCTGGCCGAGAGCTGTGGTGAAATCCAAGTATAAATAGACAGGGGAGAACAGGTGAAACCAATTGAGGTCAATTATAGGTGGTGAAGTTGGCCGAGCAATAGTAGAACTGGGACAGGATATGGAGAAAAATGGGTAACAAAATAAAAGTCCAGGGAGGAAGTGGAGCTGAGTGGCCGAATCCTGACATATTCATAGAAGACAAAAAACAAAAATCAGCAAACTCTGAAACACTGTCCAAACAAACTGCTATTAACGAGAGTTCTCAAATTGACAGGGACCCTAGAACCAGAATAAACAATCCCACAGAATGCACAGCTGTCCAAGACTTACAATATAGAGATCACTAGAAGGGAGGCTGAGGCTGGGTTAGGTACCGATCGGTGCACAGGTAGACGGGCGTGATGCAGGCTTGGCCGGTGAGTATGGGTAGCCAGGTTACCAGATGAACAGATAGGAAACCAAGACAAGGAGGCAGGTAAATCAAACGAGCAGGCAGGTTAACTGTAGACAGGTTCACAGAGGAGCTTAGCAGGCAATCTTCCCATGGAAATGTTAGCAGGGAAACAGGGAACCAGGATCCAGAGCGTAACAAGAATGGTGTTGTAAAGTGATGATGCAGAGACACGATCTGAAAGAGAGATGTGGGGAAAGTGAGGTATAAAGGGGGGAACAGGTGAAAAGAATCCAGGTGAGTGATCGGTGGTGAGGTTTGCAGAATTAACAAAAGAGCGGGAACAGGATGTGGAAAAAAGCAGGCAACAAAATAAAAGTCCAGGCGAGGAAGTGAAAATGAGGGGCTGAATCGTGACACTAAGACCCGAAACATTTGCACATGTCACAAGTGTTTTTGGATTATTTGGTTTTGTCAGATTTAAAACATGACACAAAAACCCTCATATTAGCTTTTTACCAACTTATGGAAAACATTCTCAGATTTACCTTTAGTAATACTGTTTGTGGATCACTTGTTCTGTCATCGTATCAACATCCTCGTCTCTTTGACTCCTCATCATCGTCATCGTCACCATCTGTGCTGCCATCTTCTGGCTGAAGTCTTGTCTCACAGATCAGCATCAGCTCTTCTCTGTCCCAGTGGGTCTGAACTGCTGCTTCCTAAAGTTACTGTGTGCGACTTTTTTTTTACACATTTCTAATAGAAATATGCTCCAACACTTGACACAGACTAACTGAACATGATGAAAATGTACTTCCTGTCATTAGTGACATCTCCCCTCCTCACATTTCCTCTCTTATATTTAATAATTCACATCTGTCTGGACACAAGCAACTAATATTTCAAACCAGTGTCACTCTGTATGAAGCAGTTATTCCTGATGATGTGTCTGACACCCTGAGGAGAACTAGGCCCGAGTTAGTGGGGATTGTGTCGACGGGGCACATGGGAACAAACAGGGGAACAAAACAGCAAGTTATACAAAAAATGTGGTTTAAAATGCTGCAATAACAACAGTGGTAAATATAAAACAGCTGAATATAAAAAGTTTCACAGTGGACAGAAAAAGAAGCATGAAAAACATGTACGTGGTTTTATTTCTTTATCCAAATGTTCTTTAACTAAAACCAATTACATCAAACGTTGCAAACATTATTACCACGTCCTCACTTTAGATAAAGAAACACCGGGGCAACCACAGCATCGGTGGTTCGATTCCCCGTCCTCCTGTGTCCCTGGGTAAGACACTGCAGGTGGCTTTGGATAAACGCGTCCGCTGAACGACTAATTGTAAGGAAATAGTTTTGTGTATTTACCTTCTGACCCTGGCAACTATTTTTGTATAATGTAAAACAAAGTTAGTCATTTTAAATATAACGTTTGATGAATGTAAAAGTGAACTACAACAAGGTTTTATGCTCAAAGGTCTGAAAAATGATCTTTTCTGCTAAAATTCAAAACATGAAAGGATTTTGTTTTGTGTTCAAACAACCTTTTATTTTTATTTCTATAAAAATACAAATAAATAGCAGAAAATAAAATGATAACCTACATTTAAAAAGTCTGTTATTGATTTCTCTTGTGGCTGTAAGTGATTTTGTGGCGTTTTCATTAGTTCTTGTTGATTTAGCTTTTGTAACCTGGACAAATGAAGTAACTAGAAACAAAATGCAGTCACCACCTCGAGTTTGGTTGAACTTTTTATTTTTGTGAATTTACACGTTTCCACCAAATCAAACATGGTCCAGGTCTGGGCATCTTATATTTTAATAGTTTTGCTATTTATTATGTTTTTTAAAAATATAGACGAAGGAGATTAAATAAAAATGCGTTTAAAAACTGGGAGCGACAAACAAATGTACGGGAAAAGAAGCAGGTTGTAAAGAATAAGCCACATTGTATTTTAGCTCTTTATTCTCTTGTTCTCACCAAACTGCTGCTTCTTCAACAGGATGGACATTTACTTCCTGTCGTGAAGGACACGTCACTACCTCACATTAACTTCAGAGGGTTTTTATTTCTTTGTCCGTTCACAGTGAATGAAGATGTTTTCTTGAAAACAGGAGTCATGGTGATGTTGGACAGAAACTGTTTTTATCCATCTGTGTTTTGATTCTCTGAAAAAGAAACAGTTATAGATTTAACAATGAGAATATTAAAAGAAACTAAATCTTTAGTTGTAAATATTTATCAGTGAATGTTCCCACCTTTGATTCGGGTCCAAATGTAAACTGTCACAACAACAGTGATCAGTGCTGCTAAACCCAAGGAGACGATAATGAACCTCAACAAACCTGGAAAAAAAAATCCAAACACCTTCTTATAATTTCTGCCTCGGGTTTCTGTCTAAAATTTATTAGACAAACAATTCCGTTTTTTGTTTGTAAACATGTTCAATGATTTCTATTAGAATATTACTGATATTAAATAAGTTTGTACATTTGGTTTTTAGATTGAATTTCAAATCATTTCAGACTTTAAATTCCTTAAATGACCAAATGTTTTAGTGTTAAACATCTCATCGAGTTTCACCTGTTTGGTCAACTGGGGACGGACGTCTGAAGGGAAACAGCTGAACTTTTCCATCACCATCAGTCACGTTACATATCAGGAATTCAGAATTCTTTGACAAGTAAGTAAAGCGAGAATCCTCAAACGTCACGTTGGTTGAGCAGCCAGAGTGCGACACCTTCACGTCGGTTCGATTCTTTTCCACGTCTTGACCCGGAAACAACCACTTCACTTTGTGTCCACAGCGTCCATCTGTCCACACAGAGCAGCTGAATGTCACCTCGTTTTCGTCCTTATGTTTAATAACTGGTGAAGATTAACATTTAATTAATTGCTATTTAACCATAATTATTATAAAGTTTCAGTTTATTGATGTTGACAAACAGTTTAATGTAAAAAAATAAGATGTTGTCAAATTGAAGGTAATTTTAGTGAATGGGGACCCACGGTGGCGACGACAGCGTTGTGTAAAATTATAACAATTTATTTAAAACAACAAAGCTCTCCCAAAGGGAGGAGAAACGTACAAACTATAAACAAACTAGACAACCTTTGGAGACAAATAACAAAATAAAAACTAAGGGGAAAAGAATATGCAAGAACTGAAGATGTAACCGAGGGAGAAATAAACTAAACAGGATCCCCTGTGCAAACTTAAACTAACCTAACCCTTAGTTCTTGTCCCGGGTTAAACAGAAATAAAGGTAAAAACTGACTGCATCAAAATTATAACCCAGCAAGTAATCTCTAATCAAGAAAATCAAGAACAAACAAACTGCTTCTAAGCAAAGTTCAACTACAACAACATGTGACCAAACAAAACCACTATTACAGAAAACAAACACACACGTTTGTGCCTCTATCTATGTGACAACACTCATTGACGTAATGCAATCCCTAACCCTAACCCAAAGTGAAACTTTATTCTAACCTCAACCCTGAAACGCAGTCTTGACTCTTGTAAAAAAATACCTTTTTTAGGGTAAAAAATAGTGAGGACTGGCCAAAATGTCCTCACTTTACAAAAATTTCCTCACTCTGTTGTTAAAACACATATACACACACATACACACACACACACACATACACACACATACACACACACACACACATACACACACAGACAGACATGTTTGTACAGTATTGACTTGTGAGGACACTCATTGACATAATGCAGTCATTAGCCCCTTACCCTAACCTTAACCATCACAGGTGAATACCTAACCCTAACCTAAACCTAATTCTAACCTAACCCTAAAAACCAGTCTTGACCCTCAAAAATCCCTTTTTTAGATAAAAAAAATCATGAGGACCGGCCAAAATGTCCTCACTTTACAAAAATGTCCTCACTCACAAAAAATTTCTTTGGTACTCACTGCGAATGCCATACAGTCACACACACACAAACACACACACACACACCAACAGACAGTGAAGGGAGAACAGAGTTCAAATGAATGGGAAAACAGGTGAGACCAATAACGACAAACGAGGAAAGTGAAGCAACCGAAATGAAACTAACAGAAAAGAAAAACACTACTACAAAATAAAAGGCCACATCAAGAAATAAACAAAAGACACACTAACGAAAAGTCCAGAATCGTGAAAGATGTAAATACTCACTGGTAACAACAGATAGATCAACCTCAGAGTCTTGATATTTTTGTCCTGATTCAAACTGTCTGCAGCTGTAACGTCCAACATCGTCCTCTGTGACCTTCTTTATATCCAGAGAACATTTCTCTGTTACATTCATTCTGTCGGATTGAGATTGGGAAATCTGTCCACGTCCAACCAGCATTAATGTTTCGTGTCCTAATCTATTAAAGATCCAGTCAGTTCCGTCACATTGATCCTGATCATCTTTCACATTCCCACAAGGTAAAGTGACGTCATGTCCATCTCTGACAGCGAAGAAGGAAATTTGTCCAGTTACTGTTGAGGAGACAAGTTCAGAAATCAGAATATGAGCAGATCATTTTGGTTTCTTCTATAAACTCATGTGAAACACAAACAGCTGAGTTTGTAGTTTCTTTAAATCAAGTTAAGTTCAGTACTGTCATTAAAGACGTGTCTAACTATCGTGTAGATGTTCGATGTTCACTCACCTGTGAAGTGACTCATCAGGATGAGAAATAAAACTGTTGCAATCCGTCTGAATTCAGCCATCGTTCTTCTCTCTCTCATTTGTCTCTTGTTCTCACTGTCAGAGTCTCTGAACTGCTGCTTCACAAACAGGATGGACAGTTACTTCCTGTCATGATGGACACATCATTTTCTCACATTAACTTCTGCATATTTTTGTTTGTTCTTTTATTTGTTTATGTCAAGTTGAGTATAAATCTATTTGTTCATTTTTAGTAGGAAAACTAGTTGGGATGTTGTTGCTTCTTCAAGATGATGTAAATTCACATCCTGTGTTCATGTAACTTCCTCACAGTAACTTCTGTATATTTTTGACAGTATGTGACAGTAATCCCCAGCCTCCCCACCAGGTGTGTCCCTGAGCAAGACACCCAACGCCAGCTCCCCTGCCGCCCGTGGCCGCCGACTGCCCCCCCAGAGGGATGGGTTAAATGCAGAGGACAAATTTCACTGTAATGTGCAAATGTACATGTGCTCAGTGATGAATAAAGGTTGTTTAATATACCCTTGTCTTCCCTATAGTATATTTTAAGATAGACAGACTCATTAGTGTCATATTTATATATGGCAGAATATTTTTATCTAATACAATCGACAGGTAAGTTGTAACTTGGTAAGTTGTTTAAAGGCCAAACCAAAAGCGAGGAGAAAAGTGAGTTTTCTGGATGAGACTGCAGGATCCTCTACCATGAATGTAGAAACTCGTAGCAAGTTTAACCACAAGAAAAGAAGAGGAAGGGAAGTGACAAAGATGGACTTAGTGGGAGTTTCTCAATTCAGAGTAAGCCAGGTCCAGACCCCCAAGTCTGGACTTCCGAATGTGGGAGTTCGTAATTCTCACGTTTGAACTTGAAATCCAGACTCCGAGGACGAGAGCGTTTCTTACAAACGGTGCAGCTGAGCACTGATCATTACAGTTCAACAGAACTAAACAGTAATTGTCAGTGGACAGTGACAAAATAATCTCAAGTGTTACGATAACAGACATCTTCAGAAAAGACAAAACCAATTATTGATTGTGATAAAGGGCAGTACAATAAAAATGATCCAATTTACACTGCACCTCCTAGATTTTCATTTATAAAACCCCTTCACATCTCACTTTTTTCACACCACTCTCACTCACGTATTTAGTAACTCTTTAAATCGACAACATGTCTGATAACAAGTTAAAAACTGATGGCATTTATCAATTACAGTGGCACAAGCATGGCAGCCCACCATGCCAACGAGACGCCCCGCCATGCTTACACAACAGGCTCAAAAATAAGTCGATTTTCAGTCTCCATCTATTAATCTACATCCCTCTGTGTTCACATGTGAGTTTCGATGTGTGTGTTTGTGTGTGTTGTGGTTGCAGTTTGACGTCTTACAGTTACACAGAGTTTGGTGGGAATAGAAATCTCAAAGGGTCTGTCTGTGTCCTCAAAGTCTGGCTTGCAGAAAACATTTTAAATTCAAGCATTTTCAAGGATTTCAAGCACCTGTATGAACCCTGAATATTAAGAAAGATTTACGATTAAATTTAATCATGCACACGTGAATTCATCCACATTTTTGAACATTTGGCAAAATTTTTGGGAGATTTGACCAAAACAATAAAGGTACAGACCCGACCGGCAAACAATGAGCTGATACTGATTTCTTCTGAAAACCTTTAAATCAGCTGAAAGCAACACTGAGCTGAATGTGTCGGGATGATTGACAAATCATCATCTCCAGCGCTCATGTGAAAACAGCTTCTTGGGGTTTTCCTGCTTTGACGAACTCAACTTCTGTCCAAACCATTCAGGGACAATCCTGACTGTCCTGGGCAACATTAAGGATTGATCAGCGTCACATTTCCAGTAAGACGACCTCGTGGTTTTTGTCAGCTTGATCTCGGGTCCGTACCCGAGATGAAAGAGCTGCGTGTCTCTGTCTTTTTTGTTGGGCTTGTTACCGTAGACGTAACGGAGAGGGACTGTGTGAAATTACCACACTAACGTTACGCTCATCACAACACGGTTTTCTCTTCCTCTTAGTCGCTAGCCACAGCTGATTGCAACGTGTTTTGTTGTTGAGCTGGTTGTCTGCATGTTTGCACTCTTTGTCCTGTTGCCTGTTGGGTCCTTCCTAAGAGTCTCAGACTTTTGTTATCCATCTCAAACTAAAACTACATTCCCCCCTCAGCCCTGACATCGTTCTTACACATCTGGATAGTCAAGTTAAACCTTCAGGAATCAGGATAGAAATTAATGGAGGCCTTAAAATACTGATTCAAAGCCTGTAGATCCTGTACACACAGAGTAAAAATACTGGTACTGTAGTGAAGTAGAAATTCCAGCTCTCTGTACTCTACTTGAGGACTTTGACATGGTAAAAATAAAAAATCTGTATTTTGATTCAGTTTTGACCACTTTTAAAGCCTGTATAGTTACAGTTCAAAAGGAGATGAGGATGATTGTGGATAATGTGTCTTAAAGATGGAAACGTTAGAAACTTCAGATTTGACCGAGACTCTAACACAGACGTCAGACTTAACTCTGACACCAAGTTTGTGATTTGTAAACATCTAAATTATAATAAATTTGACAAAATCTATTTTTAGAAGTTTTGACTCTTTTGTAAGAAATCGTCGAAAGTTAAACAGGTTTTATTCTGAAGAAAACCAGTGACAGAAAACTTTGCTCGTACAGTGAAGCGATGAAGGTTGAAATTATAAAAATACCTTTTTAACCTCTAGAGGAAAGTGGTTTTAAAAAAGAGGTAAATTTCATCCATAGAATCTGTTTATTTGACCCAGAATTACAGCTATGCAAGTCTACTATAGAAAAACAAAATTCTAAATATTAGTCATAGTAATAGAAGAAGCTGTTAAGATTCATCCACTAGAAAACATATAACATGCAAAATAAAAACTTCAGCATTTACAGCAGAGACAAGTTTACAAATTAATGTAAAACATTTTAGAAATGTAGAAATGTTCATTTTTAAGTAAAAACAATGTACCAGAAAAAAACAAACAATTATAAACATATCTCATCTCGGCTATTGCGACGCCCTATCGGCTACCAGCAGCACAATAAAACCCTGCCAGAGGATTCAAAGTGCAGCAGCATTTCATGTTTGATCGGCCTAAGAGGACACAAGTCACATCACGGTTCAGATCTCAGATCGTCAGGTCCAAAGTTCTGACTCTCACACACGGAGTGATTAACCAGGTCCACTGTCCCTCCAACCCAACAAAAGATCCCAAAACACAACGGCTCAGCTCAGTGGTGCCAAGTTAAAGAGCTGCAGAACTCTCTCACTCGTAGATTTCAAAAAACTGCTAAGTATTTAACTGTTGCACAACCTCTTATGCATTTCATCCATTAAAAAACTAATTATTTTCTCACATTTTCTATGTTCTACGTCCATATCTGTGTCTCTGACAGACTGGCACATATACAGATATAAACGTGAAATCTGCTGATGACTAACGTCATTGATTTGTCTGTAACTCTGTTAAAGGGGTCCACAAACAAAAGGCTGCCGCCCCTCTGCCAGTGGCAGGAGTGGCTCACTTCTGGTCTTGATCTTACAGAACTCAGCAAAGGCTTTATGATGAGAAAACCTGAGTCCAGCATGGAGAGGCTCAGTGAATGTGGTCTGGACTCTGTGGAGTAGAGTCATGGTTTCAGAGACACTGTAGAAGGACAGAATACCTGCTCTGTGATCCAGGTACACTCCTATTCTGGAGGACTTAGGACCGGAAACTGGAATTTGGATATTCTTGTTCCACATTTCGTACCCATTTTGGTAACAAAATAATGCCCAGGATTTGTCATTGAATCCAAACATACTTTCATTCCCGCTCCCTGCTCTGCAGATGCTCTTGTATGTGACTGCGACACCAACTCCTCCACCTCTCCACTTCACCTCCCAGTAACAACGTCCAGTCAGACTCTCTCTACTCAGGACCTGGTAATATCTAGTGAATCTGGCCGGGTGACTAGAATAGAGCTGTTCTTTTGTCGTTAATTCTGCTGCTCTGCCCTCCTCACATAAAACCACCATGGAGTGTGCTGTGTTTGGATCCAGCCTGATTTCGTGTGAATATTTTAAGAATCCAGCTCTGGTCCTGGGCCCCGCTTGTGGATCAGACAGTAAAACATCCACTTCAGTCACTAATGATGACATATTTGTCCAGGACTCTCCCAGAATGGCCTGCAGTTGATGTCTGAGTGCTGACAGAGGTACTGTCACATCCTTAAAGTAGCTCAGACGCCGGAGTTTGATCCTGGGTGAGTCGGTAAGTTCACAGAGTCCTGGCATCGAGCGTTGTAGAAACTGTATGTGATCCTCTGTGTGTGAGAGTTGCTCCAGCTCAGCATCTTTCCTCTTCAGCTCAGTGATCTCCCTGTCCAGTTTCATCTGAAGCTCTTTGATTCGCCTCACTTCAGTTTCCTGCTGGGATCTGATCTTCTGCTTCACCTCAGAACTCATTTTCTCAATGTGACGAATGAGGTCAGTGAAGACCTTCTCACTGTCCTCCACTGTTTTCTCAGCAGAGTGATTGAGAGCCTCCACCTCCTGTTGAAGCACCTTCACATCTTTCTCTCTGTCCTGGATTCCCTGCTGGATTCTCTGTCGACTCCCCTCAAGTTCTCTCTGCCTCTCAGCCTTTTCTGCTGCGGCTGAGACTGTGTTGTGGCCTTTATGTGCCTCCACAGAGCAGAGATAACAGATACACCGCTGATCAGTGCGGCAGAACATCTTCATCACTTCATTGTGACGACAGCAGACGTTCACCTGCAGATTCTTGCAGGGCTCCACCAGCTTGTGTCTCTTTAGCGGAGCTGCTTCATAATGAGGCTGCAGGTGTTTCTCACAGTAAGAGGCCAGACACTGCAGACACGACTTGAGGGCTTTCAGTTTCCTCTCAGTACACACATCACAGGCCACGTCTTTGGGTCCAGCAGAGCAGTAAACAGCAGCAGCAGGTTGGAGTCCAGTCTTCTTCAGCTCCTCCACTAAAGCTGCTAACATGGTGTTTTTCACCAGGACAGGTCTCGGTGTGAAGCTCTGTCTACACTGAGGACAGCTCTCTCTTTTCTCCTCATCCTCTTCACCCCAGTAACGTTTAATACAGTTCAAACAGTAGCTGTGTCCACAGGGAATAGTCACTGGATCCTTCAGTAGATCCAGACAGATCGGACAGGAGAAGGTTTCCTCGTCCAGCTGAACTCCTTTCTGCGCCATTTCCCTCCTCTGTGTCGAAGTTTCACTTCTGTAGAACTGAGAGTAGCTTTGGCTCTGCTCTAATAATCACGTGGTCCTGCAGTAAGTCAGGCCTGTCCGCTGTGAGTGGTGTTTCCTGTGTTTGACGACATGAAGAGGGGGGAGGGCTTGTCAGGCTTTGAGATGAGCAGTTTAACTCTTTGACAGCATCGAGTGCAAACTATGTCAAAGTGTCTTTTACACTGTAGACTGTGTTTCTGTGTGAGAGCCAGATTTACAGACAGATTATCTCCAACCACAACAATCCGTCCACAGCTGACAACTCGAGTGCATCTCAAGTTCCTCCGACTGCAATGACAGAAAATATTAATATTGGGAAGATAGAGGCAACACATTAGCATCAACCAGCATCTTCTCTACTTTATCAGCAAAGAGTTATTAAGAGACGTTAAGTTGTTCAGGGAGATAGTTAAGCTGCCAGGCTGTGAGGCCGACATGAAACCAAAACTAACAGTTACGTGTTAAACGTCGCCTACAATATTTCCCTCTAATGTAGAGGAGCAGAAACGCAGAAGAACAGGAAACACAATTACTCACGTAGAAGGACGTCAAAACTGAGCTTCACAGTAGTTGGATTAAAGTATTTAGTGACTTTTTGACAGTCTCACAATAACGGGTTCTGTTAGCAGCTAATGTTAGCTAACAGTTAGCTTGTTTGATGTCAGTCAGAAGCTAACAGTTAGCTCTAATGCTAGGCAGGAAATGTATTTAAAAGTAGGTTTTGCTGGACAGAAAAACTATAATACGATATTACGCTGACAATACAAACACACATGCTGCTCAAAGACGTCCTCGCTTACTGTTATCGACCGTCCAGCTGTGACCCTGTTTGACTTCGTGCTTTTACTTTGAAAATCTCCAGCTTCCTTTTTCAGAGTTTGTTAGAAGTTTAAAGTTACAATAAACGACCTTAAATCGTTTTAAAGTGGAAAAAAAAGTTGTTTTAGGTATTTGCAGAAGGAGAAGGGCCAGATGTGGAGGATGTGTTGTCTTCACAGGGGGACAGGAAGTTCGTGTTAGAGACTGTGGGACACAGGAGCAGCAGGTGCAGCTGCTGATGAACTGATGTCAGTCACCAGGAGAGGGCAGCACAGATGGGAGGTGAGGGAGGTTTGGAGGACAGAGAAGATTGGAGTGATGCTGTGATATTATGAGGTTGACAGAGTGTGATGAACTTGTTCTTTCTCAAGGGTCACGGGCAGAGGTGATGATGTCTGGGCAAACCATACCATGGTCAGGCCGTTAGGGTTTCATGAAGAACTTTCTAACAATTTGTCAGTTTGCAGCAGGAAACAGACCCACTTTCCCAAAATTCCTGAACAAAGTAAAGCTCAAATGACCTTTTATTGTTGTGTTGTGTTTGATTTTGCCTTTTAGTGGATCAAACAAACTGCACACAGACATAATTCACATTCACTGTCATCAGGACTGAGACATTAAAGGTTCTCAGTAAATATTTCTCTGCCATTGGTGATGTGAACGTCTCATAGTGAACATGCTCCTTTAACTGTGGCTGTGGTTGTTGTAGTTGTGGGGAAGTAGCTTTTTTTTAAAATCACACTATAAGAAAGTCGACTGTGTCGTCATGGAAAAAAAATATCGACAACTACTGGTTACGGACACCTCAGGTGTAATCAGTAAAGAAGCTCGCATCCAGGATTTATTTTAAGGGTTTTATTATCTTGCAAGAGAGAAGTTCACAGACAGAGTTTCATGTCCTGTCCAGTGCCGTTCTGGAGACTGATGCATCACAAACATGTTTTATACCCGTCTGCAACTGGGCAGAACATTCCCCACTATCAAGCAGTTGTTCCCAACACACACACGAACATGGTGAGGTCATAACAGTTTACGACATAACATCCACACAAATACCGAAGACAAAATATGTATTTAAGACAAAGTTAGTTATGCCTTGACATTCTTCATGGGTACACTTTGCTGTTACAAAAACACAAAACATAATGTCATCGTACTTAATTTTCCATCACACTGTGTGGTCAGGTCGTCAGGTATTTCTGATCTTTCTGTGGTCGTCACTGTAGATTAAACCTGTTGTGGTCGGATGCTGTGAAATTCACATTCTCACCAAAACAAACTCGTCCCTCAATTCTCAGAAATACAACAGATCTCAGGTAAAAATAGATCATATTTTGTTTCATCTGCGTACATGTGGTGTGAAACACCTTTAAATTTGCTGACAATGTCTCCCAGGGGCAGAATTAAAATGGGGCCTAAAACTGAACCTTGAGGCATCCCACGAGATAGGAAGCCAACAGCTACAGAAAAGGATCTACCTGAGAGGTATGAAGTAAACAAAGCAAGGGCTTCAAAATTCTGTTTAATTATTGTAAATACTTCGCAAATATGTGTTTTTCAATATTTGGACTTAAAAATGTATACAATTTATATAATTAATTTTTTTATAAACTGAAATGTATAAAATAATATGAGATGGAGCTACTATGCTCAATTATGTCATTGGTTTGTTGAGGCTGCTGGAATCAGTTGAGGCTACAACAGAAGGGGAAGAAGTTTTCACAGAGCTGTAGGTCACTGTTTCACCTTCATCGTGTTTCTTCTGAAGCTGGAAGGAAACAGCAGCATGTAACACGTAAACCAACAGAACCTGACAGCAGCTGCAGCAGATTTTCTCTGCTCATCAGATGACGACACATGTCGGTCTGAAGGTGGCGCTAGAGGAAAATCTAAGAAGTTCAGCTCACCTGGACTTTCCTGTTGGTCCTGGTGAAGCTGACGGAGGCGTAGGAAACTCCATTTTCAGGATCAGTCTGCACAGTGAAGAGAACACAAGAGCTGATCAGTAACGAAAATACAGCCGTGACTTTAACACAGTTTCTGTGAAAGTTTTTCAGATTTTAAATAAATTAATATTTTTGATTTTGACTTGTATTTATTGCTTTTTATTATGTTTTCACAATGATGACATTTGTGTGCATTTCTCAGTGTACTTCTGTTCTATTTGTACATATTCTCAGTCAAATTCAAAATGATTGAAAAACTGAAAATGACCAGAAATGCTGTTTTTAATGTGATGGCATCAGTAATTATCAAATATTAAACTCACTGTGTTTTTATTAATTTGCATTTTTTCTCCTGAAAAGAAATGAAACATGTTACCTGTAGTTTCTAAAGACAGAAATAATTTCTTAAATGTCCTTGTTTGTAAAGGTTTAATCAACCAAAATTCTCACCTTTTTTTTTCTTAAAACTACAGACCAACACAAAAATGATTAGGATTGAAATTAAACCCACAATCGCAACGAGGAGCCACAAAACTGGAAAGAGAAGAAACACAAATAACAGTCAGGTTCAAATAACTAAAACAAAGACAGTCGAGCAAAGTCTTAGAAATGATCCGAATCACCTTGAAGGTTCTTTGCAGCAGCACTGATGGATGTTGGGCTTGGACCTGAGTTTCCAACAGTTGTTGTTGGTTCAGTGGTTTGTGGGTTTGTGTCGTCACCTAGTGAAAACCTCGTGTTTACTGTCTGTTGGAACTACGTTCGAAATAATGACGTCATCTTCAAACTTCACATCCATCACATGAACAAATGTTTTAGTTCAAACAATCATCATGTTCTCACCTGTTTTCTTAAATGAGGACGGACGTCTGAAGGGAAACTGACGAACTTTTCCACCAGGATCAGTCACTTCACACTTTAACGACTTTAGTGTCGATGAGGAAGTAACGTCAGAAACAGGAAAAGACACGGTGGCGTAGAATTTAGTTGGTGATGCCTTCAAATCTTTGTGATGTTCATTGTTCCCACGAAACAACCACTTCACTGAGAGTTTATTGTTTATATATGTCGACACAGAACAGAAGATCAGGATCTTGTCATTTACTTTATGTTCAGTCACTGGTGAAGATGGAGATAATGAGAGAGAAAGAGAATCAGAGCAAAATTAACTTCATCACTTTTTAATCAGAATTATTATAAAGTTTCAGTTTATTGATGGAACAAACAGTTTGATGTGAAAATATAATGATGTAAATACTCACTGGTAACAACAGACAGATCAACCTCAGAGTCTGAACCTTGTCGTCTGCAGGTGTAACGTCCAACATCTTCCTCTGTGACCTTCTTTATAACCAGAGAACATTTCTCTGTCACACTTAGTCTGTCGGATTTAGATTTGGAAATCTCAATCTGTCCACGTCTAACCAGCGTCACTGTCCCACTATATTGTGGAACATTAAAGATCCACTCAGTTGTCTCACATTGATCCTGATCATCTTTCACATTCTCACAAGGTAAAGTGACGTCATCTCCATCTCTGACAGTGAAGGAGGAAATTTGTCCAGTTACTGTTGGTGAGAAGATGAGAAACTGTAACTACGAAAAACAACTCACAATGTGGGAAAAAAAGAAAATTAGTTGACAAATGATAGTAGTTGCAGGTTTCTAATATTCTTAACCTGTTTTATTTAGATGTTTGTTGACCTCTACATTGAAGTATCAACATAACTAATTCTGATGTTTCGTTAAACTGATCATTTTCTGACCTGTTTTCTCACCTGAGAACGGACGACTGAAGGGAAACTGATAAACTTTTCCTCCAGGATCAGTCACTTCACACTTTAACGACTTTAGTGTCGATGAGGAAGTAACGTCAGAAACAGGAAAAGACACGGTGGCGTAGAATTTAGTTGGTGATGTCGTCAAATCTTTGTGATGTTCATTGTTCCCACGAAACAACCACTTCACTGAGAGTTTAGTGTTTATATATGTCGACACAGAACAGTAGATCAGGATCTTGTCATTTTCTTTATGTTCAGTCACTGGTGAAGATGGAGATAATGAGAGAGAAAGAGAATCAGAGTAAAATGAACTTCATCACTTTTTAATCAGAATTATTATAAAGTTTCAGTTTATTGATGGAACAAACAGTTTGATGTGAAAATATGATGATGTAAATACTCACTGGTAACAACAGACAGATGAACCAAAGAGTCTGAACCTTGTCGTCTGCAGGTGTAACGTCCAACATCTTCCTCTGTGACCTTCTTTATAACCAGTGAACAGTTATTTTTAATCCTCAGCCTGTCTGATTTAGATTTGGTAATCTCAGTTTTTTCAATCTGTCCACTTCTAATGAGCATCACTGTCCCAGTATATTGTGGATCATCCAGCATCCAGTCAGTTCCGTCACATTGATCCTGATCATCTTTCACATTCCCACAAGGTAAAGTGACGTCATCTCCATCTCTGACAGCGAAGAAGGAAATTTGTCCAGTTACTGTTGAGGAGACAAGTTCAGAAATCAGAATATGAGCAGATCATTTTGGTTTCTTCTATAAACTCATGTGAAACACAAACAGCTGAGTTTGTAGTTTCTTTAAATCAAGTTAAGTTCAGTACTGTCATTAAAGACGTGTCTAACTATCGTGTAGATGTTCGATGTTCACTCACCTGTGAAGTGACTCATCAGGATGAGAAATAAAACCGTTGGAATCCGTCTGAGTTCAGCCATCGTTCTTCTCTCTCTCATTTGTCTCTTGTTCTCACCGTCAGAGTCTCTGAACTGCTGCTTCACAAACAGGATGGACATTTACTTCAGGACACGTCACTTTATTGTAATTACTTCTGCCTTATTTCAGTTATTTCTCATATTTGGTGATGTCAGCCTTGTGTAGGTGGAGCTTGTCTTTTTTCTGAAGAAAATGCGTGTACAGGACAAAGATTGTCACCGCTGAAACGTACGTAAGCAGGGCAGCAGGTTTAAGTCAGACAGACGGACGGAGGAACAGTGTTTGCTCAATCCCACCTGCTCCAGACGTCACTGGTCGTACTGGGCAGTTTCCAGGTGTGAGTGTGTGTAACTGTGTGACACCATTTCCACTTAAAAATACAGTCCTGTGTTTTGTGACTCATCAGCCACCACATCGACTCTATGAAAAGGTTTGAGGGTCTAAAGACGACTTCAGTTTTACACACAGTACAAACATGCAGACAACCAGCTCAACAACAAAACACGTTGCAATCAGCTGTGGCTAGCGACTAAGAGGAAGAGAAAACCGTGTTGTGATGAGCGTAACGTTAGTGTGGTAATTTCACACAGTCCCTCTCCGTTACGTCTACGGTAACAAGCCCAACAAAAAAGACAGAGACACGCAGCTCTTTCGTCTCGGGTTCGGACCCGAGATCAAGCTGACAAAAACCACGAGCTCGTCTTACTGGAAATGTGACGCTGATCAATCCTTAATGTTGCCCAGGACAGTCAGGATTGTCCCTGAATGGTTTGGACAGAAGTTGAGTTCGTCAAAGCAGGAAAACCCCAAGAAGCTGTTTTCACGTGAGCGCTGGAGATGATGATTTGTGATCATCCCGACACATTCAGCTCAGTGTTGCTTTCAGCTGATTTAAAGGTTTTCAGAAGAAATCAGTATCAGCTCATAGTTTGCCGGTCTGGTCTGTACCTTTATTGTTTTGGTCAAATCTCCCAAAAATTTTGCCAAATTTAATACAGGTGCTTGAAAATCTTGAAAATGCTTGAATTTATTGAGAATTGACTGAGTAGCTAGTTTGCTTAGTAAATGGAGAAATTAACTAGTGTCCAGTTAACTCTTGCACCTGGATCCTCTGGTGACTGATAGGCCAGTTTCTTTGCACGTGTCTCTCAGTCGGAAAGGACCTCGTCATCATGCCAGGAGGTTGTCGAATAACTAAGCATCGGTTCATAAATGCAAATAACACAGCATGAGTTTAAAGAGAAACAAATCCACACACGGGCTTCTGCAGACACGACTACAGCCTTTCCCCATTGGAGAGTCTTTCAGGCCACGTGAAAGGTGCGTTGGGGTGTAAACGTGGTTAATATTAGACCAACGTTACACAGAAAGGATCGTGTGTTTCTGCTAACCACTAACTGGCGAATCCGCAGGCTCTGTGATTGAGAGGCGCCGTGTGTGTGTCAGTGTGGTAATGCTAGTAATGCGAGTCAATCATGACCCGCTCATTTATGGAATATGCAGTGAACGTATCCAATGTTACTCAACAGTTACAGTAACGTTCATATCTTTCCGCAACGAAAAAGTTGTTCTGATCTTTAATGAACAACTTCAGTGTCGAATAGATTTTTCTGATTGGTTGGTTTTTGTCTCCAGGTTGGTGACAAGGGGATCCTGGATACTCTGGACCAGCCAGACTTTGTGGACAAAGACCTTGAGGTTTCCCATCAAACTCTGTGTAACTGTAAGACGTCAAACTGCAACTACAACACACATCGAAACTCAAATGTGAACACAGAGGGATGTAGAGTAATAGATGGAGACTGAAAATCGACTTATTTTTGAGCCTGTTGTGTTAGCGTGGCGGGGCGTCCCGTTGGCATGGTGGGCGCCATGCTTGTGCCACTGGAATTGATAAATGCCATCAGTTTTTAATAAAATATATCGTATATTATGTACACAATCATACTTACACAATCAGTTGTACCAAGGGTCATTTGTATTGCAGGGTTCAAAAAAACAGTTTTAAAGTGACTAATAGTGACGAATAGTGATAGTGGTTCACTGAGAGCAGCTCTGATTGTACAGTCTGACAGCAGCAGGGAGAAAAGAGCTTCGATGTCGCTCCTTCAGACATTTAGGATGTAAGTCACTGAAGGAGCTGCTCAGAGGGTGGGAGTCTTTCTCCAGCACAGATGAGAGCTTGGCTACCATCCTCCCTTCTCACCTTCTGCACTGAGTCCAGGGGAATCCCCGAAACCGAGCTGGCCTTCCTGACCAGCTTCTCCAGTCTTTTTTCATCTGCTGTCGTAATGCTGCTGCACCAGCAGACCGATACATAGAAGATGGCTGAGGCCACCACAGTGACGCTCCGGCGACCTCTGTCGAGTCTTCTGGCTTCCTGGGCATCACTGTCACCCAGGAACTCAAGTGGGAGCAGAACATCAGCCATCACGGTCTGGTTCGCTGCAGCCACGCCCAAGGACAGCGCCAAGCTGCAGCGCGTCATCCCCTCTGCTGAGAAGGTGACCTCCCGTCTCTCCAGGAGCTGAACGTCTCTCGAACCCGGACACGTGCGGCCAGGCCTTAACAGTCCTAGTACTGTTAAGTGTTCTTAACTGTGACTGGCAATAAACAGTTTTCAGATTCGGATTCGGATAAAAGGTCTTCAGTAGCGTTCCCTGCACTCCAAGAGACCAGTCCTCGTCTCCTCAGCAGAAAGGGTCTGCTCTGTCCTTTCCTGTAGAGTGCGTCTGTGTTGTGCGTCTGAGCCCAATTTGTGTTTGTCTCCGTACTTGTGTTCTCACGGACTTGCGTTGCAGAGTAAAGTGTACAGTGTAAATTTCAACGTTTATACTGGCCTTTATCACAATCAATAATTGGTTTTGTCTTTTCTGAAGATGTCTGTTATTGTAACACTTGAGCTTATTTTGTCACTGTCATCTGTCAATTACTGTCAAGTTCAAACGTAAGAATTACAAACTCACTTTTCTCCTCAGTGAGTCCGACAGGCTGACTATTGTTTCTGTGTCAGAGGGCTGTGACAGCTCTTTGTCGCTATTGGTTTGGCCTTTAAACAACCAGCCTGTTAACTTACCTGTCGATCGTATTAGATAAAAATATTCTGCCATATCAAAATATGACACTAATGAGTCTGGCCCCTGTCTATCTTCAAATATACTATAAGGAACACAAGGGTATATGTTTCCCCGCATACTGTCAAAAATATACAGAAGTTACTGTGAGGAAGTTACATGAACACAGGATGTAAATTTACATCATCTTGAAGAAGCAACAACATCCCAACTAGTTTTCCTACTAAAAATTACTAAATAGTTTATACTCAAGTTGACATAAACAAATAAAAGAACAAACAAAAATATGCAGAAGTTAATGTGAGAAAATGATGTGTCCATCATGACAGGAAGTAACTGTCCATCCTGTTTGTGAAGCAGCAGTTCAGAGACTCTGACAGTGAGAACAAGAGACAAATGAGAGAGAGAAGAACGATGGCTGAATTCAGACGGATTCCAGCGGTTTTATTTCTCGTCCTGATGAGTCACTTCACAGGTGAGTGAACATCGAACATCTACACGATAGTTAGACACGTCTTTAATGACAGTACTGAACTTAACTTGATTTAAAGAAACTACAAACTCAGCTGTTTGTGTTTCACATGAGTTTATAGAAGAAACCAAAATGATCTGCTCATATTCTGATTTCTGAACTTGTCTCCTCAACAGTAACTGGACAAATTTCCTTCTTCACTGTCAGAGATGGAGATGACGTCACTTTACCTTGTGGGAATATGAAAGATGATCAGGATCAATGTGACAGAACTGACTGGATGCTCAATCAGCCACAATATACTGGGACAGTGATGCTCATTAGAAGTGGACAGATTGAAAAAACTCAGATTACCAAAACTAAATCCGACAGACTGAGGATTAAAAAGAAATGTTGTCTGGTTATAAAGAAGGTCACAGAGAAAGATGTTGGACGTTACACCTGCAGACAGTTTGAAAAACCCGGAGGACGACAGTATCAAGACTCTGAGGTTGATCTGTCTGTTGTTACCAGTGAGTATTTACATCATCAAATTTTCTCATCAAACTGTTTGTTCCATCAATAAACTGAAACTTTATAATAATTCTGATTAAACAGTGATGAAGTTAATTTTACTCTGATTCTCTTTCTCTCTCATTATCTCCATCTTCACCAGTGACTGAACATAAAGAAAAAGACAAGATCCTGATCTACTGTTCTGTGTCGACATATATAAACAATAAACTCTCAGTGAAGTGGTTGTTTCATGGGAACAATGAACATCACAAAGATTTGACGGGATCACAAACTGAATTCTACGCCACCGTGTCTTTTCCTGTTTCTGACTTTTCTTCTTCATGGACACTGAAGTCGTTAAAGTGTGAAGTGACTGATCCTGGTGGAAAAGTTCGTCACTTTCCCCTCAGTCGTCCGTCCTCGGGTGATAAAACAGGTCAGAAAATGATCAGTTTAACGAAACATCAGAATTAGTTATGTTGATACTTCAATGTAGAGGTCAACAAACATCTAAATAAAACAGGTTAAGAATATTAGAAACCTGCAACTACTATCATTTGTCAACTAATTTTCTTTTTTTCCCACATTGTGAGTTTTTTTTCGTAGTTACAGTATCTCATCTTCTCACCAACAGTAACTGGACAAATTTCATACTTCACTGTCAAATATGGAGATGACGTCACTTTACCTTGTGTGAATGTGAAAGATGATCAGGATCAATGTGACAGAACTGACTGGATGCTCACTTATCCTCAAAATACAGGGAGAGTGATGCTGGTTACACATGGACAGATTGAAAAAACTCAGATTTCCAAATCTGAAACCAACAGACTGAATGTTGCACAGAAATGTTCTCTGATTATAAAGAAGGTCACAGAGGAAGATGTTGGACGTTACACCTGCAGACAACAAGGTTCAGACTCTGAGGTTGATCTGTCTGTTGTTACCAGTGAGTATTTACATCATCATATTTTCACATCAAACTGTTTGTTCCATCAATAAACTAAATCATTATAATAATTATTGTTAAATAGCAATTAATTAAATGTTAATTAAATGTTAATCTTTTCTTTTCATCTTCACCAGTTATTAAACATGAGGACGAAAACGAGGTGACATTCAGCTGCTCTGTGTGGACAGATGGACACTGTGGACACAAAGTGAAGTGGTTGTTTCCGGGTCAAGACGTGGAAAAGAATCGAACCGACGTGAAGGTGTCGCACTCTGGCTGCTCAACCAACGTGACGTTTGAGGATTCTCGCTTTACTTACTTGTCAAAGAATTCTGAATTACTGATATGTAACGTGACTGATGGTGATGGAAAAGTTCAGCTGTTTCCCTTCAGACGTCCGTCCCCAGTTGACCAAACAGGTGAAACTCGATGAGATGTTTAACACTAAAACATTTGGTCATTTAAGGAATTTAAAGTCTGAAATGATTCGAAATTCAATCTAAAAACCAACTGTACAAACTTATTTAATATCAGTAATATTCTAATAGAAATCATTGAACATGTTTACAAACAAAAACGGAATTGTTTGTCTAATAAATTTTAGACAGAAACCCGAGGCAGAAATTATAAGAAGGTGTTTGGATTTTTTTTTCCAGGTTTGTTGAGGTTCATTATCGTCTCCTTGGGTTTAGCAGCACTGATCACTGTTGTTGTGACGGTTTACATTTGGACCAGAATCAAAGGTGGGAACATTCACTGATAAATATTTACAACTAAAGATTTAGTTTCTTTTAATTTCTCATTGTTAAATCTATAACTGTTTCTTTTTTAGAGAATCAAAACACAGATGGATAAAAACAGTTTCTGTCCAACATCACCACGACTCCTGTTTTCAAGAAAACATCTTCATTCACTGTGAACGGACAAAGAAATAAAAACCCTCTGAAGTTAATGTGAGGTAGTGACGTGTCCTTCACGACAGGAAGTAAATGTCCATCCTGTTGAAGAAGCAGCAGTTTGGTGAGAACAAGAGAATAAAGAGCTAAGATACAATGTGGCTTATTCTTTACAACCTGCTTCTTTTCCCGTACATTTGTTTCTCGCTCCCAGTTTTTAAACACATTTTTATTTAATCTCCTTCGTCTATATTTTTAAAAAACATAATAAATAGCAAAACTATTAAAATATTAAATACTTTCTGGAAAGTTGATGTAAACGTGGCCCAGATCCAGACCAGGTTTGATTTGGTGGAAATCAAATTAAATTTTCTTCTATTTATTTGTTTTTTTATAGGAAACAAAAATAAAAGGTTCTTTGAACACAAAACAAAATCCATTAATGTTTTGAATTTTAGCAGAAAAGATCATTTTTCAGACTTTGGAGCATTAAACCTTGTTGTATTTCACTTTTATGTTCATCAAACCTTATATTTAAAATGACTAACTTTGTTTTACATTATACAAAAAGAAGGTAAATACACAAAACTATTTCCTTACAATTAGTCGTTCAGCGGACGCGTTTATCCAAAGCCACCTGCAGTGTCTTACCCAGGGACACTTTGACATGTATCCAGGAGGACGGGGAATCGAACCACCGATGCTGTGGTCGCCCCGGTGTTTCTTTATCTAAAGTGAGGACGTGGTAAAAATGTTTGTAACGTTTGATGTAATTGGTTTTAGTTAAAGAACATTTGGATAAAGAAATAAAACCACGTAAATGTTTTTCAGGTTTCTTTTTCTGTCCACTGTGAAACTTTTTATATTCAGCTGTTTTATATTTACCACTGTTGTTATTGCAGCATTTTATACCACATTTTTTTATAATTTGCTGTTTTTATCTTCATATCCTGATTTTCCACAGTTTTTTTTACGAAACCTTTTTTATAGGGAAGTCCAATTGTTCCCCTGTTTGTTCCCATGTGCCCCGTCGACACAATCCCCACTAACTCGGGCCTAGTTCTCCTCAGGGTGTCAGACACATCATCAGGAATAACTGCTTCATACAGACTGACACTAGTTTGAAATATTAGTTGCTTGTGTCCAGACAGATGTGAAATATTAAATATAAGAGAGGAAATGTGAGGAGGGGAGACGTCACTAATGACAGGAAGTACATTTTCATCATGTTCAGTTAGTCTGTGTCAAGTGTTGGAGCATATTTCTATTAGAAATGTGAAAAAAAAAAGTCGCACACAGTAACTTTAGGAAGCAGCAGTTCAGACCCACTGGGACAGAGAAGAGCTGATGCTGATCTGTGAGACAAGACTTCAGCCAGAAGATGGCAGCACAGATGGTGACGATGACGATGATGAAGAGTCAAAGAGACGAGGATGTTGATACGATGACAGAACAAGTGATCCACAAACAGTATTACTAATACAGTGGCTGTGAATTTATATGATAATTTGCAGACACAACACGTGCTTATGAAACATAAAACACAATATTCCAGCTAATAGGAATGTTTACGTTTCATGTTTTAAATCTGCCAAAACCAAATAATCCAAACATAGTTGTGGCACGTGCAACGGTTTCGGCATCTTAGTCGGTGTTTGCTGTCATCACCCCAACTCTGACATCACACAGTGCGTCTTTGTAACCAGCCAAATGTCCGTCAGGGTTTTGTATTATGGACCCAAGAGCTGCATTAATATTAAAGTGCAACTTTCTTTGTGAGTGTTTTTCATCATCAGCAGTGATGTTGGTCAGATTGTGTTTTTAAAGGCAGAATTTCAGCTTCATCACTTTTCCTTGTAATTTGTGCAGCAGCTGAATTTTCATTTTGACCTGAAGTTTCTCGTGTGTGTGTGGTCATCAGTCCAGTCAGAGCAGCAGATTCTCTCCATCCCTTTATAAAAGAACAACGAAGTATTTTCTCTTTGCAAAAGGTTCTTGCTTCATTTTTAAATCCACATTTAAATTTAGTCGAAGAAAACGTGCAGAGCAACAACATGAAACTACAACAACATACTTGTAAGTCATCTGATCCAAACCGAAGCAGAGAGACAATGACCAGAGCGGCCTGTCGTGGGGAGGACGAGACCATTTCCAACTAAAATAGTTCTTTGGAATTTTGGGTAGTCCAACACTGGTGACAAAAAGATCCAAGCGTGGTCCAAAATAGGAAATTTGGGCCGGAGGAGACGTCACAGGTCGTTCGTAGAATGGGCTCAGACTGACGGGAAAAAACTGCAAACTGGGAGATCACAGGAAGCTCAGAGACAGAGTTACTAACAGAGTTAACAGAGAAGAGTGTGAGAACGGAGCGGCACAGGTGAGGCAGATGAACGCTAATGAGCAGGGCAGAGAGGGGAGAGAGCAGGTTACCAGGGCAACCGAGCAACTAGAAAACTCAAAACCCGAGACACAAAATGGAGGCCCCGGTCGGAAACAACGTTGCGAGGGAGGCCATGCAAGTAACCGTGTGTGTATTTTCACCTTGTAACTGCTTCTCGTCATAGGTGGTGTTCTCCACACACGTTTCTGCATCCACAACACTTCATTTGACCTTTAATGGCACCCGACCCGATTCTGAATTAATGGGACAGATGTACTGAATTAATTAATAAAGTATTTAATGCCCGTGTGCCTTAAAATCTAAATGCACACCTTAGCTCTACCGTCACACCGGAGAGCTGTTTTATTGAGGTGTGGACGCTCCTGCCGCGTCCGTCATCGGAGTGCAACCGAACTCTAAGTCATGGTGAGTTTATTTGGTTTCATATGTCGTGTGCTGCCCATATTTTGGTGCCTGTGTTTTTGAATATAACACATGAGGGATTAAAGCTTTGGCAGAAGGTAGAACTGGCAGAGCCATTAATGAGCCATTTTAGATAACCTGTTAACGACGGGGAGCATTGCTGTATTACCCTGGGATGAAGGAAGACCGGTAAGGGGCAAAGGATGCAAGAGTCCAGCAGGGGGACAGTGACCGGACTTGGACTGAACAATCTAAGACAAAGTCACGAGTGTCTCCCGTGACCAAGGTGGATCATTGGCAGACAATGAACAGACTCGCCAGGGTGACAGAACATGTGTGAAGCAAGTCAGCAATCCAGCACCTTAGACCTAAGTTCCCGAGGCACGAATAGAAGACGGGGGGACAGGAAGGAGGAACGGGCACGGTGGCTTGGGCTCAGGTCATCTCTTCTTCAACCTCAAGCCTGGTGGTCTTCATTAGACCACACAAACAGACCACTGTTTTTAAAGAGAAATGATCTCATATATGATGAAGACACCAACACATAGAACCTTTTTAGTCACAGTGAGGTAGTGACGTGTCCTTCATGACAGGAAGTAAATGTCCATCCTGTTTGCGAAGCAGCAGTTCAGAGACTCTGACAGTGAGAACAAGAGACAAATGAGAGAGAGAAGAACGATGGCTGAATTCAGACGGATTCCAACGGTTTTATTTCTCGTCCTGATGAGTCACTTCACAGGTGAGTGAACATCATATAAAACTTTATTAATTATGAAATTTACAGTGTCTTGTGTTAAACATGAAACTGAGGACGAGACAAAACTACTAAATCTAAACTTATCTCTTCATTTCTTCATTTATTTTCTTTTGTGTCTCTCACCTTCTATAAAACAGTAACTGGACAAATGTCCTACTTTAATGTCAGAGATGGACATAATGTCACTTTACCTTGTGAAAATGTGAGAGATGATCGTGATGGATGTGACAGAATAACGTGGCTCTTCACTGATTCACGAAACACAGCAGCAGTTCCACTGTTTGAACATGGGAAGATAAAAACAGAATCCAAATCTGAAACCAACAGACTGACTGTAACAGAGAAATGTTCTCTGGTTATAAAGAAGGTCACAGAGGAAGATGTTGGACGTTATTACTGCAGACAGTTTGAGAAAGAAGGAGGACAACTAGGTTCAGACTCTCAGGTCGATCTGTCTGTTGTTACCAGTGAGTATTTCCATCATCATATTTTCACATCAAACTGTTTGTTCCATCAATAAACTGAAACTTTATAATAATTCTGATTAAACAGTGATGAAGTTAATTTTACTCTTATTCTCTTTCTCTCTCATTATCTCCATCTTCACCAGTGACGGAACATAAAGAAAATGACAAGATCCTGATCTACTGTTCTGTGTCGACATATATAAACCCTAAACTCTCAGTGAAGTGGTTGTTTCGTGGGAACAATGAACATCACAAAGATTTGAAGGCATCACCAACTAAATTCTACGCCACCGTGTCTTTTCCTGTTTCTGACGTTTCTTCCTCATCGACACTAAAGTCGTTAAAGTGTGAAGTGACTGATCCTGGTGGAAAAGTTCGTCAGTTTCCCTTCAGACGTCCGTCCTCAGGTGAGAAAACAGGTGAGAACATGATGATTGTTTGAACTAAAACATTTGTTCATGTGATGGATGTGAAGTTTGAAGATGACGTCATTATTTCGAACGTAGTTCCAACAGACAGTAAACACGAGGTTTTCACTAGGTGACGACACAAACCCACAAACCACTGAACCAACAACAACTGTTGGAAACTCAGGTCCAAGCCCAACATCCATCAGTGCTGCTGCAAAGAACCTTCAAGGTGATTCGGATCATTTCTAAGACTTTGCTCGACTGTCTTTGTTTGATTTGTGGGTTTTTGAAGAAAACAAACATCAGGACGTTTTCAGGGACGTAGTGAAAATACAGTTTTTGTTCCTTTGTGTCTAAAAGCTGAAACATGTTTTTAATGTTTTCCAGGTTTGTTGAGGTTCATCATCGTCTCTGTGGGTTTAACTGCTCTGATCATTGTTGTTATGACTGTGGAACTTTGGACCAGAACCAAAGGTGAGAATGTTTAGAGATTAAATGGAGTTTCAGGAACGTTGGACCTTCACTGATAAAATCTGCTCTTTTTTTCAGAGAACAAACCACAGATGGATTAAAACACAGTGAGTATGAAAGAGACTCAACAAACATTTATCCAGTTTTTATTTTACACAATAAATCAGTGTTTGTGATATTTGCTCCACATGAATCCGACTCGTTCATGTTTCCTGGTTGTGATTGTGGTTCCGTTCAGCTTGTGGTTGGAACGTTGTGAGTGTGAGTCCCTGGATTGTCTCTGAGAGTGTGTGTTGGGAAACTGGATGAGTGACACTCTCATCTGCTCCAACAACTATCAGGGACGTTCCCTTGAGCAAGGCACTGAACTCCAGCTGTTCCTCTGCAGCTGCTCGGTGTTTGAACTCACAACCTCAAGTGTGTCGTGTTGTTTTCCACAGGTTGAAAATGATGAAGATGAAGGTTCAGTGAAATATGAAAATGTTGAAGAATCTTCAGCTTCTGTCAGACTCCACTGATCAACGTCTTCAACATCAGCTCACCACAGGAATCACTCACTGCTGATTTATTTCCCTGTAAACTCTAAAGTGTCTGAATGTTCTTCACCTTTACATCCACAATTTTATTTTTTTCAATCTTTTGTTCTTTTACGCACAAATTGTTGTGTCCAAACCCCCACACGCTTCACTTTATTTAGTCTGTTTGCCATTTTGTAGTAACATCTGAATGCTGAGTGTGTAAATCCATCCACTAGTGCACTCAAAGTTTCCCACAGTGCAACACTAAACGTAGAACACAACGCGTGTTCCCTACTTTCTGACAATCCCACAATGCAATGCTCCCCGTGTTAGAGATGAGAAAACGAACAGTTGGTGTGTGTGTCAGAAATGTGGATTGACGGCTCACGACAGAGTGAACTAGTTAGTGCACGTTACACGGGGGGAAGAGGACGAGTGAGTAAAGGGGGATTTCAGACACAGTCAAAGTTCCTGGCTGCTGCAGCATTTGTTTCGGCACAAGAAGAATCACGAATGTCTCGTTCTCGTGCGATTTGGGGGGTTTCCTGTCACCGGAGCGTCCAGTCGTTCCTGGCCAGTGGGTGTGTTACCCCGAGTTTACTCAGTCAGCAGGTGTGTGAGACTAGAAATCTGTGATGGTTGGTGGAAACCGTCTTTATGTGTGAACTGTCCCGTCTCTGACGGTCTGCAGGTTTGTCCCCACACACAAACAGATGAGGACATGACGGAACAGAGAGACTCATCACATTTGACTGAACTGAGCAGGGGTGTGAAAACTTTTGCTAGAAGTCCGATTGAAATGAATTCTGTAACAAGTTTGTTGTCGGAACATAAATTAATAAAAGTATGTATATTCAACATTGTGGTGTGTGTTCAAAGTTAACTGCTTATCTCATGGTTGAACAAAAGTTAAATGTTCAATAAAGTTTTAAGTTTTCCTGAAGTGTCTGATCATCTACAGATTTAATAGTTTAATCGATTTTAAACATTTTTTCATGACCATCGTCTCTGAATAAGTTGGATGAGTGATGATGACGCAGGCCTGTGACTCTCACTGATAGAACAGAATCAAACTGCTGATTCAACTCAGAACAAAAACAGACACAACACTGTGAATCTGATCGTACCTGAGACACGTAGAGACAGTTCAGTGAGACTCTCATCCAGACGTTGGACCATCTGTGTCTCTGATGTTTGTGTGATCTTCATCAGAGAGTAAAACGTGCAGAGCTCTGGCTCAATAAAACTCCTCTTCCTCCTGTTTTAAAAAAGAAATGATCTCATATATGATGAAGAAACCAACACGTGTCTGAACAGGAAACCAGAACATGTCAAACACACATGAACATTCATACAAACATTTATCTCATCTGTGAATCTTCACACCTTCAGCCTCCTCAGTCCGTTTTATTTTCAGGGTGTCAAACACGTCACTGTCACAAATAAACTGAAACACAACGTGCACTTGTTGATATATATATAATCTATTGTAACGTACTTTATATAAAATGATGTTTTCTTGTAATTGAGGCTCCGTACAGTTAAAGAAAGAAATGACGTCAGAAATCTGATAAAGATCCAACATGTGTCAGAACAGAATAAATATCCGTGTTGTTTCCCACCATGTTGCATCGTGAAGATGGAGGACGAGGAGTTTGACTCTTCACCTGTTTGTTCGTGTCTCCTGTCAAACATCAGTATGAACGTTTCCTAATAAAGAGAAGACGAGCTGCATTCACGTGAACATAAACCAACAACTGTCACACATTCAACTTCCTCCGTTTTATTTTCGGGGCGTCGAACGCGTCACTATCACAAATAAACTGTGTGAACGGACACAATCTGCACTTGTTGAGTCTTAGTGTTCAGCAGTTTATGTGGGATTAAAGATTAAAAACTGTCTTTTTAAAATCTGATACTCTTCATTTACTTTATGTAAAATTAGAAAAAAAAAATACTCAGAAGTCACAGTGAGGTAGTGACGTGTCCTTGATGACAGGAAGTAAATGTCCATCCTGTTTGTGAAGCAGCAGTTCAGAGACTCTGACAGTGAGAACAAGAGACAAATGAGAGAGAGAAGAACGATGGCTGAATTCAGACGGATTCCGACGGTTTTATTTCTCGTCCTGATGAGTCACTTCACAGGTGAGTGAACATCATATAAAACTTTATTAATTATGAAATTTACAGTGCCTTGTGTTAAACATGAAACTGAGGACGAGACAAAACTACTAAATCTAAACTTATCTCTTCATTTCTTCATTTATTTTCTTTTGTGTCTCTCATCTTCTATAAAACAGTAACTGGACAAATGTCCTACTTCAATGTCAGAGATGGACATAATGTCACTTTACCTTGTGAAAATGTGAGAGATGATCATGAATGTGACAGAATAACGTGGCTCTTCAGTGTTTCACCAAACACAGCAGCAGTTTCACTGTTTGAACATGGGAAGATAAAAACAGAATCCAAATCTGAAACCAACAGACTGACTGTGACAGAGAAATGTTCTCTGGTTATAAAGAAGGTCACAGAGGAAGATGTTGGACGTTATTACTGCAGACAGTTTGAGAAAGAAGGAGGACGACAACTAGGTTCAGACTCTGTGGTCGATCTGTCTGTTGTTACCAGTGAGTATTTACATCATCGTATTTTCACATCAAACTGTTTGTTCCATCAATAAACTGGGACTTTATAATAATTATGGTTATTTCTCCACTGTTGCTCAACGGAGATTTGTTGGGTTTTCTCTAAATGTCTGTATAGTCTTAATTTTATTATGTAAAGTGCCTTGAGAAAACCTTGTTGTAAGTTGGCGCTATATAAATAAAGTTGAATTGAATTGAATTGAATTGATTAAACAGTGATGAAGTTAATTTATTCAGTTTCCTCAATGTCTCCATCTTCACCAGTGACTCAACATAAAGACGTCTTGACCTGCTCTGTGAGGACACATGAAACCTGTGGACACACAGTGACGTGGTTTGATCAGGATAAAGATGTGAACAAAGATAAAAACTTGGTCCCGTCACAGTCTAAATGCTCCGTCACTGTGTCTGTTCTGGTTTCCCACTTTAATTCCTCATCAGGATCCAAATTATTCACGTGTTCAGTGACTGATCCTGAAGGAAAAGTGCAGCTGTTTCCCTTTGAAGTTCAGTTACCAGGTGAGAAAAGGCTCAAACAACGTTAACGTTAAAACATTAAAGACGACTTTCATTCAGAGACAATGGTAAATCTGAGGAGTTTGATCAGTGTCTTGGATTATTTCATGTGTCCAGGTGAAGACACACAAACACGTGGAGACAGATCAGGTGAACTTGATTTATATTTCAATATATCATTGCTGCTTCACATCAGACCTATTAAAAAAGAAATTTATAATCAAAAAATCGGAATTTAATCGACTCTGGTTCAATGTTTCAAATATGTATTTATTTAATTTCTATTATAATTGATCATTGCATCACTAAACCAAACAAGTTAATTTTACCTTTTGGTCACAGATTGTTGAGAACTGAAAAAAACTAATATCTGCATCAGAAAAACAGTTTTGCTGCTTTTATCTTCAGCTTGGTGGACGTTTCTCCTTGTGACTGTGTGTTTAGCTGCTCTCGTCATGACGGTTGTTTCTGTCAGAAAATGTGAGCGAAGAAAAGGTGAGAAAACTTTGAACAAGGTTTGATGAAGCGGGATTTTTGTTTCCAAGCTGCAGTCGACATTTTCTTTGTCTTTCCAGGAGAGAAAACACAGATAAATGAAAACCATGTAAGTTAAAAGTGAAATGTGGATAATTATCACTTTACGTGACAGAAAATAATAAAACAACAGTGACAGAAAAATCCATAAATACTCTTTTCGTATTTATGGATTTTTCTGTCACTGTTGTTTTATTATTTTCTGTGGTTTTGAAATTAACTGGACAGTTTTTGTTGTTTCTTTGTGTTTTCAGGCTCTGAGTTTAAACCCTGCAGAGCCTCAGTCTGGTCCAGGAACCCGCCAGGACACGGTGAGACCCGCACTACACACTGTCCACTGGGACTAATGAGTCCAGAAAACCACGATCCACATGTTACTGTTGTCTTCACTGTGCAGACTGATCCTGAAGATGGAGTTTCTTACGCCTCCGTCAGCTTCACCAGGACCAACAGGAAAGTCCAGGTGAGCTGAACTTCTTGGATTTTCCTCTAGCGCCACCTTCAGACCGACATGTGTCGTGGTCTGATGAGCAGAGAAAAGCTGCAGCAGCTGCTGTCAGGTTCTGTTGGTTTACGAGTTACATGCTGCTGTTTCCTTCCAGCTTCAGAAGAAACACGATGAAGATGATGATGATGATGATGATGATGATGCAGTGACCTACAGCTCTGTGAAAGTTTCCAGTTTTTCAGCTTCCTGTGATGGAGCCTCCACTGATCCCAACATCATCTACACCATCATCAACCAACCCAACAAGTAGCATTATAACAAATACCAACATGTGATAACAGCAGATTTTTATCTGTTACTTATTAATAATTGGTTAAAAATAGATTTTTGATGAGAAAAACAAGTCAGTCTTTATTTCCACAGTGACTTTAATCAGAAATCCCCTTCACATAAAAGTGTGTTATGGATACTCTCGTGTTTTGTCTCTGCAGACACAATGTTGAAAAGAGTTTGATAAGTTTGTACCAACGATCTTTACACACAGACATGTTCTATAATTAAAAACATTTTGTGCTGAAGATCCCGGTAATAACAGGAATGTCCATCAAGTATCTACAGAAGCTTTTTATTATTATCATCATTATTGTTATTTATGTAACGTGTACATGTCTGTTGTCTGTTTTTGTCCTTTTTAATGAGAATTTTATAATGTTTTGCGATAGTGATAAACCAATATTAAACCTGTAACTATAATAAAATAATATTTTTAAGGCATGTCCTTAATGTTTTGTGCAGATCACATGTGAGTTTATTACAAAGTCTCCGTGTATCTTCAGGAAAGTGGTCTTTTGTTTGAACCAGTTCCTCTGTGATGTCAGCAGTCTGGAAAAACAAAAGTGTTGCCCTTCATGTTTTACTTAATTGGAACTACAGAAGTATTCGCATAAAAAAAAAAATAATTCAATACAATAACAGGGTTAAAATACACTGATGTGTGTGCATCACGTTTATAGCAGAGATGATTAAATGAAGCTACTTGTCATTCCTTCATATACTGGTGAATGGCTTAATTCATGATATTAGTAACTGGAGCACACATCATAAAAAACATTGTGTTGAAACGTCACCTACAATATTTCCCTCTAATGTAGAGGAGCAGAAACGCAGAAGAACAGGAAACACAATTACTCACGTAGAAGGACGTCAAAACTGAGCTTTACAGTAGTTGGATTAAAGTATTTAGTGACTTTTTGACAGTCTCACAATAACGGGTTCTGTTAGCAGCTAATGTTAGCTAACAGTCAGAAGCTAACAGTTAGCTCTGATGTAAAAGTAGGTTTTGCTGGACAGAATATTATAATATGATATTACGCTGACAATACAAACACACATGCTGCTCAAAGACGTCCTCGCTTACTGTGATCCACAGTCCAGCTGTGACCCCGTTTGACTTTGTGCTTTTACTTTGAAAATCTCCAGCTTCCTTTTTCAGAGTTTGTTAGATGTTTAAAGTTACAATAAACGACCTTAAATCGTTTTAAAGTGGAAAAAAAAGTTGTTTTAGGTATTTGCAGAAGGAGAAGGGCCAGATGTGGAGGATGTGTTGTCTTCACAGGGGGACAGGAAGTTCGTGTTAGAGACTGTGGGACACAGGAGCAGCAGGTGCAGCTGCTGATGAACTGATGTCAGTCACCAGGAGAGGGCAGCACAGAGGGAGGTTTGGAGGACAGGATGCTGTTTGGAAGCAGTGAGGAGGCCTTTGTCCTTCCCCGAACTGCCCACGACCACCAGCCACAGCTGTACAGTTTTCTGAACACACACAAAACTGCTGAAGAGTCAGCCAAGCAACTGTATATTCACGTCCAGGACTTTTAAAAATGGGTCCATAGATGGCCGGGGAGACTTTAGGCCTGGTCGACTGCTCACAAAGGACCAGGAGCTATACCAGCCACTTCAGACCAACTGTGGAGATAAGTCAGAGGGTTTGAGTAAATATCAGGGTTCATCAAATTACTCCTCAGGTCAGGCTCGCTCCAGAAAATCGGTCGTTTTGGACTCATTCAACCTCACAGCTCAGGCAAACAGTAAAGCTGAGATTGTTTGTCACAACTGTGGTGAGTTGGGCCGTACACCAAAGGCCAAGTTCCTTCATAAAGAGATGTGGAAGAGGTGGTACCGGTTCTTTGTGTACATGCGTGTAGCTCAGAGGTGCCAACAGCTGAGGTCGACATAGAAGTGCATGATCAAGCCGATTCTATGGGAGTGGGGTGGGTTCAGCCAAACCCTGTAGTTTCCATCCAACTGTGCTTGATGATGTTTGACCAGCCGCTCTTGGGCCCGACTCCACTCCCTCTGATGTTCAGTGTTCAGTGTGTTTGATTTTGCCTTTTAGTGGATCAAACAAGCTGCACAGAGACATAATTCACATTCACTGTCATCGGTTTGTCCATGGACTCAGACATTAGAGGTTCCCAGTAAATATTTGTACTTGTCATTGGTGATGTGAACGTCTCATAGTGAACATGCTCCTTTAATTGTGCCTGTGGTTGTTGCAGTTGTGGGGAAGTAGCTTTTTTAAATTTAAAACACACAAGAAAGTCGACTCTCTGTGTCGTCAGCTATTTCCGATCTTTCTGTGGTCGTGACTGTAGATTAAACCTTTTGTGGTCGGCTGCTGTCAAATTCACATTCTCGCCAAAATAAACTCGTCCCTCAATTCTCAGAAATACAACAGGTCTCAGGTAAGAACAGATCACATGTTGTTGCCCAGCTGTTTTCCAATAAGTCTCATTTTTCACATCACCCCTGTCCACTTGGTCTGAACCAGAACCGCTCAGCTCAGTGTGTGTGTGTGTGTGGCCGGGTTTAGTTACTGAGGCTTTCAGAAAAGTTCCTTAGAAGGACCCGACTTACTGCTGCTGCTGCTCCACCTGCAAACAGGAAACACTCCTTCTATCCACCATCGCCCTCCTGACGCTGCACCTGGTTTTTGTTCCAGACGTCACTGAAACCAACCTGATCATCTCTGCAGTTCGCCATGAACACTGACATTAGACGTAATGCAGATGTTTCTTTAAAAACCCTCTTCACTCCTCGTGTTTCCTGCACGTTTTATTTTCAGACTGTTAATCACGTCACTGTCTGACGTCCAGTGGATGACGGGACACGTGACTTGACATGTTGACTTGAGGTTTGTGGTTTAACTGCGACTGAAGGACGAGTTGGATCATTAGTTTTACGTTCTTTATTTCTTCACTGCTGGTCGTTGTTGTTCTGCTGTTGCTCTTTTAAAAAACCTGCATCCACTTTTCTCCACAGATCATTTCATGATTCCACCAACCTGCTTCCTGCCGACAGATTCTTTCCATTTCAAAATTTGTTTGGTCAAATGTCTTTTAATATGTTTGCAGAAGTCACAGTGGGGTAGTGACGTGTCCTTCATGACAGGAAGTAAATCTCCATCCTGTTTGTGAAGCAGCAGTTCAGAGACTCTGACAGTGAGAACAAGAGACAAATGAGAGAGAGAAGAACGATGGCTGAATTCAGACGGATTCCAACGGTTTTATTTCTCATCCTGATGAGTCACTTCACAGGTGAGTGAACATCGAAATAAACCAGGTTCAAATAAAACTTTATTTATAATGTAGTTAAAGAGACTTGTATGAAACTTTAGAAAAGAAACTGAGGATGAGACGTGTTTGAAAACTTCTGTATCTAAACTTCGATTCGTTTCCTGATTTATTTCTCATCTTCTATAAAACAGTAACTGGACAAATGTTCTCCTTCGCTGTCAGAGATGGAGATGACGTCACTTTACCTTGTGAGAATGTGAAAGATGATCAGGATCAATGTGACAGAACTGACTGGATGCTCAATCAGCCACAATATACTGGGACAGTGATGCTGGTTAGACATGGACAGATTGAAAAAACTCAGATTTCCAAATCTAAATCCAACAGGCTGAGGATTAAAAATAACTGTTCACTGGTTATAAAGAAGGTCACAGAGGAAGATGTTGGACGTTACACCTGCAGACGTTACACCTGCAGACGACAAGGTTCAGACTCTTTGGTTCATCTGTCTGTTGTTACCAGTGAGTATTTACATCATCATATTTTCACATCAAACTGTTTGTTCCATCAATAAATTGAAACTTTATAATAATTCTGATTAAACAGTGATGAACTTAATTTTACTCTTATTCTCTTTCTCTCTCATTATCTCCATCTTCACCAGTGACTGAACATAAAGTAAATGACAAGATCCTGATCTACTGTTCTGTGTCGACATATGAAGACACTAAACTCTCAGTGAAGTGGTTGTTTCGTGGGAACAATGAACATCACAAAGATTTGACGGCATCACCAACTAAATTCTACGCCACCGTGTCTTTTCCTGTTTCTGACTTTTCTTCTTCATGGACACTAAAGTCGATAAAGTGTGAAGTGACTGATCCTGGTGGAAAAGTTTATCAGTTTCCCTTCAGTCGTCCATCCTCAGGTGAGAAAACAGGTCAGAAAATGATCAGTTTAACGAAAAATCAGAATTAGTTATGTCGATACTTCAATGTAGAGGTCAACAAACATCTAAATAAAACAGGTTAAGAATATTAGAAACCTGCAACTACTATCACTCTTTCGGCTTTTCCCATTAGGGGTCGCCACAGCGAATCGTCCTTTTCCACTTCACTCTATCCTGGGCATCTTCCTCTCTGACACCAGCTAACCTCATGTCCTCTGTTAGAACATCCATATGTCTCCTCCTCGGTCGTCCTCTCGCCCTCTTGCCTGGCAGCTCCATCTCCAACATCCTTCTACCAATATATTCACTGTCCCTCCTCTGCACATGTCCAAACCATCTCAGTCTGGCCTCTCTGACTTTGTTGCTATGCAGGCAACGTGAGCTGTCCCTCTGATGAACTCGTTCCTAATTCTGTCCAACCTTGTCACTCCTAAGGAGAACCTCAACATCTTCATCTCTGCTGCTTCCATCTCTGCCTCTTGTGTCTTTCTCACTGCTACTGTCTCTAACCCATAGAGCAGAGCTGGTCTCACCACTGTCCTGTACACCTTTCCTTTGAGTCTTGCTGACACTCTTCTGTCACACAACACTCCTGACACTTTCCTCCACCCGCTCCAACCCGCCTGCACTCGCCTCTTCACCTCTTTTCCACACTCCCCATCACACTGAACTTCTCGTTTACACACATGTATTCTGTCTTACTACGACTGACTTTCATACCTCTTCTTTCCAGAGCAAACCTCCACCTCTCCAGCTGTTCCTCCACCTGCTCTCTACTCTCACTGCAAATCACAAGGTCATCTGCAAACATCATTGTCCAGGGAGATTTCTGTCTGACCTCATCTGTCAACCTGTCCATCAGCATAGCAAACAAGAAGGGACTCAAAGCCGATCCTTGGTGTAGTCCCACTTCCACCTTGAACTCCTCTGTCTGACCTACGGCACATCTCACCACCGTCATGCTCCTCTCATACATGTCCTGAACTACTCTGACGTACTTCTCTGCCACTCCCGACAACCTCATACAGTACCACAGCTCCTCCCTCGGCACCCTGTCATACGCCTTCTCTAAATCCACAAAGACACAACGCAGCTCCTTCTGACCATCTCTGTACTTTTCCATCAACAACCTCAAAGCGAAAATGGCATCAGTGGTGCTCTTACGGGGCATGAAACCATACTGCTGCTCACAAATCTCCACCTCCTTCCTAAACCTGGCCTCCACTACTCTTTCCCACAGCTTCATTGTGTGGCTCATCAGCTTTATCCCTCTGTAGTTGCTACAGTTCTGCGTGTCACCCTTGTTCTTAAAGATCGGCACCAGAACGCTTCTCCTCCATTCCTCAGGCATCTTCTCACTCTCTAAAAATCCTGTTAAACAGACCTGTCAGAAACTTCACTGCTGTCTCTCCTAGACACTTCCACACCTCCACAGGTACGTCATCAGGACCAACAGCCTTTCCGCTCTTCATCCTTTTCAGAGCCTTCCTCACCTCATCCTTTCTAATCTCTGCTATTTCCTGCTCCACAACATCCACATCTTCCTCCCTTCTTTCCCTGTCATTTTCCTCATTCATCAGCTCCTCAAAATACTCCTTCCATCTTCTCTGCACACTCTCCTGGCTTGTTAGCACCTTTCCATCTCTGTCTTTAATCACCCTTATCTGTTGCACATCTTTCCCATCTCTGTCTCTCTGTCTGTCTATCCTGTACAAGTCCTTCTCTCCTTCCTTCATGTCTAACCTGTCATACAGCTCATCGTAAGCTTTCTGTTTGGCCTTTGCCACCTCCATCTTCACTCTGCGCTGCACTTCCTTGTACTCCTGTCTACTTTCCTCCGTCCTTTCTACAACCACTTCCTTTTAGCTAACCTCTTCCTCTGGATGCAGTCCTGTACTTCCTCATTCCACCACCAAGTGTCTTTATCTTCTTTCCTCTTTCCAGATGACTCACCAAGCACCTTCCTACCTGTTTCCCTGATTACCTCTGCTGTAGTTTCCCAGTCATCTGGAAGCTCTTCCTGACCACCCAAAGCCCGTCTCAACTTCTGCCTGAATTCCTCACAAGTTTCTTCATTCTTTAGCTTCCACCACTTGGTCTTCTTTTATGGATGACTCACATGGTTATACTTGGCAAATTTTGCAAAAGGGTTGCAACCCTCTCTATTTAATCGGGCTTGGGACCGGCACAGAAGTTACTGGCTTGCAACCCCTGTGGCTAGATTAACTACTATCATTTGTCAACTAATTTTCTTTTTTTTCCACGTTGTGAGTTGTTTTTCATAGTTACAGTATCTCATCTTCTCACCAACAGTAATTGGACGAGTTTCTTCCTTCACTGTCAAATATGGAGATGACGTCACTTTACCTTGTGGAAACGTGAGACATGATCAGGATCAATGTGACAGAACTGACTGGATGCTCACTTATCCTCAAAATACAGGGACAGTGATGCTGGTTACACATGGACAGATTGAAAAAACTCAGATTTCCAAATCTGAATCTGACAGACTGACTGTGACAGAGAAATGTTCTCTGGTTATAAAGAAGGTCACAGAGGAAGATGTTGGACGTTACACCTGCAGACGACAAGGTTCAGACTCTGAGGTTCATCTGTCTGTTGTTACCAGTGAGTATTTACATCATCATATTTTCACATCAAACTGTTTGTTCCATCAATAAACTAAGTCATTATAATAATTATTGTTAAATAGCAATTAATTAAATGTTAATTAAATGTTAATCTTGTCTTTTCATCTTCACCAGTTATTAAACATAAGGACGAAAACGAGGTGACATTCAGCTGCTCTGTGTGGACAGATGGACGCTGTGGACACAAAGTGAAGTGGTTGTTTCCGTGTAAAGACGTGGAAAAGAATCGAACCGACGTGAAGGTGTCGCACTCTGGCTGCTCAACCAACGTGACGTTTGAGGATTCTCGCTTTACTTACTTGTCAAAGAATTCTGAATTACTGATATGTAACGTGACTGATGGTGATGGAAAAGTTCAGCTGTTTCCCTTCAGACGTCCGTCCCCAGTTGACCAAACAGGTGAAACTCGATGAGATGTTTAACACTAAAACATTTGGTCATTTGAGGGATTTAAAGTCTGAAATGTTTTGAAATTCAATCTAAAAACCAACTGTACAAACTTATTTAATATCAGTAATATTCTAATAGAAATCATTGAACATGTTTACAAACAAAAACCGGAATTGTTTGTCTAATAAATTTTAGACAGAAACCCGAGGCAGAAATTATAAGAAGGTGTTTGGATTTTTTTTTCCAGGTTTGTTGAGGTTCATTATCGTCTCCTTGGGTTTAGCAGCACCGATCACTGTTGTTGTGACAGTTTACATTTGGACCAGAATCAAAGGTGGGAACATTCACTGATAAATATTTACAACAAAAGATTTAGTTTCTTTTAATATTCTCATTGTTAAATCTATAACTGTTTCTTTTTTAGAGAATAAAAACACAGATGGATAAAAACAGTTTCTGTCCAACATCACCACGACTCCTGTTTTCAAGAAAACATCTTCATTCACTGTGAACGGACAAAGAAATAAAAACCCTCTGAAGTTAATGTGAGGTAGTGACGTGTCCTTCACGACAGGAAGTAAATGTCCATCCTGTTGAAGAAGCAGCAGTTTGGTGAGAACAAGAGAATAAAGAGCTAAAGTACAAGGTGGCTTATTCTTTACAACCTGCTTCTTTTCCCGTACATTTGTTTGTCGCTCCCAGTTTTTAAACACATTTTTATTTAATCTCCTTCATCCATATTTTTGAAAAATATGATAAATAGCAAAACTATTACAATATAGAATACTTTCTGGAAAGTTGATGTAAACGTGGCCCAAATCCGGACCATGTTTGATTTGGGCCACGTTTGAGTTTTTTTGGTTATTGCAGCATTTTAAACCGCATTTTTTTATAATTTGCCTTTTTTATCTTCATATCCTGATTTTCCACAGTTTTTTTTACGAAACCTTTTTTATAGGGAAGTCCAATTGTTCCCCTGTTTGTTCCCATGTGCCCCGTTGACACAATCCCCACTAACTCGGGCCTAGTTCTCCTCAGGGTGTCAGACACATCATCAGGAATAACTGCTTCATACAGAGGGACACTGGTTTGAAATATTAGTTGCTTGTGTCCAGACAGATGTGAAATATTAAATATAAGAGAGGAAATGTGAGGAGGAGAGATGTCACTAATGACAGGAAGTACATTTTCATCATGTTCAGTTAGTCTGTGTCAAGTGTTGGAGCATATTTCTATTAGAAATGTGTAAAAAAAGTCGCACACAGTAACTTTAGGAAGCAGCAGTTCAGACCCACTGGGACAGAGAAGAGCTGATGCTGATCTGTGAGACAAGACTTCAGCCAGAAGATGGCAGCACAGATGGTGACGATGACGATGATGAAGAGTCAAAGAGACGAGGATGTTGATACGATGACAGAACAAGTGATCCACAAACAGTATTACTAATACAGTGGCTGTGAATTTATATGATAATTTGCAGACACAACACGTGCATATGAAACATAAAACACAATATTCCAGCTAATATGAATGTGTACGTTTCATGTTTTAAATCTGCCAAAACCAAATAATCCAAACATAGTTGTGGCACGTGCAACGGTTTTGGCATCTTAGTCGGTGTTTGCTGTCATCACCCCAACTCTGACATCACACAGTGCGTCTTTGTAACCAGCCAAATGTCCGTCAGGGTTTTGTATTATGGACCCAAGAGCTGCATTAATATTAAAGTGCAACTTTCTTTGTGAGTGTTTTTCATCATCAGATTGTGTTTTTAAAGGCAGAATTTGAGCTGCATCACTTTTCTTTGTAATTTGTGCAGCAGCTGAATTTTCATTTTGACCTGAAGTTTCTCGTGTGTGTGTTTGTCATCAGTCCAGTCAGAGCAGCAGATTCTCTCCACATCATCTGTGGATCGTGTCCTTCGTTAACCAGAAATCTCATAAAAGTGTGTTATGATACTCTCTGGTTTCTGTTTCCCTTTTTCTCCATCTGGTCCCTTCCTCGGCCTGTCGCACACCTGAATTCAATCGGTGCTCAGGTGGAGGGAGGATGAGGGGACAAAGGGAAGACGGGCAGAGGGCAAACACACGCAGTTGTTCTTGTTATGGAGGTTTCTCCTTCCCATTGTTGGAGATAAGTTTTACTCCGTTCATGATAGGTGCTGGGGTTTTGTTGTTTTAGTGTATTTTGGGCTGGAGTTCACTAGTAGTTCCGTTATTCATCTTCATTTCTGAGGGTTTCATGTTTTTGTTGTAAGTAGGTTCATGGGGAGACGCCTAGTGTGACGGCCCATTGGGGGGCTGGACCTGCGTCTTCTTCTATCGTGTTTCTTTTGGCCGGGGTCTCCTTCCTTCTTTGCTTTCTTATTCCTTTGTGTTTGGTGGTTGGTTTTGGTTATGAATTAGTTTTTTCCCCCTTACTTCAAATAAATAAAGACTGTTGATGGTAAGTTACTTTGTGTCGGGCATCCTTCCTGATATGTTGCATCCTCTGATCTCGGGAGTTTCTTTTTAAAAATAAAAGACGTAACAGTGTGAATGCCCTGTGGATTTTTCTTATCATGTGGTAGAGTTTGGAGCAGGTCATGCAGGGTTCTATTAAAACACTCACATTGCCCATTACCATTTGGTCGATATGGTGTTCTACATACGAACAATAGACGGCCGCAGAGAGACACTCTGGAGTATGGGAGAGATGAACTGGATCTGAAGAGGAGAGACAGGTAAGTAACCGCGATAACAACAGGAAGAGCTAAGAGTGAGAAGATTCTTACTGTCGGGCGCTGGGGTCGTGAAAGCAGAGAGAAAATAACCAGAGCTGCCTGTCGTGGGGAGGACGAGACAAAAGCCGGAAACCAAAAACTGGCTGAAAATATCAGGTAAAAATAAGGCACACAGAGAACAAAGTCAACGACTCAGGTGCAGAATATCAATGTTAAAACGGCCTCAGGAGTAAGGGTTAAATCCCTTGGATGTAACAGAGCAATGCAACAGCGCCCTCTGTTGACAGAACGGTGACTCCTGCCCAGTATCGCTCAATAATGAGTAGAGAGTGAGAGCTCACCGCCGCAGGACGGAAATAGTTCCGTCCGGATCCCAAAGTGGACTGTTTCTGTTGTTTCATGTTTTGGTAGCAGTTATAATGGTTGTGCGTAAGAAATTCTGTAAGTACTAATCACTTCAGTGTTGTTTTACATTTTCCCCTCGTTAATTGGAAGGATTGTTTACTGCGTGATGCCGGTAAAATACGATCATTCATTGATTAGTTAGATCGCCGAGTTGCTGTATTTCAGCTTAGTTAACCACGTGTTAAACAAATGGGTTCACACACGGCGCAGAGCAGCTGTCACAGCGCCAGTTCTTATGGAAGTTAGAATGTGACGGAACACGAATGACGACATATAGTAGCGTAGGAAGCCATGTGGCATTTGTGATGTGATAATTCAATTTATATCACTTGTATTATGTTTACAGCCACATTTGACTTGTTTATTGTGGATTACCATTTGAACTAACAAATTGGTGTTATTTTTACTTTATTCAGAAACCACACCATACCACAACGCAACACAACACACAGCAATGTTCATCTGTGAAGTTTACATGTGGTGGTGAAATAAAGGGACACCTGATAGACCATTGGCCGTCCTCTCGTCTCTAACAGGACAACTGCAGCGAGTCAGATCCCTAGCCCAGCTTATACATTATTGGGAGACGGCTTACAGTAGCCAACCAATTGTTTAATCAAAATCGAAGATCAAAACCAGGAACAAAGTATCAGCTGAAATACCCAGAGTCATTAAATTCAAAGCTAAGATTTCCAACTAAAATAGTTCTTGGGAATTTTGGGTAATCCAATACTGGTGACAAAAAGATCCAAGCATGGTCGATCCACGGGGAAAAAAGCAAAATAGGAAATTTGGGTCAGAGAAGACTTCACAGGTTGTTCGTAGAATGGACTCAGACAGACGGGAAAAAACTGCAAACTGGGAGATCACAGGAAGCTCCGAGACAGAGTTACTAACAGAGTTAACAGAGAGGAGTGTGAGAACGGAGCGGCACAGGTGAGGCAGATGAACGCTAATGAGCAGGGCAGAGAGAGGGAGAGCAGGTTACCAGGGCAACCGAGCAACTAGAAAACTCCTTTCAAAACCCGAGACACAAAATGGAGGCCCCGGTCGGAAACAACGTCGCGAGGGAGGCCATGCAAGTAACCGTGTGTGTATTTTGGCCTTGTAACTGCTTCTCGTCATAGGTGGTGTTCTCCACACACGTTTCTGCATCCACAACACTTCATTTGACCTTTAATGGCACCCGACCCGATTCTGAATTAATGGGACAGATGTACTGAATTAATTAATAAAGTAATTATGCCCGTGTGCCTTAAAATCTAAATGCACACCTTAGCTCTACCGTCACACCGGAGAGCTGTTTTATTGAGGTGTGGACGCTCCTGCCGCGTCTGTCATCGGAGTGCAACCGAACTCTAAGTCATGGTGAGTTTATTTGGTTTGACACGTGGTGTGCTGCCCATATTTTGGTGCCTGTGTTTCTGAATATTGTAGCGACCCGGCCGGTGGACCAGAGGCTGGGCCGCTAAGGACTATGGGAAATGTAGATAGTTGCTGTGTTTAGTGTGTTTTAGTGTATTTGTGTTAGTGATTGTGGTTGCAGGGAATGTGTAAGGAATGTCAGATGTCTTTGTGTGGTGTTTGTGTACTAGTGCTGGCCGGCACCGTGAGGGAGGGGGTTGTGTGTGAGAGTGACCGTCACGGTAGCCGGCTCAAGTTGTTGTTGGCTTTTCTGCCTATGTTCAATAAAAGCTGGTTATTCCTGTGGAATAGCCAATCAAAAGACAGAACTGCTCTCCTTGTTCTTTGCAAGATCACTTGCCGTAGTCGTATGCGGTGTATGGGGCACAAGTGATCTTACAGCTAGGTTAGAAACTCTAGTTTCCTCTAAAACCCACCGTAGCTGCCACACACCACCACCTGGCGCTAAATTGGTGTTAGAAGTGGGATTATAACTGTCTAGAAGATAAAATGGAGCAGAGTTTAGGCGAGTTAGAACGTGCGGTCCTGGAGAGCAACACGCTGCTCGAACACCTCTGGCGGGAGGCTAGGCGCAAGGCTGGGAGCCCACACAGGCCTTATGGGGCCAATGCACCTCGATCGAGCCGCCGCTCACCCTGCGCAGAGAGGCACCGGCTGCCAGCTTCCACGTCGGTGAAACTCCCACACTACAACGGGCTGACGCCGTTGGAGCCATACCTTGTCCAGGTGGAGTTGGCTGCCCTCCATGAAGGGTGGAGCGAGGAGAAGACGGCTACTCGTTTAGCTCTGGCTCTGGAGGGCCCCGCACTCCAAGTGTTGTGTGACTTGTCCTCGGAGGATCGGCGGGGACTACATGCCGTCATCGCAGCATTCACCGGGCACTTTGGGCAGAGAACCTCCGCCGAGCAAAGCCGGGAACAATTGATTGGCCGTCGCCGACAGAACGGAGAGAGTTTGGGGGCGTACGCTGCTGACGTGAGGCTCCACACCCAGCGGGGATACTCCACGTTCCCCGCCGTGGCCAGAGAGGAGCCTTTCTACGCGGACTTACACCAGAGCGACTATGCCAGCATGTCCGTCTGTCTGCACCGTGTTCGTTGGAGGAAGCCCTAAGAGAGGCAGAGCGAGCAGAAGATGTGCTGGGGACCAGGTAAACAGCTGCGCGTTCTCCGCCCCGGCGAGCTATAGCCCGGGCTGCTGACTGTGAGGGGTCTCCAGAGAGAGAGAGAGAGCGCTAGCTTGGCTCAGCCAGCTGTGCTTAGCCGACGGCAGTTAAAGGGTTGCTGCCACCACTGTGGGGAGCTGGGGCATTTTGCCAGAGACTGTCCGTCTCTGACGCCTCGAGCCAACACCAAGCCGTTACAGGGAAAAGGCTCGGGGATGACGCAGTGAGGGGGGCTTCATCCCAGTTGCACTCACGCCTCCTAATAGACTGCCCCACCGTGAGCCGCTGCGGGGCCGCCATAGGACTGTATCTGAACTGCGACATTGCGGGGCAGACTTGCCATACTCTGGTGGACACAGGGTCCACCATCTGTTTACTGCAGCGGGGATGTTGCCGGGCACTGCTGGCCCCCTTCCAAAGGACTGGACCCCCACTTCTACCGAGCTGGTAACAGTAACTGGGGCAAAGACAACACTACCCGGCAAGAAGTTGCTGTCTGTCGTGGTGGGGGGGAGACAGTTGAGCCATGAGTTCTGGCTCGGGGACATCAAAGATGAGTGCATTATCGGGTTGGACTTGTTGGCATGGTGGGGGGCGTGTGTTGATGTGACAGGACCTGCCCTCTGCCTTGGAGCGGAGACTGTAGCTCTTCTGGTGGGTCAAGGAACTGTTGGGGGGTCTCAGAGGCATCAAGGGGACCAGGCTGAGCATCAGTGGAGCTGTGGGGGTCGCACTGTTGGAGCTAGCACTCCCCAGCCGCCTTATCTCAACCTCCGCCACTCAGCTCGAGACTTCGGCGTCCATTCTTCATCCCAGGTGGGGCCGGAGAAGCGCCGGTGCGGCCGTTGGAGTCGCAGGGATAGAGCCAGCGTTCCAAAGCAGCCTCATCTCAACCTTCGCTGTCCAGCTCTGGCGCGGGTGGGACAGGAGAAGCGACAGCGACGTGGAGTGTGCTGCACAGCCAGCCCACGCACCCCAGTCGCCGCTTCCTCTCGCTCCTAGCTCTTCCCCTTCTGTTGAGACTCTTGCCGCTGTGACAGAGTTAGAGCAGCGGAGTAGTGGACATCTCGACAAGGCACAAAGAGAGCAACTGAGGAAGATGCTGCAGGACTATGTGGACATCTTTGCCACTAAAGATGAGGATTGCACCAGGACGGGCCTGGTCCTGGTGGCTCGACCAAAGACTGCATTTACTATAGGGCAAGGACTGTGGCAGTTCAAGGTAATGCCATTTGGACTATGCAACGCCCCGGCTACTTTTGAGAGACTGATGGAACGGGTGCTTAAGGACATTCCATGGAGTAGGCTGTGTGGTCTATTTGGATGACCTGTTGGTGCATGCACAGGACTTTGGAGGGGCCCTGAGCAACCTAGCGGAGGTCTTTGCTGCTGTCCGCCAGGCCGGGCTGAGGCTGAACCCAGCTAAATGCTGCTTGCTGGCGAGAGAGACTCAGTTCCTGGGACATGTGGTTAATGAACACGGGGTGACCACCGACCCGGCGAAAGTAGCCGATATTAAAGAGTGGCCTCAACCAACCACCATAAGCAAGGTGAGGAGCTTTTTGGGGTTAGCCTCATACTATAGGAGGTTTGTGAAGGACTTTGCCACCGTTGCCAGCCCTCTGCATAGACTGACCAACAAGGGCCGTCGGTTTGAGTGGTCTACTGACTGTACAGCGGCTTTTCAGCAGTTAAAAGCCGCTCTCACAGATGCTCCTGTCTTGGCATACCCCGACGCTCAACGATCGTTTATTGTGGACACAGATGCTAGTAATGTTGGGGTTGGAGCAGTTGTCTCTCAGGGGGGAGAGGCGGTGAGCGAGTGGTGGCTTACTACAGTGGAAGTTTGAGTCGCCCGAAGAAGAATTATTGCGTTACTCGGCGGGAGCTGCTGGCGGTGATTCTGGCTGTGAGGCATCTCCTGGGCACTCGGTTCACATTAAGAACTGACCATGTTTCCCTCACCTGGCAGCTTAACTTCAAACAGCCGGAGGGACAAGTGGCGAGGTGGTTGGAAGTGCTGCAGGAATTCGACTTTGAAATCGAAGAAGAATTAAGACAGCAATCCAGCACCTTAGACCTAAGTTCCTGAGGCACGAATAGAAGACAGGGGGGACAGAAAGGAGGAACGGGCACAGTGGCTTGGGCTCAGGTCATCTCTTCTTCAACCTCAAGCTTGGTTAGTGCTAACTGAACAGATTGGGGTAGAACAAACCCAGGTTCTTTAGGATCTGGCGGGTCGAACAGGCTGGGTAAAGCATCAGCTTTGCTATATTTGTAACCAGTGTGGTAGGACAGGGGAAACTGAAACCTATTGAAGAAGAGGGAACAACGAGCCTGTTGAGGGTTTAGTCTCTTAGTTGTTTTAAGATACTCTAAGTTCTTATAGTCAGTGTATACAACAAAAGGTGATTTAGCGCCTTCCAGCCAATGTCTCCAGTCCTCCAAGGCCAGCCCAACAGCTAGGAGTTCATGGTTACCAATGTCATAGTTCTTTTCAGTCTCAGAGTCGGCGCGAGGAAAAGGCGAAGGGGTGGATCTTGTCGTTTCTCTCGGATCTCTAGGAAAGCACCGCTCCCACCCCTATATCAGAGGCATCCACCTCCACCAAGAACTGTCTCTCACAGTCAGGGACAGACAGGATGGGAGCCGAGGAGAACGAGTCTTTTAGGCGAAGGAATGCCTTATTGGCCTTCAGAGTCCACAAGAATACTTAACTAGTAGAGGTGAGTTGATGTAGGGAGGCGGAGATATTGCTGTAGCCCTTAATGAACAGTTGATAAAACGAGGAACGGTGCCCAGTAGTAACTCAATACCACAAACATAAGGCCGATGGAGGGTAAGAGAGGTGGCTTACTCTTGCTAAACACTAATTTGAGATCATGGTATTGTTGTGGAAAGAGAGACCTCAGCCTCGTCTGTGGGTATGCGGAGGATACGATCATGGGTTCAGGGGCCTGACAGAGACAGAGACTGGAAAACAAAGCCCCCCAACTCACCACCCTCCCCTCCAGCCAATCTATGTGTGGGTTATAGCGCGCTAACCAAGTGGAACCGAGTATGAGTTGTTGCTGGGGTGACTGGATGACCTAAAAGGTTATTTGTTCATAAGGATTATCTATGTGTAAGGTAATAGGAGCAGTCTGCAGGGCCCTGGGATTCAATATATGGCCACCCAGCGCACAGATGACAACCGGTCTGGAGTGAGGATTAAGGGGGAGTCCCAACTCCTGCGCTAAACCCTCATCAATATACTCAGTGTCCTCTACGGAGTCGACGAGTACAGCGAGGGGAACTGTCCTGTCAGTTAGTCACAGCATAACCTGGAGATTAGGTCGGGAGGTGGAGGTGAAATTGGCATGGGAATGGCTGAGCAGTTTCCCCCTACTCCTGCTGAGCCCTGCCTTTTAACGGGCAGAATTTAATTTTATGATCGGAACGGCCAGAGTAAAGGCAAAGCCCGCTCCAGAATCTCCGTTCATGCTCCTACGGCATCAGACGTGTCCTCCCCAGCTGCATAGGTTCGGGGGCACTAGCTATGCGCTCAGGTTTGGACACCGAGTTACCGGACTCTTAATTAGGTCATGACGGGGAGGAGTAACAAGCGCACGTTGATCAGGATGCGTATCCTCTGATCTACTCTAGTACAGAAGTCTATTAAGGAATTCAGAGACTCACTGGGAGCCAACTCATCCTTAAGAGTCTCAGTTAGACAATGATAGAACCTCTCCCACAAAGCTGGTTCGTTGATCTCTGCAGCAAGTGTTCTAAACTGAACAGCATATTCAGATACCGAATTGTGAGAGGCGAGAGGCTTCACTGTCAGCCTTAGTGGGTCCGAAGACTCTGAGGAGTTCCTGAGAGAAAAACTCAAAAGTGGAGATGGAAGCGGAACCCCTCTCCCACTCCGCTATTCCCCACACGCAAGCCCTCCCTTTGTGGAGGGAGACAGCATGAGGCAAACGGGAATCATCCGTGGGAAAGGCAATGGGTCTGATTCTGAATATCAATTTACATTTAGTAATGAAGGCTGTACATTATTTGAGATCCCCGGAGAAAGGCTCGGGTGGAGACACGTATGATTCCAAGAGAGGAGGAGCAGAGGCCGTGGAGGAAGAGGTTAAAGACAACCTGGCAAAAACTTGTAATGTGGAATCTAACTGAAACTGGAATGGGTCTGGCAAGTAAAAGGAAAAAAAATATTTATTAATGTAGAAAATGGAGATGAGGAGTGAATGGTTCAGGCGGGAGAGGCGAGAGCGTCCTGTCATGGGGAGGACGAGACAATAGCAGAAAACACAAAAGCGAAAAGGGAAAAATAAGGCACACAGAGAACAAAGTACAAAACAAAACAAAGCAACAACTCGGGTGCAGAATATCAAAATCGAAGCTCAAAACCGGGAACAAAGTATCAAGTGAAATGACCAAAGTCCAGGTGAGGCAAATAAACGGTAATGAGCAGGGCAACACAGATCAACGTCAGTCTAGTTGTTCCATAGCATTCGTTAAGTTACCTCAAGTTTAATCAGTTGGCAGGTGTGTGACTATAAACCTATGATATTTGTTGAACTGTCCAAACTTTGACAGTCTGCAGGTGTGTCCCCACATGTAAAACAAATCAGGCAATGTCTCTGTTTGTGTGGTCTTCATTAGAGAGGCTGATCGTAGACACGTAGAGACAGTTCAGTGAGACTCTCATCCAGACGTTGGACCGTCTGTGTCTCTGATGTTTGTGTGATCTTCATCAGAGAGTAAAACGTGCAGAGCTCAGGCTCAATAAAACTCCTCCTCTGTTTTTAAAAAGAAATGATCTCATATATGATGAAGAAACCAACACGTGTCTGAACAGGAAACCAGAACATGTCAAACACACATGAACATTCATACAAACATTTATCTCATCTGTGAATCTTCACACCTTCAGCCTCCTCAGTCCGTTTTATTTTCAGGGTGTCGAACACGTCACTGTCACAAATAAACTTAAACACAACGTGCACTTGTTGATATATATATAATCTATTGTAACGTACTTTATATAAAATACGTTTAAAGGAAAGAAATGACGTCAGAAATCTGATAAAGATCCAACAGGTGTCAGAACAGAATAAATATCCGTGTTGTTTCCCACCATGTTGCATCGTGAAGATGGAGGACGAGGAGTTTGACTCTTCACCTGTTTGTTCGTGTCTCCTGTCAAACATCAGTATGAACGTTTCCTAATAAAGAGAAGACGAGCTGCATTCACGTGAACATAAACTAACAACTGTCACACATTCAACTTCCTCCGTTTTATTTTCAGGGCGTCGAACGCGTCACTATCACAAATAAACTGTGTGAACGGACACAATCTGCACTTGTTGAGTTTTAGTGTTCAGCAGTTTATGTGGGATTAAAGATTAAAAACTGTCTTTTTAAAATCTGATATTCTACATTTACTTTATGTAAAATTAGAAAAAAAAAATATTCAGAAGTCACAGTGAGGTAGTGACGTGTCCTTCATGACAGGAAGTAACTGTCCATCCTTTTTGTGAAGCAGCAGTTCAGAGACTCTGACAGTGAGAACAAGAGACAAATGAGAGAGAGAAGAACGATGGCTGAATTCAGACGGATTCCAGCGGTTTTATTTCTCACCATGATGAGTCACTTCACAGGTGAGTGAACATCATATAAAACTTTATTAATTATGAAATTTACAGTGACTTGTGTTAAACATGAAACTGAGGACGAGACAAAACTACTAAATCTAAACTTATCTGTTCATTTCTTCATTTATTTTCTTTTGTGTCTCTCACCTTCTATAAAACAGTAACTGGACAAATGTCCTACTTCAATGTCAGAGATGGACATAATGTCACTTTACCTTGTGAAAATGTGAGAGATGATCGTGATGAATGTGACAGAACGTGGCTCTTCACTGATTCACGAAACACAGCAGCAGTTCCACTGTTTGAACATGGGAAGAAAATAAATGAATCCACATCTAAATCCAACAGACTGAGTGTGACAGAGAAATGTTCTCTGCTTATAAAGAAGGTCACAGAGGAAGATGTTGGACGTTATTACTGCAGACAGTTTGAGAAGGAAGGAGGACGACAACTAGGTTCAGACTCTGAGGTTCATCTGTCTGTTGTTAACAGTGAGTATTTACATCATCATGTCTTCACATCAAACTGTTTGTTCAGAATCAGAATCAACTTTATTCGCCAAGTTTGTAAGGACAAGCCAAGACAAGCAAGGAAATAAATTTGGTCAATCTCTGTCTCTTAGTACTCTCCATTAATTAACAATTATTTACATAGTTACAAAAATATAAACATATAGACATTAAATAAAATATAATAATAATAAATACAAAACTTATTGCACACTATGTCACATTTGAGTTCAGAGTTCAGCTCGGACAAAGCCTGGGGGAAGAAACTGTCTTCCAGTCTGCGTCTGGTGGCTCTGGTGGACATAGCTCTGTAGCGCCTGCCAGAGGGGAGAAGCTTAAACAATTTCTGTGCGGGGTGTGTGGGGTCAGCAGTGATTCTTGCTGCCCGTTTTCTGATTCTGGACTGGTAAAGACTTTGGATGGAAGGAAGCTCAGTCCCAATTATCTTTTCTGCTGACCTGACCACCCGCTGCAATCTGTGCCTGTCTAGCTTGGTGGCTGAGCCAAACCCACAGTGATGGAGGTGCAGAGGACAGACTGGATGGTGGCAGTGTAGAAAATGGACAGCAGCTCCTTGGGAAGATTGAACTTCTTGAACTGTCTCAGAAAATACAACCTCTGCTGAGATTTTTTGCGGACAGTGTCTATGTGAGAGGACGACTTCAGGTCCTGGGAGACTGTGGATCCTAGAAACCTGAATGAGTCCACAGTAGACACTGTGTTGTTGTAGATGGTGAGGGGGAGGGGGGCAGGCGGTTTCGCCTGAAGTCCACCATCATCTCCACAGTCTTGAGCATGTTGAGCTCTAGTTGGTTCTGACTGCACCACTGGGCCAGCTGCTCTACCTCTCACCTGTACGCAGACTCATCTCCGTCCTGGATCAGCCCAGTGACAGTCATGTCATCGGCATATTTCAGGATTTTCACAGATGGGTCCCCTGAGGTGCAGTCGTTAGTGTACAGAGAGAAGAGCAGTGGGGAGAGGAGGTGGTTCAGCACCAGTCTCTCAAACGACTTCATTATCACAGACGTCAGGGCAACAGGCCTGTAGTCGTTCAGACTGGTGATGGTGGACTACACACTGCTGCAGAGAACGGTTGAACATATGAGTGAACATATGATCGACGCCAGCTGGTCAGAGCAGACTCTCAGACAGGTTGGGGACACACCGTCAGGTCCCGGGGCCTTCCTGGTTTTCTGCCTCTGAAGGAGACGTCTGCCGATCTTCAGTGCCAGTAGAGGGTCTAATGAGGGGAGGCTGAGAATGGTGGGGGGTGCGGGTAAGCCTTTTGTGTGGTCAGGAGGTGTGAGGTGGTTCTTTTCAAACCGGCAATAAAAGTTGTTAAGGTTGTTTGCCAGACGTTTGCTAGCCTCAGGGTGTGGAGAAGGTTTCCTGTATTGGGTGATGTGCTGCAGACTTTTCCAGAGTGACGCAGGATCATTTGTTGTTAAACTGTTTTGCAGCTTCTCACCATAGTCCCTTTTTGCTGCCTTGATCTCCTTTGTCAGTCTGTTTCTGGCCTGCTTGTACAGGGTCCTGTCCCCACATCTGTAGGCCTCTTCCTTGGCCTGGCGCAGCCTCCTTAGGTCTGTTGTGAACCATGGCTTGTTGTTTTTAAATGTGCACACCTTTTTTGTCTGTACACACATGTCCTCGCAGAAACTGATGTAAGATGTCACAGTGTCAGTGAGTTCATGAATGTCTCTAGCTGCCGCTTCAAAAACCTCCCAGACAGTGCAGTCAAAACAGCCCTGCAGCTCCAGTTTTGACTCCTCCGTCCACCTTTTCACCATCCTGACCTCAGGTTTAGAGGTTTTGGATTTCCGCCTGTAAGTCGGGATGAGGTGAAGCAGACAGTGATCCGAGAGTCCCAGTGCTGCACGGGGGACAGAGCGGTAGGCCTCCTTTAAAACAGTGCAGCAATGGTCCAGTGTGGCCATGTCCCTGGTGGGACACTTCACATGCTGCCTGTATCTAGGGAGTTCGTGGCTCAGATTTGCTCTCTTAAAATCACCCGTGATGATGAGCAGGGAGTCTGGATGTTTCCTTTCCACGTCCGTTATGTGGTCAGCCAGGTTCTGTAACGCTGTTGTTACACAGGCCTGAGGTGGAATGTAAACGCCGACCAGAACGAACGAGGCAAACTCCCGCGGCGAATAAAAGGGACGGCAGTTGATAAAAAAAAACAGGGACCGCAGAACTTCAACACTGTGATATCTGTGCACCAACCTTCATTAATATAAAAGCCGGAAAGTTCTGTGACACAGTCCGCGCGGAGCAGCTGGAAGCCGGGCAGGTGTAGAGGACTATCCAGGTTTCAGTTAAGCACAGGACGGCGGATCTATTTAAGTCCTTTGAGCATGAGAAGCTCATCCAACTTATTTACTAAGGTTACTGTTACTGTTCCATCAAAACTGAATCATTATAATAATTATTGTTAAATAGCAATTAAATGTTAATTAAATGTTAATCTTGTCTTTTCATCTTCACCAGTTATTAAACATGAGGACGAAAACGAGGTGACATTCAGCTGCTCTGTGTGGACAGATGGACGCTGTGGACACAAAGTGAAGTGGTTGTTTCCGGGTCAAGATGTGGAAAAGAATCAAACCAACGTGAAGGTGTCGCACTCTGGCTGCTCAACCAACGTGACGTTTGAGGATTCTCACTTTACTTACTTGTCAAAGAATTCTGAATCTCTGATATGTAACGTGACTGATCGTGATGGAAAAGTTCAGCTGTTTCCCTTCAGACGTCCGTCCCCAGTTGACCAAACAGGTGAAACTCGATGAGATGTTTAACACTAAAACATTTGGTCATTTAAGGAATTTAAAGTCTGAAATGATTCGAAATTCAATCTAAAAACCAACTGTACAAACTTATTTAATATCAGTAATATTCTAATAGAAATCATTGAACATGTTTACAAACAAAAAACGGAATTGTTTGTCTAATAAATTTTAGACAGAAACCCGAGGCAGAAATTATAAGAAGGTGTTTGGATTTTTTTTTCCAGGTTTGTTGAGGTTCATTATCGTCTCCTTGGGTTTAGCAGCACTGATCACTGTTGTTGTGACGGTTTACATTTGGACCAGAATCAAAGGTGGGAACATTCACTGATAAATATTTACAACTAAAGATTTAGTTTCTTTTAATATTGTCATTGTTAAATCTATAACTGTTTCTTTTTCAGAGAATCAAAACACAGATGGATAAAAACAGTTTCTGTCCAACATCACCACGACTCCTGTTTTCAAGAAAACATCTTCATTCACTGTGAACGGACAAAGAAATAAAAACCCTCTGAAGTTAATGTGAGGTAGTGACGTGTCCTTCACGACAGGAAGTAAATGTCCATCCTGTTGAAGAAGCAGCAGTTTGGTGAGAACAAGAGAATAAAGAGCTAAAACACAAGGTGGCTTATTCTTTACAACCTGCTTCTTTTCCCGTACATTTGTTTGTCGCTCCCAGTTTTTAAACACATTTTTATTTAATCTCCTTCATCCATATTTTTGAAAAATATGATAAATAGCAAAACTATTACAATATAAAATACTTTCTGGAAAGTTGATGTAAACGTGGCCCAAATCCGGACCATGCTTGATTTGGGCCACGTTTGAGTTTTTTTGGTTATTGCAGCATTTTAAACCGCATTTTTTTATAATTTGCTGTTTTTATCTTCATATCCTGATTTTCCACCGTTTTTTTTACGAAACCTTTTTTATAGGGAAGTCCAATTGTTCCCCTGTTTGTTCCCATGTGCCCCGTTGACACAATCCCCACTAACTCGGGCCTAGTTCTCCTCAGGGTGTCAGACACATCATCAGGAATAACTGCTTCATACAGACTGACACTGGTTTGAAATATTAGTTGCTTGTGTCCAGACAGATGTGAAATATTAAATATAAGAGAGGAAATGTGAGGAGGAGAGATGTCACTAATGACAGGAAGTACATTTTCATCATGTTCAGTTAGTCTGTGTCAAGTGTTGGAGCATATTTCTATTAGAAATGTGAAAAAAAAGTCACACACAGTAACTTTAGGAAGCAGCAGTTCAGACACACTGGGACAGAGAAGAGCTGATGCTGATCTGTGAGACAAGACTTCAGCCAGAAGATGGCAGCACAGATGGTGACGATGACGATGATGAGGAGTCAAAGAGACGAGGATGTTGATACGATGACAGAACAAGTGATCCACAAACAGTATTACTAATACAGTGGCTGTGAATTTATATGATAATTTGCAGACACAACACGTGCATATGAAACATAAAACACAATATTCCAGCTAATAGGAATGTTTACGTTTCATGTTTTAAATCTGCCAAAACCAAATAATCCAAACATAGTTGTGGCACGTGCAACGGTTTCGGCATCTTAGTCGGTGTTTGCTGTCATCACCCCAACTCTGACATCACACAGTGCGTCTTTGTAACCAGCCAAATGTCCGTCAGGGTTTTGTATTATGGACCCAAGAGCTGCATTAATATTAAAGTGCAACTTTCTTTGTGAGTGTTTTTCATCATCAGCAGTGATGTTGGTCAGATTGTGTTTTTAAAGGCAGAATTTCAGCTTCATCACTTTTCCTTGTAATTTGTGCAGCAGCTGAATTTTCATTTTGACCTGAAGTTTCTCGTGTGTGTGTTGGTCATCAGTCCAGTCAGAGCAGCAGATTCTCTCCATCCCTTTATAAAAGAACAACGAAGTATTTTCTCTTTGCAAAAGGTTCTTGCTTCATTTTTAAATCCACATTTAAATTTAGTCGAAGAAAACGTGCAGAGCAACAACATGAAACTACAACAACATACTTGTAAGTCATCTGATCCAAACCGAAGCAGAGAGACAATGACCAGAGCGGCCTGTCGTGGGGAGGACGAGACCATTTCCAACTAAAATAGTTCTTAGGAATTTTGGGTAGTCCAACACTGGTGACAAAAAGATCCAAGCGTGGTCCAAAATAGGAAATTTGGGCCGGAGGAGACGTCACAGGTCGTTCGTAGAATGGACTCAGACAGACGGGAAAAAACTGCAAACTGGGAGATCACAGGAAGCTCAGAGACAGAGTTACTAACAGAGTTAACAGAGAAGAGTGTGAGAACGGAGCGGCACAGGTGAGGCAGATGAACGCTAATGAGCAGGGCAGAGAGAGGGAGAGCAGGTTACCAGGGCAACCGAGCAACTAGAAAACTCAAAACCCGAGACACAAAATGGAGGCCCCGGTCGGAAACAACGTCGCGAGGGAGGCCATGCAAGTAACCGTGTGTGTATTTTGGCCTTGTAACTGCTTCTCGTCATAGGTGGTGTTCTCCACACACGTTTCTGCATCCACAACACTTCATTTGACCTTTAATGGCACCCGACCCGATTCTGAATTAATGGGACAGATGTACTGAATTAATTAATAAAGTATTTAATGCCCGTGTGCCTTAAAATCTAAATGCACACCTTAGCTCTACCGTCACACCGGAGAGCTGTTTTATTGAGGTGTGGACGCTCCTGCCGCGTCTGTCATCGGAGTGCAACCGAACTCTAAGCCATGGTGAGTTTATTTGGTTTCATATGTCGTGTGCTGCCCATATTTTGGTGCCTGTGTTTTTGAATATAACACATGAGGGATTAAAGCTTTGGCAGAAGGTAGAACTGGCAGAGCCATTAATGAGCCATTTTAGAGAACCTGTTAACGACGGGGAGCATTGCTGTATTACCCTGGGATGAAGGAAGACCGGTAAGGGGCAAAGGATGCAAGAGTCCAGCAGGGGGACAGTGACCGGACTTGGACTGAACAAGCTAAGACAAAGTCACGAGTGTCTCCCGTGACCAAGGTGGATCATTGGCAGACAATGAACAGACTCGCCAGGGTGACAGAACATGTGTGAAGCAAGTCAGCAATCCAGCACCTTAGACCTAAGTTCCCGAGGCACGAATAGAAGACGGGGGGACAGGAAGGAGGAACGGGCACGGTGGCTTGGGCTCAGGTCATCTCTTCTTCAACCTCAAGCCTGGTGGTCTTCATTAGATCAGACAAACAGACCACTGTTTTTAAAAAGAAATGATCTCATATATGATGAAGACACCAACACATAGAACCTTTTTAGTCACAGTGAGGTAGTGACGTGTCCTTCATGACAGGAAGTAAATGTCCATCCTGTTTGTGAAGCAGCAGTTCAGAGACTCTGACAGTGAGAACAAGAGACAAATGAGAGAGAGAAGAACGATGGCTGAATTCAGACGGATTCCAACGGTTTTATTTCTCGTCCTGATGAGTCACTTCACAGGTGAGTGAACATCATATAAAACTTTATTAATTATGAAATTTACAGTGTCTTGTGTTAAACATGAAACTGAGGACGAGACAAAACTACTAAATCTAAACTTATCTCTTCATTTCTTCATTTATTTTCTTTTGTGTCTCTCACCTTCTATAAAACAGTAACTGGACAAATGTCCTACTTTAATGTCAGAGATGGACATAATGTCACTTTACCTTGTGAAAATGTGAGAGATGATCATGAATGTGACAGAATAACGTGGCTCTTCACTGATTCACGAAACACAGCAGCAGTTCCACTGTTTGAACATGGGAAGATAAAAACAGAATCCAAATCTGAAACCAACAGACTGACTGTGACAGAGAAATGTTCTCTGGTTATAAAGAAGGTCACAGAGGAAGATGTTGGATGTTACACCTGCAGACAGTTTGAGAAAGAAGGAGGACGACAACTAGGTTCAGACTCTCAGGTCGATCTGTCTGTTGTTACCAGTGAGTATTTACATCATCATATTTTCACATCAAACTGTTTGTTCCATCAATAAACTGAAACTTTATAATAATTCTGATTAAACAGTGATGAAGTTAATTTTACTCTTATTCTCTTTCTCTCTCATTATCTCCATCTTCACCAGTGACGGAACATAAAGAAAATGACAAGATCCTGATCTACTGTTCTGTGTCGACATATATAAACCCTAAACTCTCAGTGAAGTGGTTGTTTCGTGGGAACAATGAACATCAAAAAGATTTGAAGGCATCACCAACTAAGTTCTACGCCACCGTGTCTTTTCCTGTTTCTGACGTTACTTCCTCATTGACACTAAAGTCGTTAAAGTGTGAAGTGACTGATCCTGGTGGAAAAGTTCGTCAGTTTCCCTTCAGACGTCCGTCCTCAGGTGAGAAAACAGGTGAGAACATGATGATTGTTTGAACTAAAACATTTGTTCATGTGATGGATGTGAAGTTTGAAGATGACGTCATTATTTCAAACGTAGTTCCAACAGACAGTAAACACGAGGTTTTCACTAGGTGACGACACAAACCCACAAACCACTGAACCAACAACAACTGTTGGAAACTCAGGTCCAAGCCCAACATCCATCAGTGCTGCTGCAAAGAACCTTCAAGGTGATTCGGATCATTTCTAAGACTTTGCTCGACTGTCTTTGTTTGATTTGTGGGTTTTTGCAGAAAACAAACATCAGGACGTTTTCAGGGACGTAGTGAAAATACAGTTTTTGTTCCTTTGTGTCTAAAAGCTGAAACATGTTTTTAATGTTTTCCAGGTTTGTTGAGGTTCATCATCGTCTCTGTGGGTTTAACTGCTCTGATCATTGTTGTTGTGACTGTGGAACTTTGGACCAGAACCAAAGGTGAGAATGTTTAGAGATTAAATGGAGTTTCAGGAACGTTGGACCTTCACTGATAAAATCTGCTCTTTTTTTCAGAGAACAAACCACAGATGGATTAAAACACAGTGAGTATGAAAGTGACTCATCAAACATTTATCCAGTTTTTATTTTACACAATAAATCAGTGTTTGTGATATTTGCTCCACATGAATCCGACTCGTTCATGTTTCCTGGTTGTGACTGTGGTTCCGTTCAGCTTGTGGTTGGAACGTTGTGAGTGTGAGTCCCTGGATTGTCTCTGAGAGTGTGTGTTGGGAAAGTGGATGAGTGACGCTCTCATCTGCTCCAACAACTATCAGGGACGTTCCCTTGAGCAAGGCACTGAACTCCAGCTGTTCCTCTGCAGCTGCTCGGTGTTTGAACTCACAACCTCAAGTGTGTCGTGTTGTTTTCCACAGGTTGATAATGATGAAGATGAAGGTTCAGTGAAATATGAAAATGTTGGAGAATCTTCAGCTTGTGTCAGACTCCACTGATCAACAACTTCAACATCATTTCACCACAGGAATCACTCACTGCTGATTTATTTCCCTGTAAACTCTAAAGTGTCTGAATGTTCTTCACCTTTACATCCACAATTTTATTTTTTTCAATCTTTTGTTCTTTTACGCACAAATTGTTGTGTCCAAACCCCCACACGCTTCACTTTATTTAGTCTGTTTGCCATTTTGTAGTAACATCTGAATGCTGAGTGTGTAAATCCATCCACTAGTGCACTCAAAGTTTCCCACAGTGCAACACTAAACGTAGAACACAACGCGTGTTCCCTACTTTCTGACAATCCCACAATGCAATGCTCCCCGTGTTAGAGATGAGAAAACGAACAGTTGGTGTGTGTGTCAGAAATGTGGATTGACGGCTCACGACAGAGGGAACTAGTTAGTGCACGTTACACGGGGGGAAGAGGACGAGTGAGTAAAGGGGGATTTCAGACACAGTCAAAGTTCCTGGCTGCTGCAGCATTTGTTTCGGCACAAGAAGAATCACGAATGTCTCGTTCGTGCGATTTGGGGGTTTCCTGTCACCGGAGCGTCCAGTGGTTCCTGGCCAGTGGGTGTGTTACCCCGAGTTTACTCAGTCAGCAGGTGTGTGAGACTAGAAATCTGTGATGGTTGGTGGAAACCGTCTTTATGTGTGAACTGTCCCGTCTCTGACGGTCTGCAGGTTTGTCCCCACACACAAACAGATGAGGACATGACGGAACAGAGAGACTCATCACATTTGACTGAACTGAGCAGGGGTGTGAAAACTTTTGCTAGAAGTCCGATTGAAATGAATTCTGTAACAAGTTTGTTGTCAGAACATAAATTAATAAAAGTATGTGTATTCAACATTGTGGTGTGTGTTCAAAGTTAACTGCTTATCTCATGGTTGAACAAAAGTTAAATGTTCAATAAAGTTTTGTTTACCTGAAGTGTCTGATCATCCACGGATTTAATAGTTTAATCGATTTTAAACATTTTTTCATGACCATCGTCTCTGAATAAGTTGGATGAGTGATGATGACGCAGGCCTGTGACTCTCACTGATAGAACAGAATCAAACTGCTGATTCAACTCAGAACAAAAACAGACACAACACTGTGAATCTGATCGTACCTGAGACACGTAGAGACAGTTCAGTGAGACTCTCATCCAGACGTTGGACCATCTGTGTCTCTGATGTTTGTGTGATCTTCATCAGAGAGTAAAACGTGCAGAGCTCTGGCTCAATAAAACTCCTCCTCTGTTTGTAAAAAGAAATGATCTCATATATGATGAAGAAACCAACACGTGTCTGAACAGGAAACCAGAACATGTCAAACACACATGAACATTCATACAAACATTTATCTCATCTGTGAATCTTCACACCTTCAGCCTCCTCAGTCCGTTTTATTTTCAGGGTGTCAAACACGTCACTGTCACAAATAAACTGAAACACAACGTGCACTTGTTGATATATATATAATCTATTGTAACGTACTTTATATAAAATGATGTTTTCTTGTAATTGAGGCTCCGTACAGTTAAAGAAAGAAATGACGTCAGAAATCTGATAAAGATCCAACAGGTGTCAGAACAGAATAAATATCCGTGTTGTTTCCCACCATGTTGCATCATGAAGATGGAGGACGAGGAGTTTGACTCTTCACCTGTTTGTTCGTGTCTCCTGTCAAACATCAGTATGAACGTTTCCTAATAAAGAGAAGACGAGCTGCATTCACATGAACATAAACCAACAACTGTCACACATTCAACTTCCTCCGTTTTATTTTCGGGGCGTCGAACGCGTCACTATCACAAATAAACTGTGTGAACGGACACAATCTGCACTTGTTGAGTCTTAGTGTTCAGCAGTTTATGTGGGATTAAAGATTAAAAACTGTCTTTTTAAAATCTGATATTCTACATTTACTTTATGTAAAATTAGAAAAAAAAAATATTCAGAAGTCACAGTGAGGTAGTGACGTGTCCTTCATGACAGGAAGTAACTGTCCATCCTTTTTGTGAAGCAGCAGTTCAGAGACTCTGACAGTGAGAACAAGAGACAAATGAGAGAGAGAAGAACGATGGCTGAATTCAGACGGATTCCGACGGTTTTATTTCTCGTCCTGATGAGTCACTTCACAGGTGAGTGAACATCATATAAAACTTTATTAATTATGAAATTTACAGTGACTTGTGTTACACATGAAACTGAGGATGAGACAAAACTACTAAATCTAAACTTATCTGTTCATTTCCTCATTTATTTTCTTTTGTGTCTCTCACCTTCTATAAAACAGTAACTGGACAAATGTCCTATTTCAATGTCAGAGATGGACATAATGTCACTTTACCTTGTGAAAATGTGAGAGATGATCATGATGAATGTGACAGAACGTGGCTCTTCACTGATTCACGAAACACAGCAGCAGTTCCACTGTTTGAACATGGGAAGATTAAAACAGAATCCAAATCTGAAACCAACAGACTGACTGTGACAGAGAAATGTTCTCTGCTTATAAAGAAGGTCACAGAGGAAGATGTTGGACGTTATTACTGCAGACAGTTTGAGAAAGAAGGAGGACGACAACTAGGTTCAGACTCTGTGGTTGATCTGTCTGTTGTTAACAGTGAGTATTTCCATAATCCTTTTTTCACATCTGTTTGTTCCATCAATAAACTGGGACTTTATAATAATTATGGTTATTTCTCCACTGTTGCTCAACGGAGATTTGTTGGGTTTTCTCTAAATGTCTGTATAGTCTTAATTTTATTATGTAAAGTGCCTTGAGAAAACCTTGTTGTAAGTTGGCGCTATATAAATAAAGTTGAATTGAATTGAATTGAATTGATTAAACAGTGATGAAGTTAATTTATTCTGTTTCCTCAATGTCTCCATCTTCACCAGTGACTCAACATAAAGACGTCTTGACCTGCTCTGTGAGGACACATGAAACCTGTGGACACACAGTGACGTGGTTTGATCAGGATAAAGATGTGAACAAAGATAAAAACTTGGTCCCGTCACAGTCTAAATGCTCCGTCACTGTGTCTGTTCTGGTTTCCCACTTTAATTCCTCATCAGGATCCAAATTATTCACGTGTTCAGTGACTGATCCTGAAGGAAAAGTGCAGCTGTTTCCCTTTGAAGCTCAGTTACCAGGTGAGAAAAGGCTCAAACAACGTTAACGTTAAAACATTAAAGACGACTTTCATTCAGAGACAATGGTAAATATGAGGAGTTTGATCAGCGTCTTGGATTATTTCATGTGTCCAGGTGAAGACACACAAACACGTGGAGACAGATCAGGTGAACTTGATTTATATTTCAATATATCATTGCTGCTTCACATCAGACCTATTAAAAAAGAAATTTATAATCAAAAAATCGGAATTTAATCGACTCTGGTTCAATGTTTCAAATATGTATTTATTTAATTTCTATTATAATTGATCATTGCATCACTAAACCAAACAAGTTAATTTTACCTTTTGGTCACAGATTGTTGAGAACTGAAAAAAACTAATATCTGCATCAGAAAAACAGTTTTGCTGCTTTTATCTTCAGCTTGGTGGACGTTTCTCCTTGTGACTGTGTGTTTAGCTGCTCTCGTCATGACGGTTGTTTCTGTCAGAAAATGTGAGCGAAGAAAAGGTGAGAAAACTTTGAACAAGGTTTGATGAAGCGGGATTTTTGTTTCCAAGCTGCAGTCGACATTTTCTTTTTCTTTTCAGGAGAGAAAACACAGATAAATGAAAACCATGTAAGTTAAAAGTGAAATGTGGATAATTATCACTTTACGTGACAGAAAATAATAAAACAACAGTGACAGAAAAATCCATAAATACTCTTTTCGTATTTATGGATTTTTCTGTCACTGTTGTTTTATTATTTTCTGTGGTTTTGAAATTAACTGGACAGTTTTTGTTGTTTCTTTGTGTTTTCAGGCTCTGGGTTTAAACCCTGCAGAGCCTCAGTCTGGTCCAGGAACCCGCCAGGACACGGTGAGACCCGCACTACACACTGTCCACTGGGACTAATGAGTCCAGAAAACCACGATCCACATGTTACTGTTGTCTTCACTGTGCAGACTGATCCTGAAGATGGAGTTTCTTACGCCTCCGTCAGCTTCACCAGGACCAACAGGAAAGTCCAGGTGAGCTGAACTTCTTGGATTTTCCTCTAGCGCCACCTTCAGACCGACATGTGTCGTGGTCTGATGAGCAGAGAAAAGCTGCAGCAGCTGCTGTCAGGTTCTGTTGGTTTACGAGTTACATGCTGCTGTTTCCTTCCAGCTTCAGAAGAAACACGATGAAGATGATGATGATGATGATGATGATGATGCAGTGACCTACAGCTCTGTGAAAGTTTCCAGTTTTTCAGCTTCCTGTGATGGAGCCTCCACTGATCCCAGCATCATCTACACCATCATCAACCAACCCAACAAGTAGCATTATAACAAATACCAACATGTGATAACAGCAGATTTTTATCTGTTACTTATTAATAATTGGTTAAAAATAGATTTTTGATGAGAAAAACAAGTCAGTCTTTATTTCCACAGTGACTTTAATCAGAAATCCCCTTCACATAAAAGTGTGTTATGGATACTCTCGTGTTTTGTCTCTGCAGACACAATGTTGAAAAGAGTTAGTACCAATATAATAATGATAAGTTTGTACCAACGATCTTTACACACAGACATGTTCTATAATTAAAAACATTTTGTGCTGAAGATCCCGGTAATAACAGGAATGTCCATCAAGTATCTACAGAAGCTTTTTATTATTATCATCATTATTGTTATTTATGTAACGTGTACATGTCTGTTGTCTGTTTTTGTCCTTTTTAATGAGAATTTTATAATGTTTTGCGATAGTGATAAACCAATATTAAACCTGTAACTATAATAAAATAATATTTTTAAGGCATGTATAATGTCTTAATGTTTTGTGCAGATCACGCATGAGTTTATTACAAAGTCTCCGTGTATGTTCAGGAAAGTGGTCTTTTGTTTGAACCAGTTCCTCTGTGATGTCAGTAGTCTGGAAAAACAAAAAAATTTTTTACTTAATTGGAACTACAGAAGTATTTGCATAAAAAAAACAATAATTCAATACAATAACAGGGTTAAAATACACTGATGTGTGTGCATCACGTTTATAGCAGAGATGATTAAATGAAGCTACTTGTCATTCTTTCATATACTGGTGAATGGCTTAATTCATGATATTAGTAACTGGAGCACACATCATAAAAAACATTGTGTTGAAACGTCACCTACAATATTTCCCTCTAATGTAGAGGAGCAGAAACGCAGAAGAACAGGAAACACAATTACTCACGTAGAAGGACGTCAAAACTGAGCTTTACAGTAGTTGGATTAAAGTATTTAGTGACTTTTTGACAGTCTCACAATAACGGGTTCTGTTAGCAGCTAATGTTAGCTAACAGTCAGAAGCTAACAGTTAGCTCTGATGTAAAAGTAGGTTTTGCTGGACAGAATATTATAATACGATATTACGCACACGATGACAATAAAAACACACATGCTGCTCAAAGACGCCCCCCTTACTGTGATCCACAGTCCAGCTGTGACCCCGTTTGACTTTGTGCTTTTACTTTGAAAATCTCCAGCTTCCTTTTTCAGAGTTTGATAGAAATTTAAACTTACAATAAAGAACCTTAAATCTTTTTAAAGTTGGAAAAAGTTGTTTTAGGTATTTGCAGAAGGAGAAGGGCCAGATGTGGAGGATGTGTTGTCTTCACAGGGGGACAGGAAGTTCGTGTTAGAGACTGTGGGTCACAGGAGCAGCAGGTTCAGCTGCTGATGAACTGATGTCAGTCACCAGGAGAGGGCAGCACAGATGAAGGTGAGGGAGGTTTGGAGGACAGGATGCTGTTTGGAAGCAGTGAGGAGGCCTTTGTCCTTCCCCGAACTGCCCACAACCACCAGCCACAGCTATACAGTTTTCTGAATACACACAAAACTGCTGAAGAGTCAGCCAAGCAACTGTACATTCACGTCCAGGACTTTTAAAAATGGGTCCAGTATGACACATACAGCAAGGGACATATCAAGGAGAGGATGGTCCAAGAACAATCTCAGCGTGCTGCTTCCAGAGGTGGAGGCTTGGGTCAAAGAACACAAGCCAGAGATGGCCGGGGAGACTTTAGGCCTGGTCGACTGCTCACAAAGGACTAGGAGCTATACCAGCCCCTTCAGACCAACTGTGGAGTTAAGTCAGAGGGTTTGAGTAAATATCAGGGTTCATCAAATTACTCCTCAGGTCAGGCTCGCTCCAGAAAATCGGTTGTTTTGGACTCATTCAACCGCACAGATCAGGCAAACAGTAACACAGTCACAACTGTGGTGAGTTGGGCCGTACACCAAAGGCCAAGTTCCTTCATAAAGAGCTATGGAAGAGGTGGTACCGGTCGTTTGTGTACATGCGTGTAGCTTAGAGGTGCCAACGGCTGAGGTCGACATAGAAGTGCATGATCAAGCCGATTTTATGGCAGTGGGAGTAGTTCCAGAGCTCCTTTATCCTGTCTGGGTGTGGCCTGACTTACCCATCCTCTTAGATCTCACTGAAGAGAGCAGGAGTAAGTTTTGTGGTGTAGTCACCAGAGGAGGCACCAACCATGTTTGAAGACCTGGGGTGGGTTCAGCCAAACCCTGTAGTTTCCATCCAACTGTGCTTGATGATGTTTGACCAGCCGCTCTTGGGCCCGACTCCACTTCTTCTGATATTCAATGTTCAAGTTACTGACACCTCGTGCCAAAGGCCCCTCATCAAGCACCAGCTACTACTAGTGACACACACTAGCTGAATGTTTCAGGACAGTGCAGGACAGTCCTGGTATTTTTATGGGAGAAGGAGTCTCCTGTACAGAGGGTGACGAGCATGAAAACAACTTGTTCCTTCTGAAGGGTCGGGGCAGAGGTGACGATGTCTGGGCAAACCATACCATGGTCAGGCCGTTAGGGTTTCATGAAGAACTTTCTAACAATTTGTCAGTGTGCAGCAGGAAACAGACCCACTTTCCCAAAATTCCTGAACAAAATAAACCTCAAATGAGCTTTTATTGTTGTGTTGTGTTTGATTTTGCCTTTTAGTGGATCAAACAAGCTGCACAGAGACATAATTCACATTCACTGTCATCGGTTTGTCCATGGACTCAGACATTAGAGGTTCCCAGTAAATATTTGTACTTGTCATTGGTGATGTGAACGTCTCATAGTGAACATGCTCCTTTAATTGTGCCTGTGGTTGTTATAACACACTATAAGAAAGTCGACTCTCTGTGTCGTCAGGTATTTCCGATCTGTCTGTGGTCGTCACTGTAGATTAAACCTTTTGTGGTCGGCTGCTGTCAAATTCACATTCTCACCAAAATAAACTCGTCCCTCAATTCTCAGAAATACAACAGGTCTCAGGTAAGAACAGATCACATGTTGTTTCCCAGCTGTTTTCCAATAAGTCTCATTTTTCACATCACCCCTGTCCACTTGGTCTGAACCAGAACCGCTCAGCTCAGTGTGTGTGTGTGTGTGGCCGGGTTTAGTTACTGAGGCTTTCAGAAAAGTTCCTTAGAAGGACCCGACTTACTGCTGCTGCTGCTCCACCTGCAAACAGGAAACACTGCTTCTATCCACCATCGCCCTCCTGACGCTGCACCTGGTTTTTGTTCCAGACGTCACTGAAACCAACCTGATCATCTCTGCAGTTCGCCATGAACACTGACATTAGACGTAATGCAGATGTTTCTTTAAAAACCCTCTTCACTCCTCGTGTTTCCTGCACGTTTTATTTTCAGACTGTTAATCACGTCACTGTCTGACGTCCAGTGGACGACGGGACACATGATTTGACATGTTGACTTGAGGTTTGTGGTTTAACTGCGACTAAAGGACGAGTTGGATCATTAGTTTTACGTTCTTTATTTCTTCACTGCTGGTCGTTGTTGTTCTGCTGTTGCACTTTTAAAAACCTGCCTCCACTTTTCTCCACTGTTAGAGTGAGTGCTCCTGCTGACACATATCTTTGTAGGTGGGTCACCTGTAAGTGACATGTTCTTGCTGCGCGCGTAAAGTGTGTTCACTTCGTGGTATTAATAAAAAAGGACGGCAGCGTGTTCAAGCTTTCTCAGCTCTGAGTGTGATTATTTGCCTTCATGGAACTAGAAATGCTCTATGGTCATCTGAGCCTTTAAAATAATGTCAACCTCAACAGGTTAGGGTCCCAGGAAGGATGTTGGAGGCCGGTGGAGCAGACTATGTTTTGACGGAGATGAAAGAAATTACGAGCTGTGGGAAAGCAGATTTCTAGGCCATCTGCGGACGCTTGGTCTAAAGGACACGGTACTGAACGAACCGAGACCGTCAGCAGAGGGAGAAGACGAAGACTCCAGCGTCGAAGAAGATACCTCCAAGAACGAGGATGCCTACGCTGAGCTCATTCAGTTTCTGGACGATAAAAGCCTGTCCCTCGTCATGAGAGAAGCCGCGGACAACGGCAGGAAAGCTCTGAAGATGTTACGAGAACATTATGCAGGAAAAGGTAAACCGCGAATAATTGGCCTGTATACAGAGCTGACGTCACTTCAGAAGAAGGCAGGAGAGAGTGTGACGGACTATGTTATTAGAGCTGAGACCGCCATCACGTCATTAAGAACTGCGGGAGAAACTTTGAGTGACGGACTGATTGCTGCTATGATCTTGAAAGGGCTACCAGAATCATTCAAGCCATTTGCCATATTTGTGACACACAGCGACGACAAGATGTCTTTCAGTGAATTCAAAACCAAACTCAGAGATTATGAAAATACAGAAAAATTAAATACCACCCCAGAAGATGATAGTGTGATGAAAACAAAGAACCACACCACAGAGGTGAGATACAAAGACAAAGAAACCTGTATTACTTGTTATAATTGTCACCAAAAAGGACATAAAGCGAGGGCATGTCCCAGTGGTCGAGAAGGTCAAAGACGTTGGTGCAGCTACTGTAAAAGCCCCACACATAGGGATGAAAACTGCAGAAGAAAACCAAGGGATGCAATAAAACAAGCAGCTAAAAATGAGACGGACACGTTTGTCTTCACGTCAAGTGAAAACAGAATATCGAACAAGAGAAGTTTGATGGTCGACACAGGAGCGACATCTCACATTATCAGGGATCTTTCCAAATTTAAGCGATTCGATGAAACCTTCCAGCCAGATAAACATTTTGTGGAACTGGCAGACGGCACAAGGACCAGCGGCGCAGCTTTGAAGAGAGGAGACGCAGAGATCTACCTACGTGAAAGTCAAGGCCGCGAAGTGAAAGCGACACTGAAAGGAGCGCTGTACATCCCATCATTTCCACAGGATATATTCTCAGTGAAGGCCGCAACAGCCAACGGAGCCAAAGTGAACTTTCAACAAGGATGTGACCAGCTTATCCACAAGGACGGTACAAGGTTTGACATAAAGGTGTATGACAGACTGTACTATCTAGATGTTGTTGATGATGAGTCAAAAGACATGTGTAGTGGGTGTTATGATACACAAACTTGGCATGAGACATTAGGACACTGTAACTTCAAAGATATACAGAGTTTAGAAAATGTTGTTGAAGGGATGAAGATAAAAGACAAACACAGTAAATCTGTTCCAAGTTGTGAGGTCTGCATACTAGGAAAGTTTACCCAAACCAGGAATCACAAACCAGATGCAAGGGCAAAGGCAGTTTTAGAGTTAGTACATGTTGACCTAGCTGGCCCTATAGATCCTGAGACGAATGACAGATACAGATACGCACTGACTACTCAGGCACTATGTTTGTGTACTTTCTAAAGAATAAGAGTAACACTACTAAAGCAACAGAGAAATTCATTGCAGACACTGCCCCTTATGGGAAAATCAAGTGTATCAGGTCAGATAATGGCACTGAGTTTACAGCGGAAAGCTTTAAGTCATTACTCAGCAAAAATGCTATAAAGCATGAAAGATCAGCGCCATACTCACCACACCAAATCGAAACAGCAGAGAGGAGCTGGAGAACTTTGTTTGAGATGGCTAGATGTATGATCATAGGAAGCAATCTACCAAAAGAACTATGGATGCATGCTGTAATGACTGCAGCAGTGATTCGGAACAGGTGTTACAATAAACGCACAGGACAGACACCTTACTTCATGTTAACAGGAAAGAAGCCAGATCTTTCAAAGATGAGAACATTTGGGTCAATATGTTATGCGTACAAGCAAGACAAGAAAAAGATAGACTCCAGATGTGAAAAAGGGATTTTTGTAGGTTATGACAGGGAAAGCCCTGCATACATGGTATATTATCCAGAAACAGAGAAAGTCCAAAAACACAGACTGGTAAAATTTACCAATAAAAGTGCAGTTGAGCGACAGACACAGACAGAGTCAGGCACAATTGATGATATTCCTGTTGAACAGAAGGCAACCCCTTTTGTGCCAGAGACCAGAGGAATAGTGGAAGTTCAGGGTGTAAACTCAGAGCATCGTAAAAACACTCAAACAGCAGAGGAAGAAAATGGCCAGACTATTCATATTCCTAGAGAAGAAGAAATCCAAGTTGGGGACCCGAAATATTGTGAGAGAGCCCAAACGATGCAAAAAGATGACAGTCAGGCCACTCGTTGTTCAAATAGGGAAAGTGGGGGGAAAGTGGGTGTACACGGTGAAGAACAGATGGATCAAAGGTACACAAAGCTAGATATGTGGCAAAAGGCTACAGCCAAGTTCAAGGAATAAATTACAGGGAAACATTTTCTCCAACAGCAGACATGACTTCAGAGCGTAGCTTGGTACATATGGCAGCACATTATGATTTGGAGTTGCATCAAATGGATGTCAAAACAGCATATTTACACGCACCTATTGACTGTGAGCATTACATAGAACAACCAGAAGGTTTTCAGATAAGTTCTGAAACAGGTGAAAAGCTTGTGTGCAAGCTACATAAGTCACTGTATGGACTAAAACAGTCAGGAAGAAATTGGAACAAACTCCTACATGATCATCTTACTGAACATGCATTTAAACAGAATCCTGCAGATCATTGTGTCTATAGCAAAAATAATGAAGGAAAGAAAATAATCCTAGTGGTATGGGTTGATGACCTCATTATAGCAGCTAGTGACAAGGACTCATTGAGCGATGTGAAAGAAATGCTGAGATCCAGGTTCAATATGAAAGATCTAGGCAGACTCAAACATTTCTTAGGTATTGATTTCACACAACAGGAAGGACAAGTTAGGATGACTCAAAAGCACTACATAGATAACATACTGGAAAGATTTGGCATGAGTGAATGTAAACCAAGGCAAACGCCATGTGAGCAAAAGCTAGACTTCAAGAGTGAAGGTGAACCTGTTGATCCACGACAATATCGTGAAATAGTAGGGAGTCTGATATATGTGATGACATGTACGAGACCTGATTTGAGTTGGGCTGTAAGTAAACTGTCCCAATATTTGACAGGACCTAAGGATCAACATTTGATAACAGCTAAGCATGTGTTGAGGTATCTGAAAGGCACCAGGGATCATGAACTATGCTATAAAAGGAGCAAGGACAGACTTCAGCTCATTGCATACAGTGATGCTGACTGGGCATCAGACCACACTGACAGGAGCACCACAGGCTACTGCTTCAGTCTAAATGAGGAAGGACCTATTGTATCTTGGAAATCAAAGAAACAACAGACAGTAGCGTTGTCAACCTGTGAAGCTGAGTACATGGCTCTTACTGCGACTTCCCAAGAGGGCCTGTACCTCATGCAACTGTTAAATGACATGGACAGCAGTTGCCATTGTGGGTCTGTGAAGATTTATGAGGACAATCAAGGAGCCATTGCTCTATCAAAGAACCCAGTGAGCAGGCAGCGATGCAAACATGTGGACATTAAATACCACTTCATTAGGTCAATATTAAGAGATGGAAAAATAAGCCTTGTGTATTGTCCTACGGATAAGATGGTAGCTGATTTGTTCACCAAGCCTGCAACAAGGTTCAGCTATGAGAAATTCCACAGTTATCTGTTTGGTAACATGTGAGTGATATAAAGTGTCAGCTTAAGAGCAAGTGGGGGTGTTAGAGTGAGTGCTCCTGCTGACACATATCTTTGTAGGTGGGTCACCTGTAAGTGACATGTTCTTGCTGCGCGCGTAAAGTGTGTTCACTTCGTGGTATTAATAAAAAGGACGGCAGCGTGTTCAAGCTTTCTCAGCTCTGAGTGTGATTATTTGCCTTCATGGAACTAGAAATGCTCTATGGTCATCTGAGCCTTTAAAATAATGTCAACCTCAACATCCACAGATAATTTCATGATTCCACCAACCTGCCTCCTGCCGACAGATTCTTTCCATTTCAAAATTTGTTTGGTCAAATTTCTTTTAATATGTTTTTGATTAAACCACAGTGAATTATTCATGTTCACTCATGTTTGAATGTTGAAAACATGAAAGCATTAAAACACAATAACTGGTGATAATTCAACATCAAGAGACAGAACTAAAAATACTCAGAAGTCACAGTGAGGTAGTGACGTGTCCTTCTTGACAGGAAGTAAATGTCCATCCTGTCTGTGAAGCAGCAGTTCAGAGACTCTGACAGTGAGAACAAGAGACAAATGAGAGAGAGAAGAACGATGGCTGAATTCAGATGGATTCCAACGGTTTTATTTCTCATCCTGATGAGTCACTTCACAGGTGAGTGATCATCGCAATAAAACAGGTTCAAATAAAACTTTATTATTAATGTTATTTACATGAGACGTGTTTCAAAACTTCTGTATCTAAACTTTGATCGATTCATTTCCTGATTTATTTTCTCATCTTCTATAAAACAGTAACTGGACAAATTTCCTCCTTCACTGTCAGAGATGGAGATGACGTCACTTTATCTTGTGAGAATGTGAAAGATGATCAGGATCAATGTGACAGAACTGACTGGATGCTCAATCAGCCACAATATACAGGGACAGTGATGCTGGTTAGACATGGACAGAATGAAAAAATTCAGATTTCCAAATCTAAATCCAACAGACTGAGGATTAAAAAGAAATGTTCTCTGGTTATAAAGAAGGTCACAGAGGAAGATGTTGGATGTTACACCTGCAGACGACAAGGTTTAGACTCTCAGGTCGATCTGTCTGTTGTTACCAGTGAGTATTTACATCATCATATTTTCACATCAAACTGTTTGTTCCATCAATAAACTGAAACTTGTGAAGACAGTGATGCTGGTTAAACGTGGACAGATTGACAAAACTCAGATTTCCAAATCTAAATCCGACAGACTGAATGTGACAGAGAAATGTTCTCTGATTATAAAGAAGGTCACAGAGGAAGATGTTGGACGTTACACCTGCAGACAGTTTGACAAATCAGGACAAAAACAAGGTTCAGACTCTTTGGTTCATCTGTCTGTTGTTACCAGTGAGTATTTACATCATCATATTTTCACATCAAACTGTTTGTTCCATCAATAAACTGAAACTTTATAATAATTCTGATTAAACAGCGATGAAGTTAATTTTTCTCTTATTGTCTTTCTTTCTCATTATCTCCATCTTCACCAGTGACTGAACATAAAGAAAATGACAAGATCCTGATCAACTGTTCTGTGTTGACATATATAAACAATAAACTCTCAGTGAAGTGGTTGTTTCGTGGGAACAATGAACATCACAAAAATTTGACGGCATCACCAACTAAATTCTACGCCACCGTGTCTTTTCCTGTTTCTGACGTTTCTTCCTCATCGACACTAAAGTCGTTAAAGTGTGAAGTGACGATCCTGATGGAAAAGTTCTTCAGTTTCCCTTCAGACGTCTGTCCTCATTTAAGAAAACAGGTGAGAACATGATGATTGTTTGAACTAAAACATTTGTTCATGTGATGGATGTGAAGTTTGAAGATGACGTCATTATTTCAAACGTAGTTCCAACAGACAGTAAACACGAGGTTTTCACTAGGTGACGACACAAACCCACAAACCACTGAACCAACAACAACTGTTGGAAACTCAGGTCCAAGCCCAACATCCATCAGTGCTGCTGCAAAGAACCTTCAAGGTGATTCGGATCATTTCTAAGACTTTGCTCGACTGTCTTTGTTTGATTTGTGGGTTTTTGCAGAAAACAAACATCAGGACGTTTTCAGGGACGTGGTGAAAATACAATTTTTGTTCCTTTGTGTCTAAAAGCTGAAACATGTTTTTAATGTTTTCCAGGTTTGCTGAGGTTCATCATCGTCTCTGTGGGTTTAACTGCTCTGATCATTGTTGTTGTGACTGTTGAAATTTGGACCAGAACCAAACGATGAGATGAAGGAACAGAGAAACTCATCAGCACTGATGTAGCAGATGTTTGTTAGGACTCTGTGTCCCCATGTCTCACTGTGGACATCAAGAGACAAACTCTGGAGGACGAGAACTTTGACTCTTCACCTGATTGTTCATGTTTTCTATCAAACATCAGTAATTCCGTCTCTGTTTTATTGAAATATGTCAGAGAGAAGACGAGCTGCACTGATGTGGACATTTGTCTTCACACCTTTAACTTCCTCTGTCCTTTTTATTTTCAGCGTGTCCAACACGTCACTGTCAGAAATAAAGTGCGTGAACAGACACTGTGTATTTGTTTGGTGGTTTGTTCGTCCTGTAAGTGGGACACTGATAGTTCAGGACATTGTCTCATTGTGGTTTGACATGTTGACCTGACGTGTCTCTGGTTGAACTGAAGCAGGAGTTTGATCATCAGCTCAGTCACAGCAGCAGATTCTCTCCTTCCTCAATCTGCCTCCTACATCACAACAAGAGACAAACGAGAGAGAAGAACGACGGCGGAATTCAGACGGATTCAAATGGTTTTATTTCTCATCCTGATGAGTCACTTCACAGGTGAGTGAACATTTAAAATCTATATAATAGTTAAATACGTCTAAATAGCCCAAAATACATTTATGCAGAATAATTAAAAACTACTTTCTTATTATAAAGCCACTTATTTAACGCCTGTCGTTCTATATATGTATGTTATTTATTTCAAACTGATATATTGTAGCTACTGAACTGTTTACACTCCAAATGTCTTTATTTTAACATTTGATAGTATTTTATCTTCCACTTTTTATGATAATTGGACTAATGTTTCCTCAGGCTGATTATTACTGATAGAACAGAAACAAACTCCTGACATTTGTAGATGGGAAGAAACTGATTAACTATAAAACTACGACAAAGTGACTCTGATGTGAACAGAGTTAAAGGCTGATGTGGATCAGATTTAGTCACCACAGTGTTTATGCATCATCATCAGTCATTTTTAAGACATTCTCAGCAATAAACCATTTAATTTGAAGAAAACATCTGATTATTTCCATGTGAAAAGAGACACAGAGGAGACTCAGTCAGACAGGTGGAGACTTCAGGGTTAAAATGGTGTCTGGTCTTTATCTGGACATAACTGAAGGGTAAAACCTCCAGGACTCTGATGTGGTTGTTCTCAGCTCCACCTACACAAAGACATCACCACATAAGACAAAGGACTAAAATAATGCAGAAGTCACAGTGAGGTAGTGACGTGTCCTTCTTGACAGGAAGTAAATGTCCATCCTGTTTGTGAAGCAGCAGTTCAGAGACTCTGACAGTGAGAACAAGAGACAAATGAGAGAGAGAAGAACGATGGCTGAATTCAGACGGATTCCAACGGTTTTATTTCTCATCCTGAAGATTCACTTCACAGGTGAGTGAACATCGAAATAAACCAGGTTCAAATATAACTTTATTAATTATGTTATTTACATGAGACGTGTTTGAAAACTTCTGTATCTAACTTTCGATCGATTCATTTCCTGATTTATTTTCTTTTTCTTCTATAAAACAGTAACTGGACAAATTTCCTCCTTCACTGTCAGAGATGGAGATGACGTCACTTTACCTTGTGAGAAAGTGAAAGATGATCAGGATCAATATGACAGAACTGACTGGATGTTCACTGATCCACAATATACAGGGACAGTGATGCTGGTTAGACGAGGACAGATTGACAAAACTCAGATTTCCAAATCTAAATCCAACAGACTGAGGATTAAAAAGAAATGTTCTCTGATTATAAAGAAGGTCACAGAGGAAGATGTTGGATGTTACACCTGCAGACAGTTTGAGAAAGCAGGAGGACGACAATATCAAGACACTGTGGTTCATCTGTCTGTTGTTACCAGTGAGTATTTACATCATCATATTTTCTCATCAAACTGTTTGTTCCATCAATAAACTGAAACTTTATAATAATTCTGATTAAACAGTGATGAAGTTAATTTTACTCTGATTCTCTTTCTCTCTCATTATCTCCATCTTCACCAGTGACTGAACATAAAGAAAATGACAAGATCCTGATCAACTGTTCTGTGTCGACATATATAAACAATAAACTCTCAGTGAAGTGGTTGTTTCGTGGGAACAATGAACATCACAAAGATTTGACGGCATCACCAACTAAATTCTACGCCACCGTGTCTTTTCCTGTTTCTGACGTTACTTCCTCATCGACACTAAAGTCGTTAAAGTGTGAAGTTACTGATCCTGGTGGAAAAGTTCATCAGTTTCCATTCAGACGTCCGTCCTCAGGTGAGAAAACAGGTGAGAACATGATGATTGTTTGAACTAAAACATTTGTTCATGTGATGGATGTGAAGTTTGAAGATGACGTCATTATTTCGAACGTAGTTCCAACAGACAGTAAACACGAGGTTTTCACTAGGTGACGACACAAACCCACAAACCACTGAACCAACAACAACTGCTGGAAACTCAGGTCCAAGCCCAACATCCATCAGTGCTGCTGCAAAGAACCTTCAAGGTGATTCGGATCATTTCTAAGACTTTGCTCGACTGTCTTTGTTTGATTTGTGGGTTTTTGCAGAAAACAAACATCAGAACGTTTTCAGGGACGTAGTGAAAATACAGTTTTTGTTCCTTTGTGTCTAAAAGCTGAAACATGTTTTTAATGTTTTCCAGGTTTGCTGAGGTTCATCATCGTCTCTGTGGGTTTAACTGCTCTGATCATTGTTGTTGTGACTGTTGAAATTTGGACCAGAACCAAACGATGAGATGAAGGAACAGAGAAACTCATCAGCACTGATGTAGCAGATGTTTGTTAGGACTCAGTGTCCCCATGTCTCACTGTGGACATCAAGACACAAACTCTTGAGGACGAGGACTTTGACTCTTCACCTGATTGCTGATGTTTTCTGTCAAACATCAGTAATTCCGTCTCTGTTTTATTGAAATATGTCAGAGAGAAGACGAGCTGCACTGATGTGGACATTTGTCTTCACACCTTTAACTTCCTCTGTCCTTTGTATTTTCAGCGTGTCCAACACGTCACTGTCAGAAATAAAGTGCGTGAACAGACACTGTGTATTTGTTTGGTGGTTTGTTCGTCCTGTAGGTGGGACACTGATAGTTCAGGACATTGTCTCATTGTGATTTGACATGTTGACCTGACGTGTCTCTGGTTGAACTGAAGCAGGAGTTTGATCATCAGCTCAGTCACAGCAGCAGATTCTCTCCTTCCTCAATCTGCCTCCTACATCACAACAAGAGACAAACGAGAGAGAAGAACGACGGCGGAATTCAGACGGATTCAAATGGTTTTATTTCTCATCCTGATGAGTCACTTCACAGGTGAGTGAACATTTAAAATCTATATAATAGTTAAATACGTCTAAATAGCCCAAAATACATTTATGCAGAATAATTAAAAACTACTTTCTTATTAAATAACCACTTATTTAACGCCTTTCGTTCTATATATGTGTGTGATATTTATTTCAACTAATATATTGTAGCTACTGAACTGTTTACACTCCCCATGTCTTTATTTATAATTTTTAATAGTAGATTATTTTCCACTTTTTATGATAATTGGACTGATGTTTCCTCAGGCTGATTATTACTGATAGAACAGAAACAAACTCCTGACATTTGTAGATGGGAAGAAACTGATCAACTATAAAACTACGACAAAGTGACTCTGATGTGAACAGAGTTAAAGGCTGATGTGGATCAGATTTAGTCACCACAGTGTTTATTCATCATCATCAGTCATTTTTAGGACATTCTCAGCAATAAACCATTTAATTTGAAGAAAACATCTGATTATTTCCATGTGAAAAGAGACACAGAGGAGACTCAGTCAGACAGGTGGAGACTTCAGGGTTAAAATGGTTTCTGGTCTTTATCTGGACATAACTGAAGGGTAAAACCTCCAGGACTCTGATGTGGTTGTTCTCAGCTCCACCTACACAAAGACATCACAACATAAGAGAAAGGACTAAAATAATGCAGAAGTCACATTGAGGTAGTGACGTGTCCTTCTTGACAGGAAGTAAATGTCCATCCTGTTTGTGAAGCAGCAGTTCAGAGACTCTGACAGTGAGAACAAGAGACAAACGAGAGAGAGAAGAACGATGGCGGAATTCAGACGGATTCCAACGGTTTTATTTCTCGTCCTGATGAGTCACTTCACAGGTGAGTGAACATCGAAATAAACCAGGTTCAAATAAAACTTTATTAATTATGTTATTTACATGAGACGTGTTTGAAAACTTCTGTATCTAACTTTCGATCGATTCATTTCCTGATTTATTTTCTTTTTCTTCTATAAAACAGTAACTGGACAAATTTCCTCCTTCACTGTCAGAGATGGAGATGACGTCACTTTATCTTGTGAGAAAGTGAAAGATGATCAGGATCAATGTGACAGAACTGACTGGATGTTCACTGATCCACAATATACAGGGACAGTGATGCTGGTTAGACGAGGACAGATTGACAAAACTCAGATTTCCAAATCTAAATCCAACAGACTGAGGATTAAAAAGAAATGTTCTCTGATTATAAAGAAGGTCACAGAGGAAGATGTTGGATGTTACACCTGCAGACAGTTTGAGAAAGCAGGAGGACGACAATATCAAGACACTGTGGTTCATCTGTCTGTTGTTACCAGTGAGTATTTACATCATCATATTTTCTCATCAAACTGTTTGTTCCATCAATAAACTGAAACTTTATAATAATTCTGATTAAACAGCGATGAAGTTAATTTTACTCTGATTCTCTTTCTCTCTCATTATCTCCATCTTCACCAGTGACTGAACATAAAGAAAATGACAAGATCCTGATCAACTGTTCAGTGTCGACATATATAAACAATAAACTCTCAGTGAAGTGGTTGTTTCGTGGGAACAATGAACATCACAAAGATTTGAAGGCATCACCAACTAAATTCTACGCCACCGTGTCTTTTCCTGTTTCTGACGTTTCTTCCTCATCGACACTAAAGTCGTTAAAGTGTGAAGTGACTGATCCTGGTGGAAAAGTTCATCAGTTTCCCTTCAGACGTCCGTCCTCAGGTGAGAAAACAGGTGAGAACATGATGATTGTTTGAACTAAAACATTTGTTCATGTGATGGATGTGAAGTTTGAAGATGACGTCATTATTTCGAACGTAGTTCCAACAGACAGTAAACACGAGGTTTTCACTAGGTGACGACACAAACCCACAAACCACTGAACCAACAACAACTGTTGGAAACTCAGGTCCAAGCCCAACATCCATCAGTGCTGCTGCAAAGAACCTTCAAGGTGATTCGGATCATTTCTAAGACTTTGCTCGACTGTCTTTGTTTCAGTTATTTGAACCTGACTGTTATTTGTGTTTCTTCTCTTTCCAGTGCCGTGGCTTCTCGTTTCGATTGGGGGTTTAATTTCAATCCTAATCATTTTTGTTTTGGTCTATAAATATCAGAGAAGAAAAGGTGAGTGTGTCACTGATTTAACCTTTACACACAAGGACATTTAAGACTTAATTTCTGTCTTTAGAAACTTCAGACATGTTTAGTTTCTTTTTAGGAAGAAAAATGCAGATGAATGAAAACACAGTGAGTTTAATACTTGATAATAAATGATGAGAACAAAACTACAGTGAAAAAACATAATAAAAACACAAATTTGTGTAAATATTTAATTGGTGATTTCATTAAAGTCACATTTCACAGTTATTGAGCTGATGTCACTGACGTATGTTTCTTTGTTTTCAGGGTCTGAGTTTAAATCCTGCAGAGTCTCAGTTTCCAGATCCAGAAACCCGTCAGGACACGGTGAGACCCAAACTACACACTGTTACACTCACTGTCTGAAACTGGATCAGACCCTTGGTGACGAGTCCCATGTTGTTCTGTGAAACCACGATCCACATGTTACTGTTGTCGTCTCTGTGCAGACTGATCCTGAAGATGAAGTTTCTTACGCCTCCATCAGCTTCACCAGGACCAACAGGAAAGTCCAGGTGAGCTGAACTTCGTAGCTTTTCCTCTGGCTTCACCTTTGTTGGGTCTGTTGGGTTCAGTTCGTGATTGGTGTTTGCTGCTGTTTCCTTCCAGGTTCAGGGTCATGATGAAGGGGATGAAATGACCTACAGCTCTGTGAAAACTGCTTCATATACTGCAATAAATCTGAACCAGTTTTCATTTCCACAGTAAATTTTAGCAGAATTCAAGTTTAGACGTGAGTGTTATGAATATGTGGCTGTGTTGTGTCTGTCGTTTGATTGTTGCAAAGAGTAAATCCTGATGCTCATGCATGAATTTACTTTGAAATCTGCATTATGATGATACAACCAGTGTCTCACTGAATAAAAGAACTTTCCTTTACTGTATGTAAGCTAACAGTGTTCATTCCATGTTGGTTTGGTGGTACATTTTTATTTGTTCTCATGAGCTGATTTTCCAATAAACCATCTAGAAAAGAAAAGCTGCTTTTTTACAAACTGTATGTGAACAGTTTTTACACATTACAACTTCCTCTTTGTCTTTTTAACGTGTTAAAAATGAAGTGGACGCTTGCTGTGGTCGTGCTGAGGCGGGTCAGAACTGGTTCTGCAGTGCTGGGGTGGGGGGCTCACAGACTCAGACTCCCCTGATCTTAGAGGAAATGAAATCTTCATGTTTCTCAGCTCGTAACACACGTCTGCAGCAAAATCATTGAATACAAACACCACAGTGTGCTGCTGTCAACAGTCTGTCTGTGTCTCGTAGCGTTTAGAGCCGTCAAACGTCCTGGTTTCTAAGAAACACCAAGAGCTGCCTGCAAACATTGATCATATTCATCTTTACACCTTCAGCTTCCTCATTCCTCTTGCCTTTAAAGTGTCAAAGTCGTGACTGTCACAATAGCACGCATGTACCAGTCGGCACGTGTTGCTTCTTATCACGTTTCTCTGAAAGTTCCAGCCTTCAGCTTCTTCTCTTCATGTGGTTTTAGTGTGTCACACGCAGCAAACAACTAATGTGGCTGAACACAGTGTGAACACACTGGTCAACGTGGTCAAAGAACGTCGATGCCAATTAAATGTGGTTCTGATCTTCACATATTTTTAACTATTCTTCATAACAGTGGTTCCATTAACACATGTAAGATAACACAAAATATAACAGAAACATCTTTGTCTTAGACACAATCTGTGAGCAGGACAGAGATCTCAGAAATACACGTGTTGGTAAATCTGTAGTTATGTTTATCAAGCACGTCACATGAAAATGCAACAATCGGGCTAAAGGTCCTGCTTCATGGATGTTCGTCCAGAATGTAGTATCTGTGATCTCAATCCCAAACACTAAATAAATCACTGACACAAAATTTAAACTCGAGACAATACATTTAGATTTTTATTACATCAAGTACACATTAGTCCTCAAAATCCCTCCCTGTGTGATGACAAAATACACACACGTGAGTTTTAGACAAACCACCGCACACCAAAGTCTCGAAAATACAACCAGAAAAATATGTTTTATGTTAATCACGGGGGGGTGTGGCTGTTGTTGTCCTGTTAGGGCTTAATACAGGAAGTGGCATATGACACAAAACAAACAAAGACAAAATAGCAAAAGGATAGTTAGTCCGGCCTTACAAGACGCGCTCCCACACCTGTTTTGTCTGCCGGCCATTGGACCGTCTGTGTCTCTGATGTTTGTGTGGTCTTCATCAGAGAGTAAAACGTGCAGAGCTCAGGCTCAATAAAACTCCTCCTCTGTTTTTAAAAAGAAATGATCTCATATATGATGAAGAATCCAACACGTGTCTGAACAGGAAACCAGAACATGTCAAACACACACGAACATTCATACAAACATTTATCTCATCTGTGAATCTTCACACCTTCAGCCTCCTCAGTCCATTTTAATTTCAGGGTGTCGAACACGTCACTGTCACAAATAAACTGAAATACAACGTGCACTTGTTCACTTATAATTTATTGTAACGTACTTTATATAAAATATGTGTAAAGGATATAAATGACGTCAGAAATCTGATAAAGATCCAACAGGTGTCAGAACAGAATTAATATCCGTGTTGTTTCCCACCATGTTGCATCGTGAAGATGGAGGACGAGGAGTTTGACTCTTCACCTGTTTGTTCGTGTCTCCTGTCAAACATCAGTACGAACGTTTCCTAATGAAGAGAAGACGAGCTGCATTCACGTGAACATAAACCAACAACTGTCACACTTTCAACTTCCTCCGTTTTATTTTCAGGGCGTCGAACGCGTCACTGTCACAAATAAACTGTGTGAACGGACACAATCTGCACTTGTTGAGTCTTAGTGTTCAGCAGTTTATGTGGGATTAAAGATAAGGAAATGTATTTTTAAAAGCTGATACTCTTCATTTACTTTATGTAAAATTAAAAAATAACTACAAATATTCAGAAGTCACAGTGCGTTAGTGACGTGTCCATCATGACAGGATGTAAATGTCCATCCTGTTTGTGAAGCAGCAGTTCAGAGACTCTGACAGTGAGAACAAGAGACAAATCTGCCTCTCAGCCTTTTCTGCTGCGGCTGAGACTGTGTCGTGGCCTTTATGTGCCTCCACAGATCCGACATAACAGATGCACTGCTGATCAGTGAACATCTTCATCACGTCATTGTGACGACAGCAGACGTTCACCTGCAGATTCTTGCAGGGCTCCACCAGCTTGTGTCTCTTCAGTTTCCTCTCAGTACATCACAGGCCACGTCTTTGGGTCCAGCAGAGCAGTAAACAGCAGCAGCAGCTTGGAGTCCAGTCTTCTTCAGCTCCTCCACTAAAGCTGCTAACATGGTGTTTTTCACCAGGACAGGTCTCGGTGTGAAGTTCTGTCTACACTGAGGACAGCTGTCTCTTTTCTTCTCATCCTCTTCACCCCAGTAACGTTTAATACAGTTCAAACAGTAGCTGCGTCCACAGGGAATAGTCACTGGATCCTTCAGTAGATCCAGACAGATCGGACAGGAGAAGGTTCCCTCCTCCAGCTGAACTCCTTTCTGATAAGATAAAATAAGGTAAATCTTTATTGATCCCACATCAGGGAAAATCACTTGTATACAAGGCAAAAAAGCAATGAAAACAAAAAGACTAATGCACTTACTAATGTAATGCAATGTAATGTGCAAAAACTTTAAATGAAATAAAATCAATTTCTAAGTTTGTGGGGGCCCCAAGTTTGCCAAACTAAATGGAGAGACCCCTAACCTTTTGGAGGATCCATTACGACGCCACAGTCCATTAGAGTTCACGAGCAAAACAGGCCAAAGTCATAATAACCTCTTATATTAAAATGATGGTTTGATGGTTATGGATTTGCAAAATCCGCATATAGCAAGAATGGGTTATCTCTATGAACATGTTTCTGATGGTTGTAGATTGTATATTAAACACACCGAGATCCGTATATGAATCTATCCGTTATTAATAACTTGCTGATATGACAGATGTGTGGATGCAGAAACACGAACCTTATGAAAAGCTTCAGCCGGCTAGTCACGTGTCCACAGAACACATCCGGATTGTCTGCCTACATTCATTGAAAAAATCTTTCCCTTAAATAACTGATTGTCCCCGGAAGTTTTCTTTACGGACTAAATTGCTTTTCCTGAAACGCGGTGGTCGTCGTTGCTGCTGCTGGAATTTCCCACGGTTGTAAACGCACCACACGTCCCCGGTAACCAAGGAGATTCCGCTTGTGTTTACTGGAAGATGTCCTCTCTGCTAACGGCTAGCTGCTAGCTGGGAGCGGCTCAGGGAAACTCAGGGCTACAGACTAGAAAGCCCGGCGTGTCTCTGACCCTTTAACGTCCGTCCATGTCCGAGCTTCCCGAACTCTGGTGAAAATGCAGCTCAAGTTCCTCAGGACGCTGCTGACGCCGCAGGTAAGTTAAGCTAACGCTAGCCGAGGCTGCCGCGTAGCATCAGTGTCAGCTCGGCAGCGAAGGGATTCTGCCCATGCAGACTTTATTGCTATTAAATATGATTAATCGTTTTCTGGCCTGGACTGAAACAAGTCCAGCTAATAACGAAATAAATCCACCGACCTAATGTGTCGGACGTGGTTAGGATCAGCACTGAGGGACGAAGGTGCATCAGCCGAACAGGTAAAACGGTGAAATGTTGAATGGAGTTTGGTGGGAACGAGCTAAAGAGAAACAACGGGCCTAATTAACAAAATGACGTAGAAACGTGAAACCCGATCGGACAGTGACACCGAAGATTCCCGGAGGATTCTTGTTGTCTGGGTTCTACACCGCAAAAATGACCCGTAAGGACGAAGCTGAGTCTGCAAAGGCAGATTTCTTACTCAACGACCACAACAAACTTGAACCACCTGCGATCTGTTCACCCAGGTGAGGGGTTTTAGTCTGTGTTAATCGTTTTGTGACTTACTGTGGTGGCTTTTGTATTTGGTCCATTCTGCCTCCCTGGAAACAGAGGTTCTGTGTGGCCCGGCCCAGCTGATGACCTGTCCCCCGTCAGCCTGTTGAATGATCCGCTCACAGCATGTTGTCCCTCCTGACTGTCGGACGTCTGTGCTTTCACAGGAGCAAACCGCCAAAGTGACCTGCATGGCCTGGGCCCCCAACAACACCAAGTTGGCCGTGTGCACTGTGGACAGGGTGGTGCTGCTGTATGACGAGCAGGGAGAGAGGAGGGACAAGTTCTCCACCAAACCCCTAGATCCCAAGGTGAGACGCAGGGCAGGTGGATCCCCCTGGCTCCTCGTACACGGCACAGGCTTTGTGAGGTGAGGTGTCGTTCAGAGGGAGGTGACAAAACTGACTTTCTGGAGAACAGTCAGACACGCGTCCACACGGGAACGAGTTTAAAGAAGATTCCGTTTGCCCTGAAACTAATGGGCAAAAACGCTGGTGGACTGATTCCTTGTGGGAATGTTCAGTGCATGACATAAAGATGCAGATGATGTAATAATCATAACGTTCCAATTCCATCTTTCCTCAGTTTGGAAAACACAGCTATGTGGTGAACGGCATGGTGTTCTCACCAGACTCCATCAAGATTGCAATCGGCCAGTCCGACAACATCATATTTGTCTACAGAATTGGAGAGGATTGGTAATGTTTTTTGCACGGAAATTCTTTTTGTTTCATATGTTCATGACCTAAACGGACATTTATTGATTTTAATCTTCTTTCCTAGGGGGGACAAGAAAACAATTTGCAACAAATTTGTTCAGACAGTAAGTAAACACAGGTAGACATGTTTGCAGGGCAGTTCATATTTATAGTGTTTGGGGTTTGTGATGTGATGGAAACCGCCCAAAACTAAACATTCCAAATATTTCAAGTCAAGTGCTGCCTAAATTTCAATTCTCTGCTATTAACGTATTAACTAATGTGATATCTGCTTTGCTCTTTGGAAATTCCTTGAGGCCTCATACCCAGTTTACTGTTTCTGCTGCGTCCCCCTGCTTGATGTTTCATGTAACATCAAATTGAAAGTTCAGCTGTGCATCATCTTTGCATTAAACTGTTTCTGCAGAGTGCTGTGACCTGCCTGCTTTGGCCTGCGGAACACGCGATTGTGTATGGATTAGCCGACGGTAAGGTAAGTCAGGAGCCCTCATCCGAAACCGTGCTGATGAAGACTGCTCTCGGAGTGAAGGTCCGAGCGTCACGAGGACTTCCTGGCACTTTAATACCAGTGTTTGTGGTTTTAATGAAGTTTCAGTTCCCCGTGGTTAATCACTGTGTCAGAGGTGGTTTCAGCCCGTTAAGTGCTAAATTTGTTCACTTGACACTTAGTAATTGAAGTTAAAATAAGAAGTTTGCTTGCAGAAATATGCACATTTAAAAGTTTACTGGATGGAATATTAATGAAAAATACCAACTTTCAAAAGCTAATTAAGGCCAAATAATAAATGCATACTTGTTGTATGTTTAAGTGAAGGTTTTCAGTAATAGGTTATGTGTGTCTGACGTCTTTCACAGGTTCGCCTTGCAAACACTCAGACAAACAAGTCTTCAACAATCTATGGCACAGAGTCCTGTGTTGTCTCACTGGCATCCAAGTAAATACATATTTAATACATGCAGTATATACAGCATGACCAAAAGCTAGTGTATGATATGACGTTTATGTATCAGTCAGTTTTAATATCTGGCCGGTCAAAGGTTCAGCAGGGTCCCAGTTTTAGGTTTGTAAGAATCTCTGCTGTTTCTCAGTGTTTCCGGTAAAGGCATCCTGTCCGGCCATGATGATGGGACGGTCGTACGTTACTTTTTTGATGATGAAGGTTCAGGAGACACTCAGGTACCCGCAGCCTCATGCATCATTTATTCTTGTCATTATTTCCTATGAATATGTCAGTACATTCTCCTGTCCTCAGTTTGTATTGTTAGATATTTCACATATGTCTCATGTAGACGTCTGTGTAATGTCTTGCTACGTCGTTGACGACACACGGTATTCGGCTTTCATTTCCTCTCACTGATGCTGTAAAACTGTGACACAGGGTAAGTTGTTGATGCACCCATGCCCTCCGTATGCCATGGCCTGGGGAACAAACGGCATCCTGGTGGGCAGCTTTGACAAGAAGGTGGTGGCCTACAGCAGAGATGGACGCGTCCTGCAGGCCTTCGACTACGGCCGTGACAAGACGGAGAAAGCGTTCAGCGTGGCTGCCGCCAGCCCCAGCGGGCAGTCCGTCGTGTTCGGCAGCTGCGATTGGTCAGTATGGCTCTCTCAGCTTGACGTCACTACTTAACTCCGTGCACAGGGATTGCAGGGCGCTCCAGGTGACGTTTGACTTCTGGGTGACAAGTCGTTTCTTCTCCTGACATTTTGTCCAGTTTGCAGGTGTTTAACTGGGCTCCGAGGAGAGGTGTGTGGGACGAAGCCAAGCCTAAAGAGGTTCGTGAGCTGTACGCCATCACCAGCTTGGCCTGGAAGAAAGACGGATCGCGCCTCTGTGTGGTAAACACTCTCTCGGACGCATTATTTTAATCCTGCGGCAGCCACTACATGGTCCCTGTGACTCCTGTATCCACTGAAATCCCGTATCCTAATGATGCCACTTAACTCCTCTGCTGTTACCATCACATAATAAAAATGTAATCTATGTTTGTTTTGTGTTTTTAAGTATTTTTTATATTTTAAATGATTGTCTTGACAGGGAACACTGTGTGGAGGGGTGGAGCTGTTTGATTGCTACCTGCGAAGAGTCATCTACAGGAAAAAGTTTGAAATGACCTACGTCAGCCTGAGTCAGGTAAGAAGAGTCAGAAATAAGAAAAACAAATGAATATCTGGCAAAACCATAACACTTTCAACTATTTGTACCTGGAAAACAAGGGAACAGTAAGAAACACTTCCAGGCTCACTTTGGATTCTGCCCCGTGTCACTTAACAGGTGATATAAATTTGACCATGTTCCAGTGAAATCCGTATCTGAATTTCATGATTAAGATATGGACAAACAGAAATTGGGGATTTTTCTGGGAACCATTATATTTGCTTAGCTGCAGCATGTTCAGAGTTTCCAGCTGATTGCTGGGTAACAAGGCTCAGTAAAGGGTTCGGGAATAAGGGTCGACCAGCAGTCAGAATGAAAACAGTCCCAGCATGTTTTTCTATTAGGACTGACGGCATGGTTTGTATAAGTATGTTCTACACTCTATTAATCATTATGTGAAGATTATAAAATATTAAATACACATTTTCCACATATATATATATTTTTTATATTTGATGTTTCTTTTCTACTTTACGTCCCTCATTTGCCGTTCCTCCGTGTCTAGGTGATAGTGAGGAACCTCTCCACAGGCACGGGTGGTCCTAAAGTCCTACTACGGTTACGAGATAGAAGAAGTCAAGATCATGGGCAACGATCGCTACCTGATGGCTCACACCTCTGATACTCTGCTGCTGGGAGACCTGCTGACAAATAAACTGAGCGAGGTGGGACCTAAAGCATCACTTTACCCAAATGCACATGGAAGCGGACGTGTTATCTCACGCACCATAGTGTTATGTAGCCGTGCAGGTAGATAAGGGGTTTAAATATCTGCATTTTAGATTTCAGGAGCCTCTGGTCCACTACAGTGGAGATGAGTGCAGTTTTAAATGTGCCGACAGAAGCACTAAAACTCTTTCAGCTCTAGTTCCATGGAAAACTTTGCTCTGTTGTTGCTGTGAACAGGACAAATGAAATCCATTCATCTCCGTCGCGTTCGTGTCCCCGCCTGTCCTGTCCTTCCTTAGAGACAGACTGTTGGACTGTTCACCTTGTGTCACTGCATCAGTTTCGGTGAGGTTAAAAAGTGTTGATTCATCTTCTCACTCCTGTCAGGTGCCGTGGCCTGGTACCGGAGGAAATGAAAAGTTTTTCTTTGGAAATGAAACGGTAAGTTCGCACAGTGTCAACAAGTATTTTGTCATGTAAAGTCTTTAATCCATTTCACATAGACAGTGTCTGTCGGAGGTTACATGACTGATAACTGAATGGTGACCGAGACCCTCCCACGCTCCCCCCCTTATCCCCCACAATGGAACCATTTTAACAGTTTTTGTGTATTTTTATTCATTTTGTGTTTTCAGGTGTGTATGATTTTCAATGCTGGCGAGCTGAGCCTGGTGGAGTACAGCAACAACGAGATCCTAGGATCAGTCAGGACCGAATTTATGAACCCTCATCTCATCAGGTGGGTGTACTTAAAAAAATAATAAAAAATTTATTTTGTCCTGTTCCGTTGGAAAAACGTATATGAGTGAGGCCGATGGCTGATCTACTGTTTTGTGTTTTCCATGACAGAATTATATGCCTCAATTACCAAATGGTGTGTTGTTATTTATTTATAGTTTGACTTTCTTCCAATCTTTACACATGTCCTGGCTCCTGAAGTTAAGGTTCACAGTTTCCAAATAGAATTTGTACGTAGGCACATGTTGGTGAAAGATTCTTTACAGAATATTACTGTATTTCTAACAATCTGCAATCAGCCACTTCCAGCTCCGACCGTTAGATGGCTTGTATTGAGCTGTGCAGAAATCTCAGCATCACTGTGGTGAGGATGCAGACAATAGTGAGTGAGTGTGCCGGTGCACGTTAATGTATTCAGACCTGTCAAAAGTGTCAGGACCGACAGTCCCTTGGTGACTGACTAATGGCTGATTGCTGTTGAGGCGAGCAGGTTTCAGAATGCTCTGACTGCTCCTTGCCTCTGGCTGGACACTGTGGCAATGACAACATCGTGATCAGACGTGTCCTGGGATTTCAAGTGCGAATAACAGCGGCTGAAGCCAATTATGCAGAGCTGAAGCTGAATTTAATGACTGTTTCTATTTAAACTTGATTAAATTCAGTTAGTGTTTTACTTGGTTCACAGAGTTGTTGTTTACGCTAAGCTGTGTGTGTGCGTTTGTGTGTGTGTGTGCGTGTGTGTGTGTGTGTGTGTGTGTCTGCAGCGTCCAGCTGAATGAGAGGAAGCAGAGAGGAGCTGAAGACAACAAGAAGCTGGCTTATTTGATTGACATAAAGACCATCGCTATCGGTAAGGGTGTGTACGAGGAGGGGGCTCGTTGTGTTGGAACCGCACGCCGGAGTCAGTCATTTCAAACTGGTTTTCCTCAAGCCAAACAGGCAACAAAAAAATAACTGTATACTGAAGCAGTTTTTGGGATTCAGCCCCTGTCTCAGTGAGCTTTTGTCAGTGTGAAGGAAACTCTCCAGCCTCACATGCAATCTAAATTCAGATGTTTTAACAGCTCTCCATTTAATATTTAAAATGTCAAAGGCCAGTTTTTGTGGTTTTATTTAAAGCACAAATCCTTGAACTTATAGCTGAATGTTTGTAACGGGATTTGTCTTTCTCAACAAATCCCAAGAAATGTAAAGTTTTTGTCCGTCTCCCAACATTTTCTCACTGTCTTGCCCAGTCTGTGGCGCTCGCCCTGATCCGAACGGGTTCCTGTTAAGGCGGTAATGCTTTAAAATGGATCCAGTGTATGTTTTTTCATGTTTTACCAATTTGCTCAGACTGTCAGACCCTGTCGGATTTGAATACTTGTTAGCAGGATCAGTTTATTGTTTGGAAAATACAGCACATCACCATTTTTACCCTTTATCGGCAGCTGTAGTTGAAAATCTTTAGCGGTTGAAATGAGTCGCCGCTTTGAGCAACAGCCCCGTCGACTCTTGGGGATTAACGTGCTCGTTTTGCTCTGCGGGGCTGTGACACATCTGTGATTGGAGAACAGCTTCAATCCGCAGCTTTTGTTAGTCGTTTTAGGACATCAGAACATTGCAGGATGCTGCTGATGATGTTGCCGTCATTTTTGTTTTCATTTCCATAAATCATTAATTAATGCCTAAGTATGTCTGTGAGCCAGACAGATACAGTCGTCTTCACATTAGTCAAGCCTCTGCCTGTCATTACTGACCATTATATGAAACTCCTAAACTGCTACAAGTACAATAATTGCAGCACATAATCAATTCAACTGTATCATTTCCATCCACTGACTGGACCATATCCAGTTTTAATTAAAAACACAGTCCACATATCTGCAGACTAATATCAACTTGATTCCAGTGCAGGAAAGTTTGTAGAGTGCAGAAACTGCTCACTGTGCTCGATACAATCGTGGATAATTAAAAAAATGACTGGCTGATATCTAATCTTGAATAGAAGGCCAATTTTAGCGGGGATCCACTGTCGCGCTGCCGGTCTGACCGCGGCTCCGTTAACCTATCCCTTTCTTTTCTCCACACAGTGGACTTGGCTGCAGGCCACAATCTGGGAACCATCAACCACGACTCCAAGATTGACTGGCTGGAGCTCAACGAAACCGGACGCAAACTGCTGTTCAGGGACAAGAAGCTGCGGGTGAGAATGAAACCTCAGCACCCTGAGGGATTGAAAGAGCGAGACAACGGGTTTGAGGCCTAAAGGCAGAGAGGGCAACTGATGGACTCAAGGATGATTAGTGCAGCAGTAAGGAAAGCCGCAAAATATACACGCCGAGGTTGTGGCATGTCTAAGGTTATAACTGCTCCCATCACCCAAAATATGCCTTGTGGCTTTCTGCGTGTGTGTGTGTGTGTGTGTGTGTGTGTGTACGTGAGAGTGTGTGTGTGGTCGTCAGGAATGAATGACTGCTGATTCATGCCCTTTACCACAGGGGAGCCATAAATTAGCCAGGAAAGGTTTTAATGTAGTGTATGCGCTTTATGGCAGCGATCAGCCTCCTTTTTGGCCTGCAACCCCTCAAACGCTGAGACCGAGCGTTTCCGTGTTTGATTTAAACGTTGAATCAGGTCTGAGAAGAGAAGAAGCTGGAGGAGCATCTGGGTAACAAGTGCAAATGTTTTCTTCAGCAGTTTTATTATGCTAACGAGATTTGTAAAACACACTTTTCCCTCAAATTTCTTAACAATGTCAAACACAAAAACCAAAGTTATCTCTTATTCATAACTGATCATAGACTGCATAGTGATAAATAACATTTCCTGGCTGAATACATTCCCTAATATCTTTGATGCTTTACCTCAAGCCTTGGATTTTTCTCATGCTGTAATTCAAATTCAACAACTGAATGCCACAAATGATCCTTCTTGACAGCACAAGATTAATGTATTTTCAGGTATTTTATGATATCAGTCGATGTACATAACGATGCTCTTCTGCGCCCTGTTTTATTAATGCCTGTTAAAGCGTATACACTTTCATTTGAATGTAGTCACAGGAAGTTCCTGGATTCACAGAGGGCGTGTGCGCAGGTTTACAGTGGCAGGCAGCTGTTGTCAGTTGTTGCCCTGAGGTGATGAAATGGTTTGATGTTTGAGCCTTCGGGCAAAGACACTGACAACTCTGGTAATTGGGAATCAGTGGCATCCAACTTTTTGCCCCACTTGTGTGGATTGTTTTGTATTTAATGTCAAATATGAACAAAAGTAGATTATTTTAGTGCGTAAAAACCAGACTGTAAAATATTTATGTGTGCAGCAGTGGAAGACGCCAGAGAAGGAAGGAGGAAAATCAGAACCAGCCGCTCTCTTATTTTTCAGCGGCTCTCACATAAATACGTTCACTTCATGTTCCTCATCAGAATATTCATGTGATTAGTTACAGCTTTGCAGCGTGTCGTTTGGTCCGTGCAGGTACATTCAAAAGCTTTTAGAATCACAATCAAAATTTACTGTGTTCTTCCTCCTCGTCAGTCATTTTACGGTAAAGTTCATTCCTTCATTTGCTACTGATGCTACATGAAGATGGACGCACGTTGCCTATGCTGCAGGTCTGTGACCCCAATAAAAATGCAGTGCTGCATATACATGACGCCCAAAAACGAATTGGACTGTTTCACGCATTTGGGTATTCACATTGATGTCACATATTCATTGCACATTTTAAAAGTCTACGCTCCGTGTGCACAAGATAATACAAGGTGAAAACCTCTTGCAATTCAAACAGGCTTTGAAATGAACTTGTACAAAAAGCTGCTCGTGCTCATTGAATTTAAAGTTGGCCAGTTTAGCTCCAGGGTGAAACTATAGATAGAGCGTTATTAAAAATGGTGGAGCGGGAGATATTAAGGTAGCTGATTACAACAGCGGGCAGTCTCTCGTACACATGCATACAGATTAAGTGCTGCGGGAGCGACTCTAGCTTATAGAATCTACATAATCTCAACTCATCAAGAAAATTCACGTGGAGCTGATGGGCGTTAATCAGCTTTGTTCAGGACAAAGCTGTGTAGCTATGCTAATGTAAATTTGAACTTTTCAAGACGGAGAATTGGAAAATAAAAACAGTCCTCGTCTTTATCTGCCTGGACTCGTCTGTCTTGGTGTCTAAAAGGAGGCTTGGTGACCTGGACAAACTCTGTCTCGGCTGGTGGCCACAGTTGCTGAGACAATAATTGTCTCGTGACGGGAAAACATTTGGCGAGGTCAGAGCGTCTTTGATGATGATGATTTTAAGCATTTCCGTGTCTGAGCCTTGTTTGTCCTCCTCCTCCTCAGCTCCACCTCTACGACGTTCACACCTGTGCCAAGACCACGCTGCTGAGTTTCTGCTCTTATGTCCAGTGGGTGCCCGGCAGTGATGTGGTGGTCGCCCAAAACAGAGGAAACCTCTGCATCTGGTACAGTATTGACAGTCCCGATAGCATCACCATGTTCCCAATTAAGGTGAGAACCCTTTCCTGTTTGTGTGTGTGTGTGTGTGGAAAAACCTCTGCATGGTTGCATCAATGCATTATTAAAAGCATATTTTAAAAATCATAGTTAAACGGGTCATATCAGTCTGTTTTATCTCGTCCTTTCACACTTTTCCACTCGTTCATCACAAACTCCCGGTTTGTGATAAATACTTTCCCTAAAAACATCATTGTCTCCTCTTATATGGCCTTGAATAATAAGCCCCGTGTTATTGTTACTTTTTCAGGCTTTTTTGTCCGGCACTTCCTGTAAAGCTGACTCTGCAATTGTTTTTAATGCTGCTGTCCTGAAGCAGTTAGTTGCCCCGGGCAGACACAAGTTTGTGAAATGTGTCTGTGTAAAAAACAAAAAAACCCAATTTTACCGTCATTAATATGAAAACTCAGGCAGAGCAAGTTCTCACATAGTTGGACTGAATCATTGGACATGTTAATGGGCAAGTGAAATAATTTTTTACAATAATTTAAAAATATTTATGTCGCCTAAAACATGTGGAAAAATTACTGCTGAAATTATTCAGCACTTCACTTCACCGAACTAAATGTGCCACGCGGTAAAACACTTCAAATGTCCTGCAGTTACCATTAACTAGGCCCTGAAGTAAAACTCTACAGCAAATCTGCACAAAATGCAGCTCAAACAAAATGTGCTGAGAGTGTCCAGGGCGACGACTGAATGGCCTCTGTCTGCGTTAGAATGCACGACGTCTTTTCATCAGTTGTTGGTCAGATTGAATCTTTTTAATAGTTTATTCCGTAACTGTGCTGCATCATTCGAACAAAGCTGATAACGTGTAAATAATTCCCGTCTTAAAGCGTCAGATAAGACCAGCATCACTGCATCAAACGGAAAATTTACTGCTCGTGAAAGTGCCGCAGGTCTCGCTCTAAAACTGGCCTAACTTCTTCTTGTCAGGGCGACGTTGTGGATCTAGAAAGAGCTGACGGAAAGACGGACGTGATCGTGATGGAGGGCGTCAACACGGTGACGTACACGCTGGACGAAGGCCTCATCGAGTTCGGCACGGCCATCGACGACGGAGACTACGACAGGTGAATTCGGACCCGCCGCTCACATTCGCGCGTGTGGTGGGATGAACGTGTCGAGGTTCACGGACTTGCCGCCTTTCTGGGTCAGAGTGGCTGTGGCAGCAGGGCGAGCAGAACAGGCCAGATGTCCTTTTATTCGGCAGCTTCCTCCGGGTCTTCTTAAGGGTTTCCTCAGCACTCCCAGGCCAGCTGGGAGAAAGAATCCAGAGCTTTAGTGCGTCGTGATTTCAGCGCCTCCAAAGCGATGCTCTCGTGGAGCCTCCTTATCAGATGCTTAAACTGCTGTGACTGACCCTCATTTAGGAGGAGCAGCAGCTGAACTCTCCACTCTGGCTCTGAACTCTTGGTGTGAACGTTTCAAACTACTCTGGACTACTTGTCTTTCTCATTTGCATTCGAGCACCAGTACAACAGGATGTCTCTTTACTTCCTCAAGTCGGAAAACATGCCGAAATGCACGTTTCAAACGCCTTAAAGCGGGGTTATCTTGATTCCCCGTTGTGCTGCATGAGACACTGAAATTCAGGGACTGAACTACGAACTATCGACTAAATTGCCGCTCACACATACTCGATCGTATGTTAGTATGTCACTCTTGTTATATATTTGTTGGAAGTACTAAAAACGGAATGTTATGCTGTAAAGCTAGCCCGAGTTATCTTAGTTCAGGGAGATCTACTCTGTTAAGGGGACAGAGGAAATGAATAGGAATCAAAGGGTTTGTGAAATGGAAATAAGAAGCTGAACATTTGTTCTCTGACCCTCGTGTGTTGTCTCGCACTGTCCCTCAAAAGAAGAATTTTAAGGTGTCCTTCCTCCACGACCCAGCCTGTGTCCCTGTCCGAGCTGCTTCTCTGACGACCCAATAACCTCTTCCAACAGCGAAATATGTTGTCAGAGCATTTAATGAATCCATAAATGTGTAAGAGTGGACGTCAAAAACACTCGGCTGTAGCCTCCAGGACACCGTGTCAGCCCTGCCACTGACTTTTGAATAACTTATGCCTCCTATTTTGCCTAAAGGCACTGAAGCAGAGCAGATGTGAACCGCAGTTTGAACCCAGGTGTGTGTGATGAATACACAAGTCTGACGCCGCTGCGGCTCCTTGTTTGTAGTCGGGATACAAATGCTCTCGTGTTGCTTGTCACGCTGCATCTCCGACATGGAAAACTAGGGGAAAAATGTCTGCTCGGAGACGTCTTTGTTTTTGGCCTGTGTGGCTGCCTGACTCAGCTCTACCGTGTGTGTGTGTGTGTGTGTGTGTGTGTGTGTGTGTGTGTGTGCGTCTACAGAGCTATGGAATTCCTTGAGACCCTGGAGATGTCACCAGAGACTGAAGCGATGTGGAAGACGCTCAGCAAGCTGTCTCTTAAGGCACGACAGCTGCACATCGCAGAAAGGTCAGAAAGACACACACACACACACACACACACACACACACACACACACACACACACACACACACACACACACACACACACACACTGAGCCCTTTCAAACTAAAGTCCATGTCTCTGAACTAATTACATTCTGTATCAGTCTTATCTTTTAGACTGGAGAGAAAGGAGACAACAAGGGCACCGTAGTCACCTGGAATGAAAACGCACACTTTCAAACACACACACACAACACACACACACACACACGTGCAGCAGATGGCCGTGTCCCTGCCTGACCTCCTCCTCTAACTTCATTAATCATCAAAGAGATTTTTTTTTTAATTTCATACATATCATAGGCATTTCTCTCCCTCTCTCTATCTTTACTTCTCTCTGTTTTGAGAAACGTTTCAAATTTGAATCCTCCACCATTAATAATGCATATGCTGTTCGTTAGGCATCGGCGTGATTTGCATAAATCGGGTAAAGAAACGGTTTTGTCTGGGGTGGGTTGGAAGAGATGTTAATGAGGGTGGGAAGCAAGACATGGAGGGACTTTTAAAACTTTTTTTTCTTTCATGACTTGTTCATTAATCTGATGCAACTGTTCAGAGGGAGTTGGTAATAAAGTGGCCAAATGCTAAGATGTGCTTTTTCATTCCTCAGCCGCTAAGACTGCAGCATATCTAAAGGCTAATTAGACAAAAGCTCTAATTTATCTCCGTTCATTAAGTGAACCGTTTTTCACAGCGTTGACCAGTCCGTATGTCCTTCCACCACAAATGTGTTTCGGTCTTTGTTTTATGTCTCTCTGACTCGCTTGATCTTCTTCCCTCGCTTGCCTTTTTTTACCTGTCTTACTTGTAGGTGCTTTGCTGCACTGGGTGACGTCTCAACTGTTCGTTTCCTGCACAAAACCAACGAGATTGCAGACAAAGTTTCCCAGGAAATGGTGTGTTTGAGATCAGCACACACACACACACACACACCGGTCATACTGTACAGAGAGGCAGCAGATAAAGACCCAGGAATCTGGCACTAACATTTTTGGATAAAATGGTTAATAACCAGTTTTCTACACTAACAGCTTTTTAAAACCTGAATAATTCAATATTTAATTTAAATATTCATGTTTCTCATGGTGGAAGATGAAAACCAGAATTTAGAGCACAGGAGACAAAAAAAAATCTCACTGGAATCAATATTTATGAAATTCATTGTAGTTGAATCTCCGTGATTGCTTTACAAGTCACAGAACAAAATTTGAACATTTCCATTTATTCTCTTATTTTTCTTGTACAGTGCATTTTGTCCCTGCGCAAAATAAGTGCTTAGTGGCATGTTTTTGGTGTGTGTGTGTGTGTGTGTGTGTGTGTCTTCTGAGCAGGGCGGAGACGGGACAATGTTCTACCAAGTGCAAGCTAATTTGGCGATCCTGGATAAGAACTTTAAGCTGGCTGAGATGCACTACTTGGAGCAGGTGGGTCCGAAAGCGCATTGAGTACATGTCGTGTTGGACTATCGATGCGGCTTCCCACAGCGCGTCCGTCCAAATCAGCCTCTGTACACTTTAATCCGTGTAATCAATCACTGACGCATTTTAGTTTGAGCTTTACACCAAACCGGATGCTCCCAAAACTCTGCAGATCTAACAGTCTGTTTATCTGTTCATTATTTAATATGCATATCTTTATGTTTCTGAAAAGGACATCCAATTAGCTTCTAGTTCCCTTTAGTTCATCTGTTTTTGTTGGTAACCATCTGCGATCACAGTCTAAAGAGTAGACTGGTGTTTGTGCAGCGCCGAGCCGAGTGTCGAACATCTCGTTTTCCTGCAGAACGCCATCGATGAAGCCATAAAGATGTACCAGGATCTCCACATGTGGGATGATTGCATCGCTGTGGCCGAAGCCAAGGTACTAATCGACTCAACAGACACTTCACCTGGGGATGCTCGGGTTATCGTGTTTCATTCACTCAAACGTGTACCCGACCCACAGGTAGTACTGCGGGACTGATTTCAGGAGCACGCCGAGCAGCTCGACGGCTGTAAACACTTTATTTGTGGGTCTGGGATCTGTGCACAACTTTGAGTGCAACCGCTTGCTGAAAGGATCCAGAACAGGTCTAATTATAGCAGGCATGCTTTCATCTGTTTCTTCTCGAGGCAGTCAAAACATAAATTACTGACTCGATTATACCTTCATCGTGTGCTCGTTCCTTTGAAACCTCATTCTGAAATTAAAATGTGGCAGCCCTCAGCATTAATGAATTAATGAGTATTTGTTTAGCAGTCATGAAGTTGCAGTGTGTAACAGTGACTGATTTCATTAGAGGCAGATCCGCTGATGGATTATTCAGTCGGATATTGTTTTATCAAACATTCTTTGAAATGTCAAAGTGTTGTAATGCCCACCACAGTCACGCGACCTTCAGCTTGACATCATGGTGTTTGGTTTTGACTAAACGTAACCCCGACTCCCACCGACGACCATCTTAGGGCCACCCGGAGCTGGACACCCTGCGTCGGAACTACTACCAGTGGTTAACGGAAACGGGTCAGGACGAGAAGGCCGGTGAGGTGAAGGAGAACATGGGAGACTACCAGAGCGCCGTCAACCTGTACCTGAAGGCCGGGCTGCCGACCAAAGCTGCCCGCCTGGCCCTCGGCCAGCCAGAGGTCACCGGTAACAGCGACGCCGTCGGTCGCATCGCCGCCAGCCTCATCAAGGGAGAGTTTTACGAGAGGGTGAGTGGAATCACTGCTCCTCTCTGTGCGTTCGTGACGTGAACTAGTCAAATAGATCTTCGGTCCCCCTCAACTTTTCTTTACCTCTGCCTTCATTCAAGTCTTTCCTTTTATGCCTCGTCCTCCTCCGCTCTTCTAACAGATGCCAGGAGGAGACGGGTATCAATAGAGGAACAACAGTTTTCTCGTTTTTTTCCGTTTTGCACTCTGTCTCCTGCCATCTGTCTGTTATTTCTTTGTGTCTTTTTCTGTGGCTGATTGTAGCTGAGTTCTTGTTTTTTTATAGCCATCTGTGTTTATGTAACAGGTGAGAACGAGGCTTGGAAGGAGAGAACGAAGCCTCAGAGCGAAATCTGTTGAGGTATCCTGATGGTGGATGGTTTCGTCGTTGTAGGTGTTTGAAGGCTGACAGCGATGCTAGTAATGCACAGCGTTCTTTTGTCGCTCCGCGTCGTTCCTAGACGATGCGAGGGGAACATGTTCTCCTCTGCATTTTGCTGTGATTATTATTTAAACCGCTGCACAAGAAAACTTTCCTCCCCGCTGAAATCCGTCTTAATGAAGCTGTTTTTTTGGGTCAAGCCTCGTGCTAAAAGGAATAATAATTTAGGGAATGAAAGAGTTGGACAAGTTGAAATTAGGATGGAAATGAATCGGTGAGGAAGTGTGTGTGTGTGTGTGTGTGGGGGGGAGTTTGGGGTAAATGACTTTGTTTCTTCTGAAAGCGTCACTTGTCAAATATTTGATGCAGCAATTGTTCTTTTAAGTATCTCACCATCACGTCATAACCTACAACTGTCTGCGAACACGTTATTTAAAAAAAAAAAACTCTTTTCTCAAAAGTAAGTGGACACCCAAACATCTCAGGTGAACATGTCATTCGATTACACTCCAGGTTTCTTTCCCATTCAGACATGGGAAGATTAGGAAGCTACAACACTAATGTTGGGTGATGCAGCTGTGCAGTTAAACGTCAGGCCACTCAAAGTTTCCACAGTTAAAACATTTTCCATGCGGCTGCATTCCTCACTATGGATCAACAGTTTGTTGACTGTAAGAAATTCATCTTTTGTGTGTGTGTAAAATAATATGTCTGTTGTTGTAATAAATGTATTTCTCTCTGTGTCTTCCGAGCAGGCCGGAGATCTTTATGAGAAGATCAGAAACAACCAAAGGGCTTTGGAGTGCTACTGCAAAGGAGGTGCCTTTAGGAAAGGTCAGGAAACTGTCGTGTAGCATGTATGTGTGTGTCTCTGTTTCACTACCGTTCATTCGTTTGTGAAACTTTGGGGCAAATTGCCATGGATCCACGGTTCTGATCTTGGGTACAAAGGCGCCACCTTGACGCAGGTGATTTGTTGAGTGCGTCTGCGGATAAAGTTTCTCCTTCCTGTTTCCTGTAGCGGTGGAGCTGGCTCGCCTCGCCTTCCCTGCTGAGGTAGTGAAACTGGAAGAGGCGTGGGGAGACTACCTTGTCCAGCAGAAACAGATGGACGCTGCCATCAACCACTTTATTGAAGCAGGGTACGTGGTGTAGAGGAGAGATGGAATGAGAGGAGGGAAGAGACAAAGACACGGACAGATGGAAAGGAGGGATGATGACACATAAAACACAATCCAACAGAGATGGCCAACAATTGTTTAAATCACCACCAGGAGCATAGCAGAGAGATGAGAAGCGATATCTGTAAATATGGTTATTTTAATGTCCAAAAAATACCAAACAAAAACAGGTATCGGCGCCCAGATTTTTATTCTTTCCAAGTAAAAAAATTCTGTGAAGCTGAAATTTGACTGAGCTGCTGAAACTCTCCACAAAAGCAAAGGTTTGACAAAGACTGCAGCTGACGCCCCGTACTGCCAGCAAAGTTTGAGTCTTCACTTTAATCTCAAGTTTAACTTGACAAATGCGTAGCTGAAATGCCTGAACGTGCCGTATGTTGTCTTCTTCGTAGCTGCTCCCTCAAAGCCATCGAGGCAGCCATCACCGCTCATCAGTGGAAGAAAGCCGTCCAGTTCCTGGAGCTACAAGAGGCTTCATCCGCCGAGAAGTACTACGTGAAGATAGCTCAGCACTACGCCTCCATGCAGGACTATGAGGTAAGAGCGAGACGGAAGAGGGAGAAGAAATGTGACGGCGGGGTTGAAACACCAACTCATAAAAACATATTTATCTTTCCACAAACGCAGTTTTTGTGCCACGATGTGTTTAAGAAATAAGCTTGTCCTCAGTTTGCCAGAGTCACTGGCATCTGTCCGCTGGAATGCACTCAGTGTCTGCGGCCTTATGACTGTGATCATGTAACAGATCAGCTCGTGTGAGTGTGATCACAGCCGAGCTGGAAGTTCTATTTGTGCCTCGGATTCCTGCGTGTGCGTCTCGGTGGAGCGGTTAAGCGTGGGAGAGGACGTACAATGAGCGTGGGAGGATTCGCTGAGTGTATGTAAACACAAACATTAGTTGGTAAAGCTGCGCCGAACAATGTTTTCGTGTCAAAAAATCCATTCATGTGAAAGGTGTTGCTCACTGTGACAAACCCACAGAGAATGATTACCTGACTCATCACTCGGGGTTATTTTGGGGATCTCTGATCTCATTGTTGCGTTTGTTTGCCCAACAACTTTTTTTGATTCATTTTTCCTGTGCGTCAGCCTTGTTTTTAAGCAGCAGCAGCAGGTGACAGATGGAGACCAAAAAAACGTAAAGTGAAGCTGCACCTCTACTCGTTAGAAGGCCGGAAATCCAACTCCGAAGGAGCGTCGCTCACTGTCTAGTGGACGTTTTTCGGATACGTCTGTAATTGGCAATCTTAAACCCCCTTGACCTAATGTCTGACCAGAGCGTTTGTACCAGCTCGGCGCTCGTCAAACAGCATGTTAATGCTTTGTTGTCCTCTTTCTGCCATTCGAACATGGGGGATGCAAACTTTTGCACCCACAGGTTAGTGCATGAGTCTGGATGTGCACCCTGATTATCACACAGGCCGGTGAGATGGAGACAGCCAGAGGGACGAAGTACAGGGACAGTGACATTTTGCCACTGGCAGTGAATTTCTGCACATCTGCTAGAGATGTGTACAGTCACCCATCACACACACACACACACACACACACACACACACACACACACACAGAAATCCCGAACAACTTTCAACTCAGGATCAACTTTAGTGCAGCCTCTGCAGAGCAGTGCTGCCTGTTTGCTCAAGGGCGTATTGGCAACAATGACAAGTTGGACGCTTGTAACAGCAGTTTTAATATTTGCCTACATATATATATATATCAGAAATACAGGACTGTTGAAAATGAGAACAGAAAGAACGATATCTGGTATAAATGCAAAGAAGAGGAAGCAGCAAGAGAGACGATGGTGGCGAAGAGCCGTGTGCTGTGCTCGTTCTGATGAGCTCAGCTGAGCCAGGCAGCCTCCGCAGACTGCCAGCCTCTGAAAATAGCAGGCTATTTAAGTCTGTTTGCTCTATGGGCATATTCACAGAAAGTAATTAAGATAACAAGCTCTTTGCTCTCCAACTTGGGAAAGTTGCAGGAAAGTGAAATTCAGTTCAAACTGAAACAATGAGCGGCGCGCACACACCTGTGTTTTCAATGGAAAAGTTGCGCGGCGAAAACAATGACTAAACGTTTCTTAATCGGAACCGACGAAGCACCAGCTCGCGCATTCGCGTGACGCCCGTGTTACTACAGATTAAATAAGTTTAGGCTTTATGCAGCTGAATTGTATTGGGACTGAACTGGCGGATGGCTCCTTTTCCCTCCCTCGGCAGGTACACAGCCTGGCAACAAATCAGCCTCGGCTCTTTGTGTCGCTGGTAGCAGAGATAGCAGCCATTCCCAAATACACGTAACCTTCAGCGAGGCCTTTTTTACTGAAATAATGTGCTTTGGGAAGATGTCACAAGCTTTGCAATAATTAGGTTTTCGGGTGTTTCAAATATTTGTCAGTCATTATTAATTAGTATTAGTTATTTGTGATTTTCATGTCTTATTATATGAGGATTAATTGTGTATTTTTCTTTTGTCGCCGCCTGCAGTTGGCAGAGCAGCTGTTTGTGAACGGAGGCCACGTTAAAGACGCCATGGACATGTACATCTCGGCAGGACGCTGGGAAGAGGCTCACAAGGTCAGCCGGAGCACAGGCCGTGTGCACGCTTTTATTTTGAAAGTGGCTTGTCTGTTAATTACCATGTCGGCCCAGAAATACAGCTGCATACGCAGAAATTACACTGGCAGTGGACAAGTTGTTCCTTTTAAATGATGTGATAACGGAGGCGTTTTAGCCACATGTAATACTGACACTTTAATAAGGTTTTTTTTTTTTCTGCAGTTGGCGCTGAAGTGCATGACGGAGGAGGAAGTCATGGCTCTGTACATCCGTAGAGCTCAGGAGCTCGAGAGAGACAGGAAGTTCAAAGAGGCCGAGAGGTAAATGCAGATGACTTTATTTTTAGCAATTTGTTTAATCATTAGCTGCCGGAAGCATGAAAATGAAGCGAGGCAAACTAACACGGCTGTGTTTGAAGTTTTCTCAAACCGCAGCTGCATCGGAGAAATAATAAAAGCTGTGTCTGACTCGTAATTCTCGACGTGTTTGGTCTTTTTATCACGTCTGAACTGATTTACCAATGCAAGGTTAAACTCAAGTCATTTAAAAGTCCTCGCGTCAACAGTTTATCCGCGGATGTGTGTGTGTGTGTGTGTGTGTGTGTGTGTGTGTGTGTGTGTACAGGCTGTTTGCCACCGTGAAGCAGCCCGACCTCGCCATCACCATGTACAAGAAGAACCGCATGTTCAGTGACGTTATTCGCCTGGTGGCCAAACATCACCCCGACCTGCTGACTGAGACCCACCTCCATCTGGCCAAGGTGCTTCATTTACACGGGGGATCCGTGCTGGATCCCGTCATGTTGTGTGGACGTGCCTGTGTTACGATTATGTGCGGCGACGCTGTTTGTCTTGCAGGAGTTGGAGTCCGAGTCCAGGTTTTCCGAGGCTGAGCACCACTTCATGGAGGCTGAGGAGTGGAAGGCTGCCGTCCACATGTACAGAGTCAATGATATGTGGGAGGACGCATACAGGGTACGCACGCTCCCTCCCGTTTGTTCACGCCTGGTGCTCGCCGCTCATTTTCAGGACACGTGTCTGAACTGTACATTTAAACATTGTCCTAGTTTGTGTTGGTGTATGACGAGAGTTGAAACAAAGTATATTTACAGTTTTATCCTGTGTGGCGTTAAATTATAATGCGGTTTATGAGAGCGTTGTCTTTCGCTGCAGATCGTTGTTGTGCTTCCCCGCTGACAGGCTTTATTGCTGCTGTTGAGTCGAGGGTGCAGAGCAGCTTTGTAGTTTCTGCTAAGTGTTTTTCCCTGGATTTATCTGTGGCTGGGGAATCGATAGACACAGCGGTGCAGGAGCCCGTTATGCACTAAATCTACACGTCTGTGTGTGTGTGTGTCAGGTGGCTAAGAGCCATGGAGGGGCTGGTGCCCAAAAGCAGGTGGCTTACCTGTGGGCCCGGAGTCTGGGAGGGGAGGCTGCCGTGAAGCTGCTGAACAAGTTTGGCCTGGTGGAATACGCCATCGAATCCGCCTCCAATAACTTGTGAGCGACACTAGAACATAACATTCACTCCACTTCACGTGAAGATACACATATTTAATATTAATATGTGGTATTAGCTTTACGGAAGAAGCCTTTAATGTTGAGTCCTGTGTCACACAGTCTTGATAGTGACTAAGTCCCACAACAGGATTTTCTGGGCTAAATTCTTATCTAAGGTCATTCGTCCATCATTGGCTTCAGAGCTGCCGGATTCTTTGTGGTTGTGCAGTCTGTGTGAATTCAATCCTAACTCTGTTTAATGCTCTTCGACATGTCTGCAGCTCGTTTGACTTTGCTTTTGACTTGGCCCGGCTATCGTACAAAGAGAAGATACCTGAGATCCACCTCAAACATGCCATATACCTGGAGGATGAGGTAATCCACCACATCCATCCCTCCATCCTTCCTAATGGTTGTGAAGAGATGCCCCAAACTTTGAAATGACAAAAAACACAAGCTCTTCTCATTACAAATGTGAACTTGATGTTGCTCACTGTAATAATCATGACTGTCCCTGAATGGTTTGGACTCTGCTGATCTTAGTCACTGTTTCCTTTTCCAGGGAAAGTTTCCCGAGGCAGAAGTTGAGTTCGTCAAAGCGGGAAAACCCAAAGAAGCTGTTTTCATGTGAGCGCTGAAGATGATGATTTGTCGATTGCATTTTAGCTCAGTGTTGCCATCAGCTGTTGTGCGTGTGGCCCGTACAGTCTTTGTTGTGTCAAAATAATCTAAAAATCGTTTTCGAATGAAAACCCTCTTAAAAATCAGTGAACGCCTCCTGTTCAGCCCCAAACGAACCCACACGTTTAACAACTAAGGTGTGAGGACAACGGAGCATTTAGCAGCTTAAGAGCCAGATATTTCTCTCAGGAGTTAGTGAAAAGTATTGGACTCACTCAGTTAATGCTGTTCCTGAACGGCTGGACATTTAACACGTTATGAAGCTGTTTGCGAACACATCTGCCATAAACTGCTGATACAGAATGTAAATCTTATGTCCAGTCACACACAAGCATGTTTAATATCACTAATTGTCCCACATATGTGCAAATCGTTTTCTTACCTTCCAGTCAGTTATGACCCTGCATTGTTCGTGGCTACTTGCTGGGACTTGACAACTTTTTGCTTTGGCTTTTTTTCTGTGTGTGTGAACGGTTCCAGGTATGTCCACAACAAGGACTGGGCCAACGCGCAGCGGGTGGCTGAGGGCCACGATCCAGAGAGTGTGTCTGAGGTTCTGGTGGGCCAAGCCAAGTTCTGCTTTGAACAGAAAGATTTCCAGAAGGCTGAAGCCTTCCTGCTCCGAGCCCAGAGACCCGAACTGGCCGTTAAATATTACAAGGTAACTGCAGGAGCCAAACTGGCTTTGGAAAAAACAAGGAAAGATTGGAATTTAGAATCCTCATTTGAAATGAATGCACTCATCCCTTCACATTCCCCAGTTTCATATTCAAATCAAAAGCTCTGATGATCTGCCTTATGATCAGTTGATCCTTTATTTATTCCTTATGCTTTGCGTAATTGTTTTATCAGGATGCCGACATGTGGAGCGATGCCATTCGTATCTGCAAGGAGTATCTCCCTAACAAGCTCTCCGTGCTTCAGGAGGAGTACGAGATGGAGACGTCCAAGAAAGGAGTGCGGTGAGAGAGAAACCAGAAAGTTCACAGACAACGAGTTTGATTCCAGTTTAAAATGTAAAGCGCTGAGTTAATTTAGCTGCGAGGCCGCAAAACGCTCCTGAAGCTGCTATGATCTGTGCGAACAGCAGATGCTAAAAGGTTTGTCAAGACTAATAACTGTAGATCAAAACCTTGGTATTTGCGGGACATTATTTAAGTGTTTTTCAGATTTTGTGAACCAGTTATGCTGTTACGTTATTAATAAATGCCTGAGAATCCAGAGGGGAAGCACAAAACCCACCATGAACATTTTCCAGGCTCCCCACTCAACGCCGGTGTAACCTATGCACAGAGTCAGTTTGATTCTTTATTAAAGCTCAGCTCGTGTGTTTTCCAAAACTGAAACTCCCAACGAGGAATGGCTTGTTAGCCAGAAACCCAGCAGCAGGCAGCTCTTATCCTCCTCCCATCGCTTCTCCCCCTTTAATGACTTGTGGGAGACAACATCAAAAGTTACCAATAGAAACGAATGTGGAAGAAGGTTAAAGTGAGAAACCACTAAATTATTGCTGCAGAGTTTACAGCTCCGGCTCCAGCTAAAGTGCGAGGCTTCCTGTTGTGTGCGAGCTTCCACAAACCGCGATCGAATTCGCTCGCTTCCAGGTCTGCACGTGTATTTAATGACGACATCGAGAACAACAGAGAGAAGAAAATGAATATTCCTGGGGATTAAAAAAACGGATGCTATGATCATTAGACAGTGTATGTGTGAAATGGTGCCAATGTCCAATGAAATTCATTCCGTTTTGCTTCAGAGGTGTGGAGGGTCTGCTGGAACACGCTCGGGAGTGGGAGCAGTCGGGGGAATACGCGCGGGCCGTGGAGTGTTACCTGAAGGTGAAGGACGACTCCAACGCCGCTTTGATGGAGAAGTGCTGGATGAAGGTGAAAGTCAGAACACAAAAGAGCGTCCACACATGAACCGTGTGGACTTCCAGCAGTAGTTTATGGTCGTGGTTCCTCACCTGGGGGTCAGGATAAATATGAGGTGTCATTAGACAATCAGAAAAGGGAAACATTTATACGACAAAAAAATCCATAAATCCATAAATTTGTTTTTTCACTGTTGAATCACTCAGTCCACGGTGAATTCATTACACATAAAAACACGCTCTCAAGCATCAGCTGAAGTTACATTTCTCTGAGTTATCTTTGTCATAACTGGATATGTTTGGACAGTGGAGTGGAAGTGTCAATCTGAAGTCGTCACTTTATTAAAGCTCCAGCGATGAAACAAAATGACAAAAAATATTGTGATTGGTGTTGACATTTTCACAGTAGTACACTCGTCACACTTCCAGTGATTAGTCAGTTGTATATGCGAACGTCTGCATGGTGCTAAACCATGGAGTCAGGAAATATCTGCATATTTTCCCTCCGAAATGTAAATGAAAATGTAGGAAAGCGTGAACTCTGTGATGACGTACGAGCCGAAGCAGCTGACCCTGAAACCGCGCTGTCCTCCTTTGAGCCCAGCTGGAGACGCTGCAGTTGTGTGTTGTCCTTCATCTCGCTCGCTCGCTCTCCTCGTTTCCCGCCCGTCTCTACCGCTCTGCTATTCCACAAACAGCATCAAATGTCCATTAAAACAAGGAAACACGCTCAGCACCCGGATGCTGTAGGTGCAGACACAGTGTAGCCCCAGCATTTGCATTTCACACACAAAATAGCTTCTACATATCGACCGATACACAGAATTTATGGTTTTACTTGCACTTGAACCCACTGAACTGAACATGGAGACGTTCTCTTTAATTACATTGAACATCGGTACAGAGGAAATCGGAATGTTTGGTCTGATGGTGCCACTGAAAGAAAATGTCACATGGTTCCAGGGGTCAGTGCGTTTTTGTCCTTGTGCGAGTTTGAACTTTAGTTTCTCCGAGCAGCGAGACGAGGTCACGGGGACGACAAAATCACTAATGGCAGGATGAAAACGTGGATCCATTAGATTTTATTCAAACTGTTTGTTTTCAAAGTGGCAAAGAGGAAATCACTTGACCTCTGCTACTCCCTAGAGTCCAGAGTCACCACAACATCTGCAGTGGTTGTGCTTCCTCTCCACGCCCTCTAATGAAACCTAATGAGTGGGTGACATTTGTTTCAAATGTCAGTGTCGTCGGTGACACGGATTTGAGGCAAATGGGAAAGTAGAGCCAAAACAATTAGTCAGTTTAATGGAATAATAATCTGCACTGTTCAATTAATGGCTTTGTTTATTTAAAGAACATTTACTTTTCACATCCTGTTCATTTGAACACGAAGGTGGTGAAAATGTCAACTCGATGTCTCAGCACTCTGATGGTCGAACCTGGAAATTCTTCTCAATTCTTTTTCCACCTCCGCTTTTATTTGGACAGACGTTCTCTGGGACCGTGCTGCTTCGTGTCTGCACATTTAGCTTGTTTGTAACTTGTGTTTCCAGGCTGGAGAATTGTCCATAAAGTTCCTGGGTGCCGACCAAGCGGCGGAGGTGGTGCAGGTGGTCGGACCACGCCTCGCACACCTGAGGAATTACAATGCTGTGGGTGAACACACACACACACAGAACGGACAGAGTCAGATTCACAGTAGGAATACTCCATGACCTGACTGATCTAACAACGCTGTTCTTGTTCGTTTTACACATAAAGGCTGCGGAGCTCTACTTAAACATGGACATGATCAAAGAAGCTATTGATGTCTTCATTGAGGGCGAGGAGTGGAACAAGGCCAAGAGAGTCGCCAAGGAGCTGGAGCCAAGGTTTGGAAAAGCCACTTTACATTCTGCACTGACACTGAATCCAAGGTGGAAACAAACGTTAGAAACTCAAACACGACCCAGTGAAATCAAACTTCACTTCCCACTTTTCTTCCAAAGTGCACGAGCTAGAAGTACGGAAAACTTACTCACGAATGACTGTGGAAGCAAAGCGTGAACAGTGACCAGGATAACTCAAGTGAACTTTGACGTTCTCTGTTAAATCCATGTCTCTGTTGTCTGGTTCGGGGCAGGTACGAGGGCTACGTGGACCAGAAGTACAAAGAGCATCTGAAGAACCAAGGCAAAGTGGACTCTGTGAGTACGGTCCTGTTACAAGCATGAAGTCCCGAGGTAGTTTTATACCAAAACTGTAAGTTTGGACAAAATCATAATTGGCAAAATACGAGTCCCATCAACATGGTGTAAAGCAGGACACATCTGGTTTTCACTGGTTGACACAAGCGTGTATTTATTCTATGACTCGTCAGAGTCTCTTCTGTTGCCATTTCGAACGACGTGTTTTTGCTGTAGAATTCAAAGACTGGTTTTCTGTGCATGTGCCCAGCTGGTGGGTGTGGACGTCATGGCAGCTCTGGACATGTACGCAGAAAGGGGCCAGTGGGAGAAATGTGTGGAAACGGCGTCCAAACAGGTACGTCACCCTTGAATAACGCGTGCCATTTCACGCCAAGGTGTTTCCACGTTTCAGATCTGCCCGTTCTAAATGTGTACGACCAAGCAGGGGTTCGGCCTTTTTTAGTACTTATGTTTATGGTTTTCTTTCTTGATCAGAACATTAAGATCCTGCACAAGTACGTCGCTCTGTACGCCACGCACCTCATCAAGGAGGAAGAAGCTCCGAAGGCTCTGCAGCTCTACTTGCAGCACGGAGCGCCACCCAACCCGCAGGTGCACTTCCTGTTCTACAAAAAAACTCCTTTTTCATTTTAATCTCTGCGTACGGCTGCGGCGTCAGCCTGCTTCACCTCTGACAAACACAGGCCTCGGTACATCTCATCCTACCTTCACAAATGCTCCTTATGGCCACTGAACATTAAAGATTCCACCAGAACCTTCTGAGCTTGTAAAGCTGATGCCAGTTGAATTTGCTCTGCTGGAATTAGTTACACAGAGATAATCATCCACCATGTTTTCACCCAGTATTAACACATGCTGCTTTGCTGTTGGTGCTTTGTTGTGTGTTCAGTTGAGCCCGACTCTTCTGAAGCTTCGTCTCGACGAGCTCTGTTCTGTTCTGATGTAGAACATTCTGCCCAAAACAGGACAGCAACTTTAGTTTATTTTTTATGAGCTACAAAAACATGAAATTTCTCTTGTTGACTGGCCTGTTTTCTCTATATGTGTTTTGTGATACAAGGCTTTTGTGGAATAACCCAAAACTGTGTTGGACTTTCTTAATACCCAGAACTTTAACATCTACAAGCGCCTGTTCCTGGACCTGATCAACCTCTCAAACACTGACTCCTACCGCATGTGGGCCGACCTCCGCAACTTTCTGCTGCAGCTGGTAAAGGAACAACGGACTCGAACGACTCTCTGTTTCCTCGCAGTCGGGTTTTACCTCTGTCTGAGCTAAACGGATTCCTCTGGTTTCAGTGTGGGAATTTGTCCAAGTCGGCGGAGGCCAACTCTCCAGCCCATGAAGACTTTGAACAGATGCTGCTCATCGCTCACTACTACGCTACGAGATCTGCCGCTAGAGGAGTCGAGCAGCTGGTACATGAAAACCTGGCTCCGAAAATGGAGCCAAATGGTCAAAATAATGCATGAATTCACATGTGCATGATTCAATTTAGTCAACGCTTCACATTTCATCAAGTGAGTCTTAAAACAACCGTCAGGTGCTCACACAGCGCCCACGAAAAGGATTCACCCGTTTGGACGTATCCCCACTTTCTTGACATTAAATATCCGTCGTGGTCAAGACAAGTTGGTGACCAAAGACCTCAGTGATAACGTCCATTAAATAGAAATATGTGAGCTGCAGGGCTGTTCTCAGTTTGGTTGTGCTGTGGCTTTTTGCGCCGGGAGCTCTCCGGGCTGCAGTGGGATCGAAGATCGCTGTCCTCGCTCTTATGGGCACACGGCTGATGTTTTAAGACTAAATAGGAGAAAAATTGTCTATTTTTCCATCAGAATTGTTTCTTGATGTGCGTCCTCTCGAACACATGCTAAGGAAGTTGGATGCATCGCACCGCTGTTGACTGAAGATTAAAAATAACGGCAACGTATTTTATCACGTTCATTTTTTCTTCAGAAGTCAGTCATATAAATACAAAAACACCATAAATACCAACAACTAGAAACAACAGGAAATGCCAATAGATTTATAGTTTCAGACAATTTTTGATTGAGGATATTTTGATCTGTGTTGTTATTGACAACGTAATGATTGCTCTATTACCGATTTTAAAAGCGCTTCCTTCTCTCCGCTGCTGCAGATGAGCGTAGCCGCCAAGCTGTCGGTGTCTCTGCTGCGTCACACCGAGCTCATTCCGGCAGACAAAGCTTTCCACGAGGCCGGCCTGGCCTGCAGGGTGAGTCCACCAATCGGAGCCGAGCGGCTGCACTTTGGACACATAACTCAGACTCTGCCTCCTCCAACCCCTGAGTTTTGGGGTATTAGAGGAGCATTTATGGTCAGACATGTGTTTCCTGAATGTGAAGCTTTCCTTTAGTGTCAGCTAGTAAATTTCAGTTCATGTCACCTGTGACATTCAGGTTAAAAACCACAATTTCATTCAATAAGTATGTGAAAGAAAATTACCAATATGCCAAAAATAAGCACTTTTCCTGCAAAGGAAAAGAATTGTTGTAAGATTTGCTATAGTTAAAGATGTTCTAATTGTTTTTGATGCGGGCAGGCTGTTGGCTGGGACAACATGGCCTTCATCTTCCTCAACCACTTCCTAGACGTGTGCGATGTGAGTATCCAACCTCATCTGTGGGAAAGTTTCTATGTTTCATAACTGACTGTCTCTCCTGTGTACAGCTTATAAGGCTTTTCTGAGCAGGAATTACCTCGTTTGAAAGCGGTCAAACAGAACTTGGCTGTAAGTCGGATCTTTATGAACAATAATGAATGATGATTTTTCTGATCGGTTGGTTTGTGTCTCCAGGCCATTGATGAGGGCAGCCTGGATACTCTGGACCACTCGGACTTTGTGGACACGGACATACCCTTTGAGGTTCCCATCCCCACCAAACTCTGTGTCACTGTAAGACGTCAAACTGCAACCACACACACACACGCACACACACACACACACACACACACACGTCAACACTCACATGTGGACACGGAGTGAAGGACGGATCGCACTGTGTCTTAACTGATCCTGGTGACACTCTGGTGAGCTGATCATCAGTTGGTCACGTGGCCGATTGGTCCAAAGTAGTTACGCTTACATGACGCCTCGTCATTTCCTGATCATCAGTTCTACTGAAATCCTGGGTCTGAAAACTGGAAACCAAGTATCCTAACTCCATAGTTATCACACAGTTTTAATTCTTTGATAAACTGTGACAAAATGAGTTTTCATGAGCTCGGTGGTTGGAAGTTTGGAAACTACAGAATTACGTTTGTTTCTTTTTTCTTTGTGCTCAAAATTGCGGTTGCGTGCGTTTGCTGCAGGAGGCCCAGCGGGAGCAGGCCCGTGACTGGGTGCTGATGGTGTCCATGGACCAGCGGCTGGAGCAGGTCCTGCCGCGTGATGAGAGGAACACGTACGAAGCCTCGTTGGTGGCGACAAACACCGGGCTGCGCTCGCTGCCCTGCGTCCTCACAGGTAACACACACACACACACACACACACACACACACTGTTAGCCAATCAGCTACTGCCAAACTTCATCCAGGCCTGTTTTCATACTGTTATTCTCGTCTGTGCTTGTTACAATATTTTCAACGTGCTGTATGTTTAAATAAAATGTAAAGAGAGGTTAAGTTTAAAGCTTTTATCTTTAAAAAAAATTTATTACATCTAAATCGAATCATATGTGAGGGCTGTGACACACCTTTTAAGTCAGTGTTTAATAAGTGCAGCTTGTCGGCCCAGACGTGAGAAAAGCCTCATTACCGCCCGTGTGTTAACGTTGAGTTCGAGCGTCACTGCTCTAACCCGAAAGTTTTGGGAAGAGGCATTTACAAACTTGTGTCCTTGTTTGAGTTGTGCATTTTACTTTCACTCATTTTCTGATCTTAATTTTCCTTTAGTTCTCACGCCGTGTTTATCTGTGGATTTGTTTGACAAAGAACCTTTTAACACAAGTTTCCCTTGAAGTAAATACATGATGTAAAATGTACTTTGATGATCATTAAAATGATCATCAACTTCCCTCTTTGCCGTTTAATGTGTGTTTTCCTGCGTCCAGGTTACCCTGTGCTGAGGAATAAAATCGAGTTTGGGTCTGTGGGCAGAGCAGCGAACAAGGAAGACTGGAACAAATTCCTCATGGCCACAAAGGTCAGAACAGACAGAACGCTAACGGATGTTTAGCTTTGTCCATTCAAAAGAGATTTGAGGCAGAGATGAGGTCGACTCACTTGTCCACTGTCCACAAACTCAAAATGTTCAGTTCACAAACATCTGTGGCAAAGAAAAGCGCCAAATCTTCGCTTTTCTGAAAGTCTTTATCATTTTTTCAAGCACTTTTTGGGATAAATCAACTTCACCTGTGTTTTCTGATGAGTTGATTGTGTTCATCTTCCTCTGCAGACCACACACAGTCCAGAGTGTCAGGATGTCCTAAAGTTCATCAGCCAGTGGTGTGGCGGTTCGTCGGCGTCGGGATTCTCCTTCCACTGATGAAGACGTGCTACCTCATCTTATTTTATTGCTCACTTCCACCTTTGCTGCGACATTTAAAATTCGAGTTATTTCTCCGTCAGTCTTTCCCTTCTTTTCCCTGCCGGTTCGTTCCTTTTACCTGCAGAAGCTTTTTTGGCTGAGATGTTCAGGTGTTAATAAAGCTGAGATGGTAAAGTCACTATAAACCCTCACACTCACAATCTGTAATCGACCTGTTTGTTCCAGAATTTATTCACGTCTTCAACTTTTCCGTAACAGTAGATATTCAATAATGTCATTTCCGCGTCCAGAGTCAGGCCTGAAATAAGGGTAACAAGACATTTAACTTTGGTACCAAATATGTTCTTACGTCATGTTAGACGTGACCTAATAATTCATGGAGAATGTCCGGAGGATGCTGAAAGCTGTTGTTCTACTTTTTGAGCAATATTTTACACTAACGTGCTTTTTTAATAGTTAAAAACCCGATTGATGCCGTTTTCACTTCATATAAGGCTACAGCCAGCAGCTGCGTAACTTAGCTTAGCATCAAGGCTCAGTTTGAAGGAAACATGGAGGTTTATGCTTGAATAACAAACAATATATGTTTATTAGTGGGAAGAGAGTGAAAAATGTGAACATTATCATAGTGTAAACCATGACATAAAATATGAGACATATTTGGAGCTTTGTGGTTTAAATTTGGTTAAAGGATAAAGCTTTTTATGTGTTATTGTCAGTAAGTCCCATTAGAAAAGACGACAAATGTTCCATCTCAGCCCCAAACGTCGTTCTTAATGACAGAAATGTGAAGGAAAAACAGATCAGCTGGTCTTTGTAGTGTTTCACACCAGCTTCACTGGAGGAAATGGAGCGTTTGTTATGAAATATTTACAGCAGGAGATTAATCTGCATTTAATGCTCAACAGTGGAAAACTAAAGCTATGGTAAAGCAGAAACCTGTCGCTGAGCCGCTTTTACAGCTGAGCTCTGTGTCATAGCAGATTTATCAGGCTTTAATTTCTCTGTGGTTTTTATGTCTTGTCCTCTTTTATCACCTCTTTCATTTCGGTGTTTCCCGACGTTCTCTGAGGACGACATCGCTGAATAAAAAGCCAAAGGTTCCTGTCAGATGTAAACAAAAACACTTTCTACTGCGGAATATATTGTGATACGTTATCATATTTGACTGGTACTGACCGACTGACCGAATGCACGGTTTGAAATATGCTCGTGTCTCTGTGCGTGTAAGCCTGATCTCTTCAATGCCTTATTGTGAAATGGAAATATATTTTGTTTAACAAAGTTCAAATAAAATGTTTCCTAATGGTTTAGATTCATAAATGATAACTTTAGCAAATGGGATATTGAATGTTGTCCTCCTGTCTCCTCAGTTGATGATCGGTTTTTAAATCGCTGAAACTATAAAGTTTTTTTATATTTACTACATTGGCAGGACTGACAACCTCAAATACAGCAGTGAGGGATTATGCTTTTCATAAATTTTCCCCTGAGCGTGGACTGTCTACGCTGGTAAATCTACTCGTGGACTCGTTTCTTTCTTGCATAATTTGAGTTGCGTGAACTTGCTAAATTGTATTAATTCAACTCTTAATTTCTAATTAAAAGACTTCAAGTTAAAACAATTATTTTTATAATTTTAGCGCGACGTCCTGCTTGTTGTTCGTCTCAGGCTTAAATGTCTACACAAAGTAAATTGTCACCACAAAAAAAGCTGCTAACATTGTCACATTTAAACATTTTTCATGGCTGTCACCATAGTTATTATTATTATAATAGGCCTTATTGTGATATAATGATATTGTGCCTGGTGATTTTTTTCATCACTCAGTCCAGATAAACTCTGATCCTCTGATCCTTACTATGACTATTGGATGGAGTGAAGGCTTTGTATTCTTCTCTGTAGAACCCTTTAGTCCATAACCCAGGCTGAGAGTCTGAACGTCCTCTGGACGGATTCTGGTGCCACACCCACGGTCCAGTGTGCACCGTCTCCAACTCCTGTGAATCCCAGAGTTGGAGATGGAGCCAGCAGGAGTCTGTCCCCTGTGGAACGGTGGATCTGCAAGAATTAGACGTCTCCTCCTCTGTGTCTGTAAGAGCTGCTGTCTTCAGCGCTCAGTGGTCCCGGCCTCCTCTTCCTCTTCTAGAAGCCAGTGAAGCTTCTGAAACTGCTCCTGACTGTGTCTGAATGTTCCCGGCATCTTTAACTTTCTCCTTCAGGGGTTCAGGCAGTTCTGGAGTCCGGCCTGCAGAGATCCTCAGACTCTTCCGAATGTCTCTCCAGTATAAAGGCCTCACACTGGTTCTTTAAAGCCACGTTGTGAGGTGGGTGTTTCCTCGTGATTTGCTCAAACAACAGGACATTTGCTCGTTGGTGTAGTTCTGAGTTGGAGGTTAATTCCTCATATGGATGTTTTTATTTTCCCGTGGACAGTCTGACTCACCCAGACTCACTATTCTCAGAGAGTCATCATCATTTATGCCACCGCAGTGGATTCAGAATGAAACAACCAAGATGGGCTTCAACTCTCCGCTTTCATTAAAGGGTTAAGCAGTGATGAACCCCGTGGACAGATTAGAGACTCTGACACTGGGGATTCCAGAGTTGGATTATAGTTGCAGATCTTTTGCATTTAATGTTCGATCGAGCCGGTCCACCTGGTGTTGCTCTGTCGGGTGTTTCCTGCAGCTTCCTGCTTGTTCGTCTTCAGCTTTAGTAAATTTGTACCGTCTCGTCTTTCTGCTACAAGTTGACGCTGGTCCTACCTGTCCACAGGTCTCGTCAGACATTTTGTCGCAGCCTCTGGTGCCTGTGACAAACCTCGACCTCCTTGTTGTCTCGTGTCTCTGGTCTGACACGACGAACCAAACAGCTGATGTGTTTGTTTCCGTCTCTGGTGAAAGAGTTTTTAGTTTTCAGTCTAACGATGACGTCACTGTTTCATATTGACGGTTCATGGACTAATTACTTAGTTACACTCAGTTTTACAAACAGTCAAACTTCAGTTTTACTTTTTGCCATCATTAATCTGTGGTGGTGTTTTCAAATATCTAAATATGAATAATGTATAGCACTGTTTAAACAAGCTATCTATTGTTGTTGTTTATTTAAATTGTTGTTTATCTGTTCTTTTTGTATTTTAGCAAATAGTTACAGTACATGTAAGACGTCATGACACCATAGGTATGTATTTGGAAATCCTCAACTTATAATATTTCTACCATTTCTAACAAACCAAGTAGCTACAGCAGTAAAATATTAACATTAACAATAATAAAATGTTCCTGTCTCCTAATAAGAGTCGCTTTTGACTTTTCATCAATTTTCAACAATGGCCACAATCGTCCCTGAGGTGAAAGTGAATTTTATGCTTAGAATATTCATAAATATTAAAACACAAAGGAGATGAAGATGAATAAAGTAACACAGTGAATAATTTCACTGATGTCTTTATTTTGTTCTTGTCAAACATTGTTTTACAGGAAATCAAGAAACAAAACAAAGAAAATACAAAAATAAACACACATACACAAGCAACTCAAATTTGATTTAAAAACATGCTAATTTAATTTCATTTAGTTTCTCTTCCTATTTACACCCCAGCAGCAAAAAATTGTGACAGATTATTCTAAATAATCCATAAAAAAGACATCATATAAGAAAAAATACATTCAAAAAAACACAGTCTGGTAATTACTTAATAATTCAAGAAACTGTTTATATGTTTTCACGTTTGTGAAACCAACAGAAACACATTGGAAAATAATCCCATTTGCAGGTTTTATTGCACTTTTCAGCATATCAATTTATGATGATTGGGATGAAAAATTTATCAGAGACAGAAAAAGAAGGTCACAGAACATTTTACTGATCTTTTAATGAGTTTCATTAAAAACACAGTGTTTGCACATCCTCCAAAAGCCTTACATTCAAGAGGAAATTAAAAAATCTTTAATATAATAATATTTAACAACCCAAGTTTCATTGTAAACATGAAAACGTCCGAGCGACTGGTTCCTGAAAGTCCTGCGCACTTTCACTGCAGCTCACAGGATGTGCGTCGGCCTTCCCAGCAGAGCTGCTGTACCTCCACAATCAATATTAAAGCCTGTGTTTGGGGGAAATGCATTAGTAAGTGATACCTCAGGAGAACGGCTGCTCTGCTGCAAGCGGACGCGCTCACCTTCGCCGCTCAGGAAGGACTCGACCCGCAGAGCCGTGTTTTATTTAGCATGAAAAAACAATCAGTGTTCAGACATCAGAATCTGTGGCTGGAAGACAGAAAGAAAGACTGAAGTGCAGTGATTTTACCGGTAAAGAGGATGATGAAGATGAAGATGATTTGTTCATTCTTAGGGATTGTTCCGATAAAATGCGTCTTTGTTTATCCAGACAGAAGTTCAGGCTCCGTGTGACTAATGAAGTCACATATTTCAAAAATAAACACGAGCTGCTTGCAAAGCGCCAAGGTTACTGTGTATTATTATTGTGTCGACATTGTTGTGGTGGTGTTGTGGTGTTTCTGAGTCTCTGTGGTGGTTTTGTGTCTTTTGCAGCTCTGTGTACTTGTTGTCGGCCTTTTTTGTCTCCTGATGTTGTATTTTATTGTTGGTGTCAATGCAAAACACCATTTTGTTTGTGTCTTTGTGTTACGTTGTTGTCTCTTTGGGCTCATTTTGCATCTCTTTGAAGTCATTTCCTTTGTGTCTTTTTGTGCATCAAAAGAATCAAAGTTTGTTTTACATGTTGCTCCGGTGTTTTTGTGTCTCGTTGTAGTAACGTTGGGTCATTTTGCAGGTTTTTTTATGAGTTTTTTTTTGTTTTCTGCTACTTTTAAAGACTTAAGAAGCCGATGTTAATATCACCAATAAATATTACTCAGATTGTAAACAGATCCTAAACAGAAATGTTTTTTTTCCATAAGACAGTTTGGACTGTGTTGAAATGGTTTGTTTGTCCTCACACTGAATCCATTTATTTTTCATCATCATGATGTAAATGAAAACACATTTTACATAAACATGTTTATCGGCCAAATCAGACCTGATCCTACTGAAATCATCACGCAACTTCCTGTTGGGGATTCAATTTCTTCTAACAACTGGATTTTTCTGCAGTTTTCAGAGCTGATGTTTCGGCCTTTTTGATGTTCTTGGTTTTCTGCTTTTCAGAAGCGATGACGTTTGGTTTGGATGAAACACGTCAAAAGAGCCGCTCTGCTAGGTTACGACGCCCGTCAGTCAACACAACAACATCTATTGTTGTAATTCTGCCCTGATTTTCAAAGCTTGAAAAAAACGCTTTGATTTCTCGTATTTGATTTGTGGGGACGTGACTGAACGCGGTGAAGGGTTCCTGGCGCCCTCTAGCGGCCCCGTGTGGTGCTGCACAGCCGGAAAAACCCGGACCGAGCTCCGGCCTCCAGCCGGACTCCGCGCCGACCCGCGGCCGCTCTCTTGGCATTCACCGCGTGCCTTAATTGTATGGACATTTAAATCAAGGTCCGCTGTGAACACGAGGAGACACGGCCCACCGTCCTCTGTCTGCTGCTGTCCCCAGATTGGACTCAGTCCCTTCACGTCCCTCCTGTGAACCCGGGACCGTCTTTCAGTGATGGACCTTTCTGGTCTTTTTTGGTGCCTCCACCATCATCACACTCTTACTGTTTGTGGCCAACACACACACACACACACACACACACACACACGGGGACATGGGTTCGGGCACACTGACGCCTCCGTCCTCTGCAGTCCTCTGTCTCCTCCACAGCAGCTCGGGAGGCTTCGAAGGGACACGGTGCTCATTGGACGGGCGGACCTGTCCAACCCGCCCGGGACCTGGCAGGACACTGTTGTCCCGCTGTGGGTGACGACCGCACTGACCCAGCAGCAGCATCTCGCCTCTTTCCTCCTCACACGAGCGGATGATGGGAACTTGCGCTGCAGCCTGTCTCCGAACTGTCCCCCTCCCTGTGTCTCCGTGTCCTCGAGCTGCGCATCACGCACCGTAACGCAACTGCAACTGCATTAAAGGCGGACACGACATTGATTGTCTGACTGAGGCAAGTGTGAAGTCTCTGCAAATTGATTTTCATAGTAAACCGATAATGGCTTCCCGGTTAAAGATTAAAGTCACACATATGGAAACTTAAAAATCACAGATCGTCCTCGCTGCGGATCGGACCGTTACACCATGATCGTCCATTATCCAGCAGCCTGCAGCTGCATTAACGGCCCCGCTGCAGGGGAGGAAGCTGCTGCTGCTGCTGCTGCTGCTGCGATTCTACTCCCCGCCCCACATGACCGCACGATCCTGTCAGCGTCCAAAAAACAAACACACACAACAACAAAAAAAACCCTGATCGCCGCTTGTCATGTTTATTTGCAGCAGCAGCAGCAGCAGCAGCGTCCGTGCTGCTCAGCGGCTCCCCGGCAGAGCCGCGGAGGTGGACCCATCTGCAGCCTCATTAACCGAGCGAATGCTAATGACCCACATAGCTCATGTAGGCTAAAATGCATAGAGGGAGGGACGGGGGGGGGCTGCCTTTGTGGGGGTCGGGCGTTTATGTTGAAGCCTGTATTAAAGATGTCGAACAGTCGAGCACTGACAGCTCCACAAACGACCCATTTACAGCAGAACCCAGAGTTCTGCAGCCCAGCACGTCGCATTTATAGTCCCAACAGCTCTAAAAGCCAGTGTGACGTTTAGAATGAGAATGTGTGTCTTTGTGTGATCAGTAACACGCTGCGTGTGTGTGTGTGTGTGTGTGTGTGTGTGCGCGCCGCTTTTTGCTCTTAATTCATAAAGAAAGTTGCGCAGAGCGCGACGGCTCACTGCGGCTTTTACAGAGCAGACTGAGCGCAGATGAAAGGAGCTGATGGAGGTTAAAGCACACACACACACACTCACACACACACACACACTCACACTCACACACACACGGGGCCTCTAAAGAAAACGGACAAACGTTGCACAGATGTGCGTAAAAACCGAACACCAAATACCTTTCAGCCGCCGGGTGCAGGACAAATGGCGCAGATTTCGGTTTTTAAACCTACTTAAGGTTTGATGCCCCCCCACAACAAAAAAAAAGCAGCAACCTCTACAAAATACACCCACACGGGAGGTGTTCTCTGTCCGATGATGGGGAGCTTTCCACCGGCTTGATGTGCGTGCGCCGTCCGGTCCGCGGTGCTCTCCTGCGGAGGTCCACGCAGGGATGCTGAGGATGCGGAGGATGCGGAGGATGCTGCGGGAGATGCGGAGGTCGGGCTGTCCTTCTTCTGCAGCCGAGCTGTGAAAGCGATTTGTTTGCTTCTCCGGAGAACCTTTCGAAGCACAAATAGTCCAAAGCCAGAACAGCACCGGAGCCGAACAGTATCCTAAACTGACACATTAGAGGTTTTGTGTGTCTGTGTGTGTGCTGGGTGCAGTCGGGAGGCGGATACAGTAGCTGTGTGACAGGATGGAGGGAGAGAAGTTGGGCGCAGTCAGATGGAGAGGGAAGAGAGGGGAGGGGGTGGTCCTCTGAAAGAGAGGGAGGCAGGCGAAGCCAGGTTTTTCCAGCTCTGTCCTCCCTCTGCTTTGCCTCCCTCTGTCCTCTGAGGGTGGAGGGACATCATCTGCCTCACCTGAACAGAGCCCGGTCCAATTCAGACATTAAGATGGTGTTTTAACGCAGGAAACAGGCTACAACAGGCGCCGCTCACAAAAGGACTGGACCTTCACAGACAATACCGACAATATCACGTGGGCCCCAACCCAGTATCTCCTTTTAAAACGGGCACTAATCTGCTGCTAAGAGCTTCACTCCTCTGACTTTTCATCAGGGTTTAAACATGGACTCAACAGCATCAGTGAGGTCCAACACTCATGAGGTCTGGGCTCACAGCTCTGGTTCATCCCAAAGGTGTTAGATGTGTGCTCAGGCCAGTTCAGTTCTTCCACAACAAACTGGGAAACCATTTTCCATCGAGCGCTGATGGCTGAAACAGGAATAATTTTGGTGTCACAAGATGGAGTCATGGACCAGTTTGTCTGAATACTTTTGTTCCCTGAGGTTCTGGGAGTGATGCAGATAATGCAGCTGCTCTACGACGTTAACAGGATTCAAATACTGAAAAGTTGTTTGAATGTACATTTGTAACTGAAAGTGGATTTTTATTTAGCCTCACCAGCATCATGCCACTTCATCATCCACTTCAAAGCTGGTGCAGAGCGTTTGAACCTCTAAACCGAAACCGGTAGAACCACCGAACCCACTAAAATCAGGATTTCCACACACTTTCCTGTGGATTTGTCACTTGATTGAAATAATTGTCCACTAATTAATCCATGAGCTGAAGGTTCGGCTCATTCGAACACAACAAAGATGTGGCTAACACTTAGCTCAAAGACTGACATTAGCTTCCACCAAAACCAATAAAAACACAACTTTTAGCATCTACTAAATTAATTATAAAAAACTGCAGCAATAGAACCGATAATCGACTTCAGTGCTGGGAAATTACAAGTGATTGCTAATACCAACAAGCCTCACATTTAATGTTAGAACACACATTTGAAACTGATTTATGCAAACTAATAATAATAATACATGTAAATTAATTCAAGTTAGTTAACTTTAGGCCTTTTGTCCTTTCCACCAACATAAATACAGTTTTGACATTTATAATCTGAATGTGGTAGATATAATTTAAAAAACATCATTTGTCTCTGGGCTCACATCGCCGTTTGTCTTTTTAAAATCAAGCACACATTAACAAACAGCCAGACTCGGCTGCACGTTGTGGCTCAGGTCTGAAGGGAGCAGTGCAGCTCGGATCAAAACCACCAAAACCTAATTGACCCGCTGCAGTTTTGCAGAGACGATAATGGGTCTTTCAAAACATCCAGCTGATTGTTATTGAACTGGTTTCAAACGGAGGAAATTTTGTGTTTTTGTGGTTGGTTGTTTACGCATTTGACTTGATGAAACTGTAAAATAAAAATATCCGACTGAACAGACAGGAGACACCGTGATCGGCCCAGATTACCGGCTTCGTGTGTGCTGGAATGTCAAACTGTGCTCAAACCCAGTAAATTATTATTATGATTCTCACCTTCATACAGGCACAAGCAGAGACTGAAATTCAGGGTTTTTTTTCCCCCAACATGAGCAGCGTTCCTCTTGGGTTCCTCCATATGGCTTGTCATCTGTCCCCATCCGTCCCTCCCCCACCGAGTGTACTGGGAACCAGTAGACTGATGGGGGCTGTTCTGCACTCATTTGGCTGCACCATTAGAGCCACAGACCCTGAAATAATCACTGACTCCATCTCATGGAGCATTTTGTATCTTCAATCAACCAGCTACAACATTTGTAAGAAGATATTCAGATGCTTCACTTAAAGTACCAATGTAATAAATAATGTGTTTTTAAGATTCATTTTCTAAAGTTATTTTAGTAAATATGCTGTTTAACAATCTTTCACAAATGTGTACAAGCAAAGAAAACATTCCTACCAAGTTACCAGGAATAAAAACATACAAAATAATTACAGCATAATTAGTGTTTATTTTATTCTTACCATCATAAAATAGTCCACTGGGTAGAGTAGGAATAAAAAGTGGATTTAATTGAAAACATTTATGTTAATTTCCATGAAATGGAAAGTATAGATGTTGTAAATGTACGCAGTTATTGTCCAGCATCACTTGGATGTTTTTTTCATACACCCCCTAATGTGAATATATCTTTTGTGCCATTTAATTATATCAGCACATTCTGCTGCTTCTATATTTTGATTGCCAGTCTGTGCTGTTACATGTCGAATATAAATATTATATTAAAAATCGATTATTCTTCAATTTTTAAATTCTACAATATTGTAAATCTTTGTTGTATAAATTTCAGTGCATTTGGTCTGATTCTCCTGATTTGCGCTGATCTTTTATTGCCTGTATGACCAGTTAAAGTCTTTCATGATCGAACCCCAGAGCTGTTATTTGTGCATCTACATTTGTAATGCACAAAAGCATGATTAGCTTAAAATAGGATTATTTTATAGTGTTTGTTTTTTGTTACCATCTAGATGTAAAGAAAAAATGTGTGCTTGTCAATAATAAACGTCACTGCAGTAAATGAGAAGGAAATGGAAGAAACTTGGCATGTTGCAAACATCTTGACAAATTCTCAAGTTAAGACATCACAGCAAGGTACAAGGTGCAACAAGGTAATGGATAAGATAAAACTCGCCTTCTAAATGATTGCTGTGATTTGGTTGATTATAAGCCTAATTAAGTTAAAAGAAAAAGAAAAAAACATTTGCATAGGTGAAAGAAAAATATCAGATTTACTAAAATGATATTAGCATGATTGTAGATAAAATTAGATTGTATTGTATATTATGTCCATAGCACTTCTGCATGTACATTATAAGATAAGTTAAATCTTTATTGATCCCACATCGGGATGTCCAGAATAGTGCCTATCTAGTACATATTTTAGATATAATTCGAAGTGCTTGTGGTTCCGGATAGATACTAAACTGCAGCTGCATGTGTGTAATGACAATAAAGGTGAAACTAATCTAGTCTAAAAAGATTGTGGGTAAAATTATCTGAGGCACTGAGAAAAATAACGATGTGTAAATCTGGAAGGTTAAATTATCTGCTGATCTTGAACAACAGATTATCTGATTTGCAAAAATATAGAGTAATAGTAAGAATGTATATTTAGTTTTTTCACATCATTGTAGTGACGCGTGGGCTCAGTGATGGAAACTTCTGCTGCACATTCACGACACCAACAGCGTGTTGTTGTTTTGACAGAAACACGTTGAACGCGCAGAGCAAACGGGGGAAAAACCACGATGGCAGAAGTAAATTCACGTGAACACGTGCGTGGAAAAAGAAGTTTTTCTGATCGGCTGCTCATCAGACGCTCATCAGACGGGAGTTGGGGAAAGTGGCAAACACCCCGTGGCACGTTTCCACCGTCTGTGGCAGCGTCCGCGCGTGTCCGCGCGACCTGTTCGTTGTGCGCGTCGGGCGTCACGTGGGTCACCTAGCGCCCGGTAACCGTCAGGTCGCCGACGACATCAGCCGGTGCTCGGTGCGCTGCAGCGGTCCGTCCCAGCTGCTGCGGCCCTTCCATGCTCTCGTCCTCCAGGCTCCGTCTGCTGTGGCGTCACTTTGTGAACATCAGGATGGGAGACATGGCCTCTACAGCTCAGATGCCAACCCCGGAGAAAGCGCTGTCCGGCCGGACCGAGAGCGTCCAAGTCTCCGGTAGGACTGGCCCGCTAGCTTTAGCATGCTAGTTCCTGTTTGTTAGCGGAATGAATTAACTTTATGTCAAGTGCGAAAAAGCAACCGAAACAACTAGTTTTCAGTTCTCTGTCGTGCCCTCGTTATCTGTGGATACCGTTTGCGTCGTTCTCTTCCTCAGACGACAGAAACAGCTTCAGTATTAAATACGTGAGTAAGTAAAAGTAAAGTTAGCCGCTAGCACCTTCTGCTGCTATCAGCGTAAACAACCGGGACGGCGCATGCGCAGTGTAGCACACACGACGCTGAAGACTGAAGGAAAAGACGTAAGACTTTAAAAAAAGGGTTTCATCGACATTTCTTTATCAACATATACGAGTATAAATTAAACAACCCACTAGTATTAAATAGCTCTGATAAAGTGGATGATTGATTGATCATAAGCTAATGTTAAAGGTAACAGGCGCGCACACACACACACACACGTGAAAGTCAGTGTGGACTGCAGATTACTGAACTCATGTTTCTGTATTTTTACACTGAAACCATTAGTTGACAAAATAGGGGAAAAAAATTGACAGAATATTCCACAATAAAAATAATTATTTGTTGCAGCCGTATATGAGATGAGAGAAAATATCAGCTCGACCAACAGCTTTAGGTTGAATCATGGTAACGATCAAATGTTCAAACCAAACTGCTTATTATAATAGACTACTGCTAGGTTGATAATATAACGAGTAAATAAACTGACTAACCTTATGTGTAAAAGGCTGTAAAAACTGAATTTCATAACCGCAGTGACATTGGGTTTAGTGACAAAGAGACTGCTAATGAAGGAACCAGTTTTTGAAACTCTACAAACTCTTGTCAATGCACTTTTAATGAATAATACGTTGATTTTGAAGAATGTCTTACACAGTGTGTGTCCACCATGTCTGTTCCTAATGAAGATTGGATTAGAAAATTATTTTTTTTAATCTAGAGAACTGGGGTAAAGATTATTTGGCTTTGATATCAATAACACAATCAGCGACAGTAATAGTGATCTCACAAACGTTTCCTATTCTTTTAAACAATGTGAAAATGAGCATCCTGAATACATCCATCCACATGGTGAATTGTTGGTTCTTGTATGTGAACTTAGTGGTGATATTTTTTTGTATTGTATTAATTCTTGTAATTGTAAACTGAACAGGCCTTTTACTAATCTATTTAGTGCATTTGACTGATTACTAAAGTTGTGTTTTTAGAATAAACAGTTCGATTAGCTTGTTTATCTGGGCCATATACCAACATTTTTTGTCTATAAACTATTAAAACTGGATGACATATTTCTTAATTTATAAATGTATAGTTGATATAAATATTGTCCAAATTTTTGTAAATCCAAATAATTTCACCAGAGCTAATGCCTGTGGGGCACCAACACCCCATGTTTAGAAAATGCTATTGTTCAAAGGATAATTTTGTTCATGTATAAATTAATGGCACTTTCACCAATTTCTATTCAAATGTCCCATCAGTCCGTAATGTGGATTATCTAACTCATGAGTGCTGTACATCCCTTTTACTGGCCAAAGTTCTATAGACATACATTGTGTTTTAATATCTTTTGTGCAGCAGTTGAAGTAAATGTGCTATTTCTGATAATATCAGAAGGACGGGTGCCTGGCTTCAGCCCACTGCTGGTGGTAATCACTGTCAGTGACCTGTAGCAGTGTATAGATGAGTGTGTTCTGCGAACATTAACCCTTTATTTATTTGATATTCACTGATAAAGGGGAAATAGCTTTTTCTCACTGTCGTGGTTTTGCTTGCAAAGCTGCGGCACAATCTTCCAGTGTGGAGCAAAATGAGCGAGAACAGGGTTAATGAATGTCACGGCAGTGTGAAAACATTTGGTGAACGCACTCAGCCTTTCATAACAGTGGTATGGCTCTGGGTTTAAAGTTAATCACTGGAGTTTCTATCAGTGTCAGTATTATGGTTGCCTAGAAATGAGTCCATAAATCTGGTTTACAAATACCAGTAGTGTTATCAAGGTGATAAAATGAAGCTTCATTTTTGGTGGACGATATATAGGAGTATTTTGCAAAAAAGAAAATTGTGAAGCGATGTCCTGAATATGTTTTATTTAGGGACAGAGGTCACAGACGAACAAACTAATCCTGGCTGTAGGCCGATGAACATCACGTGTGACAAGAGGCAATTCAGTGATGGTTTTAGCATCTGCATAGAGACTGTTAAAATGCACTTATATTAGAACGTAATAAAAACAATTATCCTTCTAACAAAAGCGTCTATATGTGTGTGAGATTTTCTCCGTGTATAAACAGATAGACAGCAGCACTAAGTTGGCAGTCAGGGCACTTGGCATCAACCTGCCCCCTCTTCACTACAAGTGAGGGCACTGAGTCTTGGCACATGATGAATAGATCTGCACTGGCACTGAACAAAAGACCCAAGACACACACATACAGTCTCTCTCGCTCTCTCTCTCTCTCACACACACACACACACTCGCTGGCTTTTCACACTATAAAGTAAAAGATGACTGGTACGTGTAAAGTTTGTGTGGTGAAGAAAGTATCGAGCATATCGACTGGTTGGCTCAGTGTTAAAGAGACAGAAAAAGAGTGGAGTATAGGATGAAACGTTTGAGAGTTTTTCATCTCTAGATTGGATTGATTTACACAAATGAATTTCGGGTAGCCTGGAAGGGGTTGGACTGGAGAAGGAAGACATAGGATTGGAGGGGTTAGGAGGGCGGGGGTCCACCACGAAAAGGACGATCGAGCTGGATGGATGGATGGATGGAAGGGTTCAGACGGCATGGCAGACATGTTGGAGCATCGCCAAAGCTTCTCGGGAATGCTGCCACAATCGAGAGCGATGAAGAAAGAGCGAGTGAGCACAGAGGAAAGGAAAAAGCCATGCCTGCAGTGGAGAGACCTGGCAGGGCTTCCCCTCCTTTGTCTGTCTAGCTCAGGGCTGCAGCGCCAGAGGAAATCAAGAAATGTCCAGGCGTGGTGGTGCTGGTGGATGGATGGGGACAAGCTCTGCCTCCGCTTCGGAAACGAGAGCAAGAAAAAGTACTTCCGACGGGCTGAAAACTTCTGACGGAGCCAGTGGAAATTAAAAACAAAACAGTTTTTTCTTTTAAATGAAATTCCGCATTGGGGCGTTTGGACTTAATGCGGTAACTTAATCGCAAAATCCAGTAAGTCGACCTGTAATTTTAACAGTAACAAAGAACTGTAAATTGTGTTTGTATGTTGTCGAATAGCCAAAAATGTCTCTGAGGTGGCTAAGGATGTACGTTTGACTTCACCGAGTCCACCAGTAGCCAGAGAAAGGTCAACCATGCACCGAGCAAGAGGCTTGTTTGTGAATGCTTGTTGGGCTTTGAAACATATTCATCCAGAATGTTTGCATAAGCGCTTAAATGTCTTGAGAAAATGTCCATTTAACTGTGAAATGTTTCTCTGTGAGATCAAATGCAAAGAGAAGTCAAGCATGTGCTTTTGTTAAGCTGAGGAACTGGTGTTTGTCGACGTTTATGTGGAGGCTAAAAGCGTGCTGAGGCAGGCCAGAAGCCTGCATGTTGCATTTGGAGATTTGGTTGATATTGAAGATGAACCTCTGGAATTTAGATTTTCGAACTTCGCAAGCAAAACAAAGATCCGATTGAAAGTTCGTTCGTCATCTGCTCAAACAGTAGGCAGAGGCAAACCAGTCTCACCAGCTGTTGTCCTCTAGCTTTTACCTGTGTCACATGGTGTTTATCAGCACAGGTGTTCTGCCTTGCCTTTATGGCCTTGTAAATGTTTGGAAATTTCCATTTGATTTAAAGTTATATTTATTTTATAAGTTTAAAGTTAATCATGAGCCGAAGTCACCATAGTTGATAACATTAATCTAATCTAATCTAATCTAGAAACATTTTTGTGTGAATGTTGACTAAAAACCTTCAATAAATGTAGGCTAGTTTGCAATAAAATCTTTTGACTTAAATGGAAGTTTCATTTTTAATCGTTGGTTTGTTCGTTCTCAGATTCCTGAAGTGTCTCAAAAGTCTGCAAAGAGCAGGTGTTCATGATGTTCTCATTTTAAAAGTCCGAAATGAAACACAGATTAAATTTAAAGAAGGTTTTGTCAAAATTAATGCATATAAAGTGTTGAGGTCCATTTACAAAACTTTAGATGCCTATATATATTGGGAATAATGTAATATTGTTGTTAAATAATACTCAAAATCCCATTTTGGTCCCATTCTTTAATCCTATTGTTTGTCTCCTTCTTCACAGTCTGAACATACTTAAAACACACTTGTCTTTCATTTTAGAACTTGCAGTTAGTTGAGGTGCATTTCATTTAACTGTCGTTAGACTTCTGGTTGGACTCTTGTTGCTTAACTTATCCTTGTGACATTAGCTTAGCAGGGTTAATGTTGCACAAACCCCATGATGTTACCTCACTGTCTATGGTTTAATGTTTTATCTGCCCTGACAAAATCCTCCTTCACACCTACACACACAGGTGGAAAAAATGAAAACAAAGAGTTAATGAAGGAGCTAATGTCATCCTCATCACAGCTTAATCCAGATGTGTTCAGACATCCAGCAGCTGGTGTTTGCAAGTCTTTTAATTAGCGGGTGTACTTCTGGGTGCAAATCATTATTATTGCAGCTTGTTGTTGTCAAAAGTGTAAATCTGACAAAGTATTTTCGTGGCTGCTTCGACGTTGTCGTAAATATCAGGAGAGATGTTACGGAAACGAGACTGTGATTTCAAGATGTCAAGTTCGTTTAAAAAGGCTGAATGTTGTTTCTTGGCACTGCACGCTGTGAGCTGAAGGCAGATGCTCAGCGGAAGCCAAAAAAAGCTTTTGACCAACTGTTTTGGTTCACTCCGTGTTACTGCCCACAGCAGCTACTAATAAGTAAAAATGTTCACTGAACTTATAGCTGATCAAGATCAAGTACCTGTGTGAAATGAGTGTAAAGTGTTTGGAAAGCAGAGAAAGGGAACTACTGGAGAGTGAAAGGTGCATTTGCCTGTTGCAGTTCCTTAAATGTGACAATATCTTAACTCGTTTCATTTTACCGCTCTGATGAAATACACCATTTGAAGATTGCCTTTTGACAGGTTAAAAAAAAGAATAATGGGTTTGAAAGGCAAACCAGATGTAAAAAATGGTGCACGTAACAGCTGCAGCAGCTGTAGTATTAAATGTCTCTGTAGGTCTTGTTGCCCTTATTCTCTGCTGTGGCCTCCTTGCTGGTCTCTTTCTTTTACTTCCTCTCGTGTTTGCCCTATCTGTCTTCAAAGAACCCCACTTAAACCCTTAGCAACGCAAGCTGCAAGAAGCTGCATATTTATGCGAGTACTGCATCCCTACTTTGCTTCACTGACCTCAGCTCCTCCATGGTTACCTTCATTATTTTTTTTAATGACGCTTCATGAACATTTTCAGTCTGAAAATTCAAATATAGCTTTACTAACAAAAGAAGCACACAGGACACAGTTTCAGTTTAGTCGACATTTATACCTCATTAAAGCTTATCAACAATATCATAAGGTCGTTCAAAGTTGTGCTTGCACATCATTAGCATGCTAATACATTAAATTCAAAGGTTACTATGCATTTTGTGGACCTGCCTAAAGACTGCAGAGGGAAATTAGCTATTAGCTAATTCTGCTATCTGTATGAGGCCAGTTTTTATGTGCATGTTCCCCAATGAAAAAAAGACAAAGATGGGTTGAATATACACTGATCAGGCATAACATTATGATCTGTGCAATTTAATGCAGTCTAATACAGTGGCTCTGTCCAGAATTCTGCTCTTTAAATTGAACCACCTCTTCAGTATGACTCCACCATCCACTTTGGTCTCACCTTTCTGACAGTTTCAATCACAAAACTTAGAAATTAAAACCTTGTAAAAGCAGAATTCATTGACTGTATTGGATAGCATTGAATTGCACAGGTGGTCATAATGTTATGCCTGATTGGCGTATTGTAGAAAGAATAGCTCACTTGACGAATGCAGAATCTCATCATCTAAGTCATGTTATTTCCAAAAGTAATCTTTGTTGAAGACATTTCACATCAGGCTGTTAATAATTCTACAGAGGGTAAATGTCTGGGACAGCCAACCTGCCAGTTATAATTTAAGAAGCCTTTTGAAATACAGAAAAATCCTTTTTCAGGAACCTCAGTCAAGTCCATTTGCCACCAAATATGACTTTTGGAAACGATTGCCCATTGTTTTGGAGTGACCTGCTCGAGAATCATGTAGGATGTCCGCGTACTTTTGGCCAAGTAGAGTATCTGCTTCACAGATAAGGTGAAGTTGTAAATCTGTATCAGTCTGTTTATCACACCTCCAGTACATGTTAAGCGACTGTGCAGTGTTATCAGGTTCAGGCTGCCGCTCGTCTATCCATTCACCTTTGTCACTGCCGTTGCCACGACAACACAGAGTGATCCCAGTGAATAGATGACTGAATGAATGTGTGTTTGTGTGTGACTCCATCAGCAGAGCTCTTTGTTGTTTACGCAGCCGTCTGATAACCTTGACAGGCAGAATGAGATGGTGCTTAGGGGTGAACGTGAGAAACATAACTGATGGAGGTGAAGCATGGAAGGAGGAAGTCAGAAGGAGACGAGAAGATGAAAGGAAAAAGAACAAGAAAGAGACTGAGTGGTTGATGTTCAGCTTTAAGGCTATTTAGGCTAATCTGATCATTCAAGATATGGAAAAATATGTCTGGTACAGGAGCTGTTTCTGTCTGGTTTCTACCATTTTAAGGACAGTTTGAAGGTCAGGGTGAAAGCAGGTAAATGAAGAGATTAGTGGTGATGACCCTGAGGCAGCAAAGCCGACAGGAGTGCTTGCATTGCACGATCAGTCCAAAAACAATCCGAAGCATGAATCGATTTTTTTTTTTTTAAAAAACAGCACTGATTACTTTTTTGATAAAATGAGTAATCTAATGTGTTAGCTCTGCCATTAAAGTACCCGGTAGTTTAGTTTGATTTTTAAATATGTAATCTGTCAGAAATCTGCCGTGAATTTCCTGTTTTTGGCAGCACTGGCCGGTTGCTGGAGCAACACCCAGCATATGCACTTTAACTGAAGTCATCCATGTGTGTTTCAAAGGTCTATAATTTTAATTTGAAAGTGATGTATGGGTTTGTGTTCAGGTGTGTGATTTAGACCTACAGGACATGCCTGTAGTGCCATAACTTAAGGCCTCTCTGGGAATATGTACTAGGCTGAACTATAATATGTCTGTTATTTCTACAGATCCTGGGCCAGACTTTGCTGTCTTATGATGGTGGAGTCATTCTAAAGGTCTTGACTAAAACGACACACATGAGGAATCATAAAGGAGTTTACATTTTCTGCAGTGGAAAAGTTACTCTCCTAAAAAGATAACGCTGTAAAGTAACTGATTATAACGGCTGTATAATTGGGAGATGAGGGAGCGTTGAGTGCCCCCTTTTGTGCCCAGACAAGTTGGAGCATATTTCAGAAAGTGCTGAACATAAAATATAAAGCTGATAGTTGTGATTCACTAGGTCATTGCGTTTATTATCATCCTCCAGCCCCTTAAGGATCTTTCCGGCGTTTTGGCGATTGAAATTGAAAAATAGTTCCAGCCCAGTCAAAATCAAGGGCTTCCTATTAATGTGCAAACAGGCAATCAAATACTTCTTTCGCTTAGCAATTCGTACCACTGTACCACGACGCTCACCTTGTTCCTTCCTCAGCCTGACATGATGCTTTGTCTTTTCTGTTTTCAGTGTTTCAGCCATTCTCCAGTTATGACGTAAACCGATTCACTCCTGCTTTCGTGCACATCAGGGAGTTCACATGGACGTTTAGCAGTAACTTTCAGCATAGTAATAGCTTCTCCCTGATGCTCGCAAATTACTGTGTATACAGTAAAATATCCTTCATGTCATTAGTATAATTAGATTTTGTACACAGGTTTGACTTTAGAAATAACACAGCCCCAAGCTTTAGCAAGTTCTCATCAGTTGCCTTTGTGTGATGTGTTTAGGGACAATATAGAGTTTAGGTCAAATTTGCTAAACTGCATTTGAACCACATTCCTTGTGCAGAATTCACTGGGATTGGTTGACTTTGAGTTAATTGTTGCACTCGTAATAATGTGAATTCCTGGAGGAACTATGTGTAGTTAGTTGATGACATCTAGTGGGCGTAGTAAATGTGACGGCAGCAACAGTGTTCCTCAGTGACCTAATTTAAAAGTCCGGGTATGGATAAGGTCAGTGTGGATGGATGAGTGCAAAAGTACAGTAGTTCAAAACAAGAGACATCAGTTCATTAGCCATTTCCAAGCAAACTTTATTTCACCCCAAGCTAAAATGTCTTTGTGTCTGACCTCAAACTGGTGCTTCTGTGTCTAAATGTCACAAAGTTGGAGTGTCATGTAATATAACTGTGACAAATGATGTTCCATACAACCTACTGTGCCTGCTGGCGGGTCGAGTAGGGACATACTAACCCATATCTATGAATAGATAACAGACCACGGATGAAGGTGGATATGGTGTTTGTTAAAGGCTGTCAGAACATAAATCTGAAGCTCAATATTATATTAGTTAGCTGTAAGCTCTGCTTTGTGCTGGAGTGTTAGTTAGTAGCACTGCTACAAATGTCAATGGGATTCTGAACGAGGTTTGTTCTGGATTCACTTCAGCTCTCGACTGTCAGTCTCAGCACTCATTAACCTAGTTTCCAGCAGCAGCAGGCAGCGGTTTTCATAGAAAAAGCTTTGATAAACCCCCAGTGCAGACTAAACGCTCAGCACCAAAAGGCCCGGCACAAAGTTGGCGACTAGCAGGTGAAAAAAGTGGAACAAGAGTCACTTTGTTTCGTTTCTCATTATAACTTTTTCCAGGAAACGTACTGTAGATCAAAACAGAGCTGGATGATGAGTGAATTTGGACCCAAATTCATTAGGTGAACAGACAATGACAAAAATCCCAGTGGGTGTGAAAGTTTCTCTGTCTCTGTTTCAGGATGTAAATAGGTTTATTAGTTGCTTGCTAACACACATAAATCCCCCTGAGGTAGGCAGCAACATCTTTTATGAGGAAACTTGGCCACGGCGGCAGCGTTGCAAGTTTCAGACACTACAATCCAACATGAACATGCAGAGTAAATGGGTTTCTGTTTCTGTCTTCATAGATTATATGTAATAAAAGCTAAATGACAGTGAATTAGCTTTTATTTAAAGTCTGTGACCAATTTGGTGTCTTCTTTTCCCTGAATTGACTCTGTAGGTAGCTTCAAGTTCAGCTCAAATCTCTTTGTTTTTAAAAGTCTGTAGACATGTCGCATTAATCAATTTGCATCCTGCATGTTTTACAGACTGATCTTATGTGACAGATCACAGCCCGATACCAGCAGTCAACATTTTCCACAGGGCACCATGTGTGCTTGCCAAAAAGCCATTACTTTAACCTATAGGTGTATCCAGCAATTTTACAGAATACCGTCTGAAAGGGTCTAATCAGACCGCCATCTTTTTAAGTGCAAAGTGCATCAAGTACTATTTCCTGCCCCCATTCACAGCACTAATAATGGCTCTGCGTGATCGATCGAGTCAAACCCTCAGGGAAGCATGGGCACACACACACGCGCACACACACACACACACACACCCTGCGGTGTCTTATTAACTACCACTCTGACTACACACATAGCTGTCAGTCAAATGTTTAAAATGCTGAGAAAAGAGAAGGAGAGCAGAACAGGAAACCTTTCTGATACACGTATGAGGTCTGACGGTGAAGCGCAGATGCTGATTCCTGCGGCACACAGTAAACGGCACATGCGTGTATTGTGTACCAGCAGTCCACTCAGAAATAAATACTGCTTTGGCCAACATTATACAAATTTGACACCCTTTGTTTAAGGAAAAGGACCTGATCGTAGGACAGATGACTGTCTTTGGGTGGTGTTTGTTTTGTCGTTGAGTTGCTAGAGGAAAGAAGATACCCCAGGCATCCAGGATGCTGGAAGGAAAAGTCCTGCGCATTTTATGCATAGACAGGCTCAGGTGACTCACACGTGCAGCCTTGAATGTGCATGAGACTGTCCTGCAGCTGCGTGAGATATTTATTTTGGAAAACTGCTACTACAATACAGAATTTGGCAGTTTAATTCAACATAGTTTCTAGCTGAGTGACTATTTTAATTATTGATTAATGCAGCAATTGTCCTTTTAACTAAAGGGGTAATTGTTTCGTCCATACATGTAGATGACCTTTGCTGACCTTGTTCGTTTGTGCTTTTTGTCTAACACCCCCAAATCTTTAGTTAACTGTCAAAAAAGACGACCAAGAAAACAAGCCCTTGGATATTTTCCATTCATTTGAAGAGCCGAGTGTTGAACGTTTGGAGCATTTTTCTTAAATAGGTGTTTAGTTACAATTATTGTTAATTACTGAACAAATATATTAAGTTTGATATTCACATAGTGGAGATGCAGGCAATACATAACTGCAGCTCTGTCTCAAGACAATGTATGTGAGGCTCCTGATATTCAGTGACATTTTAGAGAGTGTTATTTTCTTTTTTGATCCAGTAAATTGCATGGGGAAGCCCCTCATCAGCCCCACAACTGTAATCCTATACGGCGAGCACATGACCAGAAGGCACAGCCCTAGATTGCCGAATATCAGACGTCACCGTCCAACTTTCCCACTAATACTTGATGTTAAGAACCTGGAAATGTCTAAATCTGGGCATATTCTTCTCAAGATGTGCTGAGTGTTGTGAGACAAGCACAGGAGTCCATCAGCAGCAGAGTAATAAGGATAACGCTGATGGCTGTAATGATGGGCAGTAATAAAAATGACGATGGCAATCAGAGTAGCTGATGGAGAGGCTCTGATAGAGAGAGAGAGAGAGAGACACTACTGTAGCACGGAGAAGTAACTGGGTGGAGGAGGGAGATGTAAAGGGAGGAAGAAACCAGGCAATCAGAGATAGAGACGGAGGGGGTGGGGGAGGTTACTTTTTAGATTTAATTGCAGTGCTTGTGTGTGTGTGTGTGTGTGTGTGTGTGTGTGTGTGTGTGTGTGTGTGTCCAATCTCCCCTAGCCAGACATTAGCTGCAGTGTTTCATTTATCACTGTCAGGTCTGGAGCTCCGGGGGGGGGGGCGTTCAGGTCAAAGATGTGTGGAGCGTCCTGGTCAGCGAGGGGTAGAAGACTCTCACCTGTTGGCCTCAAATATTCAGCAAGGACATACAGAGAGAACCGCTGGTCTGCTGACAGCAATATCACACTTTCTCAGGGGGCACAACAAAACAATTACACTGATCGAAATTGTCAATTTACTAAAGGGCCAACTGTTGCAGGTCCAGTATACAAAAATGTTGGTACAATAACGCCCTGCTCTTCGTAATGATGTCACTTCAGCACGACCTACAGTGCATGGTGGCTCCTCCCACGGCACAGTGACCCGAAACACCCATTTAAAACCGCCAGGAATGGATGAGGAGACAACTTCGAATAGTTTTTTTTAATTTTTTTGCAGTGGTCTGATCTCATCTTAGTTGTCCTGATCTTAATCCAACTGAACATTTGTGGAAAGAGCTGAAACTGGCAACTCTCAAGCCCAAGAGTACTGGACCAAACTAGCAGCTGAGAAGCGAACAAGTCTCATTAATAGATGAGCTTGATTTGCAGCCACTGTCAATAAAATGGTAATGCTACATAATATTAGGTTAAGGGTGTAAATGCTTTTGGCCACAGTGTTTTAATTTGTTGTGTCATTGTGTTAAAAACTGTGTTACAGCAGGATTCAATTTAAAGACGACTACTTCTGTAGCTGCAGCTTTAGTTGCACATTGTAGCTTTGAGCTGGATTTTGAATGCAGGACTCCTATTATTGCAGCTTATTTTTACTATTGCCCAGTAATGATATACTTTAGAATCTCTATATATAAAATCAGTTTGTTCTGTTGGTGAAAGAACATAAGAGCCCGAACAGATGAAATAGCCCGAAACCCCAAGACTGTGATGCGGGAGCCTGATTCAGCATGTTGTTCCTCTCTGTGTGCAGGTCCACGTAAAGACACTGCTGGTTTTATCTTAAGTGGGCAGAAACGTCAGAAAGCTCACTTTTTTATTAAAATAGTCATAATGGCACATTGCACTGTCAAAATTCAAAACCAACCTGTTTGTTTTACCTTTACTATTTGCTTCTTATCTTCTTCTGTTATGTTTCACTGCAGAAAATGAATAAGTGATGAAGGACGTGGTGAAAGAAAACGCCGATAAAACACAGTGTGCTCAGTGCTGATTGGCTGACTGTGCAGCAGCTTTGCCTTCACGCACATGTACTCCTGAGCTGAAATAGAGCAGCACTAATGGAGTGTGTGTGTGCCACAGATGTCACTGTGGATAAAGGCTGGTCTGTGATCAGCCTTATTATTGTGACAGAATTTAGGGAGCTGGAGAAGAGACTTGAAGGCTGGTTAGTCACCAGAGGCGCACTTACATATACTGCACATGCATGTCTTTGTGTAGCTGTGAGAGCTCCCATCGCCAGAATGCCTTCCGCAGTCTTTTACTGCGACATCAACCAGCACTGCTGAACGCCTGTAACCCCCTAAACCACGACTAACCTTAAACAGAAATGCGTCCACACGCCGTGCACCTAAAGTGAAGTGGTTGGCTGTTTGCCGTGAAGTGTCCTGAAGTGCTTTCTGACCTCTTTGACCAAATAAAAGAAAATAGTCGCTGCTGTAATCAGTCAGAAAGTGGCTTTCACAACACAATGATTCTGCTCATGGAAATACAAACAAAATTTCCTCTATTTAGACAGCAGCCTTTATTATTTGGATCAGCCATCCTCCTGTGATGTGTGGTTTTTAATCGGAAGTGGATGAGAAACTGGATTTTTAGCATGTTTTAAGATGCACATCGTCAATATCTTTGCACCTTTAGCCTGCTCAGAGTGCTAATGCAAGGTTAAACAATACTGTGACAAATACAATAAACCTAGAGTCTGAAGTCTCTCTCTCACGCACACACACGCACAGCTGCATTCGACCTCACACAAGAATATGAATTCAATTAATCTACAAGAAGCGTTGTTATCATCCACAGTGAGATAAAGGCGACAACAAGAAACAGCATTTCAAAGGAGTGCTGCATGAAATAATTACTCTCCAGAAAAACGCAGCTGTATATACAGAAGGTGTGTGTGTGTGTGTGTGTGTGCGTGTCAAGGGAAAGATAACTTCAGAATATTAATGAATGCTTTTGAAAAGGTTTTCATTTTCTATCCATTTCTCTCTTGTGTTTGGGAAATTATTTATCCCTTGTCTAAGCCTTAGATTTATGTTTGGTTTGTTTAACTCTGCCTGATGTGAGACAAGCGAGAGAAAACGGGAATTGCATGGGCAAAAGTAGACTGAGCGCAAACTCTCAGCACATGGTGACCTTACGCCAAATACTGAAAACATATTTCCCAAATCTTCACTCTTTTCTCTAGTTCACGAGATCACAAAAAACACACCCAGTTTGGGGCAGGAAAAATATGAATTAGTTTCTTAGGTTTGGTCGTTTATTCGTCACCAAAAACAAAGATGGGGAAAAGAAATGGTTCTCTTTCCTGCTTTAATTGAAAGTCCAAAGCAGTGCTGACAGCGCTGATCCATGTTCAGCCCAGATGTTGGATGGGAGTGTTTCAGCATGTATTTAAAGGATAAAATGAATGTGATGCCGACATTGGAGCATATCATTATACTTTATACTAACAATAAAGTTAAAGTGAATGTGACTGGCTAAAGTTGTATTTTACCTGCACTGACCGTGATGGTTTTTGAACCTGGAGAGGTTCTTAGCGATACAGAGTTTGAATTAGAGCTGCGATTAGAACCCAGGATAGACCCAGAACTTGCTGGAGAGATTTAAGATCTGGTCTGGCCCGTGACGAGGAAACGGTGAATCTCCGGTTAAAATAGGCAGAAGCTTCTTAAAGCCAGAGATGCTGCACAAAAGACGAGTTAAGTTTAACAAACAAGACTCGTGGTCGTCGGAAGGTGTATTTTACAACTCTGGACAGAGGCAGGCTACGTGTTTCCCCGTTGAGCTGATCTAACCGTCGCTTTATTTCTAGCTCCATCCTCAATCTATAGCAGCGTCAGTGTTTTCATCAAACTTTTTGGGGGGAAAGTGAAAGTATTTCTGTTCATTCTTTGGAGACATAGACACTGCATATATTTTGCTAATTACCTCTGATTGCTCACTCACTAAAACTAATACAGTGTGAAACAACATCAGTCCTCCATTTATCAAGATAATAAAGTTCAGATTAGTTCAGATTCATTTTGGAGGCTGTGGTTTGTGCCTCATACACAGAGCGGCTTCTGTCAGCCATCCAGTCCACTTCAACATCCCCACAAACTGCATCCCGTAAATGTTCATTTGGGTGGAAGTCCATGGGTGCGAAGGTCACGCATTTCAACGAACTGTAGAACTCAAACCTGATGGACAACAACTATGTTAGTACACTAAGATACACGGCTACTAATCAATTTGTGTAAGATCACATGCACAAATCCTGCAGATCAAATGCATAAATGCTCAAGAGAAACAGTTCACTGTCTGCGTGGAAGTGATTTGCTTGTGCAAAATGAATCCGAAGTCGATGAGTGAAAGCTGCATCAATTATGTGGGATCTCATAGGGTCCACAGCTGAGTCCTCATTAAACTGTGATTAAATCACTGTTTCTCTTCATAAGAAGTCCACATTTGTCACAACATCGTGGTTGCATCAGATTTCATTCTCATCCTACCAGAATTAACTACAGGTTGCGAGTCTGTGTGTGTTCACTAGTTATTTGAGCAGTGTGTTTAATTCAGCACATACATTTTACTCTTTTGCATCCTTGTCTTTTTTTTTTTATCTTAGTCTCCTTCAAACACACACATGCGTGCACACACACACAAACACACCCACAATGAGCTGTTAGACTCATTAGTATTCTGTCTGGACTTATTGTCTTTCCCTACTGACATTTACATTTAAATTGTTTATCTCTTAGTGTGATTGCGAGTGTGAGCATTTACGGTTTGTGTGTGTGTGTGTGTGTGTCTGTACCCAGTAATGAACATGCCTTTGCTGGTCCCTGAAGGCAGCCATTACTAACACACACAGAGGATAATGTGAGAGGAGGAGGAGGAGGAAGGAGGAGGCAGAAGATGCGTAACAAGATTAATATGCAGGATCTTAAATTGTCATTTGAAAGCATAAAGCAGTTGAGGTTTTCAGTAGGTTTCATCCCCTACCTAAAATAAACTGCATTTTTCCATGTTTATTTTTTAAAACTTGAAAAGGCAGGAAGTATTTTCACACTGAATTACACTAAAGTGCCAAAATGTTAACGTCTTTAAGTTTTAAAATGCTAAGATGCTACGGAGCAAATTACAGACGGTGAATAGCGTCGTGGCCAAATTGAAGAAAATGTCATTAACGTACAGTACAGCAATAGAAATGTTGGCTTGGTTGTGGCTTGGAGGGTTCACAAGAATGTGCTGATGAGCAAACAACAACTGTCTTTCTCTAATTTCTTCTACAGTAGTTTCCCTAATCACATTAACAGTGTGTCTCTTCCTCGCTCACTGCAGCGGACGGAAGCGTTGTTCGTGTGGACCCACAGCTTTCTGTGTGGACAGAGTGTGTGCTGGCATGTCACATTAACAGCCCCGTAAAGGGACTGAAGGTGAAGAGCTGCAGTCATTTCCTCCCTTCGTTACCCGATCGAGATAGAAATTTGCTGAAACGCTCCAAACCTTCCTCCCTTGGAATATGGGCGAATGTGTCAGTTCCTACCGACGATGAAAGGCTGCTCGTGTAATCAGACAAACGAGCGCGGCTCACGCAGATTTGCAGGATGTGTGTGTTTTGTGAGTTGAAATAAGTACTTTGAGCACATGATGTAAAATACAAACTAATGATACTTTTTCTGTATCTTTATGCTCGAGTGCGTGCCTGGAATTGTGCTAATTGGTTGGAAGTATCCATCTGCCCACTTTTATCTATAGGCATGCTGCCCCTCATGACAATTATGCTACCATGCATGAAGATGTTGTGTGTGTGTGTGTGCGTGCGTGTGTGTGTGTGTGCATGAAGAAGGGGGAGGGCATACAGAGGGGCAGTCCACATGTTGGGTTCATTCTCATTCTCCTCTACCTTATACCATTTGTTTTAATCCATCTCCCTCCCCCACAGTGCTGCACGACAAGCCATCTGCGCTAACACACACACACGTGCGCACACACACGCACATGCCTCCAGCATGCTAATGCTAATGCGTGTTAGCTCGGCCAGGTGGCTGCATGGCCTCAAATGGGTCCTCATGCACCTCTGGCTCTGTGCTGATTGGAGTGAATGCAGCTGCTATGAAATTATGCAGAACTGCTCGCTGCTCTTTAAGTGGGTCACTCTGAGTGTGTGTGTGTAGTTGTGTGGTGTTTGGCAGTGCTGGCATATCACACTGTTTGTTCAAAAATACCCTGTATACTATGAAGGGAGAGTCTAATATCTGTAAATCCTTACGTTTGGGTGTAAGACAGTGTTCCTGTCTGTAGGATCTCTGTTACCGCCACTGAACCTCCAATTTGTAATTTGATGTTGCACATTTACATTTTCCTACCTCTCGGCTTGGTGGCTCAGTAGCGTTAGGCCAGGATGCAGAGTCTTCCCGGATCAAATCCCAGTCCATCCCAGCTTTGTCCTTGAGCAAGATACTCAGCACTCGCTCCCAGAGCGCCGCCTGTGGCTGCCCACTGCTCCCCCCGGGGGGGATGGGTTAAAGGCAGAGCACACATTGCATTTTCTTGTGTATTTCATTGATCGGCGTGATGGCATTTAATGTTCAGGACAGCGTCTCCAGTCTCATTAAGCCACTTATTAGTGAACGCTAAAAGAAAATCACTAGTGGGTGTTTTCTGTCGTAGAATAAAACATGAAAATCTGTAGCGAAGGGAATTGCACTTCTGCTCGGGCCAAGGAACCAGTGCGAAAATGCTGACTGATCTGGGTTTTTGGATTGTGAGAGGTCCTCGATCCTCTCACAATGGCCTGAATGCTCTTTCGAGGTTTTTACATCATTACAAGCACACAATTCTTGGAGAAGACGGTACTTTTAGACGCTTTAAACACAACTGTATATGAAAAGACAGTACAGAGTGATCCTGTGGCATTAGCACAATGCACACTTCTGCTTTTAAACCTTACTGTAACGGTTATAACCCCCTTCTCGTTCTCTCTTTGCAGACAAACATGTCGTGAATGGCAACAGGACTGTTCCACCGTTTCCAGAGGGGACAGACATGGTCATGTTCGGTGAGTCGTTCTTATCTTCCAACGGGTTCGAAACTGGGTCGCATTATCAAACAAACGATAGTGATGAGGCAGCGCTGCTTACAGTGGGATAGACCATGCAAATGTCACTGCTCACAATTCTTTTCATGATAATGTAAAGAGATGAAAATTTAAAGGCAGATGGAACAATTAATTTGTGGATATTATAATTTTATAATTGATTGTACAGTAAAGCCCGTTTTTAACCCCCTTGTATGAATACGTTTTTACACAAAGGCCTGATGACTCCACAACATGTATTTTGTTGGAGGGATGGTGACTAATCAGTAACTGAGGCAACAGTGTCAGATCAGATTGGTTTCTCTGAAGAAAGCATGTGTTGTAGCAGCTCTTTATGTAATAACACTAGTTATTATGTAAAACATCTTTAACATTAATACTTTCTTTTCTGAAGAATCCTCAACCACCTTTTCCCACATGCATCGTGTGTTTTAGGAAACATTTTATTTTGTGTTTTTCATGTAGATTCAAAAAGGCTGTTTCCTCGATATATTACGTTATTAGACGGTTTTAGTCTGGAGACTTTGCTGTAGTTTGGTTTTCTTTTCTTTAAGGTATGGGCTGTTTCTGGGGAGCAGAGAGGAAGTTTTGGAAACAAAAAGGCGTCTATTCCACCCAAGTGGGCTACTCTGGAGGATACACACCTAACCCCACCTACAAAGAAGTCTGCTCAGGTAGTGTCTGCACAGTGTGTTGAAGTCGGGAACCGGAGAGCGGATCCACCATTAAACCCGCGTCACCACCTGTTTCTTTTACCCCGAAATTCCTCCAAACATTTTGCAGGAACAATAACACCGACATCTGTTGGTTTGAAAAGTTCACATGATTAATTACTGCTACTTATGTGCAGGTGCACAATTAGCTACCAACACTAAAACATAAATTTTGTAGACAGAACCTGGCTTTTTATAGTTTTATTGGAAGACAGGGAAAATATGAAAACAGCAATAAATAAAACACAACATGTTCAACGCTAACATCATATTAGAAGAAGAAGTCACGAGTCCTTAAGCGAAAAACTTAAGGAAAAGTTGTGTAAAGTTGCATCAGTACAGTAACAAGTAAGTTTGTGTAGATACACTTTATGTAACTGCTCGATAACCACACAAAGGGTCAGACTCACGATACCTACAGTAAACACATTTAAACAATAAAAGACAATCTAAAGTAAAATATTAGCCACAAAGTATGTTACAACAAAGGCGTTTGTGCCGTAGATCAAAGATTCCTGCCATTCCAAAGGTGTTTGTGCTTTGGACAGAGCTGATCCAAAATAATCCTGCTGTAACTCGATCGGCTTGAGGTTCTTATTTTAAAGGCTTCTTCACCACATAAGTAGATTTCCACAGACTTATGGATGGAGTGGGGAAGACTGCTGTCACCAAATCACATATTATCATATAGCGTGCTGAAGTCACAAGTGGGGCGACTGTAAATTATTCACGGCTGGACGTTCTAGTGTCTGTCTAGTGTCATTCATAACAAGTGTTTGAAAAAGAGCAGAAAAACAGTCAACTTAACGGTTCCCAGCGAACGGGGCGCAGGTAAACAGGCGCCGGCTCGTTCGGAAAAGTGCTGCACCTGCACTACGTGGTCTCTTGATGGTCCTGTGACTGAGCTCTTGATACTCCACAGTCTCTGCGATAATTAATAAACCATGCACACTAAAAGAAAAGAGAATAATTGAAAACAAGAGCCTGCAAGTAACTAACAGCTAACTTGGGATTTGTTTAAAGAGTCTCTCAGTACTCTTGTAGCTGTCATTTATAAGTTAATACACAGGCTGGAATTTTACTTGAAGAAGAATATAATGCATATATTGATTATAGTTTCCTTCTGTTCCTCTTGCATGCCCATTTGATAATTCTGGATATAATAACGCACAAATACATTTGAAAAGCTTGGACGAGTGCATGATTTATGCAACAATACATTCTTATGAAGTTCTCTGTATAGGAGTGAAAACACATAATTTTTTACAACTCAGATTGTCCGTACAGACCAACAGTGTGTAGGTCTAGATTTTTATACAGAAATACATTATAAAAGTTGTAATTTCTGTACTTTCCTGAGAATCCTAACATCCTATCGAAAACTTTGTAAATCGTTTCTTGTATTTTTTAAGTCGTATCCCTGCGCGTATTTCTGTGTCCTCGGCGTTTCCAAAGTAAACATTTTGTAACAGCAGCTCGATTTGAACCCGGGTTGAACTGCTGCATGTCTGTTTTTTAATTAGCACAGTATCTTGGCAGAGCCTAAAAAGAGGGCACTTGGCTAAATGAAGTGCTCCTCACACCTTCACATCTTCATGAAAGACGGGATTTAAAAAAAGACTAATCTGAATATTCATTGTTGGTTAAACATTTACACTCCGTGGAGTGTAGGTTCAAAATGTGATGATTACATTTGCATGTTTTTGCTTTTAAAATATTGTACCCATATTATTAGCTTTAATAACGCTCCCACGCTTTACATTATTTTGCTCATTTGGACTTCCTGTCTTTCACGATGATCATTCTTTGTTTTAAAAGACATTTGTCGCTACAAAACTGACAGAATTTATGTTTATTTAATCTGTTTTTAGTCAAAATGTACATTTGTGTCATTTTAAACATTGGCTTTATTAGCATTCATCAGTCAGGGTTGGATGGATAGATAACTGTTTCTTTACATAAAAATGAAATATTACGATGGATTTTATTTATGACAGTGTCCTCCAAATAATGACCTACATTTACAGTGGCTTAAAGGTTTAAAAACCTTTTTTTTTCCTCTATCTGCATAAAAATGACCTATAATGTGATTCGATTTTTACACGTCCCGTCACTAAATGAAGGAAAGCCAGTTAAACAAACGAGACATAAATAAAATACAGTTTTTCATTCATTCATTGAGCCCCTGGAGTCGATGGACACAGTGGCGTGTCCAAATCGCACACTCTCGTTAAAATGAAGTAGCAGGAAGACAAACATAGAACGCAGACAGAAGGCTGATGGATGGATGTGAGCAAAGTGGAAGGTTTTTGCCTGAATGGGAAGTTTTATTTGTGGCACATTAAACTCCGGCACAAGAACCTTTTGCCATACGTGAAACGCGTATCTAGTTTATCTAGTTAGTGTATAGGACTAGATTAAATGGATTTATTTAGGTTTTGTCCGTTTTGATGCAATATTTTTTAGCCGCTCTTGAGATAACTACATAATTTAACTATTAAAATTACAGTCAGTCGTTGGTAAAATACTGACAATGGAATGGTGTGATCATTTTGCAGTTAAATATACATGTGCAGTTGCTCTCCACAGGTTTATTTTCCATTCTGTTTCCAACCACCACTTTATTTCTCATTCAGTCCGAGATTAATTTATTCCTGTGAGAACGGCCTGGTGAGGCATTAATTTAATATTGACCGCAGCTTTGTCTCTGTTCGCCAATATCTACCGTAGGAATCCATAGCTCCTGATATTAAAAAAGTAATAAGATAGAGTGAGATAGGAGTGGAAGTGGAATGAAGCGCAGGAGAAAGAAGTGATGCAGCGTCGTGAGTCACGTTCATTACCGACACCAGCTGCTATCGATTGTTCTGTTTGAACACTTTACGAGGATGTGGGGGTTTTCAGAGAAAATGTCTTTTTCTTGGACATTTTATGCTTTTTAGGTGATCCCACATACTCCAAGTATTTGAGTTTGACAGCTTATTTTTGATGTTGGGAACTTCCTTGTTTCTTCCAGGACTTTGGACCATTTGAACCATTAAAAAAGGAAGTTCATCAACCGACAGGTTCTAAGTGTCCAAAGGTGGAAGATTTAAACATTTCCAGTTCAGTCACAAAAGAAATTACCAGGCTTTTGTATACAATATATTCACACCGTAGAGACTGATTCGCAGTAAAAATGTTCTCTTTGTGATTTAAAACATAAACTCACAAATGCTGTATTTTGCAGAAAGGACGGGCCACGCTGAGGTGGTGAGAGTTGTCTTCCATCCAGATCAAGTCAGCTTTGCCAGCCTACTCAAGGTTTTCTGGGAAAACCACGATCCGACTCAAGGTACAGCTCCACGCAGGACACGTTCACACCTACAGTACACCTTCAAGAAAGCAAACGGTTGGAACCAAACTAAGAAAACCAACGAGAGATTGCTTTGATGTGGGTAAACTATGGAAGATGAAACTGGTTGGCTTCTTTTTCTCTGATAATTGGGTGATTCAGTTATTAAGCAGCACAAACAAAAACAGTGGTTCCGTTGGTACTTCATATCTTATTTCTTCTCATTTATTTCTTACATTTAGTGACAGGAAAGTTTTGGGAGAACAAAATGAACTCTGTGGTAAGGCTGTAAAATGCCAAAAAACGCCAAAAACTTATTAGAAAACAAAAAATGTATTTTCTTTAAAACTAATAGACAAAACACGTAACTTTGAGCCTAAAGTGGCACCAAACGAAAAGTCATGTTATTACCTAATTTATAATATCCATTAACAATAAAAACCCGGTGTGATAAATGCTTGGAAAACAGCAACATGACTGCAGACAAGAACTATATTAGAAATGCATTTCTGTAGGTCAAGTGGCATCTTACAACAGTTTTGACCTATAGTTTCAAGTCACCAAAGACATTGTGTTTTGTGCTCTGGGGATCGTACGTGTCTGCACCAAAAGAATTTCCCTTTAGACCAAAGTGTGTGATTGACAGATCGGGCGACAAACATCGGCATCGCTTGAGCCGCACAAGCTGGTGAGGTAAAAGGCACGGAGCTGACCAGACATGGTGCTGACAGGCTGACAAGCTGGCGTCGAAGCGACGAAGGGATACGTGACGAAACGATCCTCTCACGGTCAAAAACAACGTTCCGTCCTGCCAACGCAGACGAGTCATATTTTTGGAAATGCTATCAGCTGTTGTTTTTAAGTGATGTGATGCTGTCTCTGCCAACAACTGAGGACGAAAGCACCTCTCGCCAGCTCAGATCCTCAAATCTCGATATTCACATTTTTTGTTTGTTTGTGTCAGGGATGCGACAGGGGAACGATATTGGGACAACATACCGCTCTGCCATATACACCTACACAAAGCAGCAGCTTGAGGAAGCCTTGGCCTCCAAAGATCAATACCAGAAGGTACACGTCTGTAAACCCGTCATCTTTTAATCACTCTCTCCTCTCCCTCCATTTCTCTGTCATTTTCTGTTGTTATCATCTTTTATTGACTCTGTTTCCCAGCGTCCTCCTCTGTCTTTCTCCACATTAGAAACTCTTTGACATTTCCGACTGCAGCACGTGAAAACTGAAATTTACTGGATGTAAACACAAACCCATATACTGTATATGCATATGCTTCTCAAGTCAACACACACAAAAGACGTCCACACACACTCCCTCTGTCAAACTCACTCCTGCTGAGACTTCTGCACCACTATCCCACCAACAGGGCTTGTTGCCATGGAAACTGACGAGAAAGAGGTTACTCTATACTTTTCTATTCTATTCTAGTGTAGTCTGGTCTTCATTAGATTCATTTTTCTGTCTTATTCTTGCCTTTGTTCATCTGTCCTTTTTCTCTCTAAAGCCTTGTTTCTCTCAGCGGGAGCTTGGCGAGCAGACAGGAAACTGGTTCCTGGGTTCAAGAACTTGCAATTATAACTTTACAACCATAAAGCATTGCACGTTTAATCATCGGGGCATTGTAAAGGTTTTGTGTACGTCCTTTTACGGGTTTCCTGGTCTCTTTGTGCTGTTAAGCCGACCAGAGGACCAGTGTCGATGTGGACTGTTGTGAGAGGTGGGAACTGAAAAAGCTGCAAATGCTTGAAGTGGTGCTGAAGTGAAACTCTTAATGCTGCAAGCCCAGAGCAATTAGATTTAAGGGACATTTATTTGCATTTTTGTGTTGCATATGATTTGTTTTGTCTGTCCAAAATATGACAAAGACAGCGTAAGTGGAACTGCTTCAATTGTATCAGTAGAATTTGATCTTATTATTAATTTTATTTGCGTACTGCGTGTGTAATTACAGGACTGGCTGCGCGATTGTGAAACCTGCTAGTTGTGCAGCAACATTTGTTATTAGTTTAAAACAATTAGACTTTTAGTGCACAAGATCTGCTGATGTTTAGCTCTGAATGTACATAAATCAGCCACCACAATTACAATAATAATATTAATAATAATGCTGTCAGCATGGGACAAATGTAACCCTGGACATGATTGACAGGTGTCGACACACAGTGCCCGTGGGGCTGCTCAAAGTGCCCGTGCTGTTTCCTGTTTGTGACACGATTAAAACCACCAACTTGCAGTGATGTGGTGGCTGGTCAGTGTGTGTGTGTGCGCACACAGGAAGGAAGTAGCTACGGTCAGACGCTTGTACCTGACATAGACGCACACGGCGTCAGCGTCTCTTTAAACTGTGGCCACGCTACAGATACAGTAGTTTCTCCTCATCGAACCACCACATCTCTCTATCAAATCCTCTCTAGGTTTTGTTTCCTCTGTAATTTTTTCTCACCAGATTGCCTCCCCCTCCCTCTCCCATCTGTGTGTGTGTGTTTGTGTGTGCACAAGCAGTTGGCCTATAGCAAACACACTCCATGCCAAACCATCTGGGCCTTAAATCTGTCCTCCACAAAAATTGCTTTAGTTGCAAACGTAACACACACACACACACACACACACACACACACACACAGAAACTGTTAAGGTTTGATCAGATTATGTATTGATTCTCTGTTTTCCTTCATGTCTGTAGCGACATATTTGTTCGGAAATCCTCTGGATGTCGTGTTTTACACACAGTTTCAACATCTTCAAATTTGAGAAGCAAAGAAGAGAATATTTCCATAATTATGTTTTTCTGTTGAGAATAGATGAATCAGTTCTGCCTTCACTTGTGTCTTCACATGCATTTGTACAGTGCTTTAATCTTTAAATTATGAATAAGTTTATGCTTAAAAATGTTGGGTGTCTGTACTGTGGATGAAGCCTTTGTAGGTGGCTTTCTTTTCTTTGTCTCTGCATCCACGGCAGCTCACTTCCTCTGCCTCAATCCAAGCAAACTGAAAATGTACAGGAAAACGCATCACCACACTGAGGCTTTTCCCGGGATCAGCCCACCAGACACTTCCAGAATTTTTATGAAGAGCCGCTCTGATCTTCAGAGTCAGATGCAGCGCCTTCTCTCTCTTTTCCAGCCACATTTCGCCCATGCAAACACTCAGACATTTAGATGCAGGTGGAAGTCGGGATGTTGATTCAAGAGAAGAGACAGAATAACGTGGTTAATTCGGTGTCAGGGTATTGACTGATGTTTCCTTCGCCACCTGGCTTGTCTTTATTGTACACACAAAAGAGTGATTGATATACATATCAATTTCTATATGTATATAGATATTGATATGTATATATAAAATGTGTGAGTGTGTGTGTGTTTGTGGTACATCAGCACTGCAGAAAATTACCTTGCAGGCGGCTGGCGGGTGTCTGCAGCATGAAAGGAGCCTCCCTTTTCTTCTCTTGCCTCTTACCCATCATTAGGGTGTGCGCTGCGTCTGAAATGGCAGGTGGATGTGGTAACTGTGTGTGTGTGTGTGTTTGTGTGTCTTCTTGTATGCTCGCTTTATGTAATAATGTGCGCTCACTGGTGGGTGCGAGCATTGGTGCTAAGGCAGCATCCACTCATTGTCCTGGCATGTCTTTCTGTCTTGATACACCTCTCTGGCTGGTTTTCTTTTCATGAACGCTCCTATATCTGCACCTACAGACGCTTTTCTTCTGTTCCTCGTCCTTCTTTGTAAAAATCCCCTTTAGTGCTTTTAATGTGGCAGGTTTACCTTTCTTTTTTTTGTGTTTGTTTTCGTTGCTCTGTCTGTCTCGTGGGCGCTTATCAGTGTTGTTCACGTTTCCCCGCTTTACCAGAGCAGTCAAGGTATTTGCATTCCAAATGAGCAATCTACTTCTCTGACATGCAAATTAATGGATGTGAATTATGCATTTATAGCAGGCTGCTAACGGCACAGCAGGACCAGTCCAAACAAATGCAGTGAAACACTGTAAAAACTGGGAATGCAGTCGAGGATGCCAATAGACTGGTATCATGGAGAATAAATGATGGAGCAGCTGTGGATTTGCACCTGTTACAGTCGATTTCAGTGACGGCACAGAAAAAGAGCATGTTAGAAAAGGGGCTGTCTCTCAATTAAACATTTTTATTGCTAATTAATAGCATGTGTTACCCACTGAAATCTTACTGTGTCTTGGTACTCCTAATGTATTAGCATCGGCTTGGAAACATAGTACTGACTTGGTGTTCATAATAATAAGCTGACAATTAGGGCTTTCCCAGACTCAGGGTTTTGTCTGTTGGACCACTGATGCTGGTGAAAAACAGCCAGTGTCCAAACCACGGGGGTCTCCAGAGACTGTGTCAGACATGAACTCGAGAATGTCGGGAGGATCAGGTCCAGACGCTGTCAGGAGTTTCTCTTTCAGACATGAAACCAGCATCGCTGATGTTTTCACTTGTGAAGAAATACTTCATAATTATTAATTGGGCCCCTCGAGCAGGGGGCGGGACGTGACGTGAAAAAAACACAGAAGTGACGACACTATAATTTACTACATTCAAATGTATGTCTAAATACATCAATGACATCTATCAATAGTAAGTGTAGACATATCCACAGTATTATCACCGCTGGCTGTTTGTATTTGCCTGGTTTCGCGGCAGTCACAGGAAATGGACGTGATCAACACACCCACTTACTCCCAGTGGATCCTCCAGATCATTACCTCCTCTGTTCACACGTGAGCTCGGCTGGAGATAATCCGGACACTAACGTGGATTTTCGAGCTTCCAGTGTCCCTCACTGGGCAGTGTGCAGAGTCTGTCGGTGGTCAAAGAGCAAGAGCGAAGCAGCAATTTTTTTCATTTGAACACCAGCATAAGCTGTAACTCAGTGTGTGAACGTACGTGCACAAAACTGAGACCTGCAGTTGGGTTCATTGGCGAGTGCGTTAATGTTGCTGTGTGTCTCTGCGTCAGCCCTGAGGTCAACCGGTGACCTGTACAGCACGTACCGCTGCAGTTTGCTCAATGACAGCTGGAATCCAGCGCCCCCGGTGGATTTAGGATTCGCCTATTATTTCATAGACAGTATTTATGCTGCACAGCATCTTTCTAGAGCACAGAGTCATTCAATTCCTTTTGTGTTTTTTTGGCTTTGCACTTTACGGTACGCTGTCTAAATGTGGGGGGTTGGGTCAGGCAAGACCATTTGGCACCAAGATCCTTTATCTGTGCTGGAGGAGAATCCAACTCCTGCAGACTGTCGCCTTTTAATCTTTTTAGCTCAGTGAGCTGCAACGCTAGGTCCCATTAAAAATGAGTTCATAAGTGTGGAATGACCCATTATTCCTACGTGCAGACGTTTATGGATGAAACTGATTAGACGGTACAAGTGGAAGCCATCACTGACTCCCACACAACATGCATGCTGGGCCGTGGTTGAACATGAAACCGTTTTCCATCCTTGTCTCACCTGAAAACCTGTGACTTTTTAGAAGACTTGAAATGGAAATTTGGTGGTTGCTGAACGATGTTTGAAGGGTGAATACATTAAATCAGCATTACAGCAGGGGCAAAGTCTGCGTCCAACGGTCGATTTTGGAAAATTCCTCCTTGTTGCTAAAGCAAATATGAATAGGGGAACCTCCCCAGACCTCTAGGCCGTCAGGCAGTAGTTTCATTTCTGTTAATATATTAAATATGGTGATGTGACCTTTAATTCAAACAATCAATTACTTGGAATAAACTTGCTCAAACTTTAAATTGTTTCAAATTAGCTTTTATTTAATTTCAGTTTTCCTGATAAATGTTTCTCCCAGCGTGAAATATACAAACCTCCCCGCCGCACTGGTTTAACCAAAAATCCATCTTTCCAGCCTGCGTCTCCGAGTGCAGCTGCAACAGAAGAGTATCCCAGTCTGGCTAACTGCTGCGTTGTACCTCCACCCTATTTACTCAAATTAAATTGTGGTGTCAGTACAGTCATGGTGGGAAATATTCACAGGAAGTGATGAATCAAACAGCAGGGAGCAAACACTCTGCCAATTAAAAGCCAAACTCGCCAACGTTGGATATTTTCTCTCTCTCGTCTCTTTGGTGTTTTCTGCTATTAAAGCATCCTGACCCTCTGGGTTTGTTTGCTGACATCCTTTTTAATGACTTCCGAGCTCTGACGTCAATAAAGTTAAAATGGTTTTCAAACAATTACCTCTCGCTGACTATTAGAGGCACCAATGTGTGAAATTACCCAACACAGTTTCAAGTCTGATTGTTTTTTTTTTCTTTCTTTTTTTTATTGTACTAAAAATAAACACAACTTTTCAGTATTTCCCCCGGGAGTTGAAAGTGCAACTTCATTTTACATCATACCTCAGTAAGAGTTTGAGCTACTCTGCGCTAACATTGGCAGGTGGTAACGTGCAGGTGTGTCAGCAGGTAGATGTCATTTAGAGTGTGTAGATTTTGGGTTTATATGGAAATATAAGTCTGATTGAATAATTAAGTGAAGTAAAGTATCATCCTCCAAAGTTTGCTGCTTCGCTGACGGACACACCTCGATCAGAGTGTTTCCGGAAGCAGAAAGCCAGAGTGGCCATGCAAACAGCTGGGTGGAGGAATGAGGATTCAGTGAGCTAGACTGTGGATTCGAACAAGACTGGCTGTATGTCAGTCCGTGTCATTCAGCCTGTGACCGGATGCAGCTGATCCCAGCTGTGCTGCATGTCTGTGGTGATCAGACAAGAAAAGCAATCTTTTAAATACTAGAAGTCATTGTTTATTTCAGTACATATTCAGAGCTAAAAATATTTCATAAAATCACATTTGTTACTGTGAGGAAGCATTTGTGTATGTTTGTAACCAGATATCATGGTAGAATTTTGCCAACAAAGAATATAAAGTCACGGTGGATGCGGGCGCCATCTTGTGATCTCTTACCTGTGCCGGCTACAGTGGTTAGAATGGATTACATGCGTGTCTTTTGTTTGGCTGAAAAGTTGTTTCAAACCATCGTGTTTTAAGGAGATGGAGAGAGGTGACGAAGAAGAAAGAAAAAAGGAATATCTGGAAAAATGTATTATTATAACAAATGGATGTCACCGAGCAACAACAAGATCAACCAAAAGATTACTGATGATTTTACTGACAGAAGAAACGTGATGAACAAAGAGATCAGCTCAGGTTCAGCCATAATTCAGCCGAAGCAACCAAACCGTGAGCTGCAGCCCACTCACTGAACACCAGAAAAAGGCTCCACACTACAAGCACGAAGCATTCCTCACCACGCTCCAAAAAACACGTTTTATTTCAGAATTATTGGGCTCGACAACAGGACAGGTCATTGAAGAATGTTGCTCAAGTCCCCTGAAGTAGCTCGGTGGCTTGGTTTTGGTCCTTTTTCAGCACGGGGAGGGTTTCGGTAGCTGGCGTGTGAGGAGGAGGAAGAAGAGCAGCTTTGCACATAAAAGGCAAAAGCTGTACACGTCAAACCGAATTTGACTCTTCCACAATTCCTGAAATGATCGAGTAAGAAGCCGTGTTGTAAATATGCATGTGCACATGCTAAAACACAGTAGCACCCCCTCCATCAGGAGTTAAAGTTTTGTGCGTGTGTGTGCGTGTGTGTGTGTGCGTGCGCTCTCTCTCATGCTCACTGTTTCTCTTTGTCTTCTAATTTACCCACACGCCATCTGGTCGAGTAATTTTTATCACAAGGAGGAGAAGGTGTCATCACCAACTGATTCTGCTGCGTGTGTGTGTGTGTGTGTGTGTGTGTGTGTGTGTGTGTGTGTGTGTGTGTGTGTGTGCGTGCGTATCTACGTGTGTGTGCGTGTTGTCTGTACTTGTAGGTACCACCCTGCCTGGAGCTGCACACGTGCTTTGCATATCACATTAGACACATTTCTTTCTTTTTTTCTGCGATGCTGAGAGGTAGTTTGCAGTGTGAGTCCTTGACGAGATTAGTTCAGTTAAAAGTCTGATAATCTTGTGTTGAAGTTGGTTCACTGCAGCAAACAGCAAGTGCATAAAAAGTAGGTTAGTGAAAACAAGGTGTGCACAAGTCATTTTAAATGGACACATAGACTTTTCACTTTTCAGTTTTGAAGAGATCACATAGAGCTTATTATACTCTCTGTTGTCATATTATAGTTTTTTCCTTCTTTTTGAATTATTGCCATGCTAAACTCATTGTCCTACACTGAGTCTTCAGTGAGTGTGTAATTGTTGTTGTCCCTGCTTCTTTCAGGTACTAACAGCAGAAGGTTTTGGCCCAATAACCACAGAAATAGCTGAAGCCAAACCGTTCTACTACGCTGAAGACTACCACCAGCAGTACCTGAGCAAAAATCCACATGGATACTGTGGCCTGGGCGGGACGGGGGTCTCTTGTCCAATAGGAATCAAGAAGGCGGCTTGAGCAGCAAATGATAGCGAAGTGTACAAGCGGACGCCTTCACTGATGTTGAACTTGGCCTCTTTTGGTTCTGGTTTGGGGAGTAAATGCGCATAAATGCCATTAAACGTCCCTCTGACTTCCCCATATCATAATCTCTGTCTGCATCTCGCTGAGAAACGCCTCAGATTATGTTCATGCTGTTGCTCTTACTATGGAGTTTGCAATCAACCTCCTTTTCCAGAGCTCCCCAGATGACATCATCTGAACTCCTAATGATGTTTCTTTTTATCTAGAGACAGGCGAATATTTTATCATAGGGAAGTCAGAAGGAAGTTCAAAAGCATTAATACATATTTACAACCTAATCTAAAGCCATAGAAACAAGTTGAACATGGGTGAAGTCGGCCTTTGAATCTGTGAATTAATCTATAAATACCAAGCTATGCTACTAGTTTAGAATTTGTCAAAACATTCTGGCAAAAAAACAACTTTCTAATAACTTTAGTTATTTTCAAAATTATCAAATTTTTCTTAATAATATTTACTACATTTAGCATCTAGCATGCATGTGCGGTGTATTTCAGACTGCTGCACAAAGTTGGGTCAAGGGGAAAATTCTTCGTCCGAGCTTTAACGAACGAACCAGCTCGTCACGCACTGGAGCAGTGAGTTGTCTTTGATCAACAGCAGCTCTGATGAACAGGGTCGTCCAGGTTATACGATGACGGCCTCTAAAAATGAGTGGAGGCAATTCACTTATGGTGTAATCGACTGTTTGGGGATAGTTGGAAATATGATTATTGTAGAAATTTAACCAAGTTAACCTATAACATGACCAGCCACAACACCAATACATTTTATTTCTAAATTGTATTTCTGATTTTTCGCTCCGCGCTTCATTGCCCTTTAATCTAACCATATTGCCTTTACTGTAAAACAGATGCAACACCTCACATGACATGCAAATGTTTGGCATGAAATCACTGAAGATGTTATTTTAAAATAATATGACAAGAATAAAATTTTTGATTTTATTTAAACTCCCACAGTCTCAGTACCCAACACGAGCCGAGAAGGCATCAGACTTAGTGCTGACAGAACTGCCGTTCATGCATGGGCTTTTTTTTTTGGTCAGATTAATTTTATTAGTTGTTTAAATGGCATTTGCATGGCCTGATGGCAGACGCTGTTTTTCTTCCTCAGGTTTCTTTATATGATTAAGAACATATTAAAAGCTTCTTAAATCAGAAGGTTACTGTGTCTTTTCTATTTCCTGACCGGTCAATGGCGTTACATATACATATAACTGCCCAGGAACTGTAAGAGCACTGGTGTGTGTGTAAAGTCAACGGTTTGAAATAGAAAATTAAAAAATGCAAAAATTACAGCATGAACCTATTTTCAAATGTATCATGGTGATATTTAGTTTTTTCGCACTAAATTTGCATTGGGCTGGGTGCACAGGAGATTTTCTGATTAAAATGTGTTCACATGTTCGCGTTTGTTCTCTCAGGGTGTGTGTGTGTGTGTGTGTGTGTGTGTGTGCGCGTGTTGTGTTTCGGGGCAGGATTTTGGATGACCTCCTTCCTCTGATCTTTGCCTGAAGCAGTGTACCAGTCCATGACTCATCTGTCGTTGCTTTTAATCCGTATGCATGTGTGTTGGTACAGTACATGCGTGTTTTGATGGCACAGCATGCGCACACACACACTCACACACTCACACACACACACACACACCAGTAAGATGAGAGTATGTTTGTTGCCAGGCCCTCCAAAGCTTGGCATCACCATCAGAGAGTGGAAAAAAAGCAAGAGAAGGAAGAGATCAGTCTCTTTGGAAATGGCAGAGAGCCACCTTGGATCTCTGCTGCGTTGGATCCTCTCCACGATGCAGGCTGCAGAACCAAGCTTCGACCAGAAAGCAAATCTGACCACTGTGTTTGGAATGAGAAAGAGCTGGTGATGTTGGAGATTTGGTGCAAATTTTTAGTAAATTTAAAATTTAAAACCATTTTTATTTCAAGTAGAATCTAAAACTATGTCTCATTTGTGCCTTAATTTTTCGTGCTGAAACGAACTGCTTTGTTTGTGCGCACATTGTGATCAAATAACAACGTCCATGTCTTTTTATGGATAACATGCATGGCAAAGTATAGCAATCACGCCATGTAAGGCTGACACCAGCTGGGCTGTTTCCATTATCAATGAAAGGTGAAGAGTCGCAGGATAACACGCACAAGCTGTGGTTCTTTTAGGGCTGCGTTTGTCATTATGTTCAGAAGAATAAGTATTCAAAGAGCACGGAGGCTGTTCTGCACAAAAGTCAGAAATTGAATTGAAACACTTTTAAAAGTGTGTGACGTTAGAGAAAAACAGTTTTGTTGTGCTCCGGTAACATTTCAACATTATTATGGTTTAAGATTCAGGCAAGATGTATGAATTGGAGCAGAATGTTTTGTGCATGGTTAAACGATTCTGAATAATGTTGTGCACAGGAAGTGTTTTGGGAAAAGCATTAACACTATCCTCCATTTATCAGGTCTTACAGGCCGAAGGTTGTATCGTTACTCTCACTCCATTTTATACAATCACTCTCATTTCTTTAATCTGCCTCCATTTACCACTGGGCTGAAGGCCTGTTCCTGCATCTGTCCACAGCCGCACCACTTGATTCTGCTGCCATCTTGTGTTATGGTCTGAATGAGCCCATGACTCGAACCCTCAGAAGTGACATGTTCGTGTCTAAAGTCCAATCCAGGTGTTTTGGGGGATTTTCTCTAATAATTGTTCTTTCTGCAAATATCACAAAAGAGCAAAAAAGAAAATCTCCTAAATCCTCCACAGCTATTTTCATATCTTATTTTATCGCATTATTCAGGTATTGTTTTATCAATCGGTTAATCTGTTATTTGAATAACCTGCAAATCATATATTCATTTAACCTTAATGTTCTAAAGTGAAATGAATTCTATTCCCTAACAGACAAAGATTCTAGCTACAACCCCAAACTTCACTGGCGAAGTTAATCTGTGATGCCAAAATCATATTTCCATGATTATTATTTTTTTATAATGATTATAATTTCATCAAAAATATATATATATTAAATATAAATATGTAAAAACACTTATACATGCAGCTAACTATTGCCAGACTACTTGTTTATGCATTTCTTTACACAGTAACATATTTATTCCTACTGGCTCTTAAAAAGCAAACAAATATAATTTTTGTTACCACATTACTGATGATGTTTTAATGTTTCCTGGTTATAGAGACATGTCAAACTTTAAAACTGAGTGTTTCCTGTCATTTTATTGTGAAAGGTCTCAGCGGAAGTGTGGACAGTCTTTGCGACGTAAACCGAAAAAAAACGGCAGTTTCCACAGATACGGTTTAACGTGCGTGTGTGTGTGTGTGTGTGTGTGTGTGTGTACCTGCTCTGCGGTTTGTGTTAAGTGAAAAAACGCGTGTTGGTGAACTGATTCCAGTTACCATAGCAACAGTAAACGTCCCTCAACGTGAAACCAACTCACCTGGATCCGCAGGTAAGTGAACTTTAATCCGAAGTATCTGACCAACTTCGAAGGTCACGTGTCACCGCGTCCCGAGGTTACGTGTGTGTGTGTGTGTGTGTGTGTAGGTTTGTTCAAAAGCTGGATTCATATTCATATTTGCTTCTGAAGGAGCTAAAGTAACATTGTGACAACATGACTGACGTCCACTGTTGCCCATGAAGTTGGAATAAAATATATTTTTTACCTCTTTTCTGTAAATGTGAAAAACACAATGAACCTTTGTGTGTCTGAAAACAACATTATTCCAACTTTTTCCCACTTTCATTTCACTGGAGGCAGCTGCTGGTCACAGCAGCGGATCCCTCAGTTTAGTTTGGACTGACGGCAGTTAACTAGTGACTTTCTTTTTATCCCTCTGTGTCCTTTGTCTTGCTGCGACCACAGAGGTAGTGACCACATACACTTCATACATTCATACATTTCAAATTTCAACATGCACGTTTACTGTACATGTATAGTAGGAAGTCTACAAACCCACTGACGTTTAACTATATCTTATGTCCATCTCCTTGTTTTTGGCGGTAAATTCCCAGTTGGCCCCCATCTTTGTTGGTATTAAGAAAGTATTTTAAAAATGTGCTGCTGTTTGGGGATCACACTGAGACATCAGCACGTCTGTCAGACAGGGGACGTTTGACAGACGCCTGTTTGTGCTGTTAGCTGTGCCACAGGTTAAAGTTACTGCTCCAGTTTAATAAGTTAATAATAAAGTTTAATAATCTTCTTCAAAATACACCCACCAAGTCAAGGCCACTGGCACCGTGAGAACCAGGGAGTTTTATGAGTTCCTGCACATTAATATCTACAGATCATTGATCAAATTTAAATGTGACTCCTCAATTTGATAGGAACACAACATTAATACTAATTAATACTAATTTGTGGGTCAAAGATCATCAGCTCTCACCTCGTCCCTGCAGGGGTCTCAGTGTTGTGTAAAAACATGTTTCTGCTCTGTGCCTGATTTATATATATATATATATATATATATATATATATGTATGTATGTATATGTATGTATGTATATATGTGTGTATATATGTATATATACATATATACATACATATACATACATGTATGTATGTATATGTATGTATGTATGTATGTATGTATGTATGTATGTATATATACAGTATATATAAAATCCACAGCTTGGCCTGTAAATGTCCAATTAAAGAAGGTGCTAGTACTGAGTTTCAGTCTCCATGTTCCATGAGTGATGTGTCTTCCCAGTAAACCCACTTACTTCATGTGAAGACCAGCTCAGGAGGAAGGAGTCGCCTGCAAGTCAGCGGAGCATCGTCCAATGATGTCCGCTGAAATACCAATGGACAAAACGTGCCAGAGTCCCTCCACAGACTCAGTCCCCGCTCCAGCGTCAGTCTTGCCCGCCTCTGGAGTCAGTGGGCTGGAGCAGCCGGGGGGGGACAGACTGGGTCCTTCAGCCTTTCAAGGTGAACCAGTGTTGGCCAAGACTCAACGAGACGAGACCACCTCCACTGGACGGTCCCAGCCGACTGCTGCCAGCACCTACGTCGATGCTTCTCAGGCCATAAATCAAACTGTGCAACAAGTAAGAAGCGTTTGTCTGTACCTCACAAAAGCTAAATGAGTAAAGAAACGTCAGTAGCAGCACATTAACATTTTCACACAGTTACATTCCGTGCAATGGGGCATTTGGACTTTCTGTCCAATTAGTTTTTGGTTTTTGTCACTAGAGAGCAGTAGACGCTCAGAAACAGTCCGTCCTGTAAAGAGCCTCAAACTGGCTTCTTTGTGTGTGTGTTTGTTGTCAGGCCCCAGATCATCTTCATGAGGTCGTTCATCAGCAGTTTGAGCAGATCCACCAGGTTCTGCAGGAGCACAGTAGACTGCTGGCTCTTCTGGGAAAAGGTCAGTTTCAGACAGATCAAAAAAACAGAAAAAGGTTCGTCTGTTTCACTGCAGAGATGATTCAGTCCAGCAGAATCCTGCAGCAAAGGTAGAAAATTTGGACTTTCTGTTCAATGTCTCCAAAAATAAATTTGTAATATGTACTTACGTTAGGTTATTTATTTAAATTTAGATCTTGTCTCATACAAATGTTTGGGTTTTGTAGCATCAAATTAGGAACACGCTGTAGAAATGCACAGTATTTTATTACTATATGTAATTCACGAGTGGGGAAAGCAGCATCTTCAAAAGATATTGGTGGATCAGGTTGCCTAGCTACAACTTCAATCATTGTAAATAAATGAGGTTGACCTCACTGACTTTAATGCTAAATTCTGATTTATTTATGTTGATCGTTCACATTTGAGCGCGTGAGTGAACAGGTGACGTATCCAGCTCCGATGAAAACATTGTTGCCGTTTTAAAAACTGACACACACACGCACGTTTAACTGAAATATGAATCATCAACTTCTTTGGAGCGGACACTCGGTTCTATTCAGATTTGTACCTGAAACACATGTATTCAATTTTTAAATCAATCGAAACCGAGCGGCTTATTTCCTGCTGTGTCTTTCTCTGTGTGTCTCCGACAGGCCTGGTGTTTCCTCCGTGTTTGCCCTCGGGGTGGATTGGCCTGTTGCCTGTGCTGCCTGCTACAAACTCTGAGAAGGTCATTAGCTCATGTCCGTTACGGTGCTTCTTCTTAGTGTTGGATCAGACGACTTCCAGTGTTTAATCTGAGTCCGTCCACACTGTTATGACTGTGCGTGGACTGTTGCACCTCTCAGGCTTTACGCTTCTTTTCAGCCTCGTCTTTCTTCTTCTTCTTCTTTGGCCCCACAGCTCCCAGTTTCCCCAGCGTCATCTCCTCCATCAGCTCAAAGGAGGCCTGAGGTTCATCTTGTCCCCGAAAGTGCCGATCAGGGTAAGAACCAGTTCCTGCCTCCTGAAACCACCTCAACATCGCAGCTTCTCACACTCAGGCAAAACAAGTAGTCTCATCTCCTTTTACATCACCGAGGAATAAAAATCCACCTTCAGTATCAGTCAAGTTCACAAAAGCTGAACCATGAAAATGAAATGTACGTGCAGCATCTTTCATGTTCCTATAATTCAGCTTATTAGTGTATATGTATATAAGGGCTGTGATTTATGTATAGAGTCAGAAAGTTTGAAGATTTACAGACACATAAAGGTTCTAATGTGTGAAATAAAGAAGAAGAAGAAACATTTCAGATTCTGTACTGTCTCTGCCAGAAATACAAGTTTCAGTCAAAATTTAAGAATCAGGACAAAGGGTCAGTAGAGAAAAATATCCATGTACATTTTCACATATTTCAGGAAAACTGGCTTAGAATCGTAAAGCCAGTGACACCCGTACAAAAATGGAGCCAAAGGCTGTTACATAGAGCAATAACTGGGATATGTAAAAATAAAAACAAAAATTTAACGAAGACACCCAGAATTCCTCAGGTTAGATGAGGTGAAAACTGCAACAATGCCGCATTTATGATAGCGTAAGTCTCTCAGTCTCTCCAGGAAGCCGTGGTCCTTTTTTTAATAAGGCCTAAAAGAACTCTGCTAATAAACATTGTGAAGCGACGTGGTGATGAAATTACAGAGGATCAGTTGACTGGTTTGTTGCGATGGCGACTTCCTGGAGTGACTGGGAAATTGTCCTTTCTCGCAAGTGTTATTGTGTTTGACCAAAAAAAAGCAAACAAAAAGACGCCATCATAAATTATTTTCATTTATTCATTTTGAACAAGTTATGGATGAACTAGGTCACACAAATATGACTTTGGAGATGGTGGGAACTACATCAGCGACGTTTGCTTGAAAGTTTAAAACAACAATAAACTGCAATGAATGAACAAATCGCACGAACGTGAAAGGTCACGTCCACACGCCGACTGACTTGCTGGCTGTTACAGCTTGTTTGCCTGTAAACTGATATTGCCTGTGGAAGGTCATGGTATATATGACCTCAGGACATGTGGTCATGCCTTCGCTCTGTAAATAGTGGGTGTTTTCACGCACTCGCACATTGTCATTTCTGTAAACATGACCTTTGCAAGTTAAAGGGGATTTTTTTGCATATCATTATGGAAGATTGTCCACAACGTGAGTTTGTGACCACAGCCACTGTGCAGCTAAGGTGGCTCCATCCTCACTGACATTCATACACACTCCCAGAATCCTTTTCTCCCACAGTTGGTTTTTTCCACTGTGTTTCAGCGGCGGTAAATCCACAACTCTAAGATGCCCATACGTTTTCAGATTCAGTTTCCCTCCTGACTGCAGAACTTTCTAGTGTTATGCCTGACTTTTGTAATGGTAGGGGAATGAGTTTGTTGTCCAGCAGCCATCCATCCTCTGTTTTCCATAAACGTCAAATAGCATTGTCGCGTAGTTGGTGTGCTGTGTTTCTTCTTGAGTTGTCTAACGCCGCTGGAGCTCCTTTCACTAAGAAGGGGAAATAATTGGCGAAATAAACAGCCTTAAACTTGGTACTGCAGAAGCAGTAGACCAGGGGATCCAGTAGACAGTCCATGTAGGAGAGGACCATGAGGCCGTCGAAGGCCACTACAGCGGTGTCCTCGTTGGATCCGCTCAGCTCGTGGACGCGAACGCACAACAGAACCAGCCTAGCGACGGTGCAGGGGAGGAAGCAGAAAGAGAAGACCACCATCACGGACATCACCAGAAAAACCGCTCTTCTCAGCTTGGTCTTATCCCCAACGGTTTTTTTACTGAGGCGGTCGATGATGTGCACGGTGCAGTAGACCAGGATGACGAAGGGAAGGAGGATCTGAGTGAAGAAGACCGCCTCTCTCAGGCCGTCCACCACATCCTTCAATCAGAAAAAAACAATGACCCAATTGTCTTGGTTGGTTGGCCTGTCAGACCCTTGTATAATCCCCTAATCCCATATGTTCTGTCACTTTTTAAAATCTTTGGGCCGTCTGTCATTTCAGCCTTAGTAACATCATTTTCTGAGGTGTTGCATGAGGAAATAAACATCTTCACAGCTGACAATCAACCACACATCTTTACAAAATAATTAGTCCAATATCAAAGCTCAGGTGAACTTATGTTTATGTTTCAGATTTTTGGAACTGATGGTTAAATCTGTACATTTGACAGCACCTTACCTTAATTAAAGTACCACCGTCATCGTGTCTGTGACTCCTGCAACAGTCAAAGTCCTTGAGCATGGTGGGAATGGTGAGAGGCAGCAGCAGAAGCCAGATGAGAATGGAAATCTCGGGGGACTTCTTGAGAGCTCGCAGGAGATTCTTTCGACCTGGGTGCACCACATTAAAATATCGGTCGATGGAAGTCACCGTTAGAAAGGCGACGCTGGCTCCGCGGTTCAGAAACAACATGAAGAGCATGGCTTTGCAGACCGCGCCGCTGCCGCTCCTCCTCCGTCCCTGGATGAAGTTATATGCCTTTATGGGCAGGCAAAACAGCAGAAGAGCATCCGCCAAAACCAGGTTGAAGAGGAAAACGTTGTTGGTGTGGGACTTCCAGAACCTGAGCTTGAATATGAAGAGGTGAAGCACAGATGCATTGAGAGGCAGAGCCAAGATGAAAATCACAATCACCACAGTTGCAAAGAGCTTGTACAGTTCCTGGTTTGTGGCTTCGCAGTCTTCAGTGAACTGGAGAGAGGATGCACTGGTGTTCGCCATCTGTCAAATACACTTTCAGGCCACTAATTACCAAAAAACAATTAAAATCAGCTGCACATACAACAATAAACTGAGAGATAAGCACTTCAAATGTAAAATGTCCCAAAAAAATCTCCAAACTGCCAAAGACACTTTGTCTTCAGTTTCAATCCCATAAAAGTTTTTAGTTCTTAGTCCTTGTGTTTGTGTTTCCCAAGTCGTTTGCTGGAGTCAGCAGCAGATTATGAAGAACTGTAATTCCCAGAGTGCAGAGCAGATAGTGGACGGAGCCTTTGACCACCAGCTTTTTTGTCTTATTGTTCCGCCTCGTACAGTAGCTCCTCCTTGAAGCCTGGTGAGTTGAGCCACCAGCTGCTTTTCCACGGTGGGAGCAGGGCCAGACCCAGGCTGTCACATTCAGAATACAAACAGTCCACGCTCTTTTTTATTATTAGGCCATTTCTAATGTTCCAATCAGATGGAAATGTCAATGTCGCCATGTCAAGCCCATGTGTGAAGATGGTGAGATGCGGATATAGAAAAAGTCGTGCGACATTTGATAGACAGCCAACTCAATGGAAAAACACTGTGGGAACATTTTACCTTTGTTCAAAAAAGTTGTGGCTCTTCTGAGGCTTCAGCAAATCCCAGTAGCCCACAGTTTCTCACGCAGTGCATCTTGTGCGTGTCTTGACTCAGTGTGAATTTAAGACTGTAATTTTCCTCTGCACATGCTAAAAATGCTCCAAAGGGATTTTATGGGCAAAAGAAAAGGACCCGTTTTCCAGGCAGATGTGGATCCTTGGGATTTGGTAATTCATAGGATACATCTGGGTATGTGACATGGACACTGTGCTAGTTGACAGATTTTTCTGTTATTTTATGAAAAATACATGAAAATTGTGTCCAGCAACCATAATTAAAATGTAATATAAGAAAAGAGGCGAGCGTATGAAGATGACTGTGGGAAAACATTTGACTTATGCAAAGTCTAATTTCAGTGATTTCGGAGAGAGTAACTGGAACGGACAGTGATTGTTAACGCGGTCGAACATGTGACGCGTGTATCGAACGGTTCAGTTCACTCAGCTGTCAGACTGGCTGCTGTAACACAGCGGTGGGGAGTTTTTCATTAATAAGGTTCAGGCTCACGGACAAAACTAGTAGCTTGAATATAATGTTTTTACTGTTTCCCACCATGTTGTCTGTGCCTGCCAGGGGTCAGAGCATCTATCTACATGAGTTTGGGGATTTGTTGAAGGCTTATGAATGTGTGTTGTACGGGGTTATTGGCCATCAGGTCTCATTTGCATGAAAAGGAGCCAGTTATCATCATTGTAGGTTTTCTGACGTACATATTTGATGATGCAGCTGAGCAGAGTCGTTTACTTGCATTACAGGAACTGATCAGACTGTGCACAGAGGTGGAACCCAGGACCCACACAGCCCCTGTGGAGTGACGAGCATCCTGCCCGTCAGCCCTGATGACAGGTACTCAGTACAACTCTGAACGTTCTTGGGATGTTACTCACATGTTTATCACGTTTACAACTCAAAACATGGCATGTTTTTATGAAATGTTTAACAAATCTTTACCGACTCCTCATGGTTTCTGTCAACGCTCAACAGATCGGCAGTGAAGGAAACATGTCAAGAGGAGCGACTGCGAGCGCAGGTGTAGACCGCTGTACTGTAACTGTGTTCACTGGTTTACTGTGGCACAGATTGGACTCAATGTAATTGTAATTAAATCACGTTACATAAATGTGAGATATGTACAGACTCATCGTTTGTCTTGTTGTTCAGAGAGAGTCCACAGAGAGATGCTTCTCCTTGCATGAGAGTGACGGCTTTTCCAGGTTGGATGCCACTAAATTCAATGTCACTGATCAGCAGGGGCTCCTGTGGCGATCTTCCCTCAGTCAGCAGAAAACCAACAGGAAGTCAACCACTGGCATCCAGAAGCGCTCCTCTTCCCCTTTTACGGTGCTTAAAGACGAAGGAATGCAGCTTGAAACCTTCCACCCTCCGACCTTTCAGCCTGAGCATAGCAAAGACTTTGGGACTTTACACGATTTCTGCTGCACTTCATGTAATTCTCAGATGCTCCAGGACAGTCGGAGAGAGGCAGACATCCAAGCCCACAATGAGGATTTTTCCCAGGCTTGTAGAGAAGCCAGCGCCCGTCTCCTGCTTCAACATGACACTCCATCTTTCCCACAGGTCACAAAAAAGAATATCAATGATTTCCCAACAGCTCAACAAGAGAAGAAAGTTCACGGGCTACAGGAAACAAAATACAATGAAAAGTCCCATTTGGAAGGAAGAGAGAAGCGGGATAACCTGTATCCAAACGATAATCAGTTCCTCTTCAAGCCGAAAGGCCTCAGAGGGAAGAGTGAAGTTTTCCAGAAAAACACAACACGGCGAGGCCACAGGAGAAGATGTTGGCATAGACGGTGTGAGAGGTCACGTTGAAACGGCGGCGTGCTCATGTGGTGCCACCTCGGCGGATCGATGGGAACCATCCCTCCTGCACAGCAGCACACATGTCCGGGCAGCAAAACACCCCACCACTGTGCACGAGTCAAACGCCAACATTCCCCCCCCCCGCAGGGACGCCAGCGTTCCCCCTCGAGCCTGCGGAAATCAGGAAGTTATTGTTGGTTTTAAAACCATGAATGACAACACAGCGAAAGTCTCAAGCTTGAAGATGGAAACTCTATCTGCAGGCCGCGATGAAACAAAAACACATTTTCATCTTTGCCGCTGCGTGTCGAGCGCGGGAAGCAACACAGGCTCCGAAAGTGTCAAAGGTCAACAGGAAGCTGCGACAACCGCAACAGAAGTTTGTGTGTGTGCGCCAAACAACACAAGCCGAGACGACACACCTCGCAAACGGAGTGCGGCTCCTACGCAGCCTATTACGAGTGAAGATGAAGATAACCCAGCCCCCCGCTGTCACCACTTTCCCAAGCCCCCCTGCCCTCCACCGTGCCCCCGTGTCCAGGACTCCCATTTAAACCAGTCAGAAGATGATTGTGCTGCTGATAATCCCAGCGAGCCTGAGAAGGGGAGCGTTAGATCTGGACCGGGGCTTCGGCATCCGTCGTCTCCCGGCAGCCTGGACAGGGATGGTAGAAGTCACCATAACTCCACTGGTAACTTAGTAATTTTGTTAAGACGTATCGTAGCAGTTTTATTTTTTGAGATTCTTTATTGAATTTTTCAATATTAAATACAGTTTTACAGTTGCAACATGAATACAAATATTAGTCTTCAAACCAGATTCAGGTGCTGTAAAAATAACTCCTGGTCCTGTTGGCCATTAAATGATGAATCATGCATTTTAATGTGTGTTCAGAGAAACAAACCAAAGGTAATTTTGCTGACGTCTAATGACTTCAGGTCGACACTGAGTCAAAGGACATTCAGAAAGGATCTTTTTATGTCCAGTTTGAACAGCAGAATGATTTCACCTTGTTTAATTTATCTTTAATTATCTAATGTCGTTGACATTATTAATCATTCATTTCGGCCATGCATACAAATGTTTGCCGCGGCGATAATGTATGTGAATTTATTTCTGTCTTTCACTCATGTAACTCGGGAGTAGGTCGTGTTTGCTCTTCAGATGTCGAGTTTGATTTTGAAAAACAGAGGATACACACCATTTCTGTCATTGCTTGCTTCTTGAAAGTCTGCGTTGCATATTTTTTTCATGCAGGGGATCAGAAGATGTTGAAGATGAAACCTGCAATGAAACATAATGAAGAGCTGCTGAAGCCTCTGACATCACTGGGATTTCACAGGTATAAAGAACGTGTATGCATGGAATCATTTGGTACCACTCATCAGCTGATCAACAAATTCCCACATCTGTGCAACACTGCACTGAACAGGAAGTAGATCGGTTGATCTTAGCATTTAGTTCAATGCACCACTTAAAAAAAACACACGTTTAATGCTAATGAGAAAAAAAGTCACGTTACCAAAAGCTGCTGTAAAAATGTTATATAGTCATATTTTTTCTACATAAACGACTCAAAAACCCCTTCAGCATAAAGTATTCATGTCAAATATTATTTATTTTTTGGGGTTTTTATCTCTTTAAAAGCCCTTATGTTTCTATAACTCCAATTCTATTATCAAAGTAAAATGCAACTTACTAAGAGAAAACACACACGTCATCAATCCAACATTGATAGTGACACAAACGTGTCGTTTCATTAGAAAGGAACGCTCGCATAAAGTCGTAAAAAGCGACATAAACTGACCTGCACATTTTACCTGCAGTCTTTGAATAGGGAAAGTAACAGCCAACTGGTGGACAAATATTAAAAATAAAACTACAAGGCAAAGTGTTAACCTGAAGGAATGCCTGAGTTTAAGTTCAGACAAGTGTGGGATCAGAAATCTCGACAGTTTTTGTCACTAACATCAAATGTGTCGGTTTTTGTGTAGCTTAACCATTAATTCTTAGCCTTTTTTAAAAGATAAATATCCTCTGGAGAATTTGAGCCATATTCGTTCAAGGCAGCCAAAATGGCTTGAAAATAAAAAACTGGATGAAACGAACGTCCCCAGGGAGAAACACATTCCCATGAGCTGCTAGCAGCGATTAGTCTTGTAGTTTTATATTGCAACATTTCCTAATGGCCTTGGCCTGTATGCAGACAAAATGTGGCCCGAGAAGACGAGCTCAAGAAGGACGGCCGAGGACATGAGGACATCCACTCTGAAAAAGAAGAGGGTGGGAACCCGAGAAATGAGCACGGCCCGCATGAGCTGAAGTCCAGGGAAATCCAGGTGAGGTCGCTGGGTTTGCTGGGAGCCGTTATGCTGCGTGTCTTGACAAACGGCTTCGTGGCGTCTCATGAGCTCAGGGTCACGGTTTTCAGCACAACCTCTGCCGTTAAGACGCTGACACGTTTTTACTGGTCAGGGACATGACGGACATGAAGATGGATCATTCTGCATTTCTGATTCCCACAGCGTGCACGTTGTTGCGTGGTGTGGTCATTTATATTTCCTAAAACTGTAAATCTCCAAACATTGTCACAATATATATCACAGTGACATTACTAGACACCGGGAATTATTTTCAGCACACAGAAAATCTGAATTTAGTTTCGTACTTGTCATGGCGACGATGTAATTAGACAAACGGTTTGGTTTGGTTTCGGTTTGCTGTATATTCCAGCTGAAAGAGTGAAATAATGCGGCTCTAAATTAGAAATTAATATAATTACATGCTAAAAGGTTAGTAGCTCAGTTTGTCAGAACCTGGACCGTTTGTGTCCAAAACATCACAGTCAGCGCTTTTGTTTTGAAATGAGCTTGAAGGAGTTTCCTGTTTTCTCACTGGCTCATTTCAAGCATGCAAACACAAACATACTCCCTCATCTTTACGTCAGAGAGATTTCATGTGTCCTGACTCCGTGTGTGTGTGTGTGTGTGTGTGTGTGTGTGTGTGTGTGGGCCCTCAGGCAGCAGATGGAGGAGCTGCAGCAGCAGTTCCAGCAGAGGGAAAGTGAGTGGTGTGTAGTTCGACGCCTGCTGGAGGAGCTGATGGGAAGAAACTCTGAGCTGAGGGAGAAACACGTAGTTACGTCACAGTTCTGCCACGGGGCCGACGGACGTCCTGCGCAGACACACACTGAGCAGCAGGACCCACAGACGCAGGTTTATTCTCATGTGTAGTTTCCTTTTCAGGTCACAAAGCAACTTTACTCTGAGTTTTGTTTTGTCAGAACTATGGCTTTTTTCAGTCGATACATTTATTGATTTTGACAAAAGTCGTGTTAAATTATTTTCGGTGAATGCTTTAAATCACCCTCACTCTCACAGACACGACCTCAGTGTAAACGTTGGTCTTCAGCAGCTTTAGCCTGCTGTGGCTCCCTGAGGTGGTAGAAACAAAAAGGCTCCTCTGCCCTCAGTTTACCCCATAAGGATGGAGACATACGTATAAAGAATTATTGAAAATGGCCCTAATAAGGCGTAATTATATTGTTGCTGTTAGAGACACAAAACAAGTTCTGATAACGGCCAATTAGAACCGCAGAGACTATCACGTTACGGGGTTGACTGTTAGTGGTTTTCCCACTTTACAACTCTTAACACTGGTTTCTATTTACCTTCTACCTTTGTGTTGCTGATTGGATCTTACTGGTATCAAATGATTCAAGTGTATAATACAGTGTTAAATGCTCTTTAAGCACCTCGGCCATAATTTATGAGGACGGACAAAAGATGGTGTCAAAGCACTGACTGATTTGAGGACACTGACGTGTACAGTAAGTCGATAGGCTCCGTCTGCCGCTTCTGTCGCTGCCCAGGCTTGATTTGACCTTCCCAAGGCTTTTCTCATATCTGGAAGAAGAAAACGGCTAAATTCAGTTTTTTTTCAGTTTTAAATAAAAGATGTTGTTGGTGAATACGGTGAGCCAGACATGGTTTAATGCTCAAACTGAAAATCAAGGTTTTACTCCTCAGACTGTTGGAGACAGGGACGTCCTCTCAGGCTGCGACTGTTGACTCCACATACTTTTAATGACCATCTGAGCGCCTGAGTGTTCCCTTATTTTTCTGCCCAGATGGAGAAACATTTATCCAGCGGACAGCTGACTTTCACTAATGGGACAAAGAAATTCATTTCTGCTGACCAGAAGACGAGGACAGTCACATTCGTCAATGGAGACATCAAACACCTTTTGGAAGATGGGAAAGTGGTGAGCGTCTTCTGTTACCTGCAGTTTACAGTTTGACAGTGATATTTCCAGCGACGCTTGTTTTTCATTTGGATCTCTTGTATGACAGGTGTATTACTATGCCAGTTCACAGACAACACAAACCACCCACCCAAGCGGCCTGGAGGTCCTTCACTTTCCCAACGGACAGATTGGTGAGAGATTCACATCCTGCAGATGCCAAACTACTTTAGTTTTTTTTATTCTCCTCATATTTAAAGTGGCTCCGCAAAATTCTTTATCATAACAATGTGAAACCAAAACAGAACTAGCCCCCAGATTTGCAGCCTCCCTCGGCTTCATGGACTTTTGCAGTGAGTCTCAGGTCTTTGTTTAGCTGTCCACTATTTAAATTTTGTCACAATTCCGAAATAGCCACAGGACACATATTTTATTTCATATTTGAGTTTAATCCTAATATAAACGTCATTTCTCACAGAATCTGTAGCTCAGGCTGGACAGATACAGCACAATATGATACGATACTTTTCATGTGGGTTTGTGTAAAACACAAAGGCAAACATATAAGTATTGTGTGAATATTGGAGAACATATTTGACCAGACATCACGGTATTTCTTATACTTCTGCAACAGAGAAAAGACACCCCGGGGGGAAGAGAGAGATTTTATTTCCCGACCAGACCATCAAGTATCTGGAGCCTGATGGCAGCGAGAGGACGATCTTCCCGGATGGCACCGTCGTTCACCTTTCATCGTAAGTGATCTATGGCGAGCTGAGCTTCAGCGTGTCTGTAGGGTCAGAAAGCCGGCGTAACCCAGGAAGACTGGGTGACATCAACGTGGCAGTTAACAGGTATCCTCATAAATAAGGGAACGTTTGCAGTGTCATAATCGAGCAACCCTCACGCTCTGTGTTCTGTGAGCTATCAGATGTTCACACTGACTGAAATATGCAAACTCAAGCCTGTGTTTTCATGGCTGGACCGTTTCCCTGTCACGGAAACAATATGATGTGATGTATATTATTTCATACACATGTAACGCAATCAGTTTATTTATATTGATGCCATTGATTGTGGAAAATGACAACAACCCAGGGTTACTGACACCGTGGATCCACCTTAGCCGCTGAGACGAGTAGCCAGTAATTAGCTGCGTGCTAAAACGTTTTGGCCTGTTAGTACCGTTAAAACTGTGCCCCATTAGCTGTTGGCAGTTCCTGTTTGACAATTAGACCTCTCTGATTACAACTCAAAAACTGATCCTTCTCATGCATCCCCTGGAGGAAAATGAGGCCCTATGTCTTAAAAATGAGTGGAGCTGCAGAATAAATTCATAATTTACTGTACAGGCAAATCTTTTCATAATGTGACATTGTGTGTCGTCAGCGTAAAGAAAATGCACAGTTCCCCTGTTTATTGTGTTTTCTCGATCATAACATCGTCCAGGTCTGGAGAGAAGACGGTGGATTTCCCTAACGGTCAAAGAGAAGTCCACACATCCCTGTACAAGAGGAGAGAGTATCCAGACGGGAGAGTTAAAAGCGTTTACCCCGACGGACGGCAGGAAACCAAGTATCCGTCAGGCAGAGTTCACGTTACCAGAGATGATAATGGAGTCAGAGAATGTGTAGGAAATATTTAGTTATGTTTCCAATAGAAAGCCGTAGTCATAATCATGAATCAGTATCACAGCTCTCAGATCATTAGAATAATATTAATAATAATAGAAGTGGACTGTTTCACACTAACAGGATCATGTCACTTGTCCTTTATCTTCATTAACTCGTTGATAATGTGCCACAGTTTGTCTGCTAAATGAGACATTAGTCATTCACCCTCACCAGATAAAAGGGTGAAGAGTCGAGGCAAACAGTTAAAATCAATGTTACTGAGACTAACATCACACAACAAAAAAGTTAAACTGATTAAATGTCTTTAAATTACAGCAATGTAAAGTGTTGTAGGTAAAAGTCAGCTTACTCAGGATAACTGCGAATAGAAAGGATTACGTATAAGCTGCTCTATGCTGGTTGCCCCAAAAAGGACTTTTGGAAGTTGTTATAAATACACGGAATATTTAGGAGAATACCTAGAGGCCCAGAACAGAAACTCAAAGAAGATCTGAGGAATATCAAATCACGGCTGAGCAATGAAAAGTGCCGTGATTCTTAAGTGGCTGTTAAGAATTCACTGAGCAGTGGAGGATCCGCTGGCCCCCACAGCAGCGAATCAAAGTCTCCTTCAGCCTCCACGACCGTCTTCTTCCTCGCCGCCTCCTCTCCTCTGCCACACTGTGTCTTGGCTGATTTGCGGGAGGCCAGCTCGGCCGTCAGCTTGTGAAGCTCGTGCACGACCGTCCTAACATCCAGTTTCTGCCGTGAGGCCGTCAGCGTGGCTGCATTGAACGGGAAGGTTCGAATGAAGTTTCCAGCTCTGAGTGGAGGAATGTGTCGTCCGTTCGCCACTTTGGCTCCTTCCAAAGGAGGGAAACGTGCCGGCCTGCGACTCCCACTGTGGATGAAAGCAAAGTTCTACTGTAAGAGATGTTACCTGGTATTTGACATGTTTAACTTGGGTTAAATTTGACCATTTTTTCCTATGAAATCAATTCATTCTAGAAAAATGCCACGTAGATGTTGATCAAACATCTTCTTCTTATTCTCTCTGAAGTCAAAGTTGTCACAGACACAAAAACATATGTAGTAATACAACACTGATGCACATTTAATGCAAATATGTCATTCAGGTGAAGTTCTCCTATCATAAAATCTAACTGAATCCATAGAAACATTAATGCATTTTTTATTGTACGTGTAGGTTTGTGTTATGATTATACATAAAGAGGTTTGTTCACTTCAAGGACTGTGTCCCATGTTTGTGTCTGGTGCCTGTACGAACACGGAAACCAGTTTAAACTGCGTCAGTTATTCCTCCTGAATCCTTTGAAAACATATTTCCAATCCGCTCATTTTAAGTGGATACGGAAGCTTATCTTCTAAAGTGGCAGCATGTGAGTTTCCATTTTCTTCCAATGCAGCTCAACGATTAAGGACAAACTTTCTAATGCCTGGTTCTTCACAGTCAGCGCAGTCGTACACTCGGTACCTGTGCATGTTCAGCAGCTTCCAGGATGCAGCGGACTGCCTGAATCCCCGCCCTCTCTGTGGGATATTGGGTATCAAAGACAAAACGTCTGTCTCGCCTGCGAGCCCCATCTCGGCTTCGGTTTCAGCATCGTCGTGGTTCGTAACCTCAGACACGTGAAGGCTCCTGTTATCTGACAGCCATGGTGCGAGAGCGGACACATTCGTCCTTGACTTTGTGCGGGGTTGTAGGTTCAGGGCCTTGTCGGTGTAGTTTTTGGGACCTGCGGTGTTTCTGACTCTGCCCTTGGCTGCGTGTGTCTTCTTGAGGTCAACAGGAGGAAGGCGTCTTTGGTAGTCGGCTACGAGACCATGTTGTCCGAACCGTCTCCGGAAACTGCTTTCAGGCGGGTAGTGACTTTTCAGCAGCGGGAGCCCCTGAGTTCGTGGGGCCTTGGTGCCACTTGTCTTCTTCCGCGTTCTGGGGTCTTTAAACTTTGAGAGCTCAGGCGTGGGAACGCGTGAGATTTTGTTGGCGGGGAAACGATGACTCTTGGACTTAGGACTGAGATACGCGCTCTCTCTCAGGCCGTCTGTTGATGTGTAGTTCATCAGATCAATCAGATCGCTGATCAGCCCCTTTTTCACCGTGATATCAGCCGGGCAGTCCAGGGTCAGCGCAGGGCTGTAGTTGACCTCCAGCAGCCAGGGCTTGAATTTGACATCGATGAGTATGTCGAAACCAAACAGCTCCACGCAGTTTGGACAGGAGGGGACTGTGGGGGCGATGGCGAGGAGCGTCAGAGTCACAATGTTACTGATCCGCTGCCACAGAAGAAGCTCGTTGACATCTTGGCCGGAGAGAAAATGTCTGAACTTGCTCATTGTCCACTTGCATCCCGGGCCCACTTTCTCTTTGTCACTACTGTAGAAAGGACCGAACTTGTTGATGCTGGTGTTGGTCAGGTGAGCGAACAGGTTGTGCAGGGAAGACAGGCTGTACTTCTCCGTGGCGAAACGCACCAGTCCTTCCTGGTGAATGTAAACGGTCAGCGGGTGAAAGCTCTGCACACACACGTAGATCCTCAGGTCAAACTTGTAGCCGGAGACCAGCAGAGGGTTGCTGATGTACCTCTGCACGATGACGGAGCAGTCGTAGACCAAGTCCTTCGTGTTGTCAAAGAGGAAAATCCCTCTGCCCCTGGAGAGACCCACAGGCTTACATATCCAGCAGACTGAGGGTCCTCTGCTCCGCCGGAGCTTGTTGTACTCAGCCAGGAAGCGGGTGTAGTCCGTGGGAAGGATGAAGGCGGCGGGACTGAAGTGGTACAGTGCCGAACCAAAAATGGCTCTCATCCTCCTCAGGTTGCGTGCCAGGCAGTCCTACCAAAGAATTACAAGTCATTGTCCTGCATCGAGATCATTTTAACAGATTTCCTCCAGGTGATGTCATCTGGAGGAGTTTTTCAGCTAGAAGCAGAGAAATGTGTTGATATAGCGAAGTCAGAGGGAGGTTTGAAGCATTAATGTGCTTTACACTGTGGAAAATTGGTGAAGTCGCCCTGTAAGGCCCCATTGAAAAAATATTTTTTAAAAAATACAATAAATGCTTATAAATGATTATGGGTTAACCACCTGTCCAACAGGGAGCTTTTTTTAAATTGCTGTACATGTTTTGTCATAATTCCCACAATCAGTCTTTAAAATTCAGCGTTTTGTTAGCGGAGTTCTTTTACGTCTGATCTGATTGGTACTTCAGCATCGAGTTTGTCGACTTTTCTACCACATTTTACTGCGTGTTGACGGTGTAGCTGCAGACTGCTCCGAGTGTTCATGCTGACCTTTGCCCTCCATGACATTACACAGATCATCAGTGTTAACGTTGTCCCTGATGGATGTAGACGTCGTGGTAAAATGCTGTCAGTGGCAGGTCTCTAGGTTTTTGTTGATTTGACAATAAATGTTCTTAGCAGTTTGTCCTTTTTAAGAGAACAAGTCTGTGTCTACCAGGAACTGTAGAACCTCTTTGCATTTCTACAACAACAAAGTTGAACATGTCACGTAATCACCTTGCGTGTGATGCCAACGGTTTGCGGGTGGTGGTTGAGGCGCTGCCATGGCAGCAGATTCTGAAATTCAGAGTTGGGAAATGTGGACCCCCGCCAGTAGAGGTTCCAGTCTTCCTCCTCCTGTTCTCCTTCATCGTATTCCTCCCATCCTCGCTCCAAGAGCACCTCTCTCACCAGCGCCGGACCTCTGTCATGAAGTCTGAACACCAGAGAAGCCGCCATGCAGCCCTGCAAGCTGTCAGCACAGCACAGCACATTAAACAAATGTAAAAATTCATATCACAGCGTTCTGTCTTTTTCAAAACGCATGTTTTGTCTTTCTCGGTTCGTTGTCTGACATGCACTAAAGCTTCCTTTGGATGTTTATGCTTTACATTATACAGTAGAAACAATGTTCAAACACAGGATGTGGCCTATGAATTGGTTGGTCAAGCCGTCTGTGTGACAAAGCACTTGCACAAATATATTATACATGATGAATAAATGATAATGATATTAATGTTGAATACACGTATTGACACGACCCAGGGTCACCAATATGTGTATGCTTTCTGCACATCACCCAGGATCAAGTTGAAAACAGTTGATCAGTGCAGCAGTGCAATTAAATCCAGACTGAACGGGGCTGAAGGTTTGACAGTTCCTCCCTCGGCTCCGTGTTTGTGTGCGAGCTGAAGCCTTTGCACTGTAAATCTGAGAAGCCCCAACAAACCTGACACTTTGACTGCTGACCTGCACAGACCGAGAGGTCAGACTCGAACTTCAGCGTGAGAACACGCAACAAAATCGACTAGCCTAAGCAAAAATCATGAATGTAAGTTATTGCAGATGCTTTTGTGTATATAATTACATTAAAACATACGCAGGGCCGAAATATCAAAGACGCAAGATTCCTCTTTCTCAAACACATATGAAACAGTGATTGCCTCACCTTCGAATGCTGAAAGCACATTGACTGATGGTGTTTTCTTGTTTCTGCAGGGTTGGTGAAGTGTAGATGGTTCAGTTTCCTTGCAGCTCACATTGCCAACGGTGCGGTGTGGACCTGCAGTCCGTCCCACAGAGCAGCTCCTCCTACAGACACAAGCATGTGCACACAGAGAGATGGATGCTGCGGCTAGTGTGTCAGCACCGGAGGCGTCTGCTGCACAAAACAATGGCTGATCGCTGCAGGAATGTCATTTGTCATGTTCGTTCAGTTACATGCCTGCTGTTATAACCGGTGTGGTCATTTCATGCACTGAGGATTGGCATACGATACTAGTGGAATGATTCCCAGGATGCACGTTCCCATTAATGATTTAACCAGTTTAAGCCCCAAAGTCAATGTTAAAAATACTTCTTTGTGAGAATAGGAAGCACAGGGAGGGAATACGTGTCACATAAGTAAAAAATAGTTCTTCAAGAGGGGCATTTAGTGGCTTAGAGGTCTAAGATTCTGACTGTGTAAGGGGAACGTCCAAACACCCCAGTAACCGAATGAATGTAATAATGTAATGAGCAAACGTGGCCAGACTCTGGGATAAATAAGGGATAAAATATTTTCCATCATCTGTCAATATACACAGGGGGGAAATAGGAGGCCATATTTGAACTTTGTTTAGACAGCTGCCGCATGAATGAGCAACCTGCTCTTCTTCCAGTGATGATGGAGGGTGTTTGTGGCTTGGCCACTAGAGGGCGCAAGGTGACAAATACACAACTGTTTATTCTGTCTCACAGTTTGTTCATATTGGGCATTTTGTCTAGAATGCAACAACATATATTAGAAATATAAGAAGGAAAAGTTTCCCACATGACTGAGTAACATCTAGCAAAGGGTCCACACATACAGGAAGATGTTTAAGATGTTTATGATGTTTATGATGTCACTTCATCCACATTACAAAACTGAGGCTGTCAAGTTACACAATCTACAGCATCCAGTGGAACTTGAAGTCTAAAAAGATTAGCAAACACTTCCCTTTTTTATTTGTGATGTATAGATGAGCAATATTATTATGACTTTTTTTTTATATTTCCAATGAACTGTCATTGGAAATATAAAAAAAAAGTTTGTCAGCTCCGCTAAAACAAGATAGTGATTCATAAACACGGTCCTCTTAGCTGATACGTTAACGGTATTTCCTCAGTGATGCTGAATTATTTTTACATTACTGATATTTTCGGTGCATTACTTTCACATGTAATCTGATTACACCCTCTGACGGGCTGTGAACGCAGCGCCGTCGGCAGGAGAGTCATGTGACGCGCCGTCACGTGGCTCGGGGCACAGACGCTCTGCTGTATCATGTCGTCTTAGGCTCCGTACAAACGCGTCCCCGTCGTAAACATGTTAGTCCAGCGCAAATCCGATGGCCGTGGCCGTCTGAAGCTGCTGCTGTGGTTCGTGGCGGGCCTGGGATGTTGGTGGGTCCGGAGCGGAGCGGCGGCGGCGGCGGAGGACGACGGCAGGAGCCTGGACCCGGACCTGTGCAGGTACCAGAGCCACCAGCTGCAGACCGCGTCTCCGCGTTACTCAGCCAGTTGAACTCACTTCCGACACATTTCAGTTATTAATTTAACAACCGATTTCATAATGTCAGACACCCGCTCTCACACAACCCCCTGTTATTATTAGGAGACTCGTTGAGTCGAGCTCATTGACCCGCGGGCGTCGTTTCTGTTTCTGGTTTAACAGCAACTTGGCGACGCGGTTTGTTCCACTTTGCAACTTTAAGCTAGCGCTGCCTGGGCGTGAGCTAACGTCAAGTTAGCTAGCATCGGTGAACGCAGCTAAAAAAAAAGGCAGTTTATCCTTGTGCCGTTACGTTTTCATCAGCCCACTGAGTTAAACGTGCTCGAAAAACCGTTAAAATGAACCTGTTATTATTTTTATTATTATTATTATTTTTTTAAATCTTGCCTAGCTAAATGCGATAGCGCAAACTATCCTGCGATGTTAACAGCTAAGCTAACGGTCATCAGCGTCAAACGACGTGCGTCCGCCTTTACTTGCACGTTTAAAGGTGTTTGTTCCCACTTTCTACTCGCCTACGTTCAGTAGACAGTTCTGGTTTCATGCCAACACAAAGTTCCTGTATGGATCAGGTCCAAACGACCCGTGTTGACCAAAGCACATAGTCATAGAACAGCCCAACAAATGGTTCTTAAAAAACTAGCTTGTTTGTTTCACTAGTAATAGACTTTGGAAATATAGTTTTAAAGTAGATTGGATTAATAGTTTAGGACTTCAGGTGAAGGATCTGACCACTGATCGGGGCTGACATTACAGACAGACCTGCACTGCAGCTCCTGTTCAAATATTGACACAGTGAAAAAGCCAGAAATCATAACTGTATTTCATGCTTATAATGTAGAGGCACCTTTGGGCACAGGAAGCTTTTGCAGATTTATTGTAGTGCTTACCAAATTAACTTTCCAAGTTTGTTTAATAACTGTTATTTCAGCAAGAGCCTTGATTCATCATGACCAGAACAAGATCATTATGATGAACATATTACTTAAGTGAAGTGCTGGATTAATATGTTGCCTGATCAGCTAATTCATCTGCCATGTAAGTCATATAATAAACAAATATGACTATCTGCTGGCCCCACCTTCTCAAATATAGTGGTTTGCTGTATGACAACTTAGAAACTTATAGACAGTTTTGAAATTATATGACCAAACAATTATTAAGAACAAATATCAGATTAACCAAAATGGAAAACAATAATTGTAGAAAGCATTATGAATCTGAAAGTCAACAATGAGGTAAAAAAAAAAAGCCTGTAGGCTGCAAATGATCCATGGTGCAGAGGTGAGGCCTAGTGTTCTATAAATATGTGATATAACCTGACAGGTGTGTGCATTGCCCAAATGTTTCTCCTTACTCTGTGTTCTCTACTGTTGCAGATATAAATGGGAGGCTATAGACCGGGATAACAATGTCAGCTACACGTTCAAGCTCTGCAGTACTTCACCATCAACCAGCTGTGGCCCCAACACTGCTGTCTGTCTTGAAAAGCTCAGCAACTCAAAAACACTGTCTGTTGGTGAGTACGGGGATACGGTTACAGGTTTAGTAACTTGAAATACACACCACAAAAAGGAAAGTTAAATGTTTAGCGTAGGATTGTTGTAGGAAGGTTTTACCACATTGTGTTCACTTCAGCATGAATTGGATATTTTAAACGTGTTTTATGCAAGAGTGTATTGAACTGTGTGACATTTTAAGAGTTGTAGTTATGTAAAAACATCACTGTGAACAAAGATGCTAGTTCAAATGGAGAGCTATAAATTGAGCAGCTGTTGTGATGTCAGTAAACTTGTCGGTTTCTGTGGTTGAAGCGTTACGGATAGAATAGGCTTTTCTTTTCTCCTGCGTGTCAGGGAGGTGAGCGTTACACTGGGCAGACACTGTGGTGATTCGTTCTGATTTAGCCCTGAATCTGTCAGCCTTCACCAATTTCAGAATCGGCCTGCATTTCTCCCACACCAGTTGTCATTTGGTCTGCAGTTTGAAGGGGTTCATGACCTGAATGTCCAGTGGTTTGGCTCTCGGACACTCCGCTCGACTTTCTGGCAGAATAGACATTTTGGTCAGTCACATTGCAGCTTTGGCAGCTTGATGGTCCAATTTCCCTTGTAGCTACTGTCCAAATATCTATTATAAACTGCAATGAGCTTGTTTTAATAGAGTGGGATAGGGATCATATCTATATGTAGGCCAGGCTGGATATTAGCATCTCCATGGTTCCTTGGACAAAAAGCCAGTGGGATTTTTCTTTAATTGGAATTTGGATTATTGCAGAAAATAGTGAAAAAGCTCAGTGATAAACAGAAACTTATGATACTTAAAAGTTTTTTTGACAAGATAATGATCATAAATCTACACCATGTTATGATTTTTGAAGCTTAAATATAATTGCCACAAGCAAAAAGCTACTGTTAGCCATGAGTGAACCAAACCACCGCTAAATTTCCAATTTGAATTTAGCAAAGTTTATATTTATAGTGACCCTAATAAAGCTACTGATTGCAAGATATGAACTGAATTAGGCCATAAAAGTGAGTAGATGAGTTTCCGTGTTTGCCATGTTCTGTGGTCTCATTTGTTAGCAGTCGCCTTTTTTAATACATGCCAAAGCTTTAAAACGCATTGAGTGTGGTATTTACTGATTTATAGTAACTATAACAAAGTGTGTACAATAACTAATAAAAAAACAGGGGTCAAAAATCATTGTTGGTAAAGGTGGAGCTAACTTTAACCCATTAATGTGCTGACTGGTTGCTAACCCATAATGACACGCCAGAATTTATTAGATATTAAAACTACGGGGTGGTGTTAATGTCGTTGCTGATTGGTGTTAGTGTAACTTAGTTGATCCCAAGGGAATTTCAAGACATCCAGTTGCTTGCAGACAGCTTACAGACATGAATGCACATGAATAAGAAAATAGCAGCTTAAGCCCCGTGTGTCTAGTTGACTCAGTGCAATAATAAGATGACTAAGAGAAACGTCCATCTGTAAAGAGACATATGGAGTCTAACATTCTCCTGCCACCTTTGGCTTTAATGAGACGTTAGATCAGAGCTCATAGTCTTATTTATTTTGCCTTTTGGCACTGGCTGTGATCTGTCGTGGCCTGTTTATCGTTTGCTAATAATGTGTCTGTAATGTAATTTCATCGCCATCCTTAGTTTTCGTATTTGCTCCGCTGGTGTCTGGCAAATTAGTGAAATGTTTTAACTGTCAGATTACCCCAACAGCTCCACCGTCTATTCTGGCCAGGTTCAGCAGCCAAATGCGGCTCCACGGGGAGACAACCTGTGCAAAAGTTGCAGAGCTCAGCTTGAAAATGTCATTTTGCAGCAGTCGTTTTTGTCGCCACTGGCAGACTCAGTTCAGTTGAAGGAAATCCAAGAAACTTGTACAGCCTTGCATCTTGCAGTGTTGATTAACAGGATAAATGTTTGTGCTGCCGCTCTGATGCCAGCATGTGTAGAACATGCCAGAATCCAACATGTTAAGAGTTTACTGTTAACGTCCTGTCACCTGTCTGATACAGCACCCAGCCCATTACGGTAATTGGTTCGAGGTGTTGAGTAGCAAAGATGCAGGAGTGCTGTTTTCTTTCTGACTGTTCTTGCTTTCCTCCCGCAAACAAGATTCCAAGAAATTTTTTGACCATGCCATTCATGGAAAACAAAAGAGCATGACTTGTTTTTGATAGCTACCCACACATTGATGACCATAACAGGCATGCTTGTCGTGTGTGCTTTGAGATATTCTTCAGAAAGCTGTTTGTCATGGCAAAATAATGGCATATATATATATAGCATATTTCAAACCAAGAGGCAACTCAAACTGCTTCAGAGAGAACACAGGCATCAGCACAACAATCATGTTTTGGTTTTGGTTTCTCTCCATGATATGTTTTTTGTTAATTTCCTATTTTAGTCTCTGAACTCCTGTTTGTGATCGATGTGAAACGTGACTAATTTTTTAAAAAATTTGAGATGCATTTGGTCCTGGGTGAGTTGGATGTAGGCCTGCAGCTAATTTATATTCTCATTATCAAATAACTTGCTGAATATTTTGGGATTCATTCTTTTTATCAATTTAATAATTTCTTAATCATTTTCAGTTTTTCTTGAGGATGGTAATAAATCTGCTGATGAGTATTGTTAGATTTGGTATGGTTAGAGAAAATCGCAGTCCTGTTGCTGACATAACCACGAAGTGATGCAAAGAGAAGAGCTCTTGTACGGATCAGTCCTTCAGAGATTTATCGATACATTAACAGATCTTATCTCTGTGCTGACGAGGCCAAATCTGCTGGTGTGTGTCAGCCAGATCCACGTCCCTGTCCTGGAGGGCCCATTAGGTCTCCACTCCACTGTTACTGTCCTTCAACTTCTCAGATCCAATTCAACACGTTTTTACTGTAATCGAGCTACTTGGATCCAGGAACTTTAACCACAGTCGTACGTCTTTTGTGCTGATTTCTAACCCACATCCCAGATAAGATGATATCCGGTCAATACATACTAACAGTTTCAACAGCAAGGCCAGTTAATTTGTTTTTGTTGTACACTGAAGATATTAGGTTTTAAGATTGAATACGGAATATGAGATGAAAGTGGAGTTACTGACGACTTTAAGGAATTCATGTGGACAGAAATGAATTTTTCTGTTAATTTTCTCACTTGTTACCTGCTCATTTCTTCTACGGTCAACATGTGGTTTTGAGTCTCAATGTTTCACAGTGGTCAGAACTTATGTTGCAGAAATTGTGCTATAATCACAGATTTCATGCTTTATAGTTATAACGGAATGTGTGACATGTCATTAAATTGTGCTTCCATTTAGTATGTATTTATCATTGAACTTAATTTTAGGATTTAGCATTCACTGATATCTACACAAACGCTTACTGTGAGTTTCTTATTTATGTCCTTGTTAATGATTTTCTTTTTTGCCATGACCTATTTAATGAACACGTGTTGTCACAGAATTATTTTGATCATCAATTTGTTCTGCAGACTGAGGTTGTGAACTTTTCTTGGTGACCTATTGCTGCGTGGTCGCTTTCAACGCACTTTTCTGTCTATGACAAAGAGCTGTGTTGCTCAATAAAGACTCGGGACTGAAGGCGGCTGACTCATGTTGGTGTTAGGGTTTTAGTTAATGCTTCCTCATTAGGTTTGAGTTGTATATTACAAGAAGAAGACCATCTATAAAAAGTGAAACAATCAAGAGATAGCAAAGGAGAAGCACTGTAATCAGATGAGTCAGAGCGTAATCATACCTCCTGACTTCTCACATGACCCAGGAACACATAATCAAGCACAAAGCTCACTGATGAAACGCCAAACAGGCGTAAATCTGTCTGGCTTTAGGCCTGACTGAAGGAACGCCGTCTGTTCAGAAAACAATTCAGTCTTTAACCATTTTTCTAAAAAGTGCCAGAAAATGAGCCCGTCACGAAGTTCAGTACAGTCCAAGCCAGTCCGTGTACTCAGTGCTTTACAGGCCTTTTTCAGGTAAAAGCAAATGTTGGGTTTCATTTGGAAATCAAGCTCCCAGAGTCTGACAGGACAGTGGAGAGACCCAGATAATGAGAAACGCGTGATCAGTTTGAGAAGTTTGACATTTTTGTATTGCCGACGCTTTTTGGATCGACCTAAGCGCATATACAGACAGTCCTGCCTGCTGCCGTTGTGTTATTGGTGTCAGTAGGTCTCGCTGTTGTTCAGTGACATTCCTTTTATTGTTCTCCTGTGATAAGAGTCCTGCCATATGACCCAGGGTACACAGAGCAGGCAGATGCAAACATGACAAACACTTGTACGAGCTAATCTGCGACTGACTATACAAAGACTCACAACTTTGATATTTTTGTAATTCATTTTATAACACTTACAATCTAAATTTCAGCAGAAACTGAAATGGAAACTTAGAAAAAGGGAATAAGGACCAGAACAGTTACAGACTGTTAAAAAGCACAGTTAACTTTAGGAAAAAACGGAAGTGTCTCTGGCTTGATGAACTGTTCGCAATAAATCGAACAGGCAGTTAGTAGGTCACTGGTTTGAATCTAGCTGTTGCCGTCTATGTTCTCTGTAATATATACATACTGTTATTTGACTGATACCTTTACTTTTTTGATTTTGAAGTTCTACGTAGGGCAAATTACGCTGTAGTCATCCAGTGGAGCAAACTTGTCACTGAAGGAAGTACGTGAAAAGATGCATCATAGATTAGTTCCTTTAAAAACTTGATTTAGTCTATTTTCGTTGTTCGACATGGAGGTTCCACATATTCCAGACGTTGTTGTGAAATTGTTGGGTAACTCTGGGTAGAAGGGAACTGGTTTGCTCCAGTGTGTTTTTATGCGTGACCTACAGTGAGTTTATTTAACTGTATGAGTCTTAAATCTAGTCACATGCTTCTGGCAGGACATTTCCCACTCCTGGCTATTTTTGTTTAGATGATGAATGAAGACTGTTCAGACATGGTACCGAAGTTTATAGAACAGGAGGTGAAGACATTACTCATTTACTGTGAGGCTGGGATTTAGTCTCTTTATATTTATGTTTAAGATTTGTAGGCTTAGAATTACTAACATGTTATCACATGTACATTTGTCCGTGCATGGCGAGAAATAAAGTGTTTAACATGAATAAAAGTTCTACAGTCCCTGAAAATGTGTCACTGTTGCTCTGTCTTAAATATGCAGGTGAGCTGTCCCAGGTGAGGGTCTCGGGCTCAGTGCGGGATTACAACAGCACAGAAAAATGTCCAGAAGGCAACAACAACATTCAGACCAGTATCAGCTTCCAGTGTGGAAAGACCTTGGTAAGACTCACCAGAAATGCACTGCACAGTTTGAGAGCTGCACTAAAAAAGAGAGACAGCCCTACTGGAACACATAGAAAATTTGAACAATTGAATTCTTTAGTTCCTCTGTGTCAGTAAACACCTCCTCCACACGGAGTATGTCAGCAGCTGCAGTCCTCTGCTGAGCTACAGTTCTGCTGTGCAATCAACTCTGCTCATAGCTTAGTGCAATTCATGTTATATACTTGTGAAAGGTAAAAAAATATCCTCTATGCTGCAGTCACCTTTCAAAAGCTACTCCTGAGTTGACATCCTTCTCTTTATTCTCACCCGAGACCAGGTTTTGCATTTATGAGCTGAGTCAGTCACTGCTTAGTAATGGAATTTGGCCAGCTGTTATGCATTGGGGCGGCAATACCGGGCTTGTGTGTGTGTGTGTGGCATCAAGTGGCACAGGGGATGTTGCGCAGATAGAAGGAAGAATAGATTCCATAACAGCATCATTCTGGCTGCAAATGACCCGCAGCCAGTTAAGAAGGTGGAACAAAAAAGGAGCGAGCTTCTAAACCAGGGCAATGGTCCACATAAACCAAAGTCCAGCATGAACTGCTTTACGAAACAGAATAAATGGATGAGCCATGACAAAGGGGAAGTAGCACTGGCCTAATGCTGTGACTTAGTTTAGTTTAACTTTTCTTCAACTACAGTGCTGAGAAAAACTCTTTAATATGTTATGTTTTAATTTGTAAAATGAGTATGAGTTTAAGGCCATAACCGGGGTCCGGAATCTCCTTCTATCACACTGTGTATACTGTGTTAAACAGGTTGCGATAGCACTGTTCTGTTGATGCTTGAGAGTTTGAACATGCAAAACTGGTGCAAAATAATTGAAATAGGAAATGCTACGGCATGAAGTTTCACATGCAATTTCATGCTTGTGTAATACTGAGGAAATGTGAATGTGCTTTCCTGTTTAATGCAGCTATTTGCATTTAGTGTGTTATGACTTGCAAAAAAGTTTGATTGACTTTGCTGATGTGTTGGAAGCGAAATGAAGTTTGAACACCTGAGTTTGGCCTGAGTGAGCTGAAATTATTGGTGAGGGTTTTCATTTACTGAAAGACATTCAAAACACTGTTTGCTGAACTCTATCTGTCAGCTGCAGATAAAGTCGTGCTGTAATTGGAAACAGCGTGGAACAATGGCAGTAAGCCGCTATATATTTCTTCTCTTGTGAGTCAATCGTGTGTGAGTGTGGTTTTCAGGGGGTTGGCGGAGTGGGGGGTTGACACTGACATACCTATACGTCGTTTCCTGTTGAGGTTACTGTTTCTAAAGAAGATGACATCGGATGTTGAGAAAGGAAAGTGACTCTTGTGAATCCAGACAATAACTCTGATGCAGATAATACCGTGAAAGGCAGATGATCTGCAACCGCAGCCCCAGCAGAAATGTCACATTATCAGCATTTACAGGCATAATCTTTCTATTCTTAAGTTGTTTGATACATTGTTAAATCTGTAATAATAGATATTTTTGGAGGATTTTTTCCTAGTAATCATTTTCACAGCTGACTTTTATTCAAAGTTTACCACATGGATTGTTTGAATACATATTTATTTGCTAGCAGTTGTCTGTCCTCTAATACCAAAGATCAACTTTTTAATGCGTCTTGTCAACACTAAACGTAACACTAAAAAGTAACGTCTTCATAGTGTGTGTGTGTGGAAAACTCAATGAACGGGGATTTAAAAAATGCCTCATGAGAAACAAATGGAGCCGAATTTGGCAAGTGATGTATTTCCAGAATGAGCTGGTACAATAATACAGCTACAGAATAACAAGCCCCCCTTTGCTCAGTAAGTGTTCTTTAAAGGTCTTGAGTGAGCACTGATAACTCGAGCTCTCCAGCAGCAGCACGTTCTGGCCATTTGTGCAGAAGGTTGGAGGCTTTTACGAGTTAGATCTGAACCCGTGGGAGTGTATGATTAATACCAAAGCGGTCCATGTAGCAAACGTCCCTTTACTGTGATAACCCATATCATCGCCGTGTATGTATAGGATGTTTTGTGTTCCAGGACAGCTGCTGGTTACGTAGTCACCCCCACCGTCGTGAATGCACACGCTTTAATCATGTCCTTGTGTTTGTTTGCTGCAGGGCACCCCAGAGTTTGTGGCTGTGTCTCAGTGTGTGCACTACTTTGAGTGGAAGACCTACGCCGCCTGCAAAAAAGACAAATTCAAGCCATACAAAGAGGTATGCTGTGGTCCGACATCTGACGAGCAGACTGACTCACCGATGACACTGTTTTATGAGTTTCAGAAAAAGGAAAATAGCCAAGGTGGTGTGATATTTGATAGACGTTTAAGAGGAAATGGAAAGTTATCCTCCCACTCGTGTTAGTTTAGAGACCATCATATGCTAACAGAGTGGCGCTTATTATGGAATAATTGAAAGAAAGCGTGAAATGATTTAAACATGCTCCCAGATAATCATTGCAACAAAGCGTCTGACTCACCCATCTGTAAAACACATTAATCTGTTGCATGTTGTTTTATTAAATTGGGTATTAGGTATGATTTCATGATTTTAAACAGTCGAGAGCTAATTTATTACATTATTAATTATTAGCCATTATTATTATTATTAATTAATTTATGACTTATTCGCGTCACATTGGATTTTTGATGCATGCACATTAATCGACAGTCTGTCTGTCTTTTAGTGAGTGTTTCCTTTTTTTGAACGTCCTCTATAAAAACCGTTTACAATAAATAAACGAGCGTATTCTACGAACCCTCAGGTGCCCTGCTACGTCTTTGACTCAGATGGGAAGAAGCACGATCTCAACCCGCTCATCAGAGTGAACGGTGGCTACCTGGTGGACGACGGCGATGACAGCATTGACTTTTACATCAACATCTGCCGCAGTCTCAGTGAGTACCTGAGGGAAGGCGCAGAAATGATCTATAAATGAGACGTCTTAGTATATGGATATTGGATTCTAATTTATATTATGATTTGTGTATTATTTTTAAATGGACCCAAAGTCATAGATATTTTAATGAGAGACTGCAGAATCATTAGATTCTTCTGTATTATAAGTTACGTTTGTAATTAAAAGGACATGTGTACCCACCATTAGGAAATGGTAGCAGCCATGGTTCCACTCTGGTGGCTTATCCACTGCTCCTAGATTCTGTATTGTCTGTGCTTTCAGTTCATCTCAAATCGATGTCCTGCTAATACACAAGTGTTCTTTTCTTTTCAACCTTCCCATATCTTTCCTTGCCATCTCTCAGACAGTCCAGACATATCCTGTCCAGAGGGCTCTGCTGCTTGTCTCATCACCAGAGGGCAGTCGTACAACATGGGTGTTCCTACCAGCCGTCTCGAGCTGTTGTCCAATGACAGGTACCGTTTTTAGGAAACGACAAAGGCCTCATCTGTCATCCGACCTTCCATCTGTTGAATTTGATCAGGGAATATTCGGCAGGTGGCTGTCTGTTTGCTGCTGTGGGTTTACATTCACGGCAGGAGAGGTTTATGATTGTCAGGATGTTGATTTACTGGTGGGCTTTAAGACTGCTTTGTGGGATTTATCTAAGAAATCCTTCCAATAAATAATTAACTGAATCTGTTTCTTGTCTTCTCTCCTCAAGACTTCAGTTAAAGTATGAAGCCAGCAACGATTCGTCTCCCCCGGACATGTGTAACGGACACTCTCCTGCCGTCACAATCACGTTTACTTGTCCATCTAGCAGACATTTGGTAGGTTACAGACAAAGGTGTTGGATCCCTTTCACCAGGTTTTCTCCAAAATAACTGACAAATTTCATAAAAGACTAAAAAATAAAGGAATAAATTAATAAAAATGTGACTGAAGTATCAGCCTAACAATCAGATCTATAACACATTAGTTTTATCTCCTTTATTTAATTTGGTAGGTTTTAAGTTGTATTAGAGAAAGTAATATTTATAAATTTAATACACGTCTGAGCAAACCCTCTTACGTTAAATGGATTTTTGGTTTAACAGGGCAGCACTCCTAAGATGACAGCCAAGACCAACTGTCGGTACGAAGTGGACTGGGTGACTGAATACGCTTGTCACCGAGACTATCTGGAGAGCCATACCTGCAAGCTGACCAGTGAACAGCATGACATCTCCATAGACCTGACGCCGCTTACCTTGAGCTGTAAGTATTAGTAGCTGTAAAGGGACCCAGGAGTCCAGCACCTGAGGCTGGCCTGTGAGGGCTGCTGGTTGAACTTGGACAAAGCTGTGCTCCTCTGCTTTATTACATTTTAACTTCCAAGTTTTCCTGACTCATTGTTTTCTTTTTTTGAACCTCTGTTGGAGGAAGTAACCCGATGAGTAAGCTGCAGTGACCTTCCTGTCTTCTGTCAGCTCATTGTTAGTAGTTGAAATAGGCTTATACGTATGCTGAACAGAACGAGCTGCCTACAGGGAAGCACAGTGGTGGCTCCGGTTTTTTTTTTTTTTTGGTTTTCATTGGAAACATGAAGCACCGAGAAGGCAGGATGGATTCATTTAAGGATTAGGACACCCAGGGAAAAAATGTCACCGTGTGTGTGAGCTGAAGCTTGGGCGTCGTTGTACCTCTTGACAGGACAGTGATGGGCTTGGTTGCAGAAGAACTCCTGGAAGATACGAGAAATCTGTAATGAGATTTAAAGAAGGTGGCTGCAGTGTGCAAACCCAGGATTATTAGTGAACTCTGGGCTTATAGCCCATAAGGAGTGTGCTTAGATTCCTCAGGACCACGGCCAGAAGCTGGTGTCATCATCTCTACAAAGCAGTAGAAGATGCTTGTCATAATGATTTGATAGCAACTGTAAAGTAAAATATTGATCATTAATCACTGGACCAATTTGTCACCCTAAACACTCATTGTGTGTGTGTGTGTGTGTGTGTGTGTGTGTGTGTGTGTGTGTGTGTGTGTGTGTGTGTGTGTGTGTGTGTGTGTGTGTGTGTGTGTGTGTGTGTGTGTGTGTGTGTGTGTGTGTGTGTGTGTGTGTGTGTGTGTGTGTGTGTGTGTGTGTGTGTGTGTGTGTGTGTGTGTGTGTGTGTGTGTGTGTGTGTGTGTGTGTGTGTGTGTGTGTGTGTAGCGCCACATCATTCATACTATGTACAATCCAGTAGTGGAGCAGAAAGCTACGACTATTACCTGAACGTGTGCGGACACATCCTCACAGACGAATGTGGCAAGGATCCCTTTATATCATCCTGCCAGTTGAAGAAGAGCAAAGAAGTGACGAAGGTTGCTGGAAGATACCAGAACCAGACATTACGGTAATGTTTGCCAGTGTGGGCGTTTGTGTTTGTGTGTGTCAGTTGGTTGTTCTGTCTTCAGAGTTCATCCTAAACCGTTAATTTAAATCTCTCTTTCCTTTTTTCACCTCTGCAGTTATTCAGATGGCGATTTGACTCTGATCTACCCAGATGGAGACAGATGTTCCACTGGCTTCCAGAGAATGACCATCATCAACTTTGAATGCAACAAGAATGCATGTGAGATCATAATAACACAAATGTCTCCCTGTTTTGATTGAAATGTCCCAGACTAAACTGTAAGAGTTTGGAACATTCTCTACATTTGGCGTCATCTGACAGTAAAATTAGAGTTTCACAAGTTCATCTGGTGGAAGGTGGGGAATGGAAAAAGAAGAGGTGAAGTGGGGTGATGCATGTAGTAAGATTTAAATTGTTCTTTATATTAGGAAATGAGTCAGTTAAGTCAAAATATTTTTTAAGTTCTCCTTTTCTTTTTTGCATTTTGATTTTTTTCCCGTTTTAAGCTTCGCATCAAATGGTTTCACCCACCTTCATGTCTAATTTAATAATTCCTCCTTTGTCATTCACCGATCCCTTTGTCAATCTGGATCATTTCCAAGTATTTATTCAGAATTGTCGGAAAGTTGAAATCACATCATCATTTTGTTTCATTGTCTTGTGGTGGTTTCTGCAGCCGATGGCGGGCGGGGAAATCCAGTGTTTGCAGGGGAGACGGACTGCACCTATTACTTTAACTGGGAGACGGCCTTCGCGTGCTTCAAAGAGAAGGAAGACGTCCTGTGTCGCACTAGAGATGGCAAAAAACACTATGACCTTTCACCTCTCACAAGATATCCAGGTAAGTTCAATAGCTCAGTTTATCGCATCACAAAAACCCCGTGGTAGTCAGCTTTGATATTATTGATTACCAAGAAATCACTACTATTATTAAACTTTACTTATTTCCACTGAGGGCTACACTGACTTTGCTGATATGCATTACACTAGGCGTCATATGCCCCTAATTAAATTAAATACACATCTAATAAAATCGCTTTAGGTTATGTATTCATTGTCTAATTAATGAACACTAGCTTAATTTGAAAAATAGCTTGATAAAAAAAATTAAAGTTACATACGTGAAACTCATACTAATGTGTACGTCACACTGACTAACAAATTCCAACAATCTGATTAGAATTTCAAAACCTGCTTGATAATCATAATGTTTTTATGTTTCCAGCATCATAATCTGTGGGTATAATGTATATATATACTACTTATGACTAATTTGCTAATTGGTTTTATTTGCTAGAAAGAAATGCTAACCAATATTTTAAATTCTCACATTTGAAAAATCTTGTTTTCCTCTAACAAGCAGTAGATTATGTCCTGTTTCACTCAAGGCCGATTTATTCTTCTCCGTCGATGTGTGACCGTTACGACTTGCCAAAAAAGGAAATTTTAAGAAAAGGAAAATTACAAAAATCTGTGTTCGATAGCACGCCATACTTCACACGGGACACAAACTATAACTGATTTCACAATTTACTATTTGGTGAAATGGCCACTCCTGTAATATATTCATAGATTTATTTGATGACAACAACGGACAGGATGTTGTAGTTCACTACGTCAGTCAAATACATCACATCTTTGACTGAGCAAAGACTGCAAAAAACAAGGGAACTCCACAGCCTTCACACATTGTCATGGTATTTTTGTGCTTTCTACTTGTGTGAACGTTAGTTCAGTAATCCACAGCTCAGCAGACGTCTGGAAGAAGTTCATCAGTTGCAGTTTATCCTTGAACTGCGCGTTTGCCTTCACAGACGCTGAATGTTGTGAATTGTACAACTCAAGTGCTTTCGGATTGTTTCTTCGTTTTCAGATAATTGAGACTTGTTAAGCGCGTTAAACTGCCCTCTTGCGGGCACCCTCTCATGTCTGCCGTTCAAGTATAAAAGGAGCACATGGACAAACGTATCTGGGCGCAGGTGTGCGTCGCCGTTTACTTGCATTGAGGGAGACGTGTAATTCGGCCTTCGCCGTTTGACTTCCTCTGTAGTCCTTGTTTGTATTAAACCTTAAACTTGCCTTCCTCTCTCTCTTTGTGTGTTGCTTCAGGAACCGATGCCAGCGAGAACTGGAAGGTGGTGGATGCTAACTCTCCTACGCCAGACACGCGTTTCTACCTGAACGTGTGCCACAAAGTCATCCAGACGGGAGGTGCTGATGGCTGCCCAGTGAACGCCTCCATTTGTGCTGTCGGTAAGAGTCTTCACAAGCATGTGGTTATAACACGTTAATGGAATTGCATCTGTGCACAGCGAACAAAATAATTTTTATTACAGCGTAGTTTACTGATGGTCTCTCTGCTTCAGATAAGAATAACCGTGCCATCAGCCTGGGCAGCTTCCTCTCATCTCCCCAGATTATTAAACTGGGAGGTGACATCAGGCTGGTTTACACCGATGGAAGTTTTTGCAGCCCCAGAAAGACAAAGATCCAAACTATCCTGACCCTCAAGTGCAAACCAGGTGGGTTGAAAAACATACAAACGTTTAAACATGACGGTTACATGACATTTTGCTTGAATACTATTGTGCTTCCTGTTTTTCTCAGTTTGTGCTCAGTTTTGATCTTGCTACACTTTCAGACATGGAATTCATGCGGTCTCCTCCTGCTGTTTCCTTGCTTTTTCCCCTGCTCGTTTTCTTGCAGGCGAACTTGAGAGAGCTCCTATCCTTCGTAGCATTTCGTCCGAAGGATGTTTGTACGAGTTGGAGTGGTTCACTGCAGCTGCGTGCGTCCTCTCAAAGACACAGGGAGAGGACTGTAAGGTGAAGGACCCTCAGGCTGGTACGTCAGTTGCATCAAATCATTGTCTGACTCGTGACATATACTGAAGACGAAGTGAGAATTACGTAAAACTCTTGGAAAAGCACAACCCCTGATTAAGCGCTGTTGTTCCACAGGGTTCTCGTTTGACTTGTCACCTCTCACCAAAGCAAAAGGTGAATTCTACAATCTGACCAATGGGAAGTATGACTACTACATCAATGTCTGTGGTCATGTCAAAGTTGCCAACTGTCCTGAAAAGGCTGGAGCGTGCCAGGTCGAAACCAGGTCGGGAGCGCTAACACACTTCATAAATCAAAAACAAATGTTAATTTGGCCATAACCTACACTACATATACAAGACCATATTTTAAAAAAATCTGTATTGCCAGATACAACTCATTGTTTAAAATGTCAATAAAACTAAAATGTATGTTTTGAACTTCAAGCAATAAGTACAGCCTGTTGTAAATGAGAGGTTTACTGAACATTAACCAGAGTTTTAGGAAAATTGAGAGCCACACATTCAATCTCAGTACAAAATTATATGAACTGTCGAAATATTGAAAGCTTTGTCTAATTGTATTATTTCCTTCCCTTGGATGATATGATGACTTAAGCCAGGAGCTGTTTTTTATTATCCTGCATCATATATGCATTTAATCTTCAGCGCTTGGAGTCTCGGAGAAGCAAACTCCCGTTTGTCCTACTACGATGGTCTTATCCAGCTGACTTACAGTAACGGCTCCCAGTACAACAACGACGAACACACCCACAGATCCACAGTCATCTCCTTCCTCTGTGACCCAGAAGCTGGACATGGAAAACCGGAATTCCAGGTGAACTTTCTCTTCTTCCTCTTGGCATATTGACACTGTACACGGCTCTGTTACTGTACCTTTGAAGGTTCGTACACATTCTTTGTACATCCCTAAATTCATTGTGTTTTTGCCAGGTTGAGGACCAGTACACATATAACTTTCGCTGGTATACATCCTATGCATGTCCTGAACGGCCTCACGAGTGTTTAGTGACAGACCCCAAGACTTTTGAACAGTATGATTTATCCAGGTAATCCCATAATTGAGCTATTATAGATGCTTTCAAGGCATCCACAAAACACGTATACACACGCGTCCAAATATTCACAAAAAGAGCGAAACCACCTTCTATAACCAGCCTACTACTTCCTCCTTTTTTCCTTGTTATCCTTGTTGCCTCCAGTTTGTCCCGCTCCACCAGTACAGGAAACTGGCAGGTAATGGATTCATCTGACAGCGCAAACCCAAAGAAATACTTCATCAACGTGTGCCGGCCTATCATCCCTGTAGTGGGCTGCGATCGCCATGCGTCTGTCTGCCAGATGTCGTACAGAACTGAGAAGGTCCGTAACACTTTAGCACATTGACAGCTAGGACCGAGACCCAGTCGGAGTAGTTGTCGCTGACTCACTTTATTGCAGATCAGTAGTCATATGAAAACCCCAGTTTAGCACACGCTGTGTGTTTCTGCTCATACTTTAGTAACTTCACCCCATCACAACATCCTACTTTGCTCGTCCCTCCTATTGCGTCCTTTTTTCTTTTTTTTTTTTTGAGATCTGACTTGTGGGCTCCTCAGCTGATAAGTCCAATCCCCAATAATTAGGTTCCAGTGCTAGTGCAGAATGCTGCGACTTACCAAAAGAACAACTCAGTTGTAGCTTACTGAGAAATGTACTAAGATCATTTTTACATAAATTTAAGAGCTGGTCGTTAAAGACCCATTGTATGAAGACCGAAAACACAACTTTTGTGTTTTTTTTTTTTCTTTCAATACAGAAGCACGGAAGTGCACAAAATCCTCTTGTGCTGCTTTTAGGTGATTTTTATAATTATGGGATTAGTGTAAACATCTTAATGACAACTGTAAATGCAGAGAATAAGTCACTTTGATATTCAGTGTCCGTTTCCTCTCGTCAGGGCTCTGTGAAAGAATATGTATCAGTTAGTAACATGGGTGTCTCAAAGCGACAGCCGATAATAGAGCAACAGAACCGGCTGCTGCTGGAGTTCACCGACGGGTCCATATGCACAGAAGATGGCCAAAATTACACATCCACCACACGCATCCACCTTGTATGTGCCAGCGCAAGTGTGGTAAGTGAAGACAGTTTAGATGTTAACGCGGATCATTTTGCATGTGTCTGAAGCCTAATTCTGTATTTTTGTCCCACGCTGTTCAGTCTATGAGGCCACAGTTCCTCTCGTACCAGAACTGCACTGCCAACATCAAATGGGTGACGAGAGCCGCTTGTGTCATCACCACAATCCAGAATAATGTGAGTTATGACATGACAACACAGCTGCACTCACAGAATCAGCATTCATGTTGCCAAGTGGTAAAAATAATTAAAAAACATATTTTAAAAAAATGACTGTGTGTGTGTGTCTTAGAGCTGTGCTGTGGTGGACCCCAACACTGGCTTTGAGTTCAACCTTCAGCTTTTGGCTTCAAAGACTGGATACAAGACAACTGGAAATGGAAAGGACTTCCTGGTAAGACAGATCTCGTGGTTTAAATAGAATACGTTTAAAATAGTGGAAGGTGTCTGTCAGAGACTAGCTTGAGTTCAAGTCCATAAGTAAAAGCAAGGCAAAGCAGTTAATATTTATACAGTTTATGTATATATCTAGAACTAAATATGTCTGTGTGTGTGGATAGATGCATAGAAAAGAGGGTGAGACTGATATATCTCCAAATAGTTTCAGATTAAATTTCAGTTGATTGACATACTAAGTGACCAATACTTTCAGCGCTAAAAAAGCTTGTACTTTACTTGTTTTTTTTTATTGGTAATGTAACTGTAGAGTTGCTATTATCAACTTTGGATACTAATATTGTGTGTGTACATAATTCAAACGAAAACCCAAACCTTCCACCCTCCAGGTAAATATTTGCTCAGAAATAGAACAATGTGGTCCCGGAATGGCTGGCTGTGAGCTGGAAGACGGGCATCCATCTAGCCCGGTGGGGGTGGAGAAGAATGTCCAGTACTCCACTGATGGCTTGCTTAAGTTAACATATAAGGGACCTCTTGACAGGCCCACAGGTAATAACCATAAAACCAGTTTAGTGGAGAAAAAGATGCTTTGTACTGGTTACAATGTCTGTTGTCTGAAAATGTCACAGGCCAAGACAATTCAATAGGTTTCTTCATGATTCACTCTGATGATTGTAATGATTTCAGCTGATTATAATTCAGTAGTAAAGAATTCAATATAGTTGATTAATAACAAAACATAACAGAATTTATTCCATTTCTTTAAATGAAAAATGTCTCTCTCATTAGCAACTCGGGACACCTTCACCATTAATTTTGTGTGTGATCCAAGTTCTTACCCTGGTTCCCTAAAACTTGTGCAAGAGGACATGAGATCTCTGGCCACCCATGTGGTCCACGATGTCCTCTTTGACTTCCCCACTGCTTTGGCCTGCCCCCCTGCACCAGTGGACTGCGAGTTCGGTGGTAGGGAAACACACACACACACACACACAGGTTAGGTGTTGGAGACAGTGTATGCAGCAAACTTCAGGTGTCCAGTATCTGCAGAATAAACAGTTGTTTATGAGAAGATTTTTTTTTGTGTTGCATTGATGGTTAGATGTCATTAACATTAATCGGCTGACAACAGCGAGCGCTAACCCGAGACAAAACCGTTCCCTCTTCTTTCATGTGTTCATATCTTTTTGTGGTATTTCTAGATGACCAAGGTAATAAGTATGATCTGAGTCCCCTGATCAGGAATGGAGATGACAGCCCCTGGATCGCCATAGATGCAGATTCAGGAAAATCACGCACCTTTTATATCAATGTCTGCAAACCCCTCCCACCATTGGACAACTGTCCAGGTCAGTTTGCTGGTCCAGGTTTCTTGAACCAGCCTATTCATGGGCAATAGAAATAAAACATAAATAGATCAATTAAGTGCAAATGAATTAGAACTGTCTATATAGTTTTCATGTCATCCTTTTACAAATTGTTCTGACAAAATCTTGAACTCGGGATGCATAATATGTAAAAAGTGACAAAATTTGTTGTTTTTTCACTTTCTTTTTAGTTGAAAAAACTATATCAGCATTTTTAGTTGAAGCAACATCCCAAAAGAAAATTTGTTGCTTACTTTTAGCAGATATGGTGGTAGCGTTTTTGGATTTGGACATCCAGTCAGATTAAACCAGGACTTCAAGGACTTCACTGCAGGACTTTGAATAAATAATCATCAGGCCAATTATTGGACCCATGTATCGAGTTTTAGCAAAGCATTGCTGTTTACTTCACTGGTCGTCACTTTGCTTAAATAGCAGAACCTTAATACATATCATGGTCCCAACTTTGACTCCTTGTTTTTTTGTTTTTGTGAAGTGTTATTTTACCAGGTTTCCAAGGTTACCGTAGGAATCATGATGGGAACAATGCGGATACTGCAGAGCAACATTATATTATAACAGAAGCCAAAAGAACTTCATAGTGGTGTTTTTTTCTGTCAGGCTGTGGTAACCTGTTATTTTCCTCTCTGTAGCGGGACCCTTGGGTGCTTGTGGGTTGATGGATGGGAGGAGTTACAACCTGGGGTATATCCAGTCCACCCCTCAGGTGGCAGAGGTTGGCTCCATCAGCATTGTGTATCAGAACGGGGAGCAGTGCAATCAGACTTCCCGGTATTCAACACGCATCATCTTCCACTGTGATGACAACCCAGTGAGTACGAGAGCTTCCAATGCAGTGCATGGTTTCCACGAGAGTTGTCAAAGTCACCATAAACTAATCACATCGGAACCGGAAAATATGATAGTCAGCGATGGTTTGGTTTTAGCACAGTGCCTCCATATAGCAGGATGCATTCCGGTACCGTATCCAAGTCTAGTGTCCTCATCCTGAAAGTGTTCACAAAAATGTGTCACGGAGAACACAACAGTCCAATTCTAAGGCTTCGCCCAGTTAAAGTCTCTGATATAGATGTCAGTGTTGGTTACTGGCACTGCTTCTTCCAAGCTTAGTATTTGAATATATTTTGAGCTCAACTACACCCAGGGACTATTGCCTATTCATGTAAATAAAGGCAACAATTTGCCCAAGATTCCAACGAACCAGAGGAATCACTAACAATCTTTAATTTTTTGTTAGGGCTCCCCAATGTTTGACCATACAGACGGCTGTGAATACGTCTTCATCTGGAGGACATCTGTGGCCTGCCCTGTCCAAACGTCTCAAGGTAAAAACGTTGTGACAGCCATAGATTACATTTAAAGCTCATGCTGTGGGATGAATTCTGCAGAAAGCAAAGTCATTTGAGGTGTGGGTTTGGAGATCAATAACTGCTGTGGTGATAGATGTTTATGTTCCAGTGTGCAGCTTAAGCCAGGGCTAACGTGAGACTGGCTCTCAGTCGTCCCTGCCCCTCCCAGCTCTCCCTCTCCCTGCGCTGGAACAGTTTTACTTCGCTTGTTTCACTCCACCACACTCTGCACAGGTCTTCAGGAAGTCAGACATTAGATCCAAGAGGGTCGCTCCAGTCCACGGTGTTGGAGCTTATTTTGGATAAAAATGTGAAAGCTTTAAATGCATTGTATGAGAGGATTAAGGACGTTTTAGATCTGTTACGGCCACCAGCTGTGTTACAAAAGAGACACCTCACTTTAACCTCACAGGTGATGACTGTCGGGTCCGTGACCCCAAGAGTGGTTACGAGCTCAACCTGAACTCCCTGAAGGGAAAGGATTACTCAGTCAGGAACGGCAAGTACACCTACCACCTGTCGGTCTGCGAGGGGCTCCACAAAGACGTTTGCACCCACAACGGTGGAAAATCCGTCTCCTCTTGCCAGACAGACGGAAAAAATCACAAAATTGCAGGTAGCGAACTCGTTGGTTATGCTGATCTTTGATATAAAATCTGTGTTGTTATTCTCGTAATATTGCAGCGTCTTTTTCTTAGTTTTCACACATGATTTTTATATATACACAGGAATCGCAAACCAGATTGTGAGCTATGTGGGAGACCAGCTGATCCTGAACTACACCAATGGAGAGACCTGTCATAAAATATACCAAAGATCCACAGAGATTCACTTCACCTGCAACCCTGACATAAATCCTGTGAGTTGTACACGTACAATGAGACCATCTCAGCACATTGAACAGCAGCAGGATGTCTTCAACATAAAACAATGAAAAATGCTCATTCATTACATTCGAATACGCTTGAAAGATAGAAGAGGAGAGGTCCTTCTTCCGAGGCGGAGAGAAATGCAGTAAAGGGAAGTGTGCAAAGTAGACCAACAGCCCGAAATATAAAATGGACAATCAGGACAAATATGAAGAATATGGATTTTTAGGATTTATACATTTAACTGAGTCCAGGTACCAGACAGACAGACACACAGACAGGTCTGATATCCTCTCATACACAAAGCCTTCAAAGCTGAAGCGACTGCACAAACACAACGGGGCAAAAGTCAAGCACAGCATTCATACAAAAAGCACAGACAAGGACGACATGCACGCACACGACGTCAGCATTAGTATCGATTCAACACTCCCTTCGCAGATGATTCTTCATATAAAGCACAGGAATAGAGCTCTCCAATGATGGCCACTTATTGTGTGTTTTTGTTACTGCACTTGTTAAGGGAGAACCAGAGTTTGTCAAAGAGACGTCCGACTGTACCTACATATTCACCTGGTCTACAGCTCTGGCCTGCGTCCCAGTCAAACCCACCAGCTGCTCCTACAAGTAACAATCTTTCTCCAACTCTCGTGTGTCTTTTTGACTCCGTTGCAGCAGTGAAATGAGGAAACTAAGATAGAATGACTCTGCTCCATTTTATTTTAACCCAGCGTTGATCTCCTCTTTCCTCAGTGACGGTCACGGCCGTTCGTATGACCTCTCCTCACTGGCCAGGCCCTCTAGCAACTGGCAAGTGGAGTCTTCAGACACAAAGAACACCTATTACATCAACGTCTGCAGGTCTCTGGTGCAGCAGCGAGGTCAGCGTGACAAAATGCTCAACTGGTGCCCGTATCTTCTGAGATTAGCCTTATTTTAAATTTTTTTTTAAAAGCTAGCATGATCTAAGAAAAAAAAACTGCAGCTGACAATTGTCACTGTATTATTTTTTTCATTGATACAATTTTTAAAAATGTACTTCCTGGGAAAAAGAATTTGATAAAAATGAATCATTTTTACCTGTATTTGACCCTCTGCTCTTCTGGTACTAGATTCGGAAGTGAAGTGTCCCTTCAGTGCTGCATCCTGTCTGAAAGTCGGAGATGAATATGTGAGCTTGGGGCAGGTAACGTCTGGACCTACATGGGAGGGAAACGTCCTGAAACTGGAGTACAAAAATGGCCAAGCCTGTCCTAACAGTACGCAAAACAGGAGCAGCGTCATCCGCTTCATGTGTGACAAAGACAGAGTGGTGAGGGAAACGTTCCATGGCGTATGATCCAGTCTGAGCAAAGCATAACGTTTCCTTGTTCAACTTGCTCAGTAAAATAATGTACTTAATATTGGTATTCTTTCTACAAATATGTATCTTTAAATTTTAATCTTACATATGAACTTTTTACCAAAATTCAAGATAACAACACAAGGAACAAACATTTGTATTTATTTTATTTTTAGGACTTTTATAGTTTTTAATGACTGCAAAACATTTTATATAAAGATGGCCACATTATAGCCCAAGCAAGACCAAGTCACCTTACATTTTCTGAAATTGAAATATTTACATAAATTATTATCAGTTATTATCAGTATTCACAAAAATGAATACACTGACTTGAGTTTAGATGTGATTCCCACAGTTTTATCACCGGCCCACGTGCAGCGCCATCGTGAACCGCAAGGGGTCCGTGGAACAAAAAGCATAACAAGCGTGTTCATCTGTTTTATTGTTATTAGCGTCACAAGCAAGGTTTCATCAATTTGTTTGGAAATATATATATATTCTCCAAACATCTACATCGAATTAACTACAGTACAGTAATCGTTCCCATTTTCACACATGCTTCATAAACAGGATAACAAACCAAATGGAGGGGATTTTTTTTCACCTTTGTTAGCATTTTCTTTAGTTTAAAATGTTTTTACACCAAGGCGTTCTTTTAAGGTCAACTGACACACATCTAATATTATTGATATGGATATTAAAGAATTGCCCATGTTTTTGTGAATAATAAATGTGGAAATGTGTGCCTAACCCACATCCAGGACTCTGGGCCAACTCAGATCGGTGTCTTAAGGAACTGTGTGTACACCTTCCTGTGGTCAACAGCTGCTGCCTGCCCTCTAAACAGCACCCAGCATGGCGACTGCAGGGTCACCAACCCTGCTACAGGTTGGACACTCGAAACATCTGCAGTTCTGAACTGTACAAACACAAATTTATCCTTTTAATTGAAAACAAAATGTTTTTACTGTCTGTAAGAAACTAGACTTAAGCTGAAAAAAAATGGTGGCAAAGCTCCTCCGTCGTTGTGATAGTCCATGTATGAGTAGAGCCACATTTGTATTTCCATAAAATGAGGCGTGTTGATGATCTCTCCCAGGACATTTGTTTGACCTGAACACCCTGAAAAAGGAAGGTGGTTACACAGTGTACGATCATCAGGACGACAGGAAGATGTTCCGCTTAAACATCTGTGGGAAAGTGAATGCTGGATGTAGCTCGGAAACAGGTATGCGCATGTCCCCAAGTCATCTTAGAGCTGTGTTTTTAATGAAATCATCCATTTATCGAGTGAAAAACATGCCTTGTTAATTCTATGCTCAAAAAGCAAGGAAAGAGGAATTTGAGTTGGTTAGTTAAAGACAGAATAACAGAGGTATTCTGCTCCTGCGGCATCTTTAGTCGTAGTGTGAGATGTTTCACAAAGACACTAGATTTTAAATTAGTTTACGCACAAGAGAAGCTTTGCAGGTGTGAAAGATATAATGTTTACTGAATAACTATAATTCATTTTCTATCCAGAACCGCAAAACGTGATAGACATATTTTCCCCCAGTTCTCTCCTGCTGAACTTTCATGTTGTGATAAGTTATGTAACGCTATGGACACGCTTTACCACTGTTTAACTGCAGCGCCAATAAGTAAAGGTTGCATAATAAGGAATTTGCAACCACTGTACTTTTCAGTTTACTGTTTTACCAAGTGTGTAGTACAGTAAATGAATGGGCGCTCAGACCACATCCCGAGCACCTGGATTACTATTCACAATACTCCATCAAAACGCACACTGATAGCCAACTAATGAGATGCATGTGCCAGATATGCCTTTATTAAAAGGTGCTTTAGTTTATGGGGCGATGGATAAAATGTTCAACAATGTTCCAATGTTGAAAAAATGATTAATCATTAAAAAGTGACTCCTGGGTTCTCAGATTAATTTCAGTCTAATCATTTGCTCCCTGGTCTAAACTTCCACTAAGTGTGAAATCGTTCTATGTAAGGAAATGGATGCACAGCTGGTAAAAGAGTGTGACACACTAATATTTGAGGAACGAGACATAGTTTTAAAACACTCTAACTGGCTACTTACATGCTAAGCCTCTGTGTCATTTCTGCGTGCGTTTGTCTTGTAGCTGTGTGCATTAAGGACACCACCACAGCTGTGAGTGGTGGACAGGTGAGCCAAAAACTCTCATACAAGGACCATATTGTTGAGCTGAGATATGAAGGTGGAAGTCCATGCCCAGCAAACCCCGACCGCCAACACAACACCATCATACACTTCATCTGCAGGTACTGCTGCTGCGTTTACCCTTTTACTGCACCATTGTAGTCAGAATATGATGTCATACGTTTATAAGTGAGTTAAGTGTATCTACATAAATTAGAAACAGCTTTGGTTGAACAATAAAAATCTGTATTTGTTATGGTCAGACAGCTGTAAACGCTGTTGCAGAACAGTTTCCATTCACAGTAGACGCGGTGTCAGTGTGCGTGTTTATAGTTAATGGCTTTGCGCTAGCTCGCTGTGGGAGGGCAACCGAATCTTCAGCAGCCACTTGAAATATCAATGCATCTGTGTTAACAGTAAAAAATATGTAATTATTTTCTGAATATTCATATTGTGTTGTTACAGGCCACCGATCATGGGCTCGGCACCCTCAGAGCCAGTCCTCATTGATTCAGACGCCAGTACCTGCACCCACTTTTTCTCTTTCCACACACCCCTGCTCTGTGAACAGCCTGTGAGTATGGTCCTATGATAAAAAAATAAATAAAATACGGTGAACGTCACGGTGCTAGAAGAGGGGGACATTGTGTTTCTAAGGGATGAAGTCTTGATCTTAACCCATGCAACCTATGAATATCTACGCACCTAACTTGGAGACAACACTAGATAACTGCCTCACGAATCCTGCAAAATAAAACCATCTAAACAGTCATACAGATTTTATTATCAGGGCCTTTGTTGCAGATATATTGGCTTTTTGCAACAGCAGCAAAAAAAATGTAGGCTACTGTAAAGAAGTGCAAGTTTTACATTAACAAGTTATTTCGATACATTCACACGGATAATGTGGCGCATTCCTTCACAAATTATCACTAAATTGGCTGTTTCACAGAGCAAATTGAATTGCAGCTGACCCACTACAATCAGCTTTGAGAGACTTCTCAAGGATAATAAGAGGAGGCTGGAATGCAGCATTTATTAGTGAAGGAGACGTGTGAGATTGTCTTAAGCTCGCTTGTTCCAAAATAAATCTGAAAACTCTGGTGCATATAGAAGAGCAAATATTAGAAGGAAATGCCAGTCACAGAGAGTAGTATTTCACTATGACGAGGTTTGAATTCCTCTACTTTGCTTCTGTGAAGCATATAAACTATTCCTGTTTGTGTCCTTTGACCAGCAACACGCTCCTTTTCTTTTTCTTTTTTTTTTTTTATATTTCAGGTCAAGTGCTCAGTGCAGAACAACACTTCTCTTATAGACCTGACTCCTCTGATTCATATCAATGGATATTACACAGCGACAAGTCAGTGAGCCCCGGTTCCACATCTGAACACGTTCAGTTTTCACCATGCTGGCCTGGAGCCACTAACAGAGAGCTTTTCTTTTCTCCCCAGATGAGGAAGTGGAGAAGGATGAAAAGTCATCAGACTTCTACATCAATGTCTGTCTGCCTCTAAACCCTATCCCTGGGGTCACCTGCCCCCCTGGAGCTGTTGTCTGTATAGATCCTGATGATGGACCACCCCAGGTGAGACACACTTTTACACTATTTACAGACAGACTAACTTTACGCTTCACTATGGTGTACTTTAACAACGGGCTGGGATGTTTGATCCACCCTGCTGTGCCCAGTCCTCCCTCCGCTCCAGATGTGCTGGTTTAGCGTCTGCTCTTTCGTTTTTCTGTAAGGATATTGGACGGACTACCAGTGGTCCTGAGATCAACAGTGCGACAGGCGATGTGTCCATCACGTACAACAGCCCCACTAAGTGTAAATCTGATCCTGCACAGAACTACACTTCAACCATCATCTTTACCTGCCAGAGAGGCATTGAGCTGGTCAGTCAGCACTTCTATGTCCTTTTAATGTAAGAATATTCATATACAAGGACTTTCTCACCATGCTTGATTTTGAACAAGTCCTTCACGCCTTTGTCCAGGGCTCTCCACAAATGCTAAAGCGGCAGGGTTGCGTCTATTTGTTTGAGTGGCCGACTCCTGTCGTCTGTTCCGATGCCACTCACACCAATGGCTGCAATCTCACGGACTCCCAGCTCCAGTTCACCTTTGACCTGTCGACCCTCTCTGGTGAAGTCCAGGTGCGCTCTATGACTTAATGTTCTGAAATTCTTTTGGACGTATTTCAGTATAGCTCAGTGGTTCCCACTAACCCGATTAATTGGCTCAATTAACTCATGCTAGCCCACCCCACCCAATTCAGTGACAGGACTTAAACTGATCACAGGCCAAACTGAAACTGTTGTCAGGTAACACAGGTTTTTTTTATGAAGCATGATATTGGATACATTCATATTAATTGGACAAATTCAGGTAGGATAAATAACTTGCACCCTAGTGCACCTGATAAATGCCTTTAATTTAAAATGGACTAAAAAACATTTTCCCCGAGCAGCAGGCCTTCAGGTCTGATGTGGGAAACACTGTAGCTGCACTGATTTGTCTATTAATACATAGGTCCGGGGATTTAATGAATCCCAAGCAGACAGCGCCCTCTGGGCTAGGAATTACGTCCTGTCGTTGTCTTTTAGGTACCGGGGTTGTCCAGCACCTACTACATCAATGTGTGCAAGTCTGTGGCAGAAGCAGGCTGTAAGAAGAGTGCAGTTTGCAAGGTGTCGGGGTCGGGTTCAGACAAGCAAGCTCTTTCATTTGGCATCAGAGCGGCCATGACAATGGACTTCAAACACGAAGAGCAGGCAGTACTGATGCACTATGGCGGGGGGGACACGTGTCCACCAGGTACGTCTGTTCAATGCCACAGTCTCATTCAATGTTTGAATGTCCTTCAGAAATGATGTTTTAAGGTACAAACAACACAACGTACGCACACAAGAAAAGACCCAACGGCAATTTAATCACTGAAGTAAAACAACAACAAAATGAGACTTTTCCTAGTCACATAAATCAAATATTTCGTTGAGATCTTGAGATTTGGAGTTAAATATAAATTAGACATTTTAACATAACATCAACTTTACATGATTCCATAAAATAATTGATTTTTAAAACAATTAAACAAAAGCTATGCATTTGTTTCTTTCTAGTGGCGAGTAACGGCGAGGTCTGTGTGTTCCCCTTCATTTACATGAAGAAATCGTACACAGAGTGCACCACTGAGGGAAGGACGGAGGGCAAGAAGTGGTGTTCCACCACAGCCAACTATGACACGGACAGGAAGTGGGGGTTCTGCGGTGAAGGTAAACGGTTATATTTGCTACAAGGATTAGTCACATAAAAACAGAGAGTGGGTGTGGCAGCTATTATTTTATTGCTTTGTGAATTATCTTGTCACCTCTTGACTTCATTCCCAAACCCCAGCTCCTTTCAAGGTGTGAACTTGACATAGAACAAAGTAGCGATAAAAATGAAAGACAATTATCCTCATGTCTTTGACTTTTGGCAACAAAGTTGCATATCCAGTTTCATCCCAGAAATGGGCTGAGCAGAAAGTTGTCGGACAGTTTTATAAACGGCAGCAATTGGTTTAAATTTGTTTTAGCTTCAAATATCACGTCTCTCGTTTTGTCACACTTTAGATTACTGCTGTTGTGTTGGAAGGGAGTTTGAAGAATAGATGTAAAACGCTCCCACGATCAGAAAGTGAAATCAAATGTAAATTAAGAATATTGTGATATGTTTCTACTTTTATAGGCTTAAGAAAATGGAGCCAAGCGCTTTAAAATATGAAAACTCCATTTTATCTCTCACTCACAACCTGTCTCTTTCTATTTTGCTTTCAGGCTCTGGTAAACGCCAGTCCTCCATTTTGTTCACCTGCGACCAGTCTGCAGGTCACGGATCCCCACAGCTACTCTCAGAGACAGCGGGGTGTTCGGCTACTTTCCAATGGAAGACCAATGCCATTTGTCCCCCGAGGAAGATGGAGTGTAAGCTGGTCAGTCAGCATCACACCTTTGACCTTCGACCCCTGTCCTCCCTCACAGAGCCGTGGAAGTTTAGACACCAAGGAGATTCGTAAGTTTGGTTTTAGTAATGCCAAGGTTCATATTAACATATTTATTATGTACGCTGCTGTTTTATCTTCAGACGTATTTGATGAACTGAAGTAAATGTGTTAGGAGTTTTTCATGTGGAAACACAGAATTGAATAATGGAGGCATATCTATACAAGCAGGCATTAGTCACACAGGTTTAAGAATTAAGAATGATGTGTCGTCCAGTCCACATAACTGTGTCTTTACCTCCTCAGATACTTCATCAACCTGTGTCAGGGCATCCACGGCGGTTTACCGGATTGTCCAGAAGGAGCAACTGTGTGTCGGCGCACAGCAGCAGGAAGGACCCAGACCCTGGGTCGGGTTTACACTCAGACAATGAGCCACGAGGGTAAGGAATCATGTCAAGATTTGGTGCTTTGGTGATCATATTAGTTTTTGAATTACTAGAATTCAAAGTCCGACACGTTGAAGAATTCATTGGCAAGACTTTTTTTTTTCTTAACTGGATGTTCTTTTAGATATTCCACAACTGCTCTTCCAGAAAAATGACTTTGTGCTTTGAGGTAGAAATACCCAAATAAAAAGCTGTAGTTGAGCGTGCAGTGTTATTTTTTTGTTTGAATCTCAACAATAAGCACAGCTGTGGGATTTTTTATTACTATTATTATTACTATTATTATTCATTCATCATCTCACACTATTTCTGTTCTATTGCAGGTGAAACGGTCTTTGTTAGTTATTCAGCAGGAGATGATGTCTGTGGTAACGGTGTGAAGGCCAAGACCATGATCCAGCTGAGCTGCAACGCCACAGTTGGAAAGCCAACACTGATCAGGTAACAGCGTTTAAAGTTTGCGTGTTCTAGCAAGACAGACATGTTTGGGGAAAAAGAAGATTTAACTGGCGTGTTGAACCAGACTGAACGGCAGCAATGACTGAATGAAACCAGGGCAATTCAAATGAGGCTGGAGACAAGGACATTCAACCAAGCAGAGCATTCACAAAAAGAAGGAGCACACACTTAGAAACGCCAGCAAGCCCAGAAGACCACGGCAACAATAGTAGTTAATGGCTGAGAGTCATTTCCTCAGGACATTTTTAAAAACATAAAATATATTTTACAACATTAGCAGCTAGAGGTCGGCCACATCAAGATGAAGAACAAACTAAGAGTTCGATGTCTCTGTGTTAAAATCAACGACTTCCCCACGGTAGAGTGGATTCACCACGAAATGTGAACCACTGGATCATCTCAAAACGAGTCCAGATCTGAGTTTGTACAAACCTAAATGACGACGATTGTTGCTGTTGAAGCGCTTACGTCCCTGAGTGTATAAGTATTACAGCCAATCTAAGCTGACATTCACTTACTCTTTAACTCAGCATTTCTAACTGGTAGTCGATTACAGAACACTGTGTTCGGGTTAAACTTTGACTCGTTAAATCATCGTTGAGCTGCATTACATAACGTTTCTCATCTATGAATGTCCCAGTGATAGTTTGCTGCAGCCAGCATGCAAGAAACGTTTTATACTGTAAAAGTATTTTTATTTCAGGAAAAACGAAAATAAGGTTAGTTTATCTGTATCTCTGTGCTATTGCTTTTGCTAATCCCAAACCAGTGTCTGCGGATTATATATGTTATATGAACTGCTAAACACCAAAGTCATGACTTGAACTGGCTTAGTTTGTGCAGTCTGCATCCACGCTAACGATGCATCGTAACTCTCTTCCTGTGAGCAGCATCAATGAGGCAACGTGTCAGTTTGTGATTGGCTGGGAGACTCGCTTGGCATGTGCTGTGACGCCACGCAACGTGACTATGATGAATGGGACGATACAGGTACCTGAAACTGGAGTCACCCTCAGCCTGGGAGCCCTCTACTTCAGGTAACGTGCGCTCCACCCGTCCACCCGTGTCCTCATCACGATCGCAGCAAACTCCAATGTCTCAAGTGATGTAGGAATGTGTCATTTATAGATGAACACAGGAAAATCGTCTGTGTAATCTTGACTTTATTCTGTATGTGCTTTGAGATGACTTTGTCGTAAATTAGCGCTACATAAAAAAAGAAAAGAAAACTATTCTTAATTGTGTTGTCATACACAAAAATTGTAGTAGGATCGGAACGAGATTAGGAGCAGTGTGAAAATGTTAAGCTAATGTGCAGTACTTCAGCTCGTCTCTTTGCAGTCAACGCAGCAGTTGGTCTGCGTCGGTGCTGCTGCCTTCACTCTTTCTTAGTTTGTCACAGCCCCAAAAAAAGTCATATTTTCTTCCCCTTAGCCACCATCAATCATCTGGAGACCTCCGTTCTAATGGCGACCGCTACATCTACCACATCCAGTTGTCCGGCATCACCGACAACTCCCTTACCAACTGTGTTGGTGCCAACATTTGCCAGGTCAAACTCAACGGATCATACAGACGCAAGATTGGCTTGTCCAGCAAAGCCAAGTACTTCATTAAAGGTAATTACTAAGCACTGCGAAGAGGTTCTAATAAAGGAAAATAAGGCCGGGAGACTAAAACGAGACCAGCGAACTTCAAATTCAACTCTCAACACGAAATGTCAAATGACACGAGTTTTGTTGTTTTTCCTTGGGTCATTAGAACCGTTGTCTTCATCATACGTTTTCTCCCTGGAAATTCTCAGTCATTTGTAATCTGGAAAATAAACAGTTACTGAAAGTCCTAATATACAAGCTTGTTAACAAACAATGTCATCGATTCGAGCTAGTCTGTGCACCACACAATCCCACGCGTTCACGTGCCAGTAATGCCATGCTCACAACCTCTCTACCTTCCCTCAGGGGGAGACCTGGATGTGACGGTGCCCTCTGAGTCACAGTGTGGCCGCGATAAAACCAAAATGGCGTCATCCACCATCGTGTTCCACTGTAACCCGTCAGCAGGCATAGGCATCCCCGAGTTTTGGCTGGAGACCGATGAGTGCCAGTATCTCTTCATGTGGCACACAGACGTTGTGTGTGGTCTGACGTGAGTAAAGATTGTGAGAAAACGTCTCAGATGTAGCTTTTACCTCGGCGTGCACGTCTGGTAAGTCGGCTTTCTGCGCTGTCTTACAGAACTGTCGATGCACAGTCAAGTGACGACAACAACTCGACACCTTTTACCAAGCGGAGCCATGCAGTTGGGTTTCTGTTGAGCATCCTGCTGGTGGGTCTGTCTCTCTTTCTGCTGGGGCTTTTGCTGCACAAGAGAGAGAGGAGGTGAGGCCGCAATATTTGACTCGGTTTTCCTTCTTTGTATTTAAAAAAGTATTTAAAAATAATTTGAATGTCTCAACGTCTGTCTTTCAGAGAGCTAGTCATGCAGAAGGTCACTGGCTGCTGTAGGAGAGGAAACCAAGTCTCCTATAAATACTCCAAGGTACGTTGATCACTTAAATGAACGAGGATGGTTTGTAGAATTTAGTCTGACATATTCTAATTTGCTTCTTGCTCACTTTTGTTTGCAATGATTCATCCAGAAAAATAAAACCTGTAAGATCAAATTGTTAGATACTGTGGGAGAATTTAGAGCGACCAAAATCTTGTCTATGTCTATGACGTGTATCAACGTGTCGGTAAATTCGTAGGTCAACATGGATGAAGAAGGGGGTGAAGAGGAGATGGAGTGGCTGATGGAGGAGCTCGAAGTGCCTCCGACATCCTCTTCCTCGTCCTCCCACCGGGGCAAGAGTAACCACGGCAACGGTCACATTACGACCAAGCCGGTGAACACAGACGGCCTGCGCTCGTTCTCTCTGGATGAGCAGGAAGACGACAGTGAGGACGAGGTGCTGAGCGTCCCAGGGGTGCGAGTGGTCAAGTCCTCTGGACTGTCCAGGCAGTCGGTGGCCCATCGCAGTGCCTTCCTGCAGGTGTGTACTGTGTCATCGCTAAATCATCGCAGTGTCCAACCATAAGCCTTTGTACAAATGCCATCAAACAATAATTTGAAGAACTCCTGAGAGGAGTTGGTCCTGGTCTGACTCGGGTGTCACGTGAAAATTTCAAGTTAAGCTGTCACCAAGGAAACCCGCTTTATAACAGCGGGCTGAGGGGGACAAGATTCAACAGAGTAGAACGACGACAGAATCTGGTTTTGTATTGGCTGGTGTGCGTGTCCCAGTGCTCACGGTAGTGTCTCATTTCAGGAGGAGAGTGACGAGGACCTGGTCGGCCTCCTGGACGAGTCCGACAGGAAGAGGAAGAGCAGCAGACCTCGCTCTTCAGGCCTTAACCACGGTAACAACACGACAGCCAACAGCAAACGGGATGAGGACGACAGTGACGAGGACCTGCTCAGGGTGTGATGTCACTTCCTCCTTATTCCCGCTGCACCATCCAATCTGAACTCTTCTCTCTCAGTGAATGTCTCCATGACGGCAACAACAGTGAAACACCAACAGCATATTGAAAGCAGAAACCTTTCTTCTCTTTCTGGGATTTATTTTTTTATTTATTTTTGGGGACTGCACCTTTACCTGCTGTACTCAGACTCTATCCAGTCCACCATCTACAGATCAACATTAGCACCTGGGTTTGTTATTTATTAATAGCTAATAATTAAAAATGTTCTTCAGGCCACCTTTGACTTCACCTTATTCCCTCTTCCTTTTTATTCCCTTTCATAATTCTGAATTGGAACATTTTGTTTCACTGTAGCTGCTTCACTCTTGCCACATTTATCTAATTTAGACCTAACCGGCCTGCTCACACTAGAAATCAACCAAAGAAGCACACGCCGCGTCTTTCTCAGTGAGCTGACTCTGCAGGGAGGCACATCAGAGACAAGACGCCAGTCTCCTTTTTTTACGTTGTTCTCTTCGAGTGTCTGGAAACGAAGCTGTGCCCTTAGTTTAGCACTTTATTTGAGCATTGCCTGATAATACTTCCTATATGTTTGCAGACGTGAAAACAGCTTTTGAGGTTGATTTGTGGTTTCCTTTTTAACGTCCATTGGCCCATTAGGACTGTATTTGATAACTGTGGTGACGTGCACAGCGAAGTAGCTCAGCAACGGGACGAAAGTGATTTTGCTATTAAAGAAAATAACTGTCTGTAGCAGTGAAGGCATCGGCTTGATATTTCATAAAGGGAATGAAGACCCAACTTTGTCCTTTTTTTTTTTTTTTACTGTCGCTATAAAAGCAGCTTTTTCTTTCCCCCGTTTGAAAAAAGTGTGATGCCTTCTGTTGATGAATTTCCTTAGTGTTTTCATCGATAAATCATGTCCGACGACAGATTGATTTTTGTCCTGTTTTAATTTAGAGACAGTGTACATAGATGATGTTCTACGATGTGGATGTTTTGTTTGTCGTCGTCTTCACCGGTGAATTGCTGATATATTTGTTTTTATGATTATTTAAATGGTTGTCTGAAATGAATATGTGTGCGTCTATAAAATAGAGATGGCCTTAAGTGTGAATGGATGGTCGCTGAGGACAGAAGTTGAAACTGAAGCCTGAGACATTAGTTTAGATCACGTTGGTCTTGACGTCTACCCCCCGCCCCCCCGTCACCACCACCAAAGCCATATTACTCCAGCCACTACTGGCATTAACGTGTGGAAGTTGGGAATTATTCTCTGCTTGCATGCTCGTGAACATTAAAGGCTCCATTTGGGTTTTCGGGTCTGTGATTGTAGCTGTTGCTGTGTCAAAAGTGAGATTTTAACTCCGTAAAGCCAAGTTTTTGCAGTGCAGAAATCAGCCTGTTTTAGCCAAATGCATGTGATAAGACAAAAGAAAGAAGTGAAGCATCTATCAAGAATGCAGGTACATTTAGCATTTTCAGCTCTAATAATTAAACCGTTGTTTTCACAGAGGAATGTGAGTAATGATTGAAGAGCCTGGGCAAAGTTACTTTTGGTGAAGTCTTGATTTTATTGCAGCGATGATCCTCCGCAGTATGAACTCAGAGTATTCCAGTGCATTTAACTCGAGCCTTGTTTCTACATTTCCCAACTAAAGTGAATCAGTTCTGCTTTTTGTTCTCACACTGAAATTTTTGGTGAATTTGCAAAAACTGTTTTAAATTTGGTAAAAATATATATATATATATCTGGTGTAGTGCTGAGTCCAAACGAATCCTTTCCAGCTCGTTCACACCTTTACATTCTGCAGTATTTTATCCTCTCAGGTGCGCAGCAGTTGACCCAATAATAAGAAATCCCTCGTTAACTGGGACTTAATTTGGTCATTGGACCTAGACTCTGTCGGGAATAGTAAGGTGACACTTTCAAATGTCTTTTTTCCCCAAACTTCGATCTAAAACCCCAAAATAGTGAGAAACGAGTTGTTTGGTAGTTTAAAAAAGCTCAAGGTCCAGTTTTTGGCTTTTCTGCTTTTAACTACTGATTGCACTTAAAAACAAAAACTACTGAGCGAGTTTCCCGCTGACGAGGACCATGAGATGCACTCTGTAAAAACACAGCGGACTTTCAGTTGTATGTTTGAGGAACTGCGAGTTGTCAGGTATTATCACAGCTGGAGTTGATTTAGGAGGGATTTGATTGGTTTCAGATTCACGAATGTGAAGATGTGGTTTTCTTAGTGTAAAATAATTATTGGGTTTTGTTTTTTTTTGCATTGTTGCTAGGTAATAAGACTTTTGCAGATGTTTTTCTTACCTTTTTAACCAGCCAAAAAACGGATAAATGAATCGTTAATGGAAATATTTAGTGGTTTTATCCCTAGGCCTCATCCATTTCCTCCCATTAGTAACTGTTATTTTGTCCGCGGGTTTGGATTCTATATCTCTCCGGTGAAACTGAGGTGCAGTTTTTGTGATCTTCTTCTCACGGGCGTAAAACGGGCTGAAAGAATTAAACTGTCCGTGGACTCAATAAATCACTCCAGACTAATGGTGAACGTACAACGCTGGGTTAGCACATACTGATCCATAGACATTCACTATCGCAAAGCGTCGATTGGTTATTACATTATGGACTAAAGGTAGATTCACTAGAAGTTTTCTTCGTATTAAAGCCACAGAAACTAAAGTATTAAAAAGACAAAACTGTCGTGTCGCTAAAGTGTTTCTCAATCCACAAAGATGGTTTCACCATTCAGGGTATTTCTACTGAATTTCTACTAGTTGAACTAGCATCTGGAAACGTCACTGTTTTCTACGGACGACTTTGGATTGTGCCATAGTATCCGAGTGGAATTTAACGGAATCAAATAAGAAGCCGCGTCATCTTCCCTCCTCTGTTTTTGTTAAATGTGTCTCTGCGATGGGAAAGGTCAAACGAAATCAAAGGTTTATTCACAACTTGCACTAAAAAGCCACTTATCATTCATCTGTTAATCTCGTGGAGAAAAACAATATCAGAAAATTACTGAAATAATTGCTGTGTGAAGTACTTTTGGTTGATTAGTGACTCATTATTCTAAATCCTGCAAAAGTTAAAATTAAATCAAATTCTTTGTTTGTTCCACGTTAAACACATTCATTCAGCGTGTGACGTTATCCTTGTGAAATAGTTTTTACTTTACAATCCAGGCCCCGTTAGGACGAGGTTTGGACCGGAATAAAAGCATTTATTTGTATTTGACAAACGTCCCACCTCGTCTCCTGTGAGGAGACAGTAGCATCCCTCATCACAAACATACAGATTGTTCCATTTATTATGTGACGTCCATTTTCCACTGTTGCATAAAATCTGTTTCTGTTGTATTTGGCAGCAAAGTTTGTGTGTGCGTGGTGCTCAGGTGAACCATGCACTCTTGTGCTTTTTTTTTTTTTTTTTTTTTGGTTGGTTATTGTCCATAGTCGAGCAAAGAGCCAGAAACTAACTTTCGATTTCAATTTGAGATTAGAGTTAAGTTGAGAACAGACGACAGACAGCAATGTTTAAAAAAAAAAAAAAAAAAAAAGCACAAGACGGTTTCTGTGATGATTTGGTACTATGGGAGATCATTATTATGTCTCCTAATGTTTTTCAGCTCTTTGCCTGTTTTCCTATTTAAAAAATTGATTGATGTAAAGAATAAATTGCATTATTTGAATAAATAAGAGGTCCACTGTTTGATATTGTTGTGTTTTACTGAAAAAATGCCTTATTCTTAATAATTATTATAATTACAATAATTATTCAAATATTAGAAAACTAATGTAGCTTGTCTTTTGGTTATGAAAGTTTGAAAACATTTCATCCATTTAGTGAACACAGGGCTATATAAGAACACATTTTACAAAAATGCCCAAAATGACACAAGGATGAACTGAATAGATTTGTCTCGGTTCAAAGCTCATGTTCATCTGTTCTTGTGAATGCGATACCTCTGGAATAGTTTGACACATTTTCTGCAAACATTCACCCGGTGTAAGAATGAGTGCTCGTCTGTCTCCGTCTGTCGGCTATTTTTGCTCTGTGTGTTTGACAGGAAACTTTCAAACCTCTGACTTCTTGGGTCAGGTGCTCCCTTTCCGTAATCCAATTATAAGGCAGAAAACAGAATAATATGACTAAGGTTTCATTTTTGTTTCGGTATTTTTTAATACTAGAATTATTAATCTGTTGTCTTATTGTGAATAAAAGGAAAATGGGATTTCCCTTATTTGTCTCAAATTAGAAAAGGAAAAGAACATTCCCCACTTTTCATGTCAGCATCATCTGTTTGTTTGGGGAGAGTGTGGACGGCCAAGCAGCTGGCCGACTCACGCTGGTGGCTCCTGACGCAGCTGCAGCGGGGACTCTCTACAGGAATGTGCAGTACGAGCGAGTGAGATCTTAAGCCTTCACGTCCCACATGCAAGTAGAAGCAGAAATTATAAGGACCCCCCCCGACCCTGCCAAGTCTGATAAGTCTTTATTAGCAGTGCCAGTGAGGTTTCCTTTCCCTAGCAAAGAAAAAATGACTTTAAATAATTACGTTGCCCTTTTCCCTTCACAGTTGAACTCGTCTTGCATAATCAACAGATTCCCAGAAACAACTTGCTTCACTGCACTTCCTGCAGAGCATCAGTGTTTCTCCGTGAACCTTTGCTCCTGCTCGACCTTTTAAAAACCCCAAATGTGAAGCAATAATTTGTCAGTCTGGGCAGGAAAGTGAGACAGAGCGCACGCACCGGGGAAGGCTGCAGACATTTACTGTGAGACTCGTCCCAGCTACAAGACGGACACGCTCCAACCATGACCACTTTTGACGATGTCTTGGAAGAAGCCGGGAAGTTCGGCCACTTTCAGAAGCGCATCTTCGCCCTGCTCTGCGTGTCATCCTTACCTTTTGCAGGCGCGTACGTTGGCATCGTCTTCCAGGGTTTCACCCCCGATCACTGGTGTCGGGACCCTGAGGCTGCAGAATGGAGGCACATATGCGACTGGAGCCTGGCAGACAGTCGCAAGCTGACGGCGCCTTTGATCAACAGCTCCGGAGTCCTGCAGCGCAGCAGCTGTGAGCAGTACGCAGTGGACTGGAACAGCACGACTTTCACCTGTGACCCTGAAGAACTGGACTTCAGCAAAACTCCCACAACTGCCTGCAAAGCCGGCTGGGAGTACGACTACGAGGGAAGAATGTCCTTTGTGACTGAAGTTAGTGACAAGATGGGACGATACATCTCAGAAAAATCACAAACATGAAAACTGTCTAACATCTGTCTGTGTGTTTGTGTGTCTGTCCTAGTTTGACTTGGTGTGTTCAAATGGATGGTTGGTGGACATGTGCCAGGCCGCTCTTAACGTGGGCTTCCTCATTGGGAGCATCACTATAGGTTACCTGGCCGACAGGTGAGTCTGACCGACTGATCAGTCTGCCACGAACAGGAGAAGGGGTCCGAGGCTGGGTAGTGGTCCGAGGAGAAGATCACCTCAGCCTTTGTTGTCATACGGCCCAAAGGGATGCAGGAAATGGGGGGTTCTGGGAAAAGAATGATAAAAGGATCTTCACAAATTGTGAAGCGAATGGTTTCCTCATTGATGTGGTTGGGCGGGTGGTTCCTTGTGTTCAGTTTGACTAAAAGTAGAAGTGAGTCAAGTGTCCACTTCCTCTTCAGTGCTGTTTGTGTCCCTTCCCCCAGGCTTGGCAGGAAAATGACCTTCCTCATTTCCAACCTGTTGAATGCGGTTGCAGGGATCCTGGTGGCCGTCGCTCCAGACTACGTGTCCTTACTCGTCTTCCGAACGCTCTACGGGTTTGGAGTGAAAGGAAGCTGGATGGTCGCATATGTGCTGCGTAAGAACAGCTTGTATCTCACCAGCTCGCCCATGTCTTGCACAGTTCGGCCTCAAACGAAGCTAAAGAACGGTTCCTTGTTGTTTGACTTTCTTGACTTCAGTCACGGAGATCGTGGGTGTGGAGTTCCGACGCACGGTGGGGATTCTGTTTCAGGCGGTCTTCAGCGTCGGCATCCTCCTCCTCCCTCTGCTCGCCTACTTCATCACTGACTGGCGCTGGCTGCAGGTCGTCATCACCATCCCCTACATCCTCATGCTGTCCTACTATTGGTGAGGCACGCTCGCCTTTCCTGCTTTCATTTCATGCAAAATCTGGAATATTAATATATTATATATGCTTTCCCACAACACAGTCCTCCGCTGTTCTCAGCTAATGTTGGACGTTTGCTGCTAAGTGCTGCTGGTTTTTAAAATGAAAGGTCGATTGTTTAACCTCGACCATAACACAAAGTTAGTGTTTCTCTGACGGTGTAAACACATGCTACGTAGATCGCTGCTCGTTTAGGGACGAAAAGGGGAATTCAGAGAGTTGACGGCAAGCAAAGCAGCAACAAAAGTCACATTTCTGCAAATTTACGTTGTGCTCAGGTAACAGACAGGGGAAAGGAAGGGCACTCCAAGGAGAGGAGGGAAGAGTGGAATAAAAGCAGATGGGGATCAGCATGACATTGGCTTTATTTTCTGTCAAAGTTGTCACAATATCCCAGGATCAGGAAACAGTAGGGACTAATCCTCGGGATCAGAATTCTCAATTATTAAACCACGCTGAGCATAAAGGTTCTGTTTACAGTATGCCACTTTTTTTCTAATGTGTCTGCTATTTTGAAGAATGTCTGCTCCATTGTTACAACTAAAACCTGAAAGGTTGAGCAGAGGGTAGAGAGGGTAGAAGAGCAGGGAGGGCTGGGTAGTTCCACTTTACACCCTTACGCTTGCTCCTAAATCTGAGGTGGTTCCCCTCTTCAGCATCTGCACTGTGGGAAAAATTGCCTGTCCGAGATCGAGTGTGCCAAGTTTTGTGTCCGCAGGTTTGTCCCTGAATCTCCGCGATGGCTCCTGTCTCAGAACAAAACGTCCAGAGCTGTAAAGATCACAAAGTCTATTGCCAAAGAAAACAAGAATTCTCTGTCCAAAAACATCGAGGTAGGTGCCGATCAACCTGTGTCTCATGCAAGAAGTTATACACAGACACAGGAACGAAATCTGTCCTCCTGGTTCACTGGCATTCACAGCAGTTACATATCTGTAGACATACGACTGCATAAAGTCGTATATCAAATCAATCTGTAACGTCTACAGAATCAGCAGTAGAACTTAAAGTTGGCGTGTGATTCTTCAGTCTCTGACAGATGATGTCGGTGACTCCACCACCGCCTCCTTCATGGACCTGGTCAGAACTCCCAAGATGCGAAAGCACACTTTCATCCTCAGCTTCAACTGGTGAGTTTTTACTGTGCTTCGACCTGAACGTTGTTGTTTTTTTGCGATGGACATTAAACCACAGTCACGTGTAACTTCTCCCCGCCCAGGTTCACCAGCGCTGTCGTCTACCAGGGCTTGATCATGAGGCTGGGCATTCTGGGAGGCAACATCTACGTCGACTTCCTCATATCCGGCCTGGTGGAGTTCCCGGCCGCCTTCCTCATCCTCTTGACCATCGAACGAATCGGCCGTCGTCTTCCCTTCGCCGCCGCCAACGTCACAGCCGGAGCCTCCTGCTTCATCGCTGCCTGCATCCCCGACAGTGAGCGCACACTCAGACGTGACAAACTCTTTTAGAGCGACAAAGAAAAGCCAGTCACGTGCCTTCAGATCACAACGTTAATTGAAGGTTGAATTTAATGGCGCCGCGTTTGCGTGTGTTTGCTGCAGGTTTGTTCTGGTTGAAGACGGCTGTGGCCTGTGTCGGGCGACTGGGCATCACCATGAGTTTTGAGATGGTGGTGTTTGTTAACACTGAGCTCTACCCAACGTTTGTCAGGTAAAACCTTTCCCCGTATCATCAGCATTGATGTCATTTTTCCCACCATACTCACAGTGAAGATGAATGATGTAGAAAAAGTTTTGTATTCTTATATTACTGATATTCAATGATAAATATAATATTGTCTCACTTCAGTATCTTCTACTGTAAGTAAAAGTATCATAGTGTGGAGGAGTTTTGTATACGAGTGAACGTCCTCCATTCAATGTGGAAGTAAAACTGCAAAAGAAATTAAACTCAAAGGAAAAAAAAATAAATGGGCAGAAAGGCCCATTTTACAACAATATTCACAGATTTGGTGCATAATTATTACTGGTGCATTTCTGTATAAATATAACTGTGAAGGTTGGTAAATGTAACCGTAAATTGTTTTAACTGCTTTGTTTGCCGTCAGGTGACTTAATCCAAAATAATACGTCTGAATTGATTGTGTCTCTGCACCAGGGGACTTGTGCTCGGGTCGTTCTTCCATCCGTCCCGTTCTCATTAAAAAAGTTCAGTGCGTCTGGCACATTCTGATCCGCGGGATGACTGATTAGAATAGGAATCCCAGTAGAGGTCCATAAACTTCCACATCTGTGATTTAACTAGTAACACAAACTGTCGAGTACAGTAACTGTTCACTAAAGTGCAAGTGTTACACGGTCAAATAGCAAAGTGACACCTAACAGACCAGCTGCTCTGCTGCTGCAAACAGAATGTCAACGTCGGTGGTCTGCATATTATCCGTGTTGACACGTATTTGTGAGATCGCTGAGGAGGTGGACGAAGGAGCCTCACGTTTGACTTCAAGTTTTCTGCCAGTGAAAAAAATGGGACTGTACAACAAAGTGTTGAGCTGTTCGGCCGTTTGCAGGAACCTGGGGGTGTCGGTGTGCTCCACCCTGTGTGACATCGGAGGAATCATCGCCCCCTTCCTGCTCTACAGACTGGCTGTCGTGTGGCTGGAGCTGCCCCTCATCATCTTTGGTGGGTTTCACGAACTTAGAACACCGGCAGCTGTTTAAATCTGTCACAGAATCCGACACGAGAACAACATTTCCTTTAGTTGCTTAGAAACGTTTCTGGATACCAGCAGGACTGATCATGTACTAAAAGAACAATGTAATCACAAGACCGGGGTGGGCAACCCACGCTCCTCGAGGGCCGCGGCCCTGCAGGTTTTCCAACTGTCCACTGCTGATTCCCTGGATCAGGTGTGTTCAGTCAGAAGCTGGAGGAGCAGTCGCCCACCCTGGTCTACAGGAAACGTTGTGTGACAAAGTCAACGTGCGAACATGGCGGCAGGTTCAGTGGCTCCATCTGTACATGATATATTCATGTTTCTTTTATTGTTCCTAGACATTTACAAGTTAAGGTCCCAACTTGGCCTGTAACGGCGATTGTCTAGTGTGAGCTCACGGTCTGTGTAATTCTAAGTGAACAGGGTGAAAGTCTTTAACAGCAGCTGCTCAAACGCTTGACACTGTGCGTTGCTGTTGTTGAAGGGTCTCTGGCCTTCATCGCCGGAGGGTTGGTGCTGCTGCTCCCGGAGACCCGAGGCGTGCCGCTGCCCGACACCATCGCCGACATCGAGTTCCCCGACAGGTGAGTTTCCGTGGAACCAGCTTTGCTGGGTGTAACTGCCCTGATCCAACGCGGTTTGTGTTCGAAAGGTGGTTCACATCAGGTGCTGCTGGACTCCATCAGTAAATCTATTCATTTTCTTCTTCTTGTTGTCTCACGTGCCTCCAGGCTGAAGGAAAAGGCCGCACAGAAGAACGAGCAGCTGACCGACCTGCTGCCCGACTCGCCCACGACGCTCGACAAAGATCCAGCAGCTGTTTAAACGAACGGGACCGCGTCCGGTGGTCCTGCCATCGGACCCGGTTCCGAGGGGACATGTGGTTTGGACATCGGAGGGCGGGGGACAGCGGAGCAGACACGCGCTCAGGTGTCCGTGTGGTGCGTGTGTCTCATTGGTTCGCTGTCTCTTGTCCCGATGTTGTGATTGGTCCGTGCGGGCTCACTCGGCACAGGTGTGTGTCACTCGGTCTAAATGTTGCTGTGTTTTTGTGCCTCCATGGATCGGTGCCATTTATGAAGCAGGTAATGTGAAATAAAACTGTGCATGTTTATTGCGTTTTGTATTTATATTTTATTCTGTGCTGTTAGAAATTAGAAGGAGCGGTGTGAGATTCTCCATCCGGCTTCGAACTTTCTGAATGGGAACGTTCGCTGAGGCTCAACGTGCGTGTGTCGACGCGTCCAAACGTCCCGCGGATGAATCTACGTTTTTACTTCGATCCCAGTTTGTTCACGCCGAACGGAAACGGAACCACGGCCCGGTCCGCGCTCGCGAGCCTCGTTCGGCGCCACGGCAGCGGCTGCACGTGCGCAGCTTACGGGCAGCCAGATGCACGTGCTCGTGTCGCTCAGCGACACATTTACAGCTGATTAAAGTCCGATTGATTCCGACCAGGATTGTTGGTTAGTTAGTTTAAGTTCGTGTGTGTGTGTGTGTGAAGAAGAAAACTGGAGAATCATCTCCCAGCACGTGCGTTGGAATTCTTCCTCTGTTAGTTTGAGTTTAAATTAATGCAAACAAACTAAAAAATCCTACCAGTCCCGAGTCCACAGTCTGTTTGTTTATGTAAATTCATATTTTTAGTGACTCCCAACTTTAATTCAACTTAAAACCAATAAATGTGTTTTGTGTCACGTTCCACGTGAAGTCAAATCCAGAGAAGTCACAAAAGCTTCATACAATGTGAATATTGTCTCCGCATCATTTCAATAATCAAACAAACATCCGACTTCCTGTTTTGTAAATGATTTTCCCGGAAATGCAGCTACAGAATCTTTACCTCCCATATGCTGCACACATGAATCTGCAGGAATCCAGTCCTGTGATGGGACGTGCGTTCTGTTGTGTAACCCCCCCCCCGTGGCCCCCCAGTCCACTTCCAGCAGACACCGCTCAGTCAGTCCGGGTTCATCCACTCGTTGCTCAACGCTGCAGACACACCAGCGCGTCTTTTTGGACCTGAGCTCAAAGATCACAACCAGTTTTTTGGCTGGACTCCTGGTTGTGTCCGAGCCTCTTTGCATCTGGTCCCGGTCCGTCCCGGTCCGTCCGCGGTCCCCGGAGTCATGCCGACCTTTGATGACCTCCTGCAGGAGGTCGGCGCCTTCGGCCGCTGCCAGAAGCGCATTTTCGCCATTCTCTGTCTGCTGTCGTTGCCCTTCGCAGGCGTCTACGTCGGCATCGTGTTCCAGGGCTTCACCCCGGATCACTGGTGCCGGGACCCGGCGGCGGTCCAGTGGAGGCGGACGTGCGGCCGGAGCCTGACCGACGGCCGCACGCTGACGGCGCCCGTGGTGAACCGCTCCGGCGTCCCGCAGCCCAGCAGCTGTGAGCAGTACGAGGTGGACTGGAACAGCACGGAGCTCGGCTGTGGCACCGGCGAACCGGACCTCAGTGGAAACCCGGTCAGCGCATGCAAGGTGAGCTCCGCGGGGTTCGGGGGCCGTTTGGTTCTGCGGTGGATTCCAGCTGTGCGTGAAATAGTCACTGGTTCCAGGTCCACGTGCATCCCACTGTGCAGCGGGCCAGACTTCACCACAGTGTTTACATGGCATCTGATGGGCCTGAACAGGTGGTCCGGGGGGGGTCGACTGTACTACAGTAGAATTTACAGCCAGTGTCTATTTCACTTCATTACTAATAACTGTATGAAGTAATGCACTGCAGTTTTTGTATTTGACAGAAGTTAAGTCCATCAGATTTCTTGTAATTAAAGTGACGTGAACATTTGGTGGGTTTGTTACTGTGAAAAACTGCGTGTACTGGAGAACTGGACCCCAGGTCTCACCGAATCGAACTTTGATTGTGTCAAGTTCATTGATACACACACAAAAGCAATTAGGGCAAGTTTGGAAGAAAATAAGCTTTGCCAGTATTTATTAAGATCATATTCAGATTTATGACAAGTTGTTGCAGAGGAAAACTCACCCATCCCCCAAATAACATCGAGTCTGTTCCATTCCAGAGACACACAACAAGCTGAAACGTGTCGTTAAAGACGTGTTCGTTTCGTTTTTAAGCATTTGCCAACTCGATCTGAAATATGACATTCCTTCACGGGGCCTTTCTGGGTTTTGAACATATTATAAAGACTTGAGTTTGATTTTTTTTTTTCTGCTCCGGTTGTTGCTCGTTACTTAAACATTCACAAAGACCCAGTGCAAACAAAGCCGTCCCACTGTACTGTGTTGACGTACTGTCCACAGGTTCTGGACAAAGGGCACAAACGAAACGGCGGCACGTCTGTTGTTTGAGTTAAGATTAAACTTTTACACAAGCGAAAAATGGCGGAAAATTTAACTCCTGTTTGAGTTTATCTAACAATCATTTGAAACGTATTAAAACAAAAAGTCTGCTTTTGTCTCGAAGAACGGCTGGGAGTATGACTACGAAGGCAGGAAGTCCTTCGTTACCGAGGTGAGTGGTTTACTGCACTTTTATCTTTGGACAGAACAATCCACTGAAAATGTCTGCCTGTTCCTGAATTACGTCATTTCCTCCTTGTCCCAGTTTGATCTGGTGTGTTCAGACGGGTGGTTGGTGGATATGTACCAGTCCACCCTCAGCGCGGGAAACCTCGCCGGCAGCTTTGCTTTCGGTTACTTCGCTGACAGGTGATGCTTATTTTGATGACGACAGCTCTTCACGAGGACTTTAACTGTGACGGTGACCCTGAAACTGAACACGTCCTCCGCTGAAAACACATGCAGTCAGCGTTCACCGCCATCGCCGCTGAACGCCACGGGTTTCGTCGGACCACGTTTCCCACAAGCCCCAGCATTTCTGCTGTGCTCTTTTTCTGACTAACCCAACGCAGAATGGAACGGAATGGTAAAATGACGGATGGTTGTTGTTTTTCCTCTGCAGGTTTGGCCGGAAGCTCAGTTTCCTGATGTCCAACATCCTGAATGCCATCTCTGGCATCGTCCTGGCTGTGGCTCCGAACTACATCTCCATCCTGGTGTCGAGAGTCATCCTGGGCTTCGGAGTGAAAGGAGGCTGGATGGCCTGTTACGTTCTACGTAAAGACCTGCAGTTATTCTGAAACACCCACTGTAACTCGTGGTGATGTGAAACTTTTGGGAAGAAGACCCCAAAAATTCACTTTAAATCACAAAACAGCTTCGAGGGTCTTTACAACACACACGTTCAGTCCATAGACCCTGAAATCGAATCCGGTTTAGTTTAACGTGTTTTCTGTCGTGCTCTCAGTCACGGAGATCGTCGGAGTGGAGTACAGACGAACGGTCGGCATCTTGTTCCAGATGTTCTTCAGCGTCGGCGTCCTCTTCCTCCCTCTGCTCGCCTACTACATCACTGACTGGCGCTGGCTGCAGATCACCTTCTCTGCACCCTACATCCTCTTCCTGTCCTACTACTGGTAAGACACTTTCTCAGCAAAATATTTATGTGACTGCTATGTTTTTACTGCTCCACATTTATTTGATCAACCATTAGTAGTAAAGTATTTTATATTATAATAATTAGATTAAAGAAAATATGATCATCTAAACAGAGAATAATAATAATAAAAATGTCCATGTTTACCAGCTGCAGCAGTAAAGCGGTGAACATATAATCCAGACTGAGCGCTTCAGTACTTTGACTGACAGAACATTTTCATGCAGGAATTGTAACTGTCTTAATACTTTTGCTTCAGTGGACAATCCAAAATTTTTGTTCATTCATTGAAATTTGTCTTCTTAGTGGTACAAAGTTTTTTTGTTTTTTTTTTTTAACACCATAAACTTAAAAAGTGACTTGAGACGTCAGATCCCAGCAGCAAAACATCTTGAACAGGAGCATTCACGTTTGTCGTTACTGACCTTCACTGCTCCTTTTCCTGCAGTGTCTGAGATCTAATGTCCTTTGACAGAAGCTCAACAAACACAAAAAAAACAAAGCTCATATTTGAGTTTCTGAGATTTCTGTGCCTCAGGTTTATTCCAGAATCTCCGCGGTGGCTCATCTCTCAGAACAATTCGTCCAAAGCTCTGGAGATCACTGAAGCCATCGCCAAGGAGAACAAGACAAAGCTGCTCAACAAATCGGAGGTGAGTGCGTCTCATTTCCAGCCCTTTCACGGCGGCACAAAAACGACAGGAAGTTAATGTCTCGGAGCCACTTGTTGCAGAAGCTGACTGAGGACGAGGGCGACTCCCCCACCGCCTCTTTGCTGGACCTGGTCCGGACTCCGAGGATGAGGAAACACACTTTCATCCTCATGTTCAACTGGTGAGACTCAAACACGACACGCGACGCAGCCTTTAACTGTGGAAAATGCTGAGTCCTGTCGTTTCCGCTCTGCAGGTTCACCAGCTCTGTGGTTTATCAGGGCCTCATCATGCGGGTGGGGATAGCAGGGGGAAACGTCTACGTCGACTTCCTCATCTCCGGCCTGGTGGAGTTCCCCGCCGCCTTCCTCATCCTCCTCACCATCGAACGGGTTGGACGACGCCTTCCTTTCGCCGCTGCCAACATCGTGGCCGGAGCCTCCTGTTTCATCACTGCCTGCGTCCCTGACAGTGAGTTTCCGCCGCCGCCGACACGGTGGGAAGTTCAGGATGACTGACGTGTCTTTCCTCTGTGTGTCTCAGGTATGTTCTGGTTTAAGACAGTGGTGGCCTGTATCGGCCGACTGGGCATCACCATGGCTTTCGAGATGGTGGTGTTTGTTAACACTGAGCTCTACCCAACGTTTGTCAGGTGGGGCTCGTTTAAAAAAATTAATCCATCAGCTGCAAGTTGATGATAATTCGTACATTCTAGTGGACAAGAGATGATCTGCATTTATTAATTAATCTGCAAAATGCATGCAAATTGACAAAGCGCACAATTAAGAAATGTGCTGCAAAAAGCCACAACTAAAGCAAATTGACGTGTGTAAAAAAAAAAAAAAAAAAAAAAAGATGGTTGGAAAACATAAAAAAACAGGTCAACTTTTCCAAGATCTCGCAAAAGATAATCAGCACATGTGGGGGGGAAAAATCAATTATAAATCTCAAATGTTTTAATTGGAAATCTACTTCCGGGTCAGTTGGTCACCATGGAAACGACAGAGAGGGCCTGTACATTCAGTTTTATAGATTTTCATTTTAACATGACCTAAATATAAATGCGTTAAACTGCTCAACAGTAAATGTGGATTTCACTTAAATGAAGAGAGACTTCTGGAGCATGTCTGAAAGGAACATTCTCCACATTTAGCAAACGTCCATCGGTACCAAAGTCAACCATGTCCGGCAGGTCCGAGCCCACTTTACGCTAAGTTTTCTCTCACTGATGATGACAATTGTTTCCTACCCCGCACTGACTTAAAGGAATTGTATTTGAGGCCGAGCTCCAAATAAAGCACGTCCACGCGCCGTCCATCCATGTCTTTTCCATGGTGACTCATTGACTCTGAAGTATATTTACAACCAAAACATTTGCAACATGTTGCAAAAGTGAAGTTTTTTTTTTTCCCTCTCGTGTCCCAATCAACTTTTGCATGATCTCAAAAAATCTTTTCCAACCATCTTTTTTTTTTTTTTTTTATTGAAATGTCCCTTCCTGGAATGACCTGTCAACTATGTGCGTATAAATTTCATTAGATTAATTATCCTCTAGAAATGGTCAGACCTGCTCGAGAGAACACATGAAACCTGGCATCAGAATTAGAGTCAAAGTTAACCACGGTTTGTAAAGAGCGACTTTGCTTAATGAAGAATCGAAGCTGTATTGAAATACACAATGTTTCCCTTAGCTTGACCCGTCCTAACTCGGGTTTCTACATCCCCAGAAGGCTCATATGTGTTTATAGTCTCAAGCATTTACTGCAAACACAGTGTCGCTTATGATATAGAAACATGTTTGTCTTGTGATCTGAAACTGGCCTCGGGCCTTTGAGAGCAACAAGCCGCTTTTTAAAAGCTCGCACCACTTCGCTGCTCATGTAACGAGGGTGAATCGGGTTGTTGACTCACAGATTTGTTCTGTTTTTAATGTAAATAGCTGAATAAATGAAGATGGCCTTTGTGCGGGATAGAATTTCCGCTGCATGACTTCCTCTGACAGATGGATGAGGACGCTGTTGTGCACAAGATCATCTGCTTATTTGCGGGAACCACAGTGTATTTCAGTTATTGCTGCTGTAAACTTGTGATTGAACTCCCTCAGGAACCTGGGGGTGTCGGTGTGCTCCACCCTGTGTGACGTTGGAGGGATCGTAGCCCCCTTCCTGCTCTACAGACTGGCTGCCGTGTGGCTGGAGCTGCCCCTCATCATCTTCGGTGAGTCTCACTTTGATCAGCGGGGACACGGCCTGAAGTGACGTAAGCTCACGGTTGGTGCTGTGTTCGGCTTTCAGGTGCTGTAGCCGTCGTCGCTGGAGGTTTGGTGCTGCTGCTGCCTGAGACCAAGGGACTTCCTCTCCCAGAGACCATCGAAGACATCGAGTTCCCTGATCGGTAAGATCCCTCGTTTAAAAAGGCATTAAAATTGATTTTTTGGCTTTAGAATATACACTCAGTGGCCACTTTATTAGGTACACCTGTACATTCTAATACAGCAGCTCTGCCATGAATTCTGATTTTACAAGGTTCTAATTTGTCAGTTTTTTGGTTGGAACTCTCACATGTGGTTAGTGGAGTTTTACTGGAGGCCATTATAAGAAGAGATGGTTCTTATTTTGGCACACCATTCATTTTTAAACACAGTGTGCCAAAATATTAGAAACGCCGCCTCTTGTAATGCTGTCCAGTATTAGTCCACTAACCACATGTGAGAGTTCCTACCAAAAAACTGACAAATTAGAACCTTGTAAAATCAGAATTCATGGCAGAGCTGCTGCATTAGAATGGACTTAAGTGTACTTAATAAAGTGGCTAATGGCTTCTTTTCTCTGTCCTCAGGAAAAAGGAGACTTCCGCAACCCCACAAATGAAGAACCTCTTAAAGTCAGATGAGGAAACAACTGTGTGAACACACGCGTGCTCAGGTTAATATCCTTTAATTTTCCAGCCCTTACAGAAAACATCTTTACATGAAAGCAGTGATGCTGGAGCAGAACAGTACTTAAAAAAAATCACAGCATTCACAAACTACTTTCTAAGGATAGATTGTGTTTTTTCAATTTGTTCTGATGGTCCTTTCGATCCAGTCAACAAACTTGGAGACTCGAGCATAGACGCCAGGTTTCATGGCATTAGCGCATCCCAAACCCCAGGACGTGACACCCTGCAGGATGTAAGAGTTCTGGGCATAGCAGACCAGAGGGCCACCGCTGTCCCCCTGCAGGAACAGAAAACACAAGCAGTGATTCATGCAGCCGGCTTCATTAGAGGGTTTTAGTTTCTGCCAAAACATGAAATATCATCAAAGCAGGAAGAGTTTAGTTTTTCCCAGCATTTTTAATACAAGGCTTCAGTTAACAGATGAACTTATTTCAGATTTTTTTCCAAATATTTGGCAGACATCTTAGTAATGGTTTGACCTCATCTTGAAGGCTTTTTGTTCGTTCGCACCATAGTGTGAAAAGTTAAACTGCGCTTTTTAGTTTAGAAATTGCTTTTGTAAAACGCAAACTGAACATATTTCTGTGTGTGTTGCTGGTTTTGAAGTGAACATGGATGCAGAGTAAACGGTTCAGTGCTACTGTCAGAACTAGAGACGATCCAATGGGCAGGAACATTTCATACATGACTCAGTCCGTCCAAGGACCATTACTTTAACTGATCCTGTGAATTCTGTGCAGCTTAACTTTAACCCTGCAGGCTGTCACTGCAAAATGAAATCAGGCATTTATCTTTAGAGCTAAAGTCCCTCCAGGATTTTAGTAAACATTGCATCCATGTTCAGTTTGCATTTTACAAAAGCAATTTCCAGACTGAAAAGTGCAGTTTAACTTTTCACACTATGGTGCGAACAAAAAGCCTTCAAGATGAGGTCAAACCATTACTAAGATGTCTGCCAAATATTTGGAAAAAAATCTGAAATAAGTTCATCTGTTAACTGAAGCCTTATATTAGAAATACTGTGAAATTAGATTTCTGAAGATTATCTTAAGTTACATGTAATGTCTGAGTGTCGCCGTTACCTGGCAACTGTCTGTTCCTCCCTCAATGTTTCCGGCGCACATCTCGTGGTCTTTGACTCTATTGTTCAGGTAGGACGGACGATTACAGATCTTGTTCTCGATCACGGGGAAACCGGCTTCCTTCAGGACGCCGTCCCCTCCCGTACCTGTAAAACACACAGATCCTCAGAAACCAGGACTGCTTCACTGGAGAATTTTAAATATTACACTAAAGCATCTTTAATATCTAAATCTCATTTAAATCAATGGCCATCTTGTATTTTTTTCCCCCCCCTTTTAGCAGCTGTAAGGAGCCTTGAGGAAACCTTTCGTACCTTTTGTCTCACCCCATCCAGTCACATAACACTCGGTGCCACTGGGAACAATATAGTCTTTGTCTGGCAGACACGCCGGCAGGACTTTGTCATTCAACAACGCAGGTCTAAAGAAAAAAAAAAACTTCAGGTTATTTGTCATTTTAAATACTCATTAATGTGAAACTAGCATCTGTCACCTGCTGTACACCTGCTTCTACTGTTGGTTTGAAAGTAAATATGAAAGCTTGAAATAAAACTGTTCTGTGCCTTTTTTTAAGCCATCTTTACTCCTATATGATGAAGATTGGTGGATCTTCTATGTGCACATCACAAAAATAAATTGACTTAACCTGTGAAAAGTCATGAATTATAAGGGTACATACATTACTATTACCACTGCATTTGCTAAACATGATGTATATAAATGTAAAACATGTTAATTATGTAAAATCTCTGAACTTAAGAGGTGAGTTCAGCTGCTTTAATGCGCATATTGCAGCATAAAGAAACTTAAGAGCTACAGCAGCAGATCATAAACATACGTTTTATAAGTTGCTTTTTAACCTGTCACTTTAAAAAATGACATGAAGTTTTAATGGATAAACTATTGCGTTAAAATAAAAGGTTTGTTATAGCTCAAATATCTAACCAGATATGAGATAAAAAAACAATTTTTTTTTAAGTGCAACGAAAATCCTCAATTTAAACATTTGACATGTTCTATTTACAATGTCAATTCTGTGGACATTTTCACAGCGTCCTGAGTGGGTTTCCTCTTACTAGCGCTGGTTCCGGACCACAGTCTATAACCTGACGCCACTCGACATCTACTGCACCCCTGGTTTTAAAGGCTCCGTTATCTCCGCCTAAGATGTAACAAACCATGTTGCTTTGGTACCGGTCCCACTAATGCTAATACACAATAGAAGAACTGGAATGTAAAGCACGGATCCGTTGCGGACTCATCTGCTCGCATCCTATTTATTATTAGGGTTGTTACTAAAGTCTACTGGGACAATTTGCGCCCTGAATGTAAAACGTGTAGAAATCTATCTGCACTCACGTTGCAGCCATGACATTTTAACTCGTGGTGGGATGGACCAGTCCAGTTCTCACCTTTCCAGTTTGAGCAGAGCGATGTCGGCTCCATTGGGTCCCAGCACCAGTTTTTCCAGTCTCCGCTCCTGCTTGGACGCCTCAGCCGCTCTCTCTGTGTGGATACCCAGCACCACCCGGTAGGCTGAAGGCCGCTTGGAACTGCAGCAAACACACACATTAGTAAACCAGTGGTTGTGTTGTTAGATGAGGTCTGTAGATTGTTTTCTCCTTCTGACCTCTCCAGGCAGTGCGCCGCCGTCACGACCCACTGTTTATGAATCAGAGTTCCTCCACAGAAATGGACCCCATTACTGGTGGACACATAAGCAGGAGGAGAAAAAAACACGTCATATTTACTTCAAAAATACAGAAACTGCAGTATATTTTCACAGGAATGGATACGGACCCTTCATTTTACATAGGGTGACCGAACCATTAGCAGCACCTCTTAATATCCTGCCCTCCACCATGACCAATAAGAAACTCTGCAATTATCACCTTTCTTAAAAACTGAAAAGTTATAACATTGTAAATAAGTCTCTTTACAATGTTCTGTAAGGGAATCTGACTAAAACTCACATGAATTAAAAAGTTCTCTCTTTTTACATTCTGGGTTTTTCAAATATCGCAGATTCTTTTGTAGAGAATGCAATCATCACACTGAGTAAATACAAAACTCTACAGAAACATTCTTCATGGATACTCATGATAATTCTACATATGAATTAACTTAATTCTGGTAAGTATGTACCACTTAAATGCAGTGAAGTGTTGTACTCACTCGGTCCGGAGGCTGATCTGCCAGGGCCATGAATGAGCTTTGGACACGCAGCCACCGACAATACGACCGAAACAGCGCTTTGGTTTGATGACGGGTGACCCACAGTCCAGTGTGGCTGCAAAGAAAGTTCACAGCTGTCAGTTCTCACAAGAGACGCCAAACACAAACACGATCCCATCAAACAATAGTTTGGTGGTAGGCTGCTGCCGTTTCTATCATCAATTAGCCCGATTCCTTTTTAATTAAGGGCTTTAATCATTAAGTGTATAAAATAAGTAACTCCCAGATGACTAACGTGCACGCTACAGAGCTAATGGTTTCTGTCGTAAAGTGGACAAACTCCGTTTGAATCGATTCAACTTTGTCATTGTGCACAGAACACGTACGAGCATGTAAACAGTTAAGATACAAACACTTCATGTGAAACTTTAGCTTGTTTTTAACCAGTGATAATAAATGATTCCACACTTGTATCGAACCACCGACCCTGTGGTTCAGGGTCGACTGCTCAACCCGTTGCTCCCCCGTCTAGTCCTACACAGAACTGAAGCTCACATACCACAGTCGGGGATATCACAGTGCTCCCACTTCTTGTTCCTGTCTGTAGTGTAGCACCACGGCCCGTTCACGTCGCCGTCTGGGTTTCTGCAGCCCTGAAGTGCAACAAAAGAAAGCAACGAATGAACCACGAACGTCCTCCCCTACAACCCAAAATTTTCACAGCTACTCACATTTCCCTCCAGACCCTTGTCGGGGTGGGACTGTGGTGTGAAGCTGTTGTGCTGGTGAGGCGACTGAGAACTCCACTGCTGGCAGGTCACTCCTGACAGGGTGATGGAGGTGGGACCTCGGTAGGTCTCTCCAATCCCAATCTTACAATCTAGCACAGAAACCAAGAGAGCAGGAAAGGGTGAATGACGGATGAAACAAGCGGAGCCACTGTGCACACTTAGAAACTGGATTCACCTTGTTGTTCTGGGGTCTGGGTGTCGACAAAGGGGTTGTCAAACATAGAGGTGGATTGTGTTGAACTGACCGAGGAGCACTTCTCCACGTTGCAGTACTCCCAGCGCACGGACGGATCTGTGGTGAAGCACCAAGGAGCTCGGTCTTCATCCGGGTTCCTGCACAGATTCCTCTTGAGGTCCCTGTTCAAACGGGAACGTGGATCTTTAGAACAGCGTGAACCAACAGCTTGTCATTTATCAGACTAAATGATTTTACGTCTCTGCCATTTTCTACAATACTGGAGTCTAAATAATTATATCACTGTTGCATTCATGGGCGGAGTCAAAAGTTTGAAAGCGGCAAAAAAAAAAAAAAAAATCTGAAAACATCTGGTGCCATTTAAACCAACACACGCCCTCCCCCTATTTAAGTTGACTGCGATGTAAGCACGAGACCCACAGTATGCGTTCTTGCTACTGTCAAACCCATGAAGGGGCTGACATACAGACCCAGCAGACTGTATGTTAGTGTCTCAGCACTTTGTGAACCACCTGCTCTTATTTCTAAAGCTGGTTCTGAAGTGCAGGTCAAAACAAACAGTGGAGCAGGGACAACGGGACAGTACAGGGCTCAACGGTTACTGTGTCACTCTTCTCATCTCTCATTTACGCATCAAACCTGAGTGGAAAAACAAAAAAAACGAGGGCTCGGCACTTCACTTTTAAAGCTGCACCATCTAGTTTTTAGCAAATATTTCTGGAGAAAATCACAGTGGCTTTGTTCATGGTAATAAACATGTTGAAAGCAAGAGTGGCTTGTTTACTGTGGCCTGAACGGTTTAACCAGCTAACGCGGCACGTTAGGATGCTCAACTCATGTTGCCTTAGGTCTTGTGGAACTTACTGTGCAGAAGTTACAGTAACACGTCTAATCATTTATCACAGAGCTTTCGGGGCATTTGCCATCGGACGCACTAACACTGGGACAGTGTGTGTTGGCTGCATCTTGTGTGTCATTCAGCACTAATCTCACATCCGGTGGAAAAGCCAACGAGCCAGATTTGGGCTGTCACGAGGTCGAGCAAAAGGCCCGAACCCATCAAATCAAATGTTCAAATGTCCCCATCAGTCTGGATCAGATTGACAATCTGCCGTTTCAGGAATAAAACCTGTTCCCTGAGAGATACTCACGCTGTGGGGAAGTTACTTGTAGTTTTTGAATGGCTGTGAGGAAACATGGAGTTCCAGAACTGACACTTCTTTCCGCTGACCGTCTCTGACGTTATGCCACGGTAAGTCGATCCGTTCCCCTCGTAACAGTCCTCCTCCTCCGGGGGGATCACTGGGTCACCTGCAGCGACACAGATAAGACGACATCGATCTCTTCCCTGTGGATCACTACATCAACAGTGTCGTAAACATTACTGACATCACCTCTCCACTGTTGCTCAATTGTCGGTATAGTCTTCACTTTATTATGTAAAGTGCCTTGACATGACCTTGATGTAAGTTGTGGTATATAATAAAATTGACCTGAAATTCAATTGAATCAGGTAACTGACTTCCCCCACACCTTGTCTTACACGTCATCTTCACATATTTCAAATGAATACAGCTTTTTTTTTGGAGTCAGGAACCATCATCGTCCACCCGTCGTACCTGGTCTGGACGAGTTCCCGCAGCTCGGCACCCTGCAGTACTCCCAGCGGGTTTCAGGGTCTGTGGTGTAACACCAAGGCATCCTCTCGTTGTCGGGGTTACGGCAGTAGTTGTTATCCAGGTCTCTGGCAAACATAATTCAGTTTACAATAAGACCACAGCCAGAATATTTCAAGTGCTTTTTTAATGCATTTTTTAAAAACATATATTGTCCATTTGATTCTGATCGGTAGAATCGCTCTCACTTGCAGGGGTAGTTCTCTGGGGTGCGGTTGTGTTTGTGCGGCGTCTGGGCCGACCAGCTCTGGCACCTTTTGCCGGACTCCGTCACGGCGATGGTGCCTCTGTACGCTCCGCCCTCACCTGTGGCACAGGACATCTCAGGAACAATGGTTGGGGGCTCGGCCGCTGAGGACAGAGGATGAGATGGATGAGCAGGTGTAGAAACGCTTAGACAGTGAAGCAGCGGCACTAAATGTTCTGATTCACTCAAAATTAAATGGATAATATGAACATTTCTCTGCATTGAATCACATAAAAACCACCAACAAAAAGGCAAAGTAAAACCCTTTTTACCTTAATGTAAAAGACGTAAAAATATAAAATAAAATATAAAAAAGTGCCTGTATTGGGCATAAAAACACTTCTGCAAAACATGTTTTTTGTAGAAGGGAGAAGCTAAATTAAACATTTCTCGTAATTATGAGATAGAATTTTTTAAACTACAATTGATTAAAAAGTGGAAGAAGAAGAAATAGTGGCATTAGAAGACAAAGAAGAGACCATCCATGGTGTTCCTTCCTTCCACAGCGTGTTTCTGCAGCCACATGCACTTTGTTTTTGTAATTAAACTTTTTTGTATTGTTGGTTATAAAATATCATTATTAAAGGATGTTCATTTGTATGCCTTTTTATTTGTAAATGCATGAAGGAATGATGTCATATGCCTGCACTTATGCAGATACAGGTCAAATTTCACTCTGTTCTGCTTTGGCATGTATTTATTTCACATTTTAAGGCTTTACAGTGGTGGAGGAGGGCAAAAGTAAAGGAAGCCTAATAGAACGTGGAGACTTACTGCAGCGGGGAATAGAGCAGAAATCCCAGCGTTTGGACTCACTGGTGGTGAAGCACCAGGGTCGGGGGTCTCCATCAGGGTTTCTGCAGTAGTTCTCCTCGAGAAACTTCTCTGGAAGACTAGAGAAAAAATCATTTGGCCTTATTTAGTTAAAATAAAAAAAGATGATATTGATCTTAGGGGTGGCCTATTTATCCAAGTGTTGCCAGTGTGTTCTCACGCGCTGGGGTTGTAGCCGTGGTTGTGAGGCGTCTGCGAGTCCCAGCGTTGGCAGGTGAAGCCGTTCTCGGTGATGGAGATTTTTCCTCGGTACTTCTCCCCGCTGCAGTATATACACTCCTCTGTAAAGGGACAAACGCTGACATCACACTGTCCTCTGCTGCATATTCACTGTGGTCTTTATGCGTACACACAAATCCAAATTATAGAGCGATAAATAAAATTACCATTCCATATCCACCTCCTGCAAAATGACAACAGAAATCTATAACACCACAGTCTATATCCTTCACCTGTTCCCACTATCACAGTTTAATATTTAACACCATACAAAACACACTGACCACCTACTGTTCACTGTACTGATAGTTTTATGAAAGGCCTGATTTCGACAGATTTTCTAAAAACTTTGGAATTCACGTTGCAGTGTTTTACAGGGTTGCACAGAATTTACATTGAGGTGGTGGAATTAATAGTTGGGATCACAACAAGTGACGGATTCAGAGAAGCTTTATCCAAAGTCACCTGCAGGATTCAGGCGGTTCACAGGCCCACAACCAGATCAAGCTCTGGGAAAGAAAAACTTCTGTAGGTATCAGGCCAAAAACCAAAAAAAGAAAAAACACCAATGGTTTTCATGAATGCAGGAGCAGGGACATCCACATATTTGCTCCAGTGACGTGTAGGAAAGCACTAAATATACAGCCTATCATTTCCCTCTTGTTTACTGTACATTGGGACTTGGGGAGATTTAACAGTAGGGTCCTTGCCCAAGGGCACTTGTGGCTCTGGTCTAACAATTTTATGCACCATTATATGATCAGCAACAGGCATTTTACACCGCAGAAATTTAAGCCAAATGAAAAAGCAGGAAATAGATAGTGTTCATGGTTACCCTGGAACGAATCTGAAGTTATGTCATGTCATGCTAACCGTGGTGGGATGGGGGCGCCATCTTGTGAGGTATGAGCTCAGCCTGCTATCACTGCGTGTCATTTTACTACGGCTGTGAGACTTTTTCCATATCGGGACAGAGTGAAAACAACGACAGACAGGCAGGAAAAAATCTCCCAACACAACTTGACTCTGAACTATTAATTTTACCAGTGCAGCTGGACACGTTGCAGTGCTCCCAGCGGGTGTTGGGGTCAGTGGTGTAACACCAAGGTCCCCCACTGTCTCCATCAGGGTTTCTGCAGAAGTTAGACTCCAGATCTGCTAGAGGGTGGCTCTGTGGGGTGATGCTGCGGCAAGAAGAGTTCAAATAAATGGTATGAAACATATAAAAGCAGATTATCACTGTGTCACAAAGATTTGCTATTGGAATAAAATATATAATAATAAGCACGTATAATAAATCGAGTGTGCTGATTCCAAATCTGAAGTGAGAATTAACGCAGCACGTACAGATTTTAAGTTAAACGCATATTTACGCATAATATTATAATAATATTGATTACAGCGATTAGGCCTGATATATATATACTGTACATAATACATGTGCACACTTGCTGTGCACTAGCTATTCTTGGTGGGAGGATGAATGCTGCATGAGCAGGACATGCCTGGGCACATATGTCTGGCCAAAATAAAATAAAATCGGACTACAGGTTTTTAAGGCAAGTGAGACTTGGAGCGCCTGCAGATAACTTTTCTTGAAAGTGTTGCTGTGTTAAGATGAATAGGCGCAACTGTGTTAACAGTCCGGACAGTTTTTGTTACATTTGCGGTAAATATGCGCTCTCTGATCAGCGCAAGAATCTGACAAAGAGGGTGAAGACTGCTTACAAGTACTAATTTGGTTGCCAAATTGGAGATCAGGATAAAAGTTGGGCACCTCACTTCTGCTGCACGGTATGTTACGTTGGACTAACACAGTGGTTGAATGGCAAAAGGACTGCGATGCCTTTCAGTGTGCCTATGATATGGCGTGAACAAAAAAATCACCTCTTGGACTGTTATTTCTGTGTGACTAACATTGCTGGATTTTCCAAGAAAAACAAGTCAAACATTGTTCATCCTGATTGTGAGTCCGCTCTTAAACCAGTGCCACAGCATGAACAGAATCCAGCGCCATTACCTCCTGCATGTCCTTTGATGACACTGACAGTTCTGATGAGAGTGTGGAAGAAAATGCCGCTGACGAATTGTATGAACCCGAGTGTGATGAGAGAAGGCCACACTTGCTAAGCCAATCTGATTTGGATGATCTCGTGAGGGATCTCTCGTTATCAAAAGAGAAGTCTGAACTTTTAGCTTCTAGACTGCAGGAGTGGAATTTGCTACAAAAGGGCACGACGACGTCTTTTAAGCGTAAAAGCAAGTGCTTAAAACACATTTGAACAGTACTGAACGAACCTTAAGGTGATTTTTTTTAACATATGTTGATTTTATTTTTATTGATGGTAATCTTTCATGCTGACATGCTTACACGTGTGCCAAACAGTTCTGCAATAAAACTAGTTCTGTAATCAGATTCTGCATAATAACGTATTATAATTTTACATATGTATGCAGAGTTCTGGACGTGCTAGACAAAATCTGACTTCAGATTCGGAATCAGCATACTTGATTCATTATAAAAGACATGACAAACGCTCAGTAGCAGACAAAACATTTTCATTTGTGACTCTGTTTATGTATAATAACATGCGACGTGAACACATACTTGGGCCTGTGAGGAAATTTTCCTTCCCATCTCTGACACAGCTTCCCAGATTTCGATTTGCTCTTTGTTCCTCTGTAATCTGTTCCTATTCCATTCACACACTCCAGGAGGTAAACTAGACGAGAACAACACTTGGATCAGCAACGTCGGGTAAACAAAACGACAGACAATTCTCCGAATGAATCATTTATGCGATTCCTCTGCAATGTTTTCTCCTCATCTCCAAGAAAAAAAACTAATCAGTGGCGCTCGTGTTTGTCTTGCAACCCGTCTGTCCAGTGTTTGCAGACACTGTCCAAACATCACCGATCATACAACACAAGCTAAACATTAACCACAGTGTCATACAAAACTAAAATGATAAAGCTTCACGTAAAGTGCAGCAGTGTGTGTTTCTGGTAGAAACGCCTCACCTTGTTTTTCGTATAGGACTGTGCTGCTTCTGCGCAGGACAGTCTCTGATTTAGAGTTCGCTGCTGCCGTCCTGCACTCCTGGTCCTTTTCAGTAAAAATGAAAGACCTGAGGAAACACAGGCTTTGTCAGACTGGAAGCTCCAGATGTGAAATGTCAACACGAGCGTAGCTGCTTTACACTTACCTGCATGTAAAGCTCGTCTCCGTGTTGCACCTGGTGGCGCACTCGTCCGCGGTGTTTGCCGAATACACTCGCTTTTGCAGCGACAGGATCCACGCCCCTTCAGTTTTGACGTAGCCGTCCACCTCGTTGCTGCTGACTGGGAAACATGAACGATCAATTCGCACAGATTTCACACAACATCTGTCGTCCAAATCTGCATGTAACCGGTTTCTTTATCAAGGAAAAGAACACTTCATTTTCAATAGACAACAAAAACGTGCAGAACTTAATGATGGATACTCGATCATTTCTATCACACAGTCTTAAAAATGTTTTAATTAAAATATATATATAAATACATTTATATATATATATATATATATAAAATATAAAAATATAAAAATATAAATAAATTTATATATATATATATATAATATAAAAATATAAATAAATTTATATATATATATATAATATAAAAATATAAAAAATATATATAAAAAATATAAATATATAAATATATAATTTACACTAAGTGAATAAGCACCGTTACAAAAAAACTATTTTTAACAAGTTAACAGCATGCTTTCTTAAAAAACAAAACTGCTGAATAAAAATAGATGGGTAAAGTGAGCATTAATACTAATGTATGTATATTCACATCCGGTTACTTTGTCCTTCACCGTCCACGTTCACTCACTAATAGAGAAAACACATTATATTGACTTTTGTTTAATATCTAAAACTTAACTTCCAGCCTTTGTTTTGAAGTGAAAACCTGGTAAATATTAAATTAATATGAACAGCAGATGTAACTTAAACTGACAGATTGATTTTTACATTTTAAAAACTCAATCTGGAATCAATAACCGAGCTTCGTTTCTGACCGAATAAAACGTCGGTGACTCATGTCCCCGGACGACAAACCTTCACTCCGCATATTTCCAATTCACAAACATTATTTCTGCTCTCACCGTGAAAACATGAATATTCAATGACGTTCGTTCGCAGATGAATTTCTGCTGCTGCACAAACAGTCCAACGTCGGTTGAAACTCCACCAACTGTCAGAAGGAGGCTCGGAAATGTTGGGAACCGGAGATTTCAGCTAAAGTTCGGTGAAAACGGCGTTTTCCTTCTAAAAACGACAAAAATCCACCGACCGACATTTTCCTCCTCGTGTCGTCGTCCGCGCGCCTCCACCGACTCGCACCTGCCGCTAATTGCTCACGTGTTTGCGCACAGGTGACGTCACCTTCCTTGTTAGCATTAGCAAAGCCCCTAGAATTACAGCTTCCGTTTCCGCTTTTTTTCTTTTTTTTCGTTTTTATTTCTAGAAAATATTATAAAAAAGCAATATTTGTCCCCAGCTAATGTGCGAAATAAAAAAAAATACATATTAACCCGCGTTATCAGTTTTATTAGAAAACCTGGTGCATGTTTAATCTGTGGGACCTTTCCTACAAACCACGAGACAGTTTAAGCTGTTTTAATAGTGTTTCATGACAATTTGATGTATCTGCAAAAATCTATTTCAACAAAACACCTTTTATCACGTTATGATCTGGACCTCCATCTATTATTTTCAGGGTCATTTACGTGTGACATTTAACGCGGCGTCTAGTTTATCCGTGACCACAGATTCTGGTCCTCAATAGCTTTTTAAGGTTTGTCAATTTTACATTTAAGGATTAAGAGAATTAAATCAGTTTTTTTCTTTTAAAGATAAAATCACAACATCTGTTGACGATGCATGGAAATACTTCCAGATAAATTCACAACAGCCATTCAGAAATGTCATTGGACCTTACCAGTGCAGACCAGGGCTCCCAGCAGGAAAGCTGCTTTGTACAGGTCCATGGCGAGGCCCCCGACTCTAGCAGCTCATAGTCGTCTAACTCGCAGAGGTTCCTCCTGGTGTATTACTGGGCTCCTTTTAGTGTGAAGTCAAACAGGACAACTCAATCATTAGTCAATCATTGGCTCAACAAGGACGACAAGAGAGCAACAGGTCAAATCCTTGTTGATGGGAAATGTTGGAATGTTTCCTTCGGATTTGTGGTTGAATAATGTGTTGTTAGTTCTTACCTGACTCCAACAATAAAGTGGCACGTCGGGGACCAGGAATAGAAGTGGTTTGTCTGTGGCTGGTTTGTTGTTTTTCTGCAGATTTAAGAGGCTGCTCCTGATCTTTGACCTCCTTTTTATATCACGTGACCTTTTGTGATTTCACACAGAATCTTTCTTCAGTCTAGCCTCGTGTCTCCTGCAGCGTGTTAAACATTTAATTATGGCAGCACAAAGAGGGACGTCTGCACAGCTGTAACGCACGTCTGCGTGCGGCGAAAACGCAGCGATACAGACCAGATTTTTATTCCTATGCGGGTTTAACTATGCGATTTAGATCAAATGGGATCAATACATAGAGTTAATCTTCAGCTAGAAGGGACCAATGTCCTCAACTGCAAACATGTGATTACAAAATAGCATCGTTTTCAGTACATAGTAAGATCAAGAAACTAGTGTTCAGGCAAACTGTGCCACATTTTTCTGTCTGTTCATTTTGCTCCTTCATTCTCCACAAACCTGTGATTGTTGACACTATTATTGTTTTCAAATTATTCTTACATTGCACATTGTTACATTGAAACAAACTCACACATCTGAACACAACACCTCAGGTTTTAGAAAAATGTGCATGTTGAGACAAATAATAATTTCGTCAAGAAAGTAATCAAAAGATAAATGATCTGTACTTCTGTTATAGCATTTTTCTATCTCATCACACACTCTCACAGACTAATGATGACAGAGCTATGGCGCAAGATCGGCCTTAAAAAATCCACACATTAATAGATATAAAATAATATTTGTTTGCTGTCTCGGTTCAGTAAATAAGTCTTCACCACTACAAGTAAAAAGAGCTGTTGGTCTTTTTATGCAAATACGTTTAAATGAATCTACACACTTGTGTATTTAAAATCAAACACTGGCTCCACATTGACCAACTATAACAGAAAATTCATTTGATTAGTATTTATTAATTGTTTTGAAAAATGGAAACAGTCATGGATGGATTACTGAAGTGGTTACAGGCTGGATCAGAACCTTTAAGTATCAAACTCAGATAAAAGACACAAGACGACCAGAAAAAGACACTAAAAGAAACAAGGTGGACACAAAACCACCTTCAGAGGCACAGAACTACTGAAAGCATAGAGAAAATGTCCCGAAAGAGACACGAGAAAGACACACAACAACTAAATACAAACATCAAATGAACAAAGACAAAACTGAAAACGCAATATGTCTGGGAACGTGTGTAGTGCTGGAAAACGTCCTGCAGAGGGGGACACTGAACTCCAGCCCAGAGGAGCAGGGACAAAGAAAGGGACAGAAGACACCTCATCATGTCTTCCATGAGCCACTACAGCTGCCGATGAGCGTCACAGGGCTGATCCAGGATCTGTGATGAGTTCAGTCATTCTGATGGTGCAGACGGTTCAAGGGATTCAGGAGCGTGTCTCCAAGTTTCAATGTTATCCTACTGTGTGAGCAAAATTATGTTTTATACTTATATTTGTTCTGGCTTCTTCAAAAGGTCAGGCATTAACTGTGTATTTAAAACGAAAATCATGATGGAATTTGAGGGAAAAAAAACATAAAAAGACAATAATTTGTATGATAGAGCGCGACATTGGTCTATTTTATTTTAAAAAGTATTGCTAGTCCTTGATGAGAGCTAAAATGATACAAAAACGAGGATCTACAGCACGGAGGCAGTGAGATACTTGAACTGTAAACTTAATAATGAGTTTTTAATTTGCTTTCTCTAAAAACTCTGATGTCTGACGTGTGATGCTGTGTCATAAGAGCTGTTGGAGGTTAAGAGTCCAGCTGGAGTGCAAAGCCAGACTGGACCAGAGACGATGCCGTCCCCAGAGTCTCCTAACCGTCCCGGTGTTGACCCGTCCACTTCACGTGGTGGCTGAAACATGTCTAAAATAAAATATGAAGCTCTACAAGCCGTTCTCGGTGCTCCGGCCTTTCCCACCCGAACAACGATCACAGCTAAATGTGATGGTGAAAGTTTTGGGTCTTTCGTCTTATGCCAATGTGACATTTTTACATTTGAGAGACATGCCTTTCCAATTATTGGCTAAATGCTACTGACTTATAATAATAATAATCCTCTGACATATTAAACAAGATCGTCCTGAGGTACTTTAAGTTTACTAGAGTATTTCCATTGTATGATCCTGACTTTGTACTTTTACTCCACTTCAATTCAGCACTTTTGCTCATCAACTAATAAATGATAATTATAGATGAACCACCTTCAATCAGCTGCTGATTTTATTCCACACTAACGCACACACCGATGATGATAGTTTTGTGGGCTGTTAGAAAATTGTCTTTGCCATATTTTCATCTTTGAAAGTTATTTCCACAAATGTGAAGTTTAGAGAATGCGCTAAACATGTATTAAATACAATTATGTGGGACTAGAGCAGGTTTGAAGCAGTTCAGCTTCAGTATTAAGTGTGAACTTTGAGCATCGGGGTCAAATCCCGACAAGTTCCTGCAGGATTCAAGTCTTTTCACACGCAGTCGCCTCGAAGTCGTTACACATCTGATCGTGTGCATGATACAAGGCTCCTCATCTTTTGCATTTGAGAGTGGATTTTGCACAGATTACAACATGTTTTTTTCTCTTTTAAAAGGGACAAATAAGCGATTAAATCCTGAGTTATAAACACAATTATTAAAGCAGTAAATTTGAGCCAGAAATGAGATGAAACCAGATAAGAGCTGGTGCAACGTGGTGGAGCATCAAATCCCAGGGTTCTTTAAAGTCAGATTACAGCATCCTACCAAATATAAAAGCCCTTAAGACTGTTAATGGAAGACTTTAAAATAATGAACGCTACGTTCATAAATAAACCTCACGTTTCTTTGTCTCTTTTACAAACAAAAGCAAACATAACCGATATAATTAGCCATGTTTATTTTCCTGAGACACCGATGACGGTGATTTTGTTCTGTCTTCCTGCAAACTGAAGGTCGAAGCCGAGCCACCACACAATACACGGCGCAGAGATGGTGAGCGTGAGGTGTGGGGCTCTGTCGTGTCCAAGGTTCGCTGCTCAATCGATATCCCACTGTCAGACCTCAATTTAGAAATGTCCCCCCGTCCTTAAAAAGGGAAGAATGGCTTCTTTCTGTGGCTGCATCACCCACGATTTCACGTCACCAGACGAAACCAAATAATCCAGAATTTTACAGTTTGGACGCAAAATATCTTTAGCGTCTCGTTTTGCTTTTATCTCCTGTTGCTTCTGTGTTGCTTTGTGTAATTATTCAATCATTTTGGCCAGAATTCTCCTTGAAAAAAGGGTTTTACATTTTCCACAATGTCCTTTTTTAAAGAAAGGTCAAACAAAAACTCAACATCCACTCAGTGTATTATTAGTTGTAGTAATACAGTCTGCGGCTGGACAAGAATAACTGGTGACCACATCCAACTAAGCTTTTATTCATTAAAAAGAATAAAGAATATTTTGGAAGCTCAAACAATTTTTTCTTATAAAAGCAGTGGCTTGTACTGTAATGCATGTTTTTCTTAACTTTGGGAACATGTTTGTAATAAAACCTTTTTTCATATTTTCTGTAGCTTTACTTTTGAGTCGTGAATTAGTTTTGGGTCTAAACGACAGACAGAAAACAGCTTTAACACTGTAGACTTCAAATCTTCTTTGGTTTGACTTTGGCTACAGTCATTTTCATACAAATATGTTTCCACGACATGACTCCACTGTCTCGTCACACGCACTGCGCCTGTCTCTCTGATATCTCTGATTGGATGACGGAGAGACAGAGAGTTCACTGAGTTAGGTCAGTGGTCAGCAGGTGCAGGTCGTGCCTTGTTTCGACTGCTACAATCCCCGGCTCACAGTGGACACACAATCAGCCGAGTCAAGCCCCTGATCATTCAAAAAGGATCTTCCGATCTGCACTGGCTGCTAATAGCTGCTCCCATCAGATTCAAACCTCTGACTCCCACCTGCAGAGCGGTCGACGGAACTTCGCCTTCCTACCTGAACCAACTTCATCGCGGTCGACACCTTCCCTCGGCCTCTGCCTGCCAACAAACGAAAAGCGAAGCAGCAAAGGACGTCCACAGGCCGCAGAGCTGTGCACGTTCAGCAGCCCCACTCCCAGAATTCAAGGACCTATTGAAGGCGCATTTGTTCCACAGCTTCGTATGCACTCAACACACCAACAATAAAACTTTTCTTCTCTATTTTTATTCATCATCTCACAAAATAAAGTCTGCAAAATGATTAGAAGTAAATGGGGAAAAACTATGTGATTATTGCGGTATTCCATTTGTTCAGAGCAGAGCAGGAAGGGCTGATTTCGACACGCGTGCTAACGATAGCTGCGGTTTTCATTTGTTTATCTAATAATACTGAATGAATGCACATACTAATACAAATACTTTATCATCTGCTGGTCCAGCAAGAAGAATTTTCACTACCTGGCCTCATAATCAATTTGAGTTTTTCTTCAGACCAACAACACGATCAGGCCCCCAAAATATATCATGGCCATTTTGTATTATGGACAAGAAAAACCTCATTTATTGCTCCTTCAAAATGTCATCCCTTTGTGTGTTTTCAATTACAGCCTCATTGGACAGAAGGTCCTGGCAGATGGACACAGAATGATGGTACTGACTATCGTAAACTGTGCAACACTTTTTCTTAAACATTGTTCCTTAAATTGAGTGCATTTTTCCTTTGATTAAAGCATTGCTTAAGTGACTTGCCCTTGACTGGACCATTGTGCAGCACCGGGGTTTTGAAGGATGTGTGATTAAACACACGGCTCTAAAACGACACACAGTACAGGTATTTTATGCTCCGCGCACACATGGATTTCACAACGGTTGCACACCGACGTGAAAAATAGAGCGAAAACGTGTTTTCAACCCTGCACGTCCCACATCTGGTTCATGTTTTCACTGCTTTGTCTGCTGCATAAAAAAGTGAAATGAATGGATAAAAATGCTAAACAGGTTGGAATCACTGTGTCAAACACTTGTCATTATCAGATACGAGAGGCAGCCCTTAGTCCTCTTGACTGAAAGTGAAAATATTTCCTCTTTAGGTGCTTAGTTGTTATAAAAGCCTCTTTGTCCAAGTCGGAGGTAAAACTAGACTTTGTTTCGCAGCTTCATGAATTTTAAAGAACTGAGGCTAAAATGTGCAAAACGACAGTGGAGATTTACTATTTGTTCATTTGCTCACTTTTTAAAAGCTGGACGACCTATTTAGACGCTGCAAAAACGCTGCACGAAAACGGACGCGTGTCGTGGATGATGGAGACTTTTTCAAGTTGAACTTTTCTTATTACTGATCCGGACGAAAGTATCATTTTGGGAATTTCCATCATTCCAATGTTTGTGTATATGATTCACAGAATACAGCAGTAAAGGTCAGGCCTTTGTCGTCAGGGAGCACAGGCCAGGACGACAAATTAATCCGCAAAGTAACAACAACGATGATGGTTTTCACCAAAAATACAAACAACAAAAACGTTTCCGTCAAGTTACGAAGGGTCGAGCATGTTTCCTGCAGAGACTTGCACACGCTCCTCTGCCAAAACTTGTTGAATAGCAGCATAAAAACTATTTATTTTCAGTCCGGATAGAAACTGTAGACATTGGCTGTGCAGATGTAAACAAAACAATGACATATGAGGCAAAAAGAAATTGTTGTGATGTTGTGGAGACTTTGGAAAACCCATTATTTTAGAAGAAGAATAGAATAGAAATTTATTTGTGATTGTAACATGTCTGGCGATATTGAAAAGCCATCCTAAACAGTGCCTCATCCATCCAATTATAAAAAATAAAAAGGATAAAACAGAGATTAAGATTAAGATTCACACAAATTTGTACATTCAATTTTACAACAAACATTTGTTGCATTTCTTCATGTAGTTTAGAATGAAAAATGCAACAGTAAATCAAGCGTGTGTTTTACTGCACAGATTTTTTTATTAGAAACATTCATCGACTTTTAGAAAACTGTATATTTTTATAGGTTCCGCTCAGTGTTTTGTGTTGCTTGATTACCATCAACATTGACTGGTCGTAGCCAGTTCCTTAAGAAATGTAAAATTCACAACACTGGAGTTAAAACATAATTCCCACAAGTTTCCTGTTTGAAGAAATTAAGTCACAAAAACATCAAAAAGCAACAGTGAAAGCAGGTAATAATATTTCCGCATATAGAACATGTGTGAACTATAAGTGTGGCACCGTGAGGATTCAAAAGAAGAAATGTAAGATGCAAGAAACATGCAGCTTTTCAAGGCTGCGCCTAGTCTTTGCAAAACATTAACATCAGAAACTTTGAATTGATTTTCAAATATTCTTAATAAATTATTATTTTTATTCATCAGCCTTAAGTGTCTCCACACAGTCTATTGTTGCTTGAAGACGAACACAATGCATCTCCGTGTCGACGGGCGCATGAAAAGTGCTGCACAAATATGCACACATGCACACACAGAGTCCAGTGTGGTGCGTCCAGCTGTCTCTGTCCCTGCCGTTACTGTAAGAGAATACCCCCGGCCGGCGCTCTAACCCACTCCATCAATCTCCCTCTGTGTGACAGAAACTATGCCCACCTGTTCTCCCACAGTCCGCACGCCGAGACTCAGGGGCCGAAGATCAACGCGCGACTCCAGGCTCCAGGTTTGGGTCGATCGAGACAGAATGTGGCCGGTTCCCTGTGCCCAGCGGGACGTGGCCAGTAACTGTCATGATGCCCTGAATGATAACAACATCAGCCCCCAAGACCATCTTTATTTATGTGCATAATTTATGGCCATATTTGCACATTTGGGGGCTTCCTATTACATTTCTGAGGAAACTACATTATTTACTCGTCTACATCTGACAGCTGTAGTTATTTTTAAATGCACATGGTAAGTGTTCAGCATCTCTCAAAGTCTTGATGGAGCGTGACATTTTTCAGAAACTATTAACCATTCCTTCTGCTAACATTTTAATTAAATGATTTTTAGTTCTTCTGGTGCTGAGATAAATTTTATACATACTCTTGTTTAAATTAACCTATTTAAATGTAGGTAAAAGGTCGTAATATTTAAATGTAATGAAACATCTTCTAAACAAACCCTAAATCATTTGGTTGGAAATGTATCGCACCCTATTCGTTATTGCAGAAAATTTATATTCCCGTTGTGCTTTTTAATGGTCAGTTATCAGCCATAGTTATGGTTCGTCAGGTCACCTACCAACTATTAATAAACAGGCTGATTTGGCTCCATCTCGTTGCCTTAGTAAATAGAACAGGACTAAGAGTAAGAAAAAATATTAACCCTGTTTAAAATGAACGATGAGCTCAACCACTTCCTAATAACACACAACAAAGAATCATCACCTCTGTAATAACTTAAACGTATAAACTGAGAAATTATAAGCTTGTAAAGGCGAAAAAAAAATCGATTTACACTGAACATATGATAAACTGGCCAGGCTGATAAAAACCTAGCAGCTCATTCATAAATCAGTAGGTTTTGTGGTTCCCAGTAAAGGTGCAGTCGGATTAAAAAAACAGCACGTCGTCCTCTCTGCTGCTTCTGTCTTTTCTGGAAATACTTTGAGAACAAGAACACAAACAAACGTGAAGTTCTGTCCCTCTCACTTCCTCGAACCGCCTGAAAACAGCAGAACAGCAGAGGTCAGTCAAGCTGAACTCTGGGGAGAAAATTTCAGCTCGATCCGTCTGTTGTTAACAGCAAATCCTTCCGTTAATTACTGCAACACATTTTACACAACAACAACTGCCCAGATGTTTTTCACAGGTCACGAAAAGCGCTGAAGGTTTCGATGACTAACACTCCGACGTGTAAGTGTCTTTGCACGATTGCTGCACCTCATTATATCGTGCAGCAGATGTGTTGGGATTGGGGAGGTTCGTTTAAGGAAAAAGATCCAGGGTAAAACTTGAGCTGGACGGAGTTCCTGCTGCAGCTCAACTGTTGCAGCGTTTCAGGACAGAGAGGATCAGGTTACGGCGCTCGGGCTCTTAGTTTGTTTTGCCGTGGCAGAGAAGTGCCATTCAAATGCTCTTCACCCTGCTGTGCCGGGACATGCTACATGGTTTTGCACATTAAGATTCCCACACGCAGCATTGTGTATTTGTACTAAATCACACACACACACACACACACCACACCAGTGTGTTTCGCTGCCAATTCGGCACAAACACTTTATGTCGATGTTGTTTAAACCCAGTAACTTCTCAACAGACGACACTCATCCGTCCGACATTTTGACTTTGTCACCGTATGAAATGTGCAGGTGTGAAATGACAGTGACGCCCACCTGCTAAATGCACTAATGCTTATTTAATATTGTTGTTAATAGTTATTTACAGCTGTGATTGTCCTACTGCCGCAGGAAGTGCTCTGACTTTGTCCGGCCTGGGATTAGGACCAACGCCCGCAGGTTGTGGGCTTGACAAAGTTTGACCCAGCGATCCTCTGATCTTTAGCCTTTAGGCTGCTGCTGGTTCAAAAACACACGTGAAAAAAGGGACCAAATCCTTTAAAAGTCCTTCCTCTCTGTTTTCACTCCGGCCATGGATCACCTGTCCGAGCAGATTCACATGTCTTCACACCTCAACAATCACTCTTCATCCCCTCGTCTTTTCCCTCCTTTCCTCTCCTCCTATTCTCTACCTGTTAAGTCCTCAGCTCCATTAACACACACACACACACACACACACACACACCCTGAGGCCCAGTGGTGCTCGCTAATGCTTGTGGGGCTCAAGCAGGAAATGGGGTGGTGATGGTGGAGATGGAGGAGAGGGGGCTGAAGGTGGGCCTCCTCTCAGGTTACCTGTCCAGGTAAGTCTGTTTGTTTAGCGTTACCTCCCAGTAGTCTGAGCTCCAAGCTGAGACATGGAAACTCCCTGTTCAAGTGTGTGTGTGTGTGTGAGGTGCTGCTGACACTTGAAAGAGGCGACACTTAATCCGACTGTAGTGGAAGACTCTGCAGACCCTCCGCTCTCTCTCAGACACATATAGTTCTAACTTAACGAGGACTCTCGTTAGGATTCGTTGGCCCCTCAATGTAAAAACTCACGCACACACACAAAAGTTCCTCACACTTCGCCGAGATATTAAACACAAACCGGTCCTCACAAAAATAGGAACCACAGCAGTGCACGCACGCATGCACACACACACACACACACACACACACACACATTCCTCTGAAGCGTTCGGCTTGTATCTTTGTTTGTTTGACACTCAGAAAATAACCTGCCAGATTGGGCGGGGACGGCCGACCGGGCGTCTGCCTTCTTAAAAATAAAATTATGGCAATTGATGGGATCCATCTATCGTCCCAGATAAGACTCGTCAATGTAATGTTGGCGGCGTGTCAGGCGCTGCCGCTGCCAAGCTTTCAGTGCCTCTGAGAAACGCACGGACAGCTGAGCTGGGAAGTGACTGGCTCGCTGCTTTTATGTTGAAACGAACTTGGAAAGAATTGGGAGAAAATACTTTCGTCTGTTTTGCTACTGTCTGACATTCATGGAAAGTGTTTACATTTGCTCCCGTCACCGTTTAATGTGGTTTATGGTATGAAACATCCAGTTTTGCATAAAAACTGAAGAGGATTATATTTGTGCTTTGGGTAAAATATCCTCTGCTCTTCTGCCGTCGGAGGCAAAGTTGTGATTCTCATCTCAGCCTCATTACACACATTTCTGACACGTTTCCGTTAAATTTCATAGGAGTCCTTAAGTCATGCAAGGGAGCAAATGTGACGGTATATTACTCCGTTTATCACGTACACCTACATCACACTAATGCAGCGACCCGGCAATGAATCCTTTCATTTATGCTGCAAAACGAAATGAGAATCATAATTCGGCCTCTGAGCAGAAGAAGAGCAGTAGGCGTTTCCTCTGGGACTCAGTGATAATCTTTCAGTCCTGCAGTAAGATTTAAGACTGTGTGAAATGAAACCAGTGTGGAGAATAAGGGGAATTTGTGGGTCTGTTCACACTGTTACACTTTCCACTTCTGCCCCAGTCGAAATCGGTGGAAATCAAGCATGTGGCAGGTAAACAAACCTCAGTAAAAGTCTGTCTGTGCGTATTCAGTCCCAGGATTTGTTTTACCCCAAAGCTGACAGTTCTGGCACCGAACATCTGGGTAACAGGAACCACAGCTGTGTTTCCACCCAGTTCTGTCCCTTCGCTTAAACACACACACACACACACACACACGGTTGGTTCATTTGGTTTTCTGACAAACAGATCAAACATTTTAATGATTTTTTTTTAAATGCTGCCTGTCACTTGGTTTGTTGATGCAAGTTTTGGCCCAAAGTCTTGTGCCATTGACAGTTGGTTAGTTTTTCTCCATAACTACATTCCAACATGCACACAATGAAAATATATAAATGCTGGCGTTGGACTGACATAAAATGCATTTTGAAGGCTGATATTTTGCATTAAGTCTGTTTTGAGTGTTTTCCCCAAGATTTAAGACTGTATGTATAGATTATTAACAGAGAATTTATTATAGAGTAAATAATCATATGGAGCTATTGGACCCATCAAGACTCTTTAAACGCCACATGGTGACAAATAGATTTTCATGAAAAGTTGCTCCAAATCCTCGGACTCACTATCGCCATCTCCCAGTGTCTCCCGTGTTCAATCTGGGCAAGCAACAATTCCTGCTTGATTTGTACTTTTTGCAGCATTTTTCATCTGCCACCAGCTTGAAAGACATTTTAGCCGATTTGAAAGGAAGGCATTTTCCATTTTGAGGCTAAAAAGGGGTTTTTTCATCCCCCTCCTCATCATACACTGTCAGATAATGGTGCTGCTTCCCAAGCCGTCATATTACGTCACTTTTTGGCGTATCATATCGATGCCACCGGTACACTTTTGTGTTACCATTGGACGCTCCTGGTGCGCCACCATTTGACACCACGGGAACGACTTTATATAAACACAAAATCGGCGTTAGGATTTGGGGAAAACAACTTCAGGGTGAGGTTAGATTAGGATACTCTGCGTCGTTGCTTTTGCTGTCAAATATTGAAGCGTCAGGGTTTGTTCTGTAAAAAATGAATGAACTTATCCTTTAAGATCTGCTCCCTAAGCTGCTTCAGTGAGATTTGTGAAAGAGTCACAATAAGAGACAAACTCACACATCCACCCACTTTAAACCTTTTTAAGATTTTTCATACTTTATCCAGAACCTAAAGTATCAAAAACCTGTTTATCTCATCAGTGAAATGCTAAATGTTGTCAGAAAAATTAATAACACGAAATAAATGCTATTAATACAATTATAAACTGTTCTCATCTTCAAATATTTAACTGTGGTATTTTCCCTTAAAATGTTCACGCTGTGGTTTCCATCCTCTTTTCTCCCTCTTTCTGTGAGTCGTTTCCAACAAAGAATCCATCATTCCCTTTCTCTTTTTAACGCTGATATTTTTCTTCTTGTCACAGGAACTGTAGCAAACCGTGGTAGAAATGTTGAGAATGCTGCAGAGGCGAGCAGGAGGATTCACTCTGCATTGTTAAAGCGCTGTTCCGCTCCGTCGCTCCTGTAAACAGTCGACAAGGGATGGAGAAACCCGATAGCCTCACTTAGCTCTGATCTGCTCCACACTCAGACATCATAGACTGAGCCGTGGAGGAGCGGAGGCGAACGCTGAAACCGAAAGCTGTAATTGGCTGCTTTTCTTCTGCCTCGTAAGGATGTCGTGTGTTTTATGTTGACACGTTAAAATGCACAGACCAGACTAGCTGATAATATTAGCTTCATGTAGCATTTCACATTGTAATTATGACACATTGTGATTTATAGCAGGATCATTTATTTTTCTCACACACTAATATGCAGGAGTTATTCATAAAGGCCTGTCGTTAAGTTTAAATTCCAAATCAATATCAGACCACAATGGCCAGAAGAATTTTGTGTGTTTTGATGTTTGTTGTATTGCCCCCCCCGCCCCCCCCCGGAAAAAAAAGGCTTCACACAAATAACCACACAACAAGCCTGAGCCTGTTGCATGACGCCGGTGGTTGTAGTGGACGGTTCTAGCTGAAAACAGCTGCCTGCTGCTGCTGACAACACAGTTGATGAGAGTGCCGAGGCTGATTCCTATAGTAAATGTGGCGGAAAGAACCAAAACAATAAGCTGAAAGAAGCTAAAACCCTAAGAGGCGCAGAGATGTAAGTGCTTGTCCTGGTTCCATCACTACATGTCTTTCATGTTTCTAGTTTTTGTTTGATTGAAAATATAACAATGTTAAATAATCAAATCTGAATTTTGATAAATACAATATGTCAAGTCTTATGTTTCAGATTCTGATTCCAAACTTTATGTCATTTATGAACAAGATTTTGATGCATTTGCTTGTGAAGTAAAGACAGAGGAGATAAAATAACAAAAAGGATACTAAAGTAAAAATGTCCCAAATAAATACTGTACATACGAATAGTCACTAAAAAGACACAAAATAATTACAATACAAGATGAAAAAAACATATAAATATAAAAATGTCTTCCAACACTATGCAAGATGAAGATACCATAAGACCATAACGTTCTAAAATAACACTATACAAGAATAGTGACCATTATTCTAGATGAGCAGGAGATGAGCCCCGATCTTACAATTACTGTTACTATTAATAACAGCTCCCTGAAATATTGTTTGTCTTTGTCTGTGTAATAAACTTTTAAAATGTAAAATCACAAAACGGCAGTTCTGCTGTGCTTTACTAAGACGTTCAGGGACAGTGCAGAGTTTATGTTCACATTTGCACTGATTAAATAAAATTTGGAAAGTTGTTTGTGTTTGCATTAACCATCGGGTCAGAGGTTCACCGGGCAGGATACTGAAGCCCCAACAGCCCATTCCCGTCCCCAGCGGCACCAAGCCTGGTAGAAACTGGGGAGGGTTGCGTCAGGAAGGGCATCCGGGGTAAAAATGGGCCAAATCAACATGTGAACAAATGATTTGCTGTGGTGACCCTGAAATTGCTGGAAATGCTGAAAGGACAAAAAAACGAAAATTTAATTTGCATTGAATGTTGGGATCACATTTCCTGGAGGGTCCGGAAATCATAAGATCATGATCATTTACTTTTTAACATTATTAACATGTGTGGGTGGTTTCTCTGAAGATATAATGTGGTGTAACAAAGCTTATATGGTGGTTAAAACTCTGATGCATGGGCAGCCATTTGCAGATCATATTCCTTTTTATTCTTCATGCTTTCTGTTCATGTTAGAATTATTTCTTTCTTCATTCCTTTCTGTTTTTGTTAATATATTTGAGGTTGTGCTTTTCTGCTTTGACTAAACATGACTGGAAATGCCATCAACAAACTCGATGGAAACTTTTGTGTTTACAGTCAATGTAAACGTGCAATTTTGACATCCTGAAAAATAGATTAAAAGTGAGACAAGAAATCTGTTGTTAACTTTAAAATGTCACTGACAGAAATCAGATTAAGATTCCGGTAAAAATTCTGCTGTGCGTGAAAGCTGTCACCAGTTTATGTCTCTGTCAAAGCCAGAATGAAACGATCTCCTTGTGAAAAATTCATATGGCTGCTGTGTGTGTGTGTGTGTGTGTGTGTGTGTGTGTGTGGCCAGCAGCCAAAGCTTATTGGAGTGTTGGGAATGAATGTGTTGTTAATGTGTAGTAAATGTGGTAACAAGTTGCTCTGCAGCTTAGATGCATTAACGGGCTTCACATTCCTCTGAAGCCTATAAAGAGTTCAGGAGGGGGGGGGGAGTGGGGGGGGTCAGAGAGATGAGTGGGATCGTGATGTCATTAAATAGATCTATTGATCTGAGTGGGAGGGTAAATAAATGAAAACTCCACACAACAACGGGACTAAGTAACGTCGTAGACACAGTCACCTACACAGCTCATCATCTCTTCCCCTTATTTTTAAGGCTTACTTAGTTAAGTTAATCACATTTTTAAGGATCCCCATCAAACACTGTTACTGCTCATGTTTAGTGTCCATAGTCTTGAATCAGTTCATGCTTCTGTCTGGGGACTTTTGTTATTGTGCAAAAACTATTAAAAATAAATTAGACAGAGCGATCGTTCCACTGATGACACGTTTCTTTATTCCTAATTTTCTGGAAAATTTTTGTCAGTTAAACATTTGAACTGCAAGTTTTATGAAGTGAGAAAATGTTACTCAATGGATCCATGTGTTTTTGGCATTTTTTTTTTCCAAGAACGATGATCTTGGAGCACAGAAAAAAAAAGCTACTCCAGGCTGCTCGATATCATATCAACCGTGAGCAGAAGAATCGTCGTTATGGGCAAAGGTTATATTATATTTAAGATTTTCAATTGTAAAACAACTTTTAAATCTTTGGTTTTTTAATTAATTTTGAATCTCCCGTCTTCTTTGTTTGTTTTACTAGTTGTTTCATTCATTTTTATTATTAAAAATGTCCAGTTCATGGAATCATTTATGTTTTGTTTTAGTCTATTTTAGTTTCAATTAATACTTTTTAATCTATGACAAAAGTTGTCAAGGACCAGTGGCCATTTTGGATAAAAACATTCAACATTACAGCATGAAAACAAAATGACAATTTCTTGTTGAGGCAACAATTAGTCAACGCAAACCTTTGTGTTTCCTGCGAGTGCTCCAAATGTGAAGCCATCGTGTGTCATTTGAACGTTTTTAATATAGAGCAGCCGCGTTTAGGATTTAACTTTGACCTGCCTTTTGGGTTTGACATACTGATGAAAAGAAGAACGTGTCCGTGTCAAGTACGTCTTTATGTAAAACGAAATCAGTGGAGGGGAAAAAAAGTAAGTCACCACAGATTTAACAGATTTCATTTTTGAGCTGCTCTGATGAAAAATGTTATTTATATTAAATATTAAATGAATACCTGAAGCATAAATACACAAGGTTCCCCAATAAATGACCATCGCCATCCTTACTGTGGACTCATTCAATCTTTATTGGATTGATTTTGCAAAACAGATCCGTCGATGCACAAACATGAAAACCCACAAAGATCAGTGTTTTGAATGTGCGATTTGGATAGAACAGTATTAATAACTTTGTGACATAAAGTGATGAATCAAAGCACTCCTCCTTTGTGTGTGTGCGCTTTGATTAAAGAGCAGCTCTTGTCCTTAACCTCCGCCCTGCCGAAAGCTGAATTAACTCTCACGTCTTTGTGAACAGGAGCTTTATTTTTTTTTTTGTTTTCTAAAAGAAAGACAAGGAAAAAGAGGTAAAAAAAAAAAAACAGGGAAGGTTGCGTTTGTGAGCATTGACAGCGATGAAGAGCGGCGGCACCTCTCCACCTTCCTCTTGTCCGTCGTCGCTCGACTCGGCGGCAGATATTAATCTACAGCTGTCTCGCTCTCAGCTGAAACACACTCACACACACGCTGCGCGGCGTCTGAGAAACAGCACACATGGTGGAAACTGAGAGTCTTGTTTGGCTGCTTCTCTCCCATTTGCCCTCAGCTTTTGTCCCACCGTTCTGTCAATGTTAAAGGATAGAGTCACCGAATTTGAAAGTCTGTCATAAAACAACAGTCACGTGTCCATATGGACCCGTTTCACCCACCCCCTTAAAAGCCTCTTTCCTGATGTGACTTTTGTTTAAGTGATGAGGGACAAAATCCACAGTTCTCACGTGTTTGCGTGTATGTGACGTTAACGAGGCTTAAACCGTCTGAGTCCATAACATCTAAACTTTTTAGAATAACATTTCCCATCTTATTCCTACCCTTCACTCTAACCCAACAACCAAAATAATCCAAAAAGAATGGATCATGACGTCAGAATCCACTGAAGAGATGAAAAACTGGACTCAAAGCACCTCGTTGGTTCTGAGCAATGAGAAGAATCCCGACATTGTTGAAATCAGTTTGTTATATTCACAGTTTCAGATTAAATTTACCATGTCAGCCTGTATGCTGGTAAATTGATTGCCCCCCCCCCAATCTGTAAGTGCAGGGTTTTGTGTGGCAGCATCCAAATACGACCATTGTAGCCATGGAAACAATCAGCCAGTCACGCGCACCGATGCACAAAAACAACTGGGTTCGTTCTGATAAAAGGAACCTGCTCCACAACCAAAAGTTTAAAATTCTGCAGAAATCAGAGAAGTTTTGGATCATTTGTCTGCAAAAAAATTGCTAAAAGTCACGTGACTGTAGCTTTGCATGACTCGTGTCATCATGATGACAGAAGCAAACGTGTGGTTAATGTTGTGAAATGATGATGGAAACACACAAGCCTTCACACTGTGGGAAAATCCAGCCTCCCACTGACTTTCTCATCCGCATATTCCATCTTTTAACCTTCTGCTTTGCTTGTGCCATAAACCAGACGTTTACATGTTAGGGGGCATAAATGACATTTGGATCTTTTTTTCAAACACAAAACAACATGACTAAAGCTTAAAGCTCCATCGAAGTGATGATACACTATCCCCGACTGTCTTTGCATGAAAAATACAACACCACGAGGGTACGAACGGATCATCTAATGTGGCAGGTAGATGACGAACCACTCAAGCCAAAGTGTCATGACATTAAATGTGGACAAAACACCCGTCAGACACGGGTCCTGTGGATGGTCTGCGTGAATGAGGCTGAGGACACTAGAGACACTAGAGTCTGAGCAATAAAAATATCAGTGACCTCAAAATTCACTGAATGGCTTTTATCAACAAGGTCGACGGTTGTCAAATTTCCCTCTGCGATCCCACATCGTGAGAATCAGGAATGTGAATCAGAGTCTTTGCTATTCAATAAATGAAATGTTCGTTTTCTCCAGACACGGCTGTTTTCAGTCGCTGCGGCTGACTAGTTCATTTCAGACGGTTGGAGGCTTAACAGGAGTTTGCGCCGCAAACTCCACGAACAAACTGCAAACACGTAAGTCGTCAAAGAAATTAGCAGGCAGGTCATGGAAAGACGCGCCAGTCGGAGTTAAAAACTTTAATTTCATTGGCTCCTTAATCAACTGCAGGAGCTTCGTGAGCGAGTGGTAAAAGAAACATGAAAGAAGCGCCGCTCATCATCGACGCAGACTTCCTTGTCTGCAGCCAACGCTGCCAGAAAACGGCGTGAAGAGAGAGTCGAGTCACGTTTTGAGCCCGATAGTGCTGTCGCTTTATAGTTACAGGCATTAAGCAAATACATACAAAGACTTTACACTGGAGCAGGAGCAACAGAAACAATACTTCAGGCCATATATCAATATATTCACATAGAACCCCGCTGCATGCTGGGACGGATTTACAGAATGTACCTGGAAGAAAGGAAAAAGAGACGACAGAACAGTTCAGGTCCTCAAAAATCCGATGTCTGCAGCATGAGTCAGGTAGAGAGTTAATTCACACTCAAACACACACACTCAGATGTTGGTATTACTATACTTCAAATGACCCTCCGCTGGTTATTACCACGTCCTACGTCTTAGCATCATTACACATTTATTAACAGCAGCTGCAGCGTCGATATTTGCCACATTTAAAGGAGCAGTTCGGTTAAATTGAGGTGGCATCGAGGGGCTGATGATTTTTATAAAAAGTTCTACATCAGCAACTTAGTACAAGTTTGGGGGATCAACATGAAGTATAATAATGTTCTAGCTGATGCCAATCAGCTCATGCTTTGCTTGAAAATGATTTTTGTTTAAAAACTAAACAATTTTCTATTAAGCCAGAACATCATCGCTTCTCTAACCTCAGGCGAGAGCAGTGACAATCATACAAAAATATGAGAGACACTAAAGCGTGGGTATGTGCATAACATCATGGTATTTTACAGTAAGACAGAAAATAAATACACTGTCGGAAAAAATGTGATATTCCATTTACGTAAATTAACAACATATTCTCATTATTTTAACAGAATCTGGTCACGTTTTCCCTACAAATATGACTTTGCAATTTAGATAATTCCGTGTAACAAACACTCAAACAAAACAGTGATTTTCTGACTTCACTATATTGGAGCTCATCATCATCTCTAATTCTGGTCCGCTTGACATATTTCTGGTTCACGCTGTGAATATATTTTAGTGTGTTGCACAACCATCCGGTAACTCCTGCGTGATAAACGATAAGGAAAGACTCTCAGCTTCGGATTTATGGCTGAGTTTAGACTGAGTGGGGTTTCACCTGCAGACGCGTTGTATATGATGAGCATCATGCTTTACACTCCACAGGGTGATTTCTATATTTAGTTTGTGAAACACACTGTAGCGACGGTTTCATCCGGCTCACGTTTGTTACTTCGCCATGTCTCGTGCCGAGTAGGAGACAGGCCCTCGTGTTTCCATTCATTCGAGTTTGTTAGACGTCTCTAACCATCAAGAGGCAGAGGAAGTCCCAGGTGTTGGTCCCTGTGTGCTGCTGATACTGACGTCCTGGCGCGTACGATAGTTGGAGAGCCACAGTATTTACAGTGTGTCTCCTTCACCAAACCCCGTCTTACACAATGCACGTGACCTTTATCGAAACATAATCACGAAGCCCTTGAACATGAGACGACACCCACTCATCAAATCTAAATTTTCACAAAAAAATATCGTCTCATCTTTGAGCCAACGGAGGAGTTTTTGATTAGTGATGAAACTTAATTGTATTTAACGTGGACACACAAATGCGACAGAAGTCTTTTTAAGGGGTCGTGTCATCAAGCAGCCATGAATAATGCATAGAATTAGTTCAAGGCAAAGCGCGTGATTCGAGTTTGAATTTGGCTAATTGGCGTCATTGTTTCTGCAATTACGGCAGTGTGAAATATTGGAGTCTCACGATGGCTCTGCCGTATGTAGCACTGCGGTATTATTTATAGGGATTACTTGACAGCAGAGCTCGCCGTCTGCTCCACGGTCACAGATGCACGTGCCTCTGGCTGAACCTCATTATTATCAAGTTGCATTCAACTTGTGTCTGAACTCTGGAGTCGAATGCACAGGGACAAAATTAAGCTGCGGTCAGTGAGCGAGATAAATCCGGTTGTTATGCAAGTCTTATAAAAAGTAGCAGCCACTTCAAGGTCAGTAAAAACATCTCTGCTGGTCGGGAAGTTTGGTCTTTGTAAGTATAGCAATAACCACACGGCTGCTCACACCAGCTCAGAATCCGCGATCTGCTCCTTTCACTTCTACCACGCCAGTTGTCCCAGTAGAGCGGGATCCAGCTCCCACTAAATGCTCCCTTTATTGACTTCATAGGCCTGTGTGTGTGTGTGTGTGTGTGTGTGTGTCACTGAGTTGAAGAGCAGTTGTCGTTGACAGCTGCAGGGGAGCAGGGGAGCGAGTCAAGTGGCTTCAAATAGCCGTCGTTCTCCCGGTTGATCGGGGGAAACTCGCCTCTTTCTCTGCGTAAAGTCAACGTTTCTTGTGCTGGAGACGTTTCTCAGTCTCCGCTCTCAGCACAAAGTGATTCACAGACGGTCCGGGACAAAGTCTGGTCCAAAGTACAGGCTTCGGTGTCGAGCTCCAGTTATTATCCCAATGTCATATAAATATCCATCGTTGGCGTCTCAGCTGCAGGCGGACACATGCTTTCGAAGTCCTGGGCTCGAACTAAAGGCTCGTTGGCTGATTGGATGGAGGCGGTTGTCTGGGTTTCACAGCCCCGATTTGGTGATTTGTAGTTAAAAAATTGTGGTTTCACAGCATTTCAAGCACGGCTGGAGTTCAACGTTTAATAATCTTTTTCTCTTTTTCAAATGTGATTTTCACCTCAGTTTGCGAGGTGCCTGCGTGTCGTGAAAACTATCACCTTACAAAAGTCTTTTTCCAAAACAGTTCAAGTCCTTAATGTAAATGATTAAAACCGAGAATCAAAAAATGCCAAACATGAAAACTGTCTGCACATTGTCTGACTTGGGCTGAAATATTTACAATTATTATATGTGTAATTGAATATTATTATAATATTTATAATCTTCTCTGACCCTCATCATGGATCTCAGGCATCGTGCTCATGAAAATGCAACAATAATTTGCCATTAAATCAATCAAATACTTGAATTGCTGACATTAGTTTTTTATGTATCAACTGAATCTTTTAGGAATAATTTCAGGGACATTTTTACCATGTCATGCTAAAAATAAAAGATTTTAACTTTCAAATCACCAGATCTTTCTTTCCTGTGTTTCAGCAGATTATTCTGACGGTGAGCGGTTGAGCTCAGCCTGTGCACATGTGTAACGTGTGTTCAAAGTCGATACTACACTCAACGATTTACAGGAATTTAGTGGGAACATCTAAGATTTTCCTAATTTAAATATGGAATTTTAGGATAATTGAACTTATAAACGTGTTTTTTTTGTCTGGATTGAGACTTCCCAGCATGCCTTTTGTTGTAGTCCGATGAAAGAACTGAAACCATGAGACTAAACAGTTGTTTCAACGTAAAACCTTAAGTGAATTTAACTTAACTGAGTTTATTTGACTTCTTTTGCAAACTCGTAAATTCATGTTAAGTTAAATCTGACGTTCGTGGCAGCAGGAGAGCGTGAGCAGACTTGCACTGGTTAAAGCGTACAGTAAAATATACTGTGTAGTACAGAAGATATAAATGCACTTTTCTGTTTTATTAATAACCTGCAGATCGACGTCTTACAAAGTATAACATCGGAACAGCAACAGGAAACAAAGTGTTTTCATATTTTACTTATCCTTTACTCTTTGTTATTTTGCAGTCTTTGTGTAGCTGTGTCACCAAAAATGAAAAGTGGATTTTTTACGGCTGTCAGAGGCGTCTTTGCTTTCTTTGTGCAATGCATTGTGGGAAAATAGTGTAAAACGACACTTAAAGTAAAGAGGACGTAATTCTGTGCCGTGTGTGTGTGGGATAGAATTAGGACACGCAGGGTTTGTGCTTGTTTGGCTGTTTCATTTTGTGAATCGATGATCTTGTAAAAAAAACTCTCACGTTCAGGTTTTACTGTGTGTGTTGTTTCCTGTCGGGACCGAACCGATAGTCCACACGCACCAAAGCGTTTGGACTCGTCCTGCCTGCGCCGTCCACCACATTGTTGCTGTGTGGCCTCCTCAACGCCAACACAGCCTTTCCTCCAGCCATAACACACTCCCAGTGTCTGCAGCCCAGTTGTCCCAGTGTGGCAAGTCCTGCCAAGTCATTCAAGCGCTTGTCTTTGGGGTTCGACAACACATGTGTCTCTGTCCGTCTGTCCCCAGACCTTTTCCAGTTTAGGAATGTTGTCCCTGCCTGTTCCAGACGCACAAAGACTCTTCTCTTTGTCCACATCCGTCAAGATCACATTCCCCCGTCTCTCTGCGAGTCCGCGTTTGTGTCTGCTCTGTCGGCGTTCAGCTCAGCAGGGCTGCGCTGCCGCCGCTGCACAGTCCGCCGTAACACAGAGCTGCAAGTAGACCAGAAGCCGTTACAGTTTCTATGTCAGTCATCTCACAACAGCAGCAGAGCAAAAGAGCAGAGCAGGAAGTGCAGGAAAGAGGCTACAGCTGAAGTGGTAGAGAAGGTGGGGGGGGTCTCAGCAGTCTCTAAAACCAATACAAATCCTTGCTCTTATCCTGTGCCTGCAGACCTGAGAGGAAAGAGTGGAAAGAAAAAAGAGGCAATGGAAGAAAGGAAATGCAAAAGAAGGGGCAGATTAGGAGCAAGAAGCACAAATGTCTTGTTGATAAAAGCGGGAGGATTTGCCCGGGGCGCAGGAGGGATGAAAGCAGGACGGCAACAAAAAAAGGAAGTTGACAGCTGGCGTTAAGGCGCTGATTGACACTCAGTTTGTTGGTTCAAGCCACTTGTGGTAAGTTGATCTCAGGCAGGGAAATACATCTCTATTCAATTCCACTTCTCGCACCGAAGCTACTTTGTTTGACGGCGGCGAATAACGACCAGCGATTTCATTTCGTCTGGAACTTGTAGAAAAAAAGGACTTTTTTTTTTAAATCGTACGGCGGCTCATTTGTTAATTAGCTCGGTGAGTGGCTGCGCTTTTTTCTACAGGCGGTGGCCAAGTTCAGTGTCGACTCAGTCACGCCAACGAGCTTCAACGTGGCAACATGGAAATGAAAGGAAGCCGCATCGAACGATTCCAAATGTTACCTTGCTTTTGACGGTTTTCACAAGTCATCTATTCAAGTCCAGCCGCATGATCCCGTCTACGACTGAAACCCAGCTTTCAATTAACATTGCCCAATTCCCAGCCACACTTGTTACTCGTTGACCTTGTAAACATATGAAATCAACGACTTTTTCATCCCACTTGATTCTCACTTTTTGCAGCTGATAGTCAAAGCAAATCCAGCTCCAGTCCCTGAGACTTAATAAATGTCTGTCCTCTTTGCTGTAATTCGCCAGAACTGATCAGTCCAGAAACACAGAGAGACATTTGTATATATACCCTCAGCTTCCTGTTATTCTGCACTTTTCCAGTCACTTTTGTGTCTAATAAAACCAAGGTACAAAACTGGATTCACACCCAAGGTGAAGCAATGGCCCATTGGAAACGATTTATGTTCATGTGTTGGCCAGTGCGAGAGTCGTCCCCTTTTTAAAACGCAGCTCGTCACTGATTTCCTGATTTTCTTTGACCGGGAGCAGCACACGACTGTGGGCATCACACCTAACAAACATTGGGAGTTCTGCAGATGTGCAAAGCCGCAAATCATGAACGGAAATCTTGTGGGATCGTGTGGCAAAAATAAATACGGTGTAAAGTGGGAACTTTCTGATTTAACCACAGACAAACAAGCGACGGGATCCTGTGTTTGTGTGCACAGGTGAGGACTATGTGAAGCTCCGGAGGAAAATTACGATAACTTTGAAAACGAAGCTGCTTTATGTAAGAACGAACGGCAGCGGTCGGGTCTTGATGCTGAGGCACAAACTGGCTGTACAGTCATTTAGCGTGTGCCAGGCATAAAACAACAGAGTCAACGATATTTTATCTTCTATTGTCTTATTGTCAATAGGAGCCACCTGGTGTTTTAAAATCAAATGCATTTCACGTGAATGAGCCCAGGAAATGAAAGGTCAGGTTAACACTGGTCATTCACCAGAGATTTTCCTCTGGACTCTAGGAACATGGCCACCACAATGCTTTTTTTCAGATAATTACACTATAATGGACTTTTATTACCATTATTATATTCAAATTCTCCTAATAAATCCTTTAACTCTTATGTATTGCACCTTAAAATTAAAGCGTTTAAGGGAAATTTTTCCCTTAGGGTCTAAACTTAAGGTCAGATCTTTATAACTGTAACAGGCTTTTTAAAAAAAAACTGACTTCACCTAAAGAACTGACAGTACCTGTGTCCATATTGAGTCCGATCTCCGCTCCAGCTCCGGTGAAGGCGCCACTCCAGGCCGACCCCGTCCCCGACTCCCCCTTCCCGAGGTCACAAGGTGAGGCGCTGGGACCCGGTACGGAGCTACCTGACGTCAGGCGGTGATGAGGCCTCACCGACGGCACCAACAGCGAGCCGTAGCGTGGGTCAAAAGCTGTGCCGTACATCTCGTGGACCCCCGGGCGCGAGTACGCCGGGCTCTGGGTTCCTATAGCGCCCCCTAGTGAGTAAGGGTGATGGTGGTGATGGTGGTGGTGGTGGGAAGGGTGCCAGGCGTCCGGGGTGGGCTGGTGGAGGTGGCTGTGCAGGGAGGTGGAGGAGTAGGGGTCTGCAGGGAAGGAGAGCTCCGTGTGGGGGGCGGACAGAGCGCTGCCCAGCGTGGAGGAGACGGACGGCTGGTAGGAGCTGTTCCAGAAAGACGGAGGGAAACTTCTCTGGCTCATGGGGAAAGCTCCATCTGCAAAGACAGGGGTCGGTGAGGCCTGGTTCCAGCTGACAGAGGTCTGAAGGCTCAAACTTTACAAACAGCTAATTCAAGGTTCTTGATCATTCATCCATTTGCTGCATATGGACGCTGCAGCACTGTTACCGTTTCAAATGTCTCATCGTCTGTATTATTCATCTCTTCTTTGGAAAAAATAGTAAAGCTCAATATTTGAATATTCCAATATTTGAAATTATAATTATTTTGAACCTTTGCTGCTCCTTTCTTTTTTCGCATCCGAGTAAAATTTTATGTCTGAATTTGACGGTGAAAAAAAAACAGGAGTTTGAAATTGTCACCTTGGGGATCTGGGAAAAACTGATGAACATTCAGTAACTGAAAAACTAATCTACAGATTATGAATAATTAACATAAGTTAGAAATTGAAAGTGTTGCAAGTGAACGCAAGAGATACATTTCTGGAAAATATATTTACTTGTTCTACAATTTACAACATTCAAAGACCCATATGCAGCATTTTAAACGATGACAACTAAAATATTTAAAATTATTTCACATATCAAAAAATAGTTAATATGTCTATTTACAGGTTTAATATGTTGCTATAAGGGTAACATTTGTTAAAGACATGTTTAAAGTAACTTTCAAATATATACGTTTTTTTTTACACCCACTTGCTCTGTTACATTTTATTTCTAAAGACTTAAATAATAACACGAGCATTCGTGATTCATTTTACTTTCTCTCCGCAAACACATTTTCCACTTTTAAAAAAACACTACTCAGAAATTCTAAGAGAGAGTTTTTTTTTTTAGTTTGCCCATTTTCAAAACTATTATTGAAAATATCTCATTAAAAGACAGAGAAAAAGAGAAGCTCCGATCCAAAAACTGACTCATGCATTTCAGAAAGAAAATCATTACTGGTCAGTGCAGTTTTCTTTGGTGCTTTTTCTTAAACTCTCCATGATATTAGTATAAGTATTTGTGTCACCAGGTGGAAATGATAGAACAGACCGAGACAAAGATCGACAAACACAACACGCACAAGCAGAACAAAACTAAAGTAAAAAATGTACTAAAGTCTTTTCCACACACACACACACACACACACACACACACACGTACACACCTCTTACAGCCTTGTGGCTGCTCGAGCTGGGGTATGCTGTGGTCTGACTGAGCGCTCGGCTGAAGTGTTCGTCCACCACAGCGCTGATGTCGCCCTGGAAGTAAGTGAAGACGACGCAGCGGGAGCTCAGGTACTCGGCTCCAGGCGGCGGCTCCTTGTACTCCTCTTTGATCGCCGGGGGCCCTGGGGGGCCGAGCCGGCTTCCACTGTCCTGGGAGTCTTGCATTTTGGAATAAAAGGTCAGTTTCTAGAAAAGGAAACAAAAGGTTTTGTTGTTGTTGTTGTTTGTTTTTTTTGGCAGATTTTTTTTTTCATAATAGAAACGTTTTGTAATATTTCCTGGAATGATGTGTTTGTGATGCTCCAGGTGTCTAGTGGGAAGTAAATGCATCTGAACCTCTTTATAATTTAGTTACTCACAGACTGACACAGGCGGTAACACGAAATGAGTTTAATACTGAAACAAATAATGGTTTTCTCACATTTATGATTATGATTGTGATCACACTGCAACGACTAACACTTCAAACGTTCTAGTATTTGCATGTAAAGTGCAGAGATTGTTTCATGTACTTTTACTCACTCCTACTTAAATCATGATGGATGTAAAAGTATTTTAATCTAATGATGAAAACCTTGCTTGTAATGTATGTTATAAAATTATGATGGGATTATGGCATGAGTCATGTTTTGGAGTTTTGGCACAATGTGAAAAATCCAGAGAGAGGAAAGTGTGTAAAACTACTGCAGAAACCCGCTGCTCTCCAACTACTGACAAACTGCTCACATATTTGAAACACTGAGAAATTAAATTTTTTAGGACTCTCTCAATTTTGGCAGCTCCTGCGAAAATTATGCTCAGTTCATATATTAACCTGCACAACACAAAGAGATATTATGACACTCTAAACACAGTGAGGTCAACTCGTTTTTATAAAATGAGACGTGAAGTGCAACGTAGGCCACGATTTACAGGAAACCATAAAGGTCAGCTGGACAAAAACCGCAAAAACTCTTTGACACTAAATATTGTCATAATAATACGTGAACTATACGACGCCCCAAACACATCACATTCCATTAAGGCTGCAATTTTCCATTCTTTGATTAAAATTTGTCAAGGAGACACGACACAAACGCCCCGTTTACGGTCTTGTGAAGTAGATGAATTATTTTTGTGAGCAGAAGGTTTCAAATGCCGTTTTACGCACCGGAGATCTGCACTTTACTTTTAGTTTTATGGAGGAAACTGAGGCTGGAGGAGCTGAACTCTATTATTCATGGATAACGGGCACATCTTCCAAAGGTGCAACTAATTAAGTTTAATTGGCAGCTGCCCAAACTCTGAAGCATTTAAAGAAAGACAAACGTGTCCGTTCCCTACCTGATGGTGATAGGGGCTGTGCGCGCTGAAATACGGCTGAGGAGCAAACACTTGGTACATCACATCCAAGCAGCTCATGGCGAACAAATCACGGAGAGGAGCCAAGCGTCATGAGAGCGCAGGGCTGCTGACAGGAGAGGAGCAGTAATCCGGACGGACGGACGGACGCACGGACGGACGCACGGCGCTCTGCGCTCTGCGCTCTTTACGCACCGGACTGCGGCGAGGCGCACTGAGGGCAACTCCGCCGGCCCGGCCTCCACCCTCGCTCCTTCACGCCCACCGACTCCTGCTCCCACCAATCAGAGCCTGGGCTCCACCTCCGTCTTAATGGCCTTTTTAAATGACTTACAGTCACGTCTGCTTCATTCATGGTTTGTACCTTCATCACTTCTAATTAAAGTACAGCACGTTTTGGAGGTTTGCTTAATCTCACCTTGTGTATTTCACTCTGCACTAATCAGTTTTTGCCGGGAACATGTTAGAAAATGCTCCTCCTGTATTGTCGGCTTCCAATTTAATCTAGTGCGTGGAGGTTCTTTCTTGACCTTGGCGAGACTGGCAAGATCATTTTAACTTAAAGCTCCATTTACAATCTTTTCATCTGGTGTAAGATGGTTTTGCCACACAAACTTGACCTAATAATGACGGAATGAAAAAGTTGATTCAACCCTTTTCTTAGAGCAGCTTTGAAAAAAAAAATCCCTCATTAATTTCCTGGACATGTTGTTTTCTTTTCACCGTGAACTTTTTCCAGGATGAATCTTGCACTTCTATCAGTGCCGGGAAAGTCTGACAAAGGTGAGGCAACACGCGAGAGCTCAGCAGAAAAACTTTAGTTTTGAAAGTTGTGATTGTGTAGGTATGATTATGACCATGGAGCTCAAGAATCTACATATGTTGGCATTTAATTTTACGTGTTGCTTTGCACCACCGTCTCATCCCATCTGACTTTGTCCTTGACAGATAAACCAGCACTGCTCTTTTGACGCCAAGTATCAGGTTCCAGATGCACAATGTTCAGAGGTGTTTAACCAGCACATTATATCCTGATTATTTATTTTCTCCCACAACACATCAATCATCTGATATTGTTGATGTTGGAGTTTTTCCATGAGGTTTAACTCTGTTTGCCAACAGTTAATGTGCTAATGTTTCTTCCGTTCATCTTCACTTCGCTGCTTGTTTGCTGACTCTTTTCACGCGCTCAGACGACTCTGACACATTTCACGACAAGCTAATTTAGTTTGAGCCTAATAAGTTCGTGTCACAGTAAATCAGCATCATGCACATATTGTCATAACTGACACTAATGGATGTCAATGGAAAGCAGCAGATACAACTCCATGTCTTTGCTGAAGCCTAATATTAAGTTAATAACGTTTTATAGACTGAGATCATGTTTTTAAAACCAGAGGTACCAAAGTGACCTAAAACCTCCCACAATCCCTCAGAGGTCAAAGGTCAAAAAGCTTTCGACTAGTTAAGTGCTATTAGAGTTCTGGAGTCACTGGCAGCTTACTCAACAATTAGCAAAATAAATAAAGGTTTATTATGTCATACTTGTGTATTTTTCCTGAAAAATATTTAGAAGAAAGGGCATTAAAACACAGTTATAACAGAATTTTACTATTTTACATATGAACTGAAAACATTTCATGCATAACTCACATTCATGACCAAATAAACATTTTGTACTTTGTGACCTTTTTTTTTTTTTATTTGCTACTGTTCTGTAATTATTATACTATATTATTAGTTTTTACCTACTACTACTACTACTCTTTCAGTTTTTCCCATCAGGGGTCGCCACAGCGAATCATCCTTTTCCACTTCACTCTGTCCTGGGCATCTTCCTCTCTGACACCAGCTAACCTCATGTCCTCTGTTAGAACGTCCATATGTCTCCTCCTCGGTCGTCCTCTCGCCCTCTTGCCTGGCAGCTCCATCTCCAACATCCTACAGTTTCTATTAAAGATCATGATTCTGGTTTAATTCCAGTTTATATGACGACTCAGTCTGTTTGTTTTTTGTTAATTTGCAAAGAGCCAAAATGACCATCAACGCACATGAAACAACTGAACAGAGATGCACAATAACACAAACAGAGGCCCACAGTCATGTTGGGTGGGAGACCTTGTACCCGCTTAGTCAACTTTGCAGTGTCATCGGACTTTTCATACCACACCCGCAGCGGCAGTAAAGTGCTTGGGATTCCCAGCTCTAACGAAATGTTTGATTGCAGCGCCTGTGAATTTTTTTAGGACGCGCTGCCGGGAAGTCTGTGGTCAGTTGCACCAATTTATTTGGGCTGAGCTGTTTACACGAACCTCTGATCCCTTATTATCGAGTCTCCAGCTGACAGATCATTACAACATCTGACTGTGACGGAGCAAAAGTAGCTTGTTTCCCATGAAGAACGATCGTGTCACTAATCTGCGTCCCATTTTAATGACTCAGAATAGCTGCATGATGTGTTTGGGAGAAGCAGAGATTTGAAGTTTCAGCGCTGATCCATTTCTTTCTCTCTTCTGAAGCCTTATGAGCTCGTACACGTTATTTTAATTAACTCAAATGTGATGTTTTCCGCTCTGACACAAACACAGACAAACTTTTAACGAGTCATAAGCTGGGCGACACTTTGCTCAGCTGCAGACGCCCTGTGCTATAAATAAGCAAATCCAAATAAAAGTGTTTGCACATTGTCATAACTGTTATGTTCTTCCCCTTGTGCTAAGAACCTGTTCCACTGATTCTGACCCTCCCTAAACTGGCACACCTGTTCCCCACCACAAGTGCTGCAGGGAAGCTATTGAAACCCAAAATATCTCGCGCTGAAGTGCAGCTCAGCTCATCTCACACACGCTATTCAACCATCGGACGGTGTTTATTTGGCGTCTGCCAAGGCTCTAAACTAAAATTTCAATCAGGGATGTTTGGCATCCACTCTGCTCTCAGTCACAGGTGTGACGGATTTGCGAGAAGGTTAAAATGAAAATTATTTCGCCACTAGCAGCAAAAACATGATGATCGTGTAATTTGGAACAGCCCAAGTTATGTCACAAGTCTTCAAATATTTTCCAAGACTTTCAGGTGGAATTTCTTACTATTAAAATACACATGCTGTATTGAAACGCTCTGCTAGTCATTTTCTCATTTCTTAAACAGGAAGCGTTGCATCGTGGGATTGTTAACGGAAAGTAACGTGCAAGCCACGCACGCTACGCCGTGAGTAGATTTACACACTACTGCAAAATGGCGAACACACCAAACTCTGGACTTTTTAGTGAGTAAGGTGATTTCGGACACAGACTAAGTCACAGACTTTTATTTTTCTCCTCCGGTGAATTGTGGTTCGTCTAACAGGACGCTGCTCCTTGTGAACATGTGCGTCTCTCATTCAACTATAACAGCAACATTTTACGTGCAGCAGAGGCAGAATTCTGCCCGTATTTATTTTACAGCTAGATTTTCTCCTGTAGCTACTGTTCAGATTATGTGACACAGAACTCGTGACAATGTTGGAAATGCATGAAAATATCAGTGTATGTTCAATGTGTCTGACGTCACAGGAGGCTTTGACATTGGAACATATTTTTTAAAAGTTACATAACGTAGCTTTATTGTTACTTTTTCATCCAGAGTTTTTGTCAGTGCTGAAAACTTCTATTACTTTTCAGTGTGTAAGATTTACATTAAACGTGACGACACTCTAAAATATAACACTGTCAATTGTTTGGATCGGGCTTCTTGTCGTGTTTTAGATGTCAGTTAAAAACATCCCAATATAAGAAAAGCTACAAAATTAAGTGGAAGACATTCATCATTTTTCCCCTCACATTCATCGCGTGACCCTTTTTCAAAGCTCTATTGTGGAACCCACAGAAATGTATATGAAATACAGTTCAAACTAAGTCCAACCTTGAGCAGCTAGAACCGTAAAATGGAACATTTACACTGATACGTCAACACTGACATTTACAATATGTTGTATGGTGAACTGTACATGTTGTGAGGTGCATAAACAAACTGTCGTTTCTGAAATATATTCTATACTTTCAGTTTTTACTAGATTATATTCTCTTTAGTTTTTTTTGTAATAGGTAGTATGTAATTAGACTATGAAATCAGAAATTCGTTTTAAATATCACAACATCCAGACAAGGTTTTATCCTCAAAAGGACAATAATATTCCGTTTACCATGAAGCCAAACAGACATAATTATAAGCATTTCACCACTGCTGTAGAGAATACAGTAGTTGGTATTTTTGACTGCTTGCTACTACTATGCAAAATCCATTTTCATATATCAATATTCCTATGGCTTGAGTTTCTGGCCCTGTACACGTTGAGGCTGCTGTGTAAATGGGTGGGAGGTTAAACGTGGTGTGTGGTTGTTGGTGCATCCTGTTCAACCTCATTCAGCTTTTGCTTTTGCTTCATGGTGGAGGGGCCTGCTGGTTTTGTTCAGCCCCACATGATGAGGAAGACCTGACCGTGACCCTCCATTACCGCTAGGCTACCAGTGTCCCACCAAGGACAGCGCTCGTGGGTTTGTGTGTGTGAGTGAGAGAGATTGGGTCCAATTAAATTGTTGTCTGAATGGAAATACAGTGGATATATGTACAGTGTGTAGTGTATCTACAAAGACCTCGAGTCAGTGGCACAATGATCAGCTAAAGCAGCTCAGACTCAAAACCTATAGCAGCAGTTGTGCATGAAAGAAATATTTCTACAGTCTGAGCTGATGTTAGGTCCTTTACAGATCAGAAGGACTCTTAATGAACATTAATTACTGATGCAATATCCACATTAGTTGAATGTTGCAGCATGTTTAATCAAGTCAGAGTCGACTTCTGTTGGCCATAGTAATTATGACAGGCCAAAAATTCAAGTCAAGTCCACATCAAAATAGGGTTGCGATGGATAGGTTGGACAAAAAAATGCAGAACTGCAGTCCAGTTATCAATTTTGTTAGTTAATCCACAATCAACACCTAAACCTTATTATTCTAACTATGGTGATGAAGTTCTGCATGTGTTAACAGCCAATTTATAGATGTTAACACCCACCTGAGCTGATAACAACAGCCTCCTGATCACATGATACCAGCCTACTGAGCTGATGATGACAGGCTAATGAGCTGATGATAACAGGCTAATGAGCTGATGATAACAGCCTAATGAGCTGATGATAACAGCCTAATGATCTGATGATAACAGCCTAATGATCTGATGATAACAGTCTAATGAGCTGATGATAACAGCCTAATAAGCTGATGATGACAACCTAATCAGCTGATGATAACAGTCTAATGATCTGATGATAACAGCCTAATGAGCTGATGATAACAGCCTAATGAGCTGATGATAACAGCCTAATAAGCTGATGATGACAACCTAATCAGCTGATGATAACAGTCTAATGATCTGATGATAACAGCCTAATGATCTGATGATAACAGTCTAATGGGCTGATGATAACGGTCTAATGAGCTGATGATAACAGCCTAATGAGCTGATGATAACAGCCTAATGATCTGATGATAACAGCCTAATGAGCTGATGATAACAGCCTAATGAGCTGATGATAACAGCCTAATGATCTGATGATAACAGCCTAATGAGCTGATGATAACAGCCTAATAAGCTGATGATGACAACCTAATCAGCTGATGATAACAGCCTAATGATCTGATGATAACAGTCTAATGGGCTGATAATAACGGTCTAATGAGCTGATGATAACAGCCTAATGATCTGATGATAACAGTCTAATGGGCTGATAATAACGGTCTAATGAGCTGATGATAAGGGCCTAATGAGCTCAAGATAACAGTCTAATGGGCTGATGATGACAACCTAATCAGCCGATGATAACAGCCTAATAAGCTGATAATAACGGTCTAATGAGCTGATGATAACAGCCTAATAAGCTGATGATGACAATCTAATCAGCTGATGATAACAGTCTAATGATCTGATGATAAAAGCCTACTGAGCTGAAGATAACAGTCTAATGGGCTGATGATGACAACCTAATCAGTTGATGCAAACAGCCTACTGACCACATGACAACAGTCTACTGAGCTGATGATAACAGCCTAATAAGCTGATGATAACAGCCTAATGAGCTGATGATAACAGTCTAATGAGCTGATGATAACAGTCTAATGGGCTGATGATGACAACCTAATCAGCCGATGATAACAGCCTAATAAGCTGATGATAACAGCCTAATGAGCTGATGATAACAGCCTAATAAGCTGATGATAACAGTCTAATGGGCTGATGATAACAGTCTAATGGGCTGATGATGACAACCTAATCAGCTGATGATACCAGCCTACTGAGCCCAGTAATTCTCCCAGACAGTCCAGACTTTGGCTGCAGAATAAACCGACTGCTGTGGTTGATTTCCTTTGCACTAGTTGGAATAAGGCAGGTCCAGAAGCAGGTTTAGCTAAGATGTTCCCTGTTTTGCGGTTGATTGTGAGGAAAAATTGTGAGCACCCACGTTAAATATATATTCAGCTAGTTGATTTGTATCCCCATGACAAACTCACACAAGTGTGATCCTGCCAACAAGCAGTCCCTGAACCTTCAAGGTTTTCTGTTGGAAGGCAGACACAGAAGTTATTCTTTTAAATCTACCTCATAATGAAGAAAAAAATTAAATAAATGGATATTCAGACACTCTTTCAAAACACTGCCCTTGCTATACCTGGTCTAATAATACATTTAAATGAATTCAAAATTAAATGCTTATAAATTGTGAAAAGGTGAGGAAAAAACTTCCCCATTGATTTTGGCCTGTCTTTTGTGTGTTCCTTAAATGAAAACTAGACTCTTTGTAGGATGTTTTATTTTTGTGTCAAAATAAAGCAAATCAGCCATTTTAATCAGCCTAACATCTGATTTTGTGTCCATCGCTTAAATGTGAATAGCTGAGGAAGTTGATTAAAATGGTTTTTTTGGATCTTTGTGTGCTGACTGTCTTTGAAATGGAGTGAAATTACATTTTCAGACACGAAATGCCCAAAGTGAAAAAGGAAAAGAGAAGCAGACGACTGCAGTAAACCGTGAAACTCTCATATCGCTTGTTTTTTCTTTTTTTTTTCGTGTTCGTGCCCCTTCTTATCGTTCTTTATTCTTGTTGCTTTCACCCTTGCTCCTCGTCTTGTTTGCTTTCTTTTCTTTTGGTTCTTTTTTTAGCTCTCTTATCATCTAGGTTTTTACTCTTGTTGGTGTTCTCTGGTTTTGGCTTTGTTGATCCTCCCTGGTCTTGTTTTTGCCCTACATCCTCTTGTTTTTTTGTTTTTTTTGTGCTAATGTTCTGCAGATTCGTCTTCTTGCACATGTTCCTCCATATTGTATGTTCATGTGCGTCATGTGATGCACATGAACATACAATTTCCTCACACTTCCTACAAAATAAATTGGACCTTGTAACACAGAACGACTTGTTTCACATCCATTCATCATCGCCCACTTTAGTGAGGTTTAGTAAGGCTTTACAGAGGTCCTTGTCCTGCTCCCTTCATCCGTTCAAGCTCAGGCTGAACCCTACAGAGGAAAGTCAGTTCAGCTGCGTGTTTTCACTCGTGATCATAGCTGAGGGTTGGAACATAAAATGAGAGCTTTGCCTTGGGACTTAGCTCCTTCTTCACCACAACTGTTTTCTACATTACTATTTCCATTCACACGATCCATTTTACCTTTGCTCATGAACAAAGCTCCAAGATACTTAAACTCCGTCACTTGGGGCAGTGGCTCATTCCCAACCTGAGGAGAACAATCCACCGTTCTCCAGCAGGGAACCATGGCCTCAGACTTGGACGTGCTGACCCGCGTTCTGCCCTGGTGCACAATGAAGACCACGGTGTGACGAGGCCAACAGAACCACATCATCTGCAAAGAAGCAGAGAAGAGATTCTGAGGTCGAGAAAACCTCAGAGGTCAGATACTAAAACAGTAACAGATTTTCTGGCCATTGGGTGACAAATAATAATGACATTATCATATTTATGTTTTTATGGTGAACACGAGGTGACAAATAGTTGCTTATTTACACATTAAGCACAGACCACTTTGTGAATGTACAGTAAGTCCAACAGTGACGTCTCTTTAGCTTCAAAGGAAATGTCTGACTAACTGCTCATGTCCACGAGCCGGTGAACAGGCAGTTTGGTGCCAAACAGGCAGTGATGGAATGTCACAACGTACTTTGTTATTGCACTAACGTACACTTTTCTCACATCACTACTTGACCTCAGCAGATTTAATTATGGCAATCCAGTCCAGAACCAATACAGATATTTTCTAATCCACTACAGTTCAACAGCCTAAAAACTCTGCAGTTATGTGTCTGCTTCTCGGAGCCACTTGGTCAGAACTGAAGACGCCTTTGGGAGGTGACACACCTTAATGAAACACAAGCAGAAGTCCAATCTTCACAACTCCAGTGAATTGTGCCATTCGTGAATAGCCTGGGCTGCCATTGCACCTAAAAGCCGTCTTGCCACTTTAAACTGTCCACCGTGATGCTTAATTCAACACATCGACATTTAGCCGAGGCAGACGTACCTCCGAGGACTCAACAGATTCGCTTCCCCTTTTGTTTTTGCTCCTACTTGTCCTTATAGTATTCACTCACACTCGTGCCTCGCTTCACTCTTTTTGTCTTTACAACTCAGTGCAGTTAACATTCGGCACAACTTTAAAAACACTGACTGTGGCGTGAGGAGGAAAACAGCTTTTCTGTGTGAATGCCTTTATAGAAATCCTTGCTAGTCCATGAAAAAGAGAGCTCTCTGGCACAAGGCTATGAGGACATTCACAGGAAAACACACGACTTTTAGGTGATTGTGCACGGCTGCACTGCAAAAAGGGCCAATTCAGATGTAGGATGTAGCATGGCTTTAACTTCCATCTATTAATGGGCAAAATGATGTATTCATTACACAAAGAATGGTTACATGAAGAACTGTCAACATGAAATGGGAACGGTTAGTAGAGAATTGCGTATTATTATGCTTTAACGTGTCATTTTAGCATTAATATATGATATGATATGCTGAACAATAAAACGTTTTCAATTTCATATGGCAGTTTAAGTCACAAGCCTGTAAGTTGTTTTATGAAATGCTTTAGACATTCTATTCTATATCACGGGAGGCAAACACACGCGTGTGACCCCACAGGCTTCAAGCAAAGTCTTCAGAGGAAGTGAGAGAGTGGCACACAAACATGAATCAAACGCCACCTGGAAATTGTTATCCGAGTTTTTAAATTTACAGAGTGAACCATGCAGGAAGAAAAAAAATATCATTCAGCTTGACTTTGGTCAAAAATGAAAGTAAACGTGAAATCACAAAACTCACGGCAGAGAAACATTACGGCATGTGAAGCACAAATGTGATTAAACGTACGTGCACATTTTCTTCCCACGGAGCGAACGCAGCCTCTCTTCATTCGACAGTGAATTGATGTGAAACGGTGAATAGATGGCGACTGTCACGGCTGATGGTCGAACATCTTCAGTGTCTCAAAGTGAACATTAGTGCCAATGATTTTGGCTCCAAATGGATTCCCAGTCACACCGGGTAAACTGTTCACTAAAAATATCCAATGAATCCAATTTTCCCTGGAGACATCACGGCCTTGATTTGTTCATTCCTACTTTGCACTCAGAGTGCTCAGTCCTACGTTCCTGCTTCTTGAGATTTGAGGATTTCCGTTTCCAACCTAATGAATTAGGAGTTAAATTGAACTATGCTGAAAAATAACCTACAGTTTTCACATGAACTAATTGTACATTTGTATGAAGTTTTTTTCAAACCTGTCCATTGTGACATGACAGTAATCTCCTCAGCTGAGGGTCCTCTCTCACCTCTTCCTCCCTCGCATCCTTCTCAGGCTCCTGGGTTCTGCAGCTCCTGTTCTGGGTGCTGACAGGTCCAGCTGTCCCCACTTTTTTGCCCTTGGCTGTCGCTCATTAATTTCCACCAAAGGCCCCTAAGCGACAGCTCTGCTTCATAGTGACCATACTTGGAGAAGAGGGGCTCAGCGTGCGCACACACACACACACACACACACACACACACACACACACACACACACACACACACACACACACACACACGTCTTACTGTAGACAAGAGTGGACACAAGCCTTGTGCGTGACATGTTTGACAGTTTAAATTAAAGGCTCTTGCATGTCTCGTGTCCGTGCATCTCTTTAGTAATCGGTTATCTAGGAACACAATGTTAGGATGCAACTTAGAAATATGACAACTGGAGTGCATGATATGAAGAGCTGGTTCTAATATTTTAAAATGAATGCTGTGAATGTAGAATTCAGCTGGTCATAATATTGTTTCCTACTGCGTTCACAGTTACAATGTTGCACAAATACTTGAGGTCTGTCACAGACTTTATTGTCTAAAAACTGATGTGCACCGTATATTGTGGAGACCTGATGTCCTCCTGGGGCCAAAAAAGGCCCCTGACGTAAACTATTAGACTTTAGAACGACGACCCGGTTTGAAGTGGGTGTCAGAGGCCCGGTGCAGGTGAAGGGCGAACGTCAGTCTCCAGGAAATGCATGTAAGTCAGTGTGATGTCTCCCAAACTGATGGAGAAAACCATGCGCGTCGGTGTTAATCACAGCCTCGCCGCGAGCGATGCAGCTGAGAGCAATGTAAATTAGATCCGTTAATGAATGTTTTCTTTCATTACGCACAAGTGCAAAGTAAGTATGCCATCTATGCCCACCTTGCCTCTCCGTTTACCGCCGCAGTGTGCCAGGCATTCAGACTAAATGAAAATATACACGGGCTGAATCATGCCTGGCATCCCCTCTTAACAAGCTGCAGAAACACTGCGAAGCACGGCTGCTATGCCGCAGGGAATCTTGAGAATCCTCGCGCTTAGAGCGACGAGCTCTCCCAGCTTTCACTGTTATGAGACGGGTCACAGGGTTAGTGAGATGCGTTTCAATCCAACAGCAATTTAAGTAAAATGTCCAAAAAGAGAAAGAAAGAGAGAAAGAAAATCACAAATATGAGGTACATTTCCTATTCCATCAGCTTCATGAGCATGAAATGACTCCTGCAAATATGAAAAATGCTTTATGCATCGTTGAATGAATATGGCAAAGTGTAAGCTAATGTTGGCTGCTTTCTAATAATTTCTGACAGATAGACCCAAGAGCAACAAAGGGAACTCGTACAGAGGCAAAGTACATTTAAACTTTTCCCTTTTGCGGGCGTCAACTTCAAATGTTCTACAGTTTAAATAAAATAATGTCACAGTCCCACTTAGGGCCCGATTGTTCCAAATATTATCAGCTGTCAGATATTGAAAAGCTTCAAAGCGTCGTAAGCGGAGTTATGGCATGGCAGAGATACGGGGCAGCAAAGAGGCCAAAAAAATGATTCTCTCATGGTTTGATATGGGAACTTTGTAAAAAATCTGTCAGTCCTGCTCAGTGTCTGTGTTTGAATCCAGCGTAAAGTTTGACTGACAGTAATCGAAGCCCCTAAACGACGACTTAACATTTAAGGAACGAAGCCCAACTCTAGTGAATATGGGAGGCCTGACAGGAAGTGGAAACACCGAGATGCGCTTCGTGATTTTTGGCCAAAGCAAAAAAAAAAAAAAAGACATTAATATTTTGTTGTTCCGCTTTCAGCTTTACCTACGGCACATATTCGCCAGGATCTTGTTTTATTGAGCTCATGCAATGACACAATATTTATGGCATTCTTGAGCACATCCCAAAGACTCTCAGGAGCACGGTGGCTGGGCTCGTGCTCCCTGAACTGCCCCCAGTAGATCAATAAGTGACAATTTAAATAAAACCCGAAATATGTAGTTGTGCAGTAATAATTAATAAGACGACAAATGACTGGAAGTAATTGTATTGTATTATAGTATTGTAATGTAAGTAATACATTCTAAAACAATGAAAATTAAAATCACAAAATCAATTTCAATCTACTTGTGAGTGAAAAATGACTTTAAATATTCACATAAAAGCAGACGGTTTTAATATGTGCTTAAAGATTTTTACTGTACTTACGTACAGCATGTCCCTTTGTCTTATTAGAAATAAAACAAATAAGTTTAAATTATACAGGTTTTTACATTGCTGCAAATAATTTGTTGCACAATGTCTTTGGACGTTAACAGAACACCCCCGGCTCTGCTTTATTCGGCCAGTCTGGAGGAGCTTTTCTGTTGGTTTTCGCATAACAGCTTCTAAAAGGAATGATAATGGAAACGTATCGTTTCCTGCTCAATAATTTACTCGCCAAGTAATGCCTTTACATCCTGTAATATAAAAGAAAACACGTCGTGCCGCGTTCGAGCTCGGTGTAATTAAAACAGCTGATAAAATAACCGGCATTATAAGAGCTTAACGTTGACTTCACGGCAGTTGGTGTGAACTGTGTCTAACAGAATGTGGAGACGACTGGACCTTTGGCCCAGAAACCTTAGCAGCAGCTCTTGTATGAGGTTACAGGTCTTAAAACTGTGCCACATTCGTTGAATTGCGTCCCGCGTGATATGGATTCCTGACACAAATCATCCATCTGTGTCGGAATGAAAAATGAACAGCGCAGTCTATAAAAGAGGAATCTCGGTCTAGTAGTGAGCGAAAGAATTTGAGGCTTGTTACACTTAATTTCTGCATGAGAATGAGACAGTGAAGCCTCCAAACTCGCTTGTTCCCCGCCGGCTGGATTGAGCTCGTACAGGCATCACAAATGTATTCACGTTATTCACTGGATACATTTTCTTACTTTAGTTTCAAAGTTGTTAAACATTTTATTTGATTATGGTTATTATTTTAATGAATATTTAAGTCCAAGCTCAAACTGTTTGGCTGCAGACCAACAGGTTCACAGACTTTATCAGCAAAGTTTCAGCCATCACTTGCGTATTCATTTATATTTTCTATCTATTTAGCTCATTTAATCTAATTTCTGTGGGGTTTCCCACCCTGCAAATCCAGAAAACACATGCAAATGGACAAAAAAACAACTTCAGCAATTCAACAGCTCAGGCGCAGCTTCAAGAAACACGCTGCAAAAAGCCACAACACAAGCGAAATGTGTCAGGGAGCGATCGAAAACACATTTACAAATCTAAATATCCGCCAATTTTTTGTGTCCCCCGGAAACATTGCTCTGATACCTGTCAACAATGGTTCCGTGGGAAACTAAAAATGCATTTCCTCATGTTGCTCCTGTGTCGTCATATTGATGAAGTTGTCTTTTAAATTTAATCTAGTGTTAATTTAATCTTGTGTTTTCTCGATTCGCAAAGCAGTGATCTGCCATGGCGACCGTACACTTACACGTAAAGTGCAGCTCGGACGGTGCAGATTTCAGTGTTGCAGGTATCCAGTTATGAAGCAACGCACTGGACAAAAGGAAACGTCGGATGTGCAACTAATTTACACTGAGTGATGGAACGATGCACAAAACTCTGCACATCCATTAATAAATTTAGATTAACTTCGTCTTATTGGGTGGTGCTAGAGGAAGAATGAGGGGATGGTGAAGCCGCTGGTGTTCCTTGTGTGGGCCGTGCTTGACCTAGTTAAAGCTTAAACTCCAGGAACAATCAGGCGACCTGCTGCAGCACGTTACTATTATTGTAGTTTCTATAAATTTCGCTCTCTCACTCCAACCGCCTCGTTCGTTTACCAGCCCCACCTCGACACTCATCTCATCGAGGCCAAGATCTTAAAAATAATCTCTGCTCAACCACATAATCTCTTTAAATAAACCCACATACACGACCCCCCGATAAACTACACACAACAAGAGCGTCTTCTTCTACATTGTAAACCGATGTCCAATGTGCCAACGCAAGTTCTTTTGTTCATTCAAATGTTGAGATGCTTCACCTTTGTTAATGCAGTACCATGTGACTGTAAGTGTTCATGCATGTACAGTAATTAAGTTAAATCGCTTTTTTTTTGCGTTTTCGCAGTGAAAACCGTGCTGGCGAGACGCGGCACCTGTGGGAGGTGCTGGGAGCCGGTCGCTAAAGGGTGGAGAACGAGAGCAACACCACAGAGGAAGGATCCAGCAGGAGAAGCCACGAACTGATCGGGTTTCACGTCACTATTTAGAGTTTGTGTGTATGTGTGTGAGCTGAGGTCCTGTGACTGGCAACACGACTCCTCCGTCAGCCATGTTGCAGTGTTTGGGGATGAGATCAGACCCCCATTCCCTCCATTTACTATGTGTGTGTGTGTCTGTTTGTGTGTGTGTGTGTGTGTGTGTGTGTGTGTGAGACCTGCCTCCAGTGTGACAGCTCTATGAGCGTCCTCGTGGATCACGAGTCATGCAGCTCCCCTCATCTCATGTACCCAAGTTAGAAATGGCCCTGAAATCTGGCCTTGTGTGTGTGTGTGTGTGTGTGTGTGTGTGTGTGTGTGTGTGTGTGTGTGTGTGTGTGAGAGAGAGAGAACGAGAGAGACACAAGGAGTGAGAGCAGGCACCAACTTAGACACAGGACTGAAACATTAGTAGGGCAGCAGGTGAACAAGGAGCTGGACGATGGAGGAGAGCTGTTTGCATTTGTGTCTGAGAGAGAGAGAGAGGCCGGGGTCACGTGAAGGTCCGTCACATTTAGCTTTTACACATTTAGGGCCTAAAATTGTTCAAAAGTGACAAATGGGGCATCGCACTCAAAGTCTGAAGCCGCAACACTGTCGCCTAAAAATGTTTCTGTACAACTAAACTGAGACAATATAAAGACAAAAAGGAATGAAAAAGCTGCAATGTGACAAACCGATACAGGCCACATTGTTGTTTAAAACAGTCACAGCACAAAAATATATATATAACTGTAAATAATAAACATTGTCAAGGTTTGATTTAAAAATAATTAGCTGGAGAACAGAGTGTTTTTGTTACATTAGAGACATTTCTACACATTTATCTCTCGTTTTTAAAATGTCACCACGTTTTAACCAACAGATTAATAAAGTAAAACGAATCCCTGCATAACTGTAATATTTTCAAATGAATCTTTTTAACGATTCTTCAGTTAAACCACTATCAACACGTGGACGTCTTTGTAACTTTGTTGCAACATTCTACAATAGGCCACAGTGTTACAATCATCTCGTTTCAAAAAGCTGCTGCGAACACATCGACCTCACCGGCTAATTAAGATGCTTTTAATGTGGACCTCTGATTACGGCACATGCTGTATGATTTTAATTATCCCCTCCCGCTCTGCGTCTTCTCAGCCCACCCCAGGTTTTTCGGGCTTTCATACCTCTCTGTCCAACCTGACACTGATTAGCTGAACGGGTCTCGAGCATAAAGGCTGAAGGGGCAGCGGTTACATACTTGTTACCAGGCGTCACGTTCTGGGGCTCAGCACTCGTCCGGGTGGGCGGGGGGATGTATTCCATCACCTGGGAGTCCGGCTCTGGAAGCTGGAGCTAAGAAGTCATGCGGACCATTGAAAACCACCCAAAACTGGTATTTATGCAAAGCATTTGATGAACATTTCCTGCATGTCAGCTTTGCTCCTTTCGGCGGTTTTGGATGCTGAGCTGAAAACATTCTCGTGTCCCGTCACCTCGCAGGATGCCCTTAATTAGAATCGGCTTGTTAGCTTTATCTGCGTCGCTCATTAATTAAGAAGAATCATCTTCACCCTCTTAATTGTCCCTCTCTGAAGAGAAGGAGCGTTGCCTTTTTTCCCCTTATTCCTTTTTTATCACGAGGGGCTTTTTCTTTTTTCTTGTTTGGGTTTTTCTGTTGAAGGCTTTCTTTGAATTAGGAGAGGAAGGGAAGGGCTGCGTAATGAAAAGACCCACCAAGGACCTAGGAGCCACCTGATAAATTGGCTTGTTAAGAGGAGAAAGATCACTATGTGACATATTCCTCCCATTTATTCCCGGCAACACAGGTGCAAAACACGGACAAATGGGAATCAATCAAATGGCGCTATAGCCGCGGCTTGTATTGGCGTACACGCGCTGATGGCCACTCAGCCGCAGGCCCGATCAAATCTTTATTTTAACAAACTCAATTTGAGCGATTGTTGCATGTACGTAAACACGGGCACACACACATGTGCAAGGGCAGACTGATAGAAATCAAATGTTTTACAGAGCAAGGAGGAGCGAACACTTCTATTCCAAGGCCAGCGTCTCATACAATGTGAATGAGAGCGAGCGGGGACAATGAAGAGCAGTGAAGAAAGGGTGTGTGTGTGTGTGTGTGTGCACCCTATTACCCCATTGTATAAGAGGATGACTTGGAGCTGTGAATACTACAAGACAGCGAGAGCGCGTTTGATATCTGTAAAGAGACAGAAACAAAGGCGGACAGACAGGACGGGCAGAAGGGGACGAGAAAGTGAGGGTAACACCGGCGACGGACGGACCCGTGGAGGAGGCGAGCGGTGAAATATACAAAGGGTTTGAGCAGTGCTTCTTTTCTGTCAGTCTCCAAGCAACTCACAAAAGAAGGTCAGAGAAGGAGAGGAGGGAGACGACAGGATGGAAACACCGAATAGTCCGTTATGGAGCCAGACAGACAGGTAGACAGCGGACACACCGAGCCCGGAAGACTCTGATCTGGCTTTAAGGTTTCTTGGAGTTGATGTTCACACTCGGGATCTCTAATTACATTTTACAAAAAATAATCTGAAGATGGTGTTTGATGGCTGACTTTAATAGAGTAACAATTAAAATAAATATATCTTCATAATTATCATCTTTATGAATATTATCTTTGATAATCGAATGTCAACATGGCAAAGTTTAGTTTTGTTGTGCATTTTTAAATGTTTTTTCCCCACCCCTCTTTCTATATCTTACTAATTTTTACTTTACTAAGCTTTGATTTTGCTGATTTGGACTGTGTGTTTTCCTTAATAACTAACTTTGTAGTATTATTTTGAAAGGTGCCAGGAATATATTGATTTTGATTGATGGTATTTCAAGTCAGACTTTCCAGATGACTAGCTAGCGTTTATTAGAAAGTCCACTGTAAAAAATTGCCTTGAGATGACGCTATATAAATAAAGTTGAATTGAATTGAATTAAAAAGCTTTTATTGCTAAAACCAAAAGGCTTTTTTTGCAAACGCCACAGCATGTAACAGAAACGGTAGTGGACCTGGGACTGAGCCTTGAGGAACACCACAATGTAAAGGGTCAGAGGCGACACTGGCTAAATTTCACCTATAAGAATTTAAAACAGTATCAACAAATCTACAAGGCCGTAGTTCAACTGATAAAACTGTGGTCGGTTGTGCCAAAGAGCAGGATGGATTTACATAAACTGAGCTCAAGTTGTTGAATCTGTTAGCAGCAATCAGAAGGTTATTAGTTGTGAGATTAGATTTTTTTTCTCCACAAAGGAGCTGAATTTACAAATGATTTAGAAAGAATAAAAAACAAAATTAGGGAAAACGGGAACAATTTTAAAGATTTGGGAAACATAACTTTGTTCAATATGTACAAAATGTAACATCGTTTCAGTGATGTTGTAATATATCCCAAAATGAATGAATTTATAATACTATTTAACGCTCCTAACGGTAGAAAGCAGGAAGTCCTCAGCTGTGGACAAGCTGGTACTTTTCAGATGGTGACAAGTGTCCTCTCCGCTCCGCAGAGACTGGAAGAAACATGATTGTCGGCTCAAGGACGCGTAATAATGAAACGCATCGCCCCCCCGTTGGTGAATGAATTCTTTAAAAGGGAATCATTTCAATGCAGCTCATGTTTTGAGAAAGTTGCATTTGTGTAACTTTACCACCAGTCTTCTGGTTCAGTGTCCATTAGCAGGGCAGGCTGAAATGCATTGCACAGGCATTAAGTGGAATTAAGAAATGGACAAAATTTGCTCAAGGTGAAGGGAGAAAGAAAGATTGTCTGCCATTCAGACAACAGGACTCTCTCTGCCCTTGGACTGAATATTCACGAAGGTGAATTCTTTCCTCTTCCTTTCTTTAATTCATATGATCATGACGCTGTTTAGTCAATGAGCCACACTAATCCTCCCACTGCTTGTGGCTTTTGAGGCGTCTTTCAACAGAATCGGAGAACGTTCAGAGACGGGCTCGGCTGATGGACCAGTCAGGTCACAAACAACACAAAGACGCTTTTGAAATTATTTAAAATTATTGACATGGCTGTGCTGGAAAGGAGCTCGTGCACATGCAGAGTTGACTTTGCGTACGTCCGACTGCTGCATGGAGGCTAGTTTGCCTTCATCGTGTCACCAAAAACCCTCTGTTACCTCGGGTTTATGCATTTCTTGCATAAAGCCTGTTTTTTGTGCTGTCAGCTAATCAGAAACAATCAAATGTATTTTCTTTGGCTCTGGTATCATCAATTTAAATTTGCAATTTTATTCCAAGCCTTTCTTGCCCCTTAAACTGCTAAGTGTAGAACCGCTCTGTCAAAGTTGGGTTTGTTGCTTTCCAGTGATCCAACTGACAATTATACAGTAAATAATAAAGTAAATAATAAACAAATAATCACAATTATTTTCCCAGTGAAAAGTTCTGACACGTAAGATGCCTGAGCCAGCAAATATTTGGCACGTGTGCTTTAAATATAACAATTGAATAATTATTTTCAATTAAGATTATCGCAGTGCTGCGTGCGAAACTGCGAGCTGAACCAGAGCTTCTGACTGATTCTGCTTTATTGTCAAGATCTGCGTGTTTGGTCTGTCCTGGTTTTTTCACGGCTTCTTGAAAAAGTTTGGGTTCTCCGTGTCCCTGCAGGTCGGCCTTAGTTAGGTTGTCTACTCCCTACGAGGAGGTTCTTGCTGTGAGGTGTTCAGTTTCTGGGACGTCCTGCACAGTACAGCGGATTCACCTGCTCCTCTGCATGTGTGTGTGGGGTGTCTCTATTCGGCCAACACTAACATTTATGGTGTTGGTGGCAAAATGGGAGCTGCGTGTGCAGTGAAGTCCATCGCTCAGTCTCTAATGGAGGGCACGGAGGCTTTAGTTTGGAGGAGGAGGAGGATATTGTGCAGAAGAGAATGTGTGAACTGGAAAATTCCAGAGCTTTGTTTGAAAATGAGCAGAACGTTAAAACAGCCAGCAGCGCGGATTAAGTCATTGTTGTTTCAAGGTTGTGATGCAGCCAACAAGAATTGTCTGTTTTCGGACTCCACATGTGAAACTCGATGCACTTGGTTCTTTGCTGATATTACAAACAAAGACAAACTCCACAGGTCGCTGGGAAACCTGCATTAGAGTAACTGCTGACCTAACAAGTTTTTTTTTTGCATAAGATTATTCAGTTGTTTGCTTTATTAAAGATTTTTGTTTCCATCGACTTCAAATCCTGGTTTGTTCCATCTGACGTTTGAGTGAAAGTGATTCATATAAGTTAGTTCTGAATTAGGGTATGTTTTTACGTACATAGAAATATTGAATAGCTCTAAATTTAAATTTCTATTACCCAAAAAATATATATTTTTTGTTTGTCTACTGAACCTGCTCTTCTGTTCTCCTGTGCTGATCTTTCATTCACCAAATCTGTTCCGTGGCCTCCAAGGTCACCTGTCCACAGATTCCACCTGCCTTTTATTGTCAAGCAGCAAATGAACTATTAGAAGGAGGACATGTTGAACCAGAGGACATTGACGTGGACTAACCCAGGCGTTGGTCCGTCCACACAGCAGCCTGATGTGGAAAGTCCTTCTTCCGTGGAGGGTTGACGGTCGGGTTTAAGTGAACATTTGGTTCACTGCGTCCGTCTAGTTCTGCTGTCAAACCCAAACCCGCAAAAAAACTAAAAGCTAATTTAAACACTGTCCAACGAATGCGCAGTCTGACGTCTAAAAGAAAGGAATCTAACGTTTGAGCACACTTTTTTAATTTGCCAGTCATTATTTTCAGCAACCTCAGCTGTCCTTGGGATAGAAGCATCAATAAACTCGGCATTGTTTTTTTCTTTCATTGCGATTTTGTCTTTGTGATGCATTAAACCGTGAAGGTCTTAAAGGTTTAACTCAGTACCCCATCGTGGATTGCTTAAACTTCACAAAATGAGCTTACGTGGACATTTTTGAAGCTGCAAATCTGCATATAACAAAACTATTTGTAAATAAATTGTACTTAAATATGAAAAGTACATGCATCATCTAAAATTTACTCTTCCTTCTCAATAGATGTCCCATCAGTGTTTTGTCATTATGAGCTGCAGATATTTTAAAAGGCTTTTACAATCTTCCCACTGTGGGAACTGAAGACGACGACAGCAGCGCTGAGAACAACATCTTCAAGCTTCTCCAGAGTTTTGCTCTGTGTCACGGACTCAAAGACGTTTAGCTTTTGGAAGTTATAACAGAGATGTTACCATGGTTAGATAAAAAAAAAACTGCTGTATTGATCAGAACAGACAGACTGACAGACTGACTGGTCAGTTGTAAGATTCGTGAGAACACGGACAGTGAACTTGGGTCCTTTCCTTCCTGTAGAATCTACAGGAAGTCCACATGGATTGTTTTATGCCACATTTCACTTGAATGCTTCATTATCTTTTGAATATCGGCCTCCTTTCACGCTCCTCTTCAATCGTTGTCTTAGCATGTCCTCACAATGTCTCTCAAAGATAGAGTTTTCAGGACGGACCCTGGTCTCTACAGCTGGAATCTCTGCAGGTTTTACTATTTAACAACGGTTCAAAATGCGAAAAAACTTTTCAGCTAAATCAACACGCAGTAGTATCCTGTTATACTTTTCATGTCTGTTACAACTATTTAAAAATTGAACCAAGCGTCAGCTCAAAGCTATTCTCTGTGACGTTGCCGAACACGACCCAAGTCTCTGTCCCACTGACAACACGTCCCACGTCTTCAGTCTGTCCTGGTGTTTCCTGACTTACCTGCAGATACTTGGGATTCTTTTTTTTGCACAAAGACACTTTGGCATCTGGACATAGGGGACAATTACTGGACGACTGCTCCATCTCCAGAGCTGCAGCTGCCCAAGTTACACCAATAATATAAATATTAGGTAAAACCAGTTACTCGTGTTGAGACCTGACGTTCAGAACCAGCATTAAACAATTTATTCTGTAGGATTTCCTCAAATTAATAGTAAACAAACAAAGGCGTTTTCGCTGAAGTTTGGCTATTGTTGGTCACGTTGTTGCGAACTGCTTCTCTGCAATGTCTTCTGATGAGGACATTCGTGCCAAAAAGCTGTTATAATGGACGAGCAGGGGACACTTACTTCCCTTCAACTGCTGCGAGTGACAGCGGTGTGGGAACGTTTTTATCTGAAGGCTGCGAATGGTCAGTTGTCGTCCAGTCGATCAAGTCAGTCAACCGGAGGGTGCACTAGTACAAAACACGCCGTCAATGATCATTTATCATAAAGGCTCATGACGTCCACGGTGCATTTACAACAGATCAGATACTGCAAAAGTCAGAGTTTCAGCCTCTTGTTATTTTTGCAGCATGGACACTTTCTGGCCAATAGCTAAAGTTATGACACATACATAAAAGACTTCCCCGTTTCATTCATTCACCAAATAAAAGATGCAATTAAGTCCACAAAGAATGGCCGGAGCTTTTACCTTGGGGTGTTATAATGGCCATAAACACAGCGCGCAAACGGCATGTTCCTCTTCTGTTCCTTTAACTTTCATTTCTAAGTGTCTCAGGCAGGCGTGTTTACCTCAAAGTGGCATCATGTCCTTCCCGTTGTGTCCTTTGTGCGAGAAGAAGCCGTCCATTCATCTGAAGAACTGTATTAAACGAAGGCCAGAGCGACGCGTTAGCACAGCGTATTCCTTGTGTTTTCGGAAAGTCTAAAAGGTTTAAAGTTCTAAAGATTTACCCACAGCATCAATGCAACAGTTCATGGAGTATTAACGTGCAGTTTTTACAGCAGCTTAAGTCTTAAAGAAAACATACGAAAACATTAAATTAATAGGCCACAAAATGTAAAAACAGAAGTCAGAGAGGGAGCGAGGTCCCACGACGCTGAATAGTTTCAGAGTTCGATTTCAGTCATAGTAATAATGTAACTTTTCTATGATGGTCTGGGAAGATGAAGTCAGGGTCAGTGGAGACGCACGTTTTACCAGGCAGCAGGGCGCCAAGTCTTTTCAGCTGATCAAATGGAACCTAAAGAAAGTCGTCTTGTCATCCTGTTGTTATTCTTCAGTCAATAGTTTGTCGGCTTAAAGGTTTTAATTTAGGGTGTAAATGTACATTAATGCTTTTAAACGTCCCTGTGTTAAAATATTTCCCTGCCTCTAGTTGAAAATCTCCTCCAGATGACATCACCTGGAGGAGTTTCTCATCATTCATTCATTCAGATGATGTCTCCTTGGCAGCTCTGGAAAAGCAGATTCACCCTACAAACGTGATAGTGTGAGCAACACTAGAAGTGACAACTAAAGGTTCCTCCGTGTGATGTCACCTGGAGGTGCTTTTCAGCTTGAAGAGGAGAGATACTGTCATCTCCTGAAGTCGGAGGGACGTTTAATGGCATTTACACGTGCTACTCAAACTCAAACCAAAGCAAGCACATTCAAAATCTGTAAAATAGTAACAGCACAGAGCAGGTCTTCGAGGTTCAGGAAGAGAAAATGATTGACTCTGTTGTGACGGGAAAAAAGGATTTTAGCTGAGACTTCCTCTGGTCATGTTTTAATAACAGAGTATTACGTAACATATCCTCAGTGCCTCCAAACGGCCACTGATGCCGTCATGCTGACCTGTTAAACAAGATGTGAGTGTAACGATCCTCAATCAACGCGCAGTTCTGGCAAATGAGCCTATGGACAGTTTAAAAAAAGCTTTACAGAGTTTAGCATTGAACAAAAAATAAATAAATAAAAATAAAAAATCATATACAAATACAGAATTAATGGTTTGTTTTAGCAGATGTGTGTGAATGACCTACAGGAACTAATGCCACAAACATTCTTTTGTTGTTGATTGAGATGATATGACGAGTAGATTGTAACGTTTTAACATATTTTATTTTACTTGATTCTCATCTTGTGCTGCCATATACCTGCACATTTTACTGGTGTTTTCACAGTGCTTGACATTACTGGTTTATTGTAAACAAACAGTAACACACTTTTAGTTTAGTAACCATCCATCAGTTATTTTAACTCCTTTTAAGAGTCTCGGTGCAGCTGGACTCGGATCCAGCTGTCATTGCAGGGGGGGGGGCACATGCTGACAGAAACCCCGTCACGTGGACAGACTCTGTCCCTGCACTGCAGCTCACAGGTGGGAGGGTTGATACTTTTACATTTAGCAGATGCTTTTATAGACCAGGGTCAAACTTAGGGTTCTGTGTGTTGCCCAAGGACACTTAGACCATCAGGAATTAAACGATTAACCCTGCAGTTCTCGGTTCACACCTGGGCTGAAGGCGTTTTAGATTATAGTGTGGTTGGCTAAACAGAACCAAACAATGTCCCATTCACACGTGCACTGAAGTACGAGTCTGTGTCTGGATTATTTTTTACTTTCATTTACATGGGAGCAGAGCAGCCAAAACCATTTACTTTAAATTATTTCTCCAATTACCATATGTTCCAGTGACAATGTCATCAATTACATTCAGAAGCGAGAGATTGACTTCATCAGCTCCATTGATGAAGTGCACCAACAACACGTGGAGCACGCCACTGTCACACCACAGACCAGCATTCACATCCTGAGTGTGTGAGGGGACGGTATTAAAACAGTCCTGACCCTCAAAAATCCCTTTTTTTTAAGGTCAACAATCGTGAGGACCAGCCAAAATGTCCTCACTGTACAAAAATGTCCTCACTCTGCTGGTTAAAAAATGATTTGGTCCTCACTGAGAATGTCATACAGTCACACAAACACACACACATAAAAAAATAAAACCAAAACAAACAAGTTTGTTGCCCTCCGATGGATGTTTGGAGTATTGCATCTCATCTCTACCACCTGAATAACGCACTTTTACCTACGTAAATGTCATAATACTATACTGTGAAAATACTTTATTACAAGTACATATATATATATATATGTATATATATGTATGTATATATATATATATAAGTGCACACTGTGATTATGTAAGTAACTCATTAAATGAAATACTTTGTATTCATTTCTGACTAGAACTGAAATTCACTGCTCAGTTATCAAACATTAGAATAGATTTGATTTCAGCAGGGTCCACAGTGACGTCATCACACTGTTTTATTATTCCTTCTTTTAAACAGCAAAGGCAAATCAGCAAATCCTCGTCTTTCAGTAGCAGGACCGTGAAATATTACTTCACTAATTGTCAGACTATAGGTGCAGATACATTTTTTTTTCTGTTGTTATGTTCTAGTCATTTCAGCTCCACTTCTATTTACTGGCGGTAGCGAAAAGGCCTTGGACAAATTCTTCCTACAGTAACAAATGCAATTGTATCAAACAGCCGTGGTGTAAGTGGTATTATATGAATACCACAAATACTAAAAGTTCTCCATTTACAATCATGCATAAGCACAAAACCTAAAATTTTTTTATGCAAAATGGCTCATTACACAACAGTGAGTCTGATATTAGTGGATAATTATTATATATGTGTGTTTAATCACACATATATAAAGCTGCTGCTGGTTTGATGGAGCTTATTTTAATGATTTACTTTTTAATAATTACTTTACATACTGCTGGGCAACAACAAAGTTTTGTCACACTGTTTTATTTAGTCTGAATCTGAAAACGGACCATAGTTGGTGAAGTAAAATGGAAATACCTTGACTGTACTTCATGTTACTTTACACCACTGTCAAAATCTGTCTCAAAGCTTCAGCGACACCTGCTGGTGAAACGTGACTTCTCCGTTTACTGCCGGGTGACTTCTCTCAGTCCTCTGTTAATTACAGGACATACTGTCTTCATGAGGTTTACAGTCAGACATGAATTAAAGTCACTTAAAAATAGACACGTTCCTCTTAAATAAGTTGAAACTATTAAATGTCACCCTCTAATACTCTAAGTGATATTTAATAAAACTGTTTGCTTTAATGTTTCCATCAATTTAATAAATGCAACTGAAAATGGCACGTTTGTAGGTACTGTAGCTCACATTTTGAACTTTGCTTGTACCAACAAATATTCTTGAGACAACGGAAACTATTGCTACATTTGCTTTAACCTGGTTATTACTCAGTTTTCAATGAAATCCATTTTTAATAGTGCAAAATCACAACAGGGTCAGTTCAATGCTCTTTAAAATTCACGACTTTGGGGGAAATATAGGAGCAAACATCAAGTAACAGCGGAGAGGAAAAACCTTCCACTTGCAGCAGGAGCAGACTCCGGCTGGGTGCCCGACTGGTTTGCCCAGCTGGGGCGAGTGGAGGCTGGAGAAAGGAGGAGGAAAGAGGTGCAACAGGAAGCGGCAAACTAAACAACCAGGGAGGCAATGAGCAACTTGCAGCTCCTCTCAAAGGGCAGAGATAGAAGGGAGGCAAACAGCTGGATGCTCATCTGGTTAGAGGACGCAGTGATTTTCAGTGATGGGCTGTAAACCTGATCCTACCTGCAGCCTGTGTGCCACCTACTACCACACACACACACACACACACACACACACACACACGCAGACTGAGTGACTGTCTCAATCCGCTCTAATGCAAAGTTCTGGTTAAACATTGGCCCAAAGTTTGCCTTCCGCCTTCTGTTGTTTTTACACTAAAGGTCCTGCGATTGTTGCCGCCGTTATTGACTTAGTAATTAAAGTATTTTAACGTGGGGATTCTGTAATCATTACATATGCCACCATCTGTCCCTGCGCCGCTGCGTGAGCACCTGAAATGGATTTTTCCCCCTGAGTAGATAACGTATAAAAACCAATCAAGGCGGGAGGAGGGAGGGCGGCCACGTCACTGCCATTCATCCCAAGAACGATATGAGACTCGGCAGCAGCCTTCGGATGGGATGAACTTCCTGCTCAAACAGAGACACATTAGAAGAGGAAAAAAAGCTGCCGTTATTGGCAATAGTTTAGTCCCTGTTTGTGTTACAGTATTTAGTCTAATACTTTAATTTAGTGTATAATAAACACTGTTTAAATTGAGGAGCTGCTTGTTGGATGTGATATTTCAGTCACAAACAAGCTTTTAAAAACAGAACAGAATTTAACTCCCTTGTGATTACAAAATCAATCATACTACACAAAAGCTTTTATTTTGCAGTCATTGACCTAAAAAAAAGAAAAAAAGAAAGAAAAAAAAGACAACCCACTGTCCCAGCCTGAACAAACACCGGTTTTATGAGGTCCCCTTCAGGACAGATTCATGATGAGGCAGTTTTCCCTGATTTACACAGGTCACCGTCAATGTTTCCTGTGTCTGAGCAAACACACAAACTCCCGTCCCCTGGACCATCAGACGTGTGCACTGTGGTCACGCCAGTTACACGTTTTGTTAAAAGAAATGCTGTTAGAATACTTTTAATTACGTGCTTTATCCCACTTACACTGAAAAAAAAAAAAAAAAAAAAAAAAAAAGAAAAGCTGTGTGTGTTCATGACCCGTGTCGTGAGGGGATGTGCCACTTCCCGTCCTTTATCATAAGCAGCACTTAGCACCATTAGCATGTCACACACCGCTATGCTAAGCTAAAACATGTCAGGACGCTGTCAGAGCCGGGCAGTGATGCTGATTGGCTGCGTAAATACCGATGCGAATCGCATCATTGGCTGAAGCAGCCGGTCACTCACTGACTCACACTGAAAATAGCACAGAATGAATTATGCGTTTATTTTATTTTCAGTTCAGGTTGGGTTATTGTTCCGTGTCAGCACGGCGGTTCAGCAGGGGTCACGTAGTGTCATTCACAGTCATTTAATTTCTCTTGCTCCCCAGTTAAACGCGTTTATCTCGGCCGCATCTCGCCCCATTGTGCCGCAAACAAGCTAATCAATCACAAATAAAAACCTCCCAACTTTGATCCGCAGTCTTCATTGTGCTTTAATTTGAAAGTTCATCCATTAAAGAGTCGTGCATTTGGTGGATTGACACAGGGTCTTTGAGTCAAAGCAGATAAGAACTCTATTGGCTTCTCTTATTGAATATGTCGGTTGCCAAACAAAAGCAAGACCACAAATGGCTCCCTGTTCTGTTCAGTGTCTTCATTATTACAGTGCGTAACCGAGTGGACAGACGTGCAAACAGAGGCAACGAGGTAATAAATCACAAAGTCCCGTGTAAATCCATCAGCACATCTGGCGCTGAAGTGAGAGTTCTTTAGTCCAAACTCAGAATTACAAAGTGGATTGTGATGAAATTTACAGCCAAGAGAATGAAATGTAATCCAGCTACTGCATGTAGCAAAGCATTCCCATCAGCCTCAGCTATAACAGGACGACAGCACGTGTTGACGTGAAAGAAATAATCAGTAATTTACTGGTCATTACTAATCAATGCCGTTTAGGTGTTTTGTTTGCCCAGTTCATAAACCAACTATTGTTTCATAGTTTTGCCCAATTTGGATCAGATGAGTTTAAGTCATGAGGCACAAATTAATTTAAAGAAAAATGCTCAGTGGTTGAGTGAGGCTCACTCTTCTAACCAATCAGAGAATCTTTACAATATCCATGTGATTAGTGAGTGTTACAGCTTCTGATTTATTGTGTTTCAGTGGCATAACAGATGGTAGAAGAGGAGCACGTGGAGAGGGAGGGTTCAGCAGAGCAAAGGGGAGCGATTTCAATTTAAGTTGTAGCTTTACAGCAAAATAACAGGGTCCTAAGTAAAAGGTGGGGGAGATGCAGTGTCCACCTCTGGAGACACAGTCAGCAGTTCTGTCCCCAGCTCCTCCTGTCCATATGTTGATTTGGCTTTGGGCAAGACACCCACCCCTCCCCGGTGTGTCAGGGCCAGCGCCATGGCGCTGGCCCTGAGTGTGAAGGAGTGATTAAGAAGCAGCGCTGCAAGCCGCTTGTCCGTAAAGTAAAGAAGCACTGACCATTTAAGAACCTGAGAATCCGCAGGTGTCGCCGTTTGTGACGTTCCGGAGTCAGTGAGAGGCTCGTTGTTCCTGACGTTACTTAGGCTTTATTTAGAAGAATCTGCACACAGACGAAAAGCCCTCAGACATAATTTGTCTCCAAACTACGGTGGATTTACAGCAGAATAAATATCAGTATTATTAGTTTCATTTTTAAATAAGTAATTCACAATTTTTTAAAAAAATATTAGACTACAGTCTTAATAACTGCATGTGTGATTCATGTACATCCTTCCCAGTAAAACTCTTACTTTGATGTTCTGCATTTAACTCAAGCCAAGTGACTCCACTGTGCAAACCCATCACATTGGTGCATTCTGTACTGTACATACAGTCGGAAACCGGGCCATAAATATCGCGACATGACATCCTCCGGCAGAAGTTTGGGAATTCAGCATCACTGCACCCCTCCTGCGCCCATAAACACCGTATTGATGGGGGGCAGCGAGGAGACCAGGTCCTGTACCTCTGAGGAGGACGTGAGACGCTGCTGAGACAACAGGGTTTCCTGCGAGGTAAACGGAGAGGGAGCTCCAAACATGCAGGGAGCAGATCCCGATGAGCGGAGGGAATGATCTGAGGAGGGAAACAGGAGAGAGTTTACGCTAATGGATCCAGTTTTTTGTAATGAATCTTTCTTGTACAGTGTGTCACACTTTGAGGCAGCAGCTACAAGAGTCGTCCATGCGTGTACAAAGCTTGTGCGCACATTCAATTCAAATGAGGGAAAAAAAATAAAAAATAAAATCACATAAAAAAAAAAGAAAAAGCCATTCTGTGCTGGTTTATTGCCCTTTACTGTGCAAGGTCCTTGTTTAAGTTTTACACAGCTTTTGAATCTTTGTTACCAACATGTACTATATGCCGTTTTCCTGAATGTAGAAAACTAAAGAATCCTGCATACTTTCCGTCACTTGAACTCGTTGACGCAAGGTTTCTGCTCTCAGACCTTCATCAGGTAGAAATCATAAAGACAAATGACATTCCTTTCAACTTCGTGAATTTTTGATACATTCCAGCCGTCACCAGAGCTGGGACTCGACGTTGCAAATTGAGCTGTTGGGGTAATAATGTTACGGTTACACTTGTGTTGTGTTTGTTGATGTGGTGTCAGGGGGCGTTTTCTGAGAACAATGTTCATATTGTGTAAGATCCAGAGTTTTCATCTGCAAATGAAGCAGCTCTCCAGCTTTGAATTCCTGAGAGCAAAGCAGTGATCTAAGCAGCCAATCACAGAACACTTATTACAGCCATAAACTTATTGACATCTCTGCCTGTCTCTAAGACCCTATGGCGGACAGGAATATTTTTACAATCGTTCCTTCTCGTCCAATTGTGTGACACATTCACTTTGAAGCTGTTTAGGAAATAAAGAAATCATTTGAGGCCCAGCAGCTGAACTAACACGGGCAGGAGCTACTGAGACTGTGATGGACCAACATACACAGCTGGCTGCAGTACAGGAAACGATCAGCAAGAGCCTTTGGCTATGCAGGGCGTGTAGCTAAGGACGTCATTGAGGACTCACACCTATGAAAAAACTTATAACGAGCTGCTGACCTGTTCCCGTTTCTGCCTCTGAGAAAAAGGCTCCTGTCGTTTTCCTCCCCGGTTCGTCCAGGATGTTGAGCGGATCGTGGACTTCGGAGTACGCCGCCGTGAAGTGCCGCAGGCTGCCGACGCTGCTGATGACGGACACGTGCTGGTCGACCAGCGATGTCATGCGCTGGCTGTCCAGGTAGCTGCCGTTACCATAGTAACCTGTAATATGAGACACAAAGTTCATTCCAAGTGTGGCCCTTGAAAAACAACGTGAGATTTTACGTTCCTCTTGCGGTTCTGGACTATGACACTTGTGTCTGCTATCCCAGTGAGGTTGAGCTCTGTTTCACAAAGGCTGCGTGTAGAGGAAAATTAAAGGCAGTGCAGGGGTCTTAGACTTCCTTACCAGTGTTTCCTGCGGTGGAGTACACCTGTCCTTGACACCCGCCACTCGTAGGGTTCAGTCCAGCCCCCACAAAGCCAAACCCCTCTGCTGACTCCAGAATCTGGGCTGCTGTCTGAACATCCAGCCCTGGTTCCGACTGAACTGGATCTGAACCTGATACGTAGCTTGATGTGGGTCGAAGTGCAGAACTGTACGGCGTCAGAGAGCAGTTAGCGCTGCTGGATGAAGGGTGGACTGATGGAGTTGGATGACTGTAGAAGACGTCTTTGGTCAGGTTCTGCTCGTTAAAGGAGGGGTACCGGCTGAGGTGGTAGGCCAACGATGACGTCTGGCACTGAACGGAAGCGAGACACTGACTCTGGGACTGAGGCCTGAAACACAGAACAAAGTCCACTTAAGTGGTGCACTGCTGGATTACGGGAGCACAGACAGAGGGGCCCCCAGCCTTTCTGTTGGTTTCGTAACTTCGTTTTAATCCTCTTCTTCTTTTTTGTCATTTGCGTATTTATGGAAAGTTGTATTTTTCGTATGTTTTGTGCCTGTTTGTGGTCATTTATCATCTGTTTTGGATAGTTTAAGGTCATGTTAATATGTTTTGAATTATATGGCAACTCTTTTAAATAAGAAATTTCAAATTCATTTTCATCCCGCTGTTACTTCTATTTAAAGCAGGCTGCTTCGGCACTTCAGAGTTCTTCTTCAGACGGTCTTTTGTCTCCGTCAAACTGATCCCATACTGCCTGTGTGAGGAGTCCAGACTCGGAGGCAGTTTGCCATAAAAGACTGAGTCTAAAGAAGATCTGTGGGAAGTGTTAAAGCAGCCTGCTATAAACTCAATCAAATATGGATTGTCAGTGCAACTTTTCCACATTATTGTATATTTAAGATATAATCAAATCAAATTATCATCAGACTGAGGTCAGTGTACTAGATCCTGTTAATTTCTACATCTCAAACACAACAGTAAACTGACCTGAGAGCAGCCTGATAGTTTGGGGTTGAAGAGCTGCTGGCTGGAGGGAAGAAATTTGCACGCTGGTCTGGGGTAAGCAGTGGTACAGGGTCTCTGGGTAGGACGAGCAGGGGCTGGGCTGAGTCATTGCACTGAGAGAGGAGAGACAGGAGGACGAGGAGGAGGGGCAGGTGGAGGGAGAAGAGGAAGACATCAGGGGTCTTCCCGCCATGGGCCCCTGATTGATGACAGAGCCTCTGTGCACTAAGGCTGCTGGAGAGATGGGGGGCGTCATGAGGGGACCGCTGACCTGAGAAAAGTCCATCTGACCACCTGTGTGTGAGGAGGCAAACAGGGAAACAAAGTGTCTGCAACGTTTATCTCACTAAAGTGAGTGTACTTACTGCTGTTGGGTAGAAGCTGGTACTTCGTGTTCCCACACACCACCCAATCCAACATGCATGTCAAAGTATTTGTTTTAATATCCGTCTGAGGCATTTTACTCATATTATAGATGCCTAAACCTTTGGTTGCACCTCATAGCTTTGTAATAACAGTTCCCTTAAAAAAAAAAAAAAAGGATTATAGATGTAATATCTAGTTTATAATTTAATTACACAAAAACGACAAATGTTTTGGTTTCTACAAAACGTGTTATCTATTGCTCGCACCAAGCAATATTCTGTACTAGTTGTGCTATAGTATTACCATTACTTTTATTTATCTATATCATAACCCATTACAGAAAAATTACACCATTTGTTTGCTATTGCCTTACATACTATATTATATTACCTTGTTAAAATATTACAACACTGTTACCCTGTTTTTGCTGACTTGTGTAAGGCCCTGGTGAAAAGATCAAGGCTTTGAGCAAAACTGCCTTTTAACAGTAATTATTTCACTCAAAGTACTAATGTAATATCAGTAGGTCCTTGCTATTTCTGTTTTCTTTTACCTGAGACACCGAACCCAGAGGAATCCGTCCCCAGGTGGACGGCCGAGCTCGTTTCCAGACCCTGCTGCTGATTGGTGGACAGAGACATGTAGGCCGGATCTCCCAGAGATTCGTCCTTCACCGACTGATCCATCGCGGCGCTGGTTTTGTTGCGATTAGCAAGGAAGCAGGAGCTCGGCGAGGCCATGAACGCCGCTTTACTGGCGTCTGAAAGTGGCAGAGTAACATCACATCCTCAGTGCCGCCTTCTTAAACTGACTAAACCAGGAGGATATTGGAGAACGTGTTGTTTTACCGGCATTTTTCATGTATTTGTCCAGCAGGTTCTGCAGGTCCTGCTCCTTGTTGTTGTTAAACTGTGTCTCCAGAGCCAACAAAATGTATTCATCCAACAGCATCCTGATGAGATGGAAGGAACCTGCCCCGGCCCAAACACAAACGAGAGAGAAAGATTTTTACCTGACAGCCTGCAGCCAAAGTGAAAAACGCCCTGATTTCAGCTGAGCTTTCTACGGTTTGGCCTTTAGCTTCAAGCTGCTCTTTGTTTGACCTGCAGGGTCACAGGTTTGCACAGGCTTCAGTGGGAGTTCGCAGAGAGAGGGACGAACCAAATGGTCAGTGTTTGTCCACATACGCGTAGTTTGTGCATGTGTTTGAACAGCGAGCGCACGACCCACAGATAAGACTGTTTAATCAAGGCAAGTCTGGCCATTACAATTTATGGTGCTATCAGAGCAATCTGCTCTGAGCCGGCTTCTATTAGCTGTGTGTGTGTGTGTGTGTGTGTGTGTGTGTGTGTGTGTGTGTGTGTGTGTGTGTGTGTGTGGTCTGACGCATCCTGTGAGCTGTAGCAGGGAGAAGAAAGGAGCGCAAAATTAATTAAGCGACAGCTACTAATATCACAAACCGTGACCAACCTGTCCTTCTGTTTGTGTGAAGCTTTTAGAATTGTGAAATAGTCACCTGATAACTGCGATGTAATTAGTTTCTTTTACAACACATTCTCTGTAAACTTACTCCTTTTTATGGCCTTTTCTTCAGTATCTATGACTTGAAGAAAATAGTTTGTACACGTTAAAAGCCATTTCAGTCATACATGTTAGTAGTTTGTTTACACGACTTATTTCAATTTAAGTGATAAAAATAAAAATATATATTTCCTGTTTAAAGGGGACAAGTGCAAAGGTCTGGTCAGTCCCCCAAGAAATGATGGCAAATATATTTTTATGCATTCCTTTTGATGCTGTGTGAAGATAATAATTCGAGTTTAATCACAGTCTTCTCTCACCTCTCAACTTGTGTCACGTCAAACAAAGGGTTTCCTGTTTCATGTCGATTCACATTTATATGATGGGAAAATGTTTGTGAATCTGAAAAGTGCTGTTTGTGGAGATTTTCCTACCAAAGCTGGAGGCGTTGTTCAGTGTCAGGTTGTGCATCACTCTAGCACCAAAGAAACTCCACCTCAGCAGAAAGTCCTGGGCTCGCTTCTTCAACGACCGGCCACTCTGCTTACCGGGCTTAGCCGAGATGAAGACGGAAACAAAACCAAACAAGAAACTGCTTGGTTCTACAGCAGAACATTTGCAAGACCGTGTACACACATACAGTACACACGCTGTTCTGGGGAACAGCCGTTACCTTGATGACTTTATGCTCGACGACAGAGTCCAACCACTCGATGAAGGACTCCACTGTGGCATTTTTCCTCAGCAGTTCCTTCAGCTCCCGAAAAACGGTGATCGAGTCGTCTGGAGAAATGAAAATGGGAGCTGGCTTTATTTTAATTTGCATTTGCTATGAATAATCTCTTGATACTTTTCTATAGTTAAGGGATGTAAGCAAATCTATTTAATATGATGCTGATTTGAGAAAACATGATTTAAATAGCCGTCTCACACTCAGAGTAGATGTCTGGGTCCTGATCTCCTGTAGCATTTACGCTGAGCAGAGGCTGGGAGCTGATGCTGCTGAGATCCACGCTGTCGATATCCAACACCATGCTGGTCACCACAGCCTGGTCAAAGAGCGCTGGGCGTGCAATCTGCAACAATGGGAAGACGGGAAAAGAAATTAAAAAACGGGAATCCGTGTTTGTTTAATCTCATTCTATTCTGCAGTACGTGTGGCACCTGTGCCAGGTGCAGGAACGAGGTCTGTCGTTTCAGGGAGGAGACAAAACGGCGTGCAATAGGGAGCTTCTTGGCCGCGAGGCATTCTGGGAGATTCTCCAGGGAGGAGGCTAGCCAGTGCTCCCAGTGTTTGGCAAAGTTTCGTATATCTGCCAACAGACTGAGGGGACAATAGTTATTACCAAGGCTGGGCTGAGACTGGACTTGCCACATGCTTCAATATATAAGTTCAAAATTTCTTTCCAAAACTAAGACTTTATGGGAAACGTGATTTCCCATAAAGCAGCATAAATATCACAAAGAAGCTCAGATTTAATTAAGCAAAGTCTTGTTTTTGTATCAAATTACTTGACAGAGACATGTTAAGTGAACGTGAACGAAGGATGAAGAAACGAACCTTTCAGGCATCTCCTGCATTGTAGCAGGAATCAGAACGTCTGTTAAAACCTGACAAAATAAAGAGTTCATTAGTAAAACAAAAATAAATAAAAAATAATTCAAACGACTGATGAGTAATGAGTCACATCTACTTTAGGTTTTACTTTAGAGTAGGACACAACAGAACGCGTTGGTTGTTCATGTGTTAGTCATTATTAGGGCTGTCAAAATAATGTGTTCATTTCAAGGTTGTGTCAGGACGAGGATCCTTCTGTGCCAAATCTATGTGCAGACCACACGATCCGCTGTGGCAACCTTGAACTTACAGGATAAGCCAAACGAGGTGCCGAAAACAAAGCAAGATATAATTATTCAAAAAACTCTTTAATCGCTCAACGCTCCTCGCCATCATCGAACAACCTTCGCTCCAAAACATTTACTAACTTCACAGGAGGCTTCAGCAGAACCTGCACAATAAGACATTTTGGAGTATATTTCTACTAAAACTAATATTCAGAAAAAGTTGCATACTGTGGCTTTGATTAAATTATTCTTTCAACACACAGGAACAACCTTATAGAGAATGGAGTCACAGACGCAGAAAATGTCGACTATAACTGGATTTTCCAGCAGTGGCAGCAGGTGGTCGGGCATTCCCTGCCAGAAGTGGAGCAGAAAATTCTGGATCTGTAACAAAATATTTGAAGAGTTGGATGGTAAACTGGTCTCGTCCTTACAACTTAATACTCAATAACAATAAAGCGCTTTCACCTCCTGAAAGTTGACATTAATGGCGTTGTCCAGGATGCACTGGCAGTGTGTTTTATACATCATGATCAGAGTGTCAACCTGCAAAAACAGCATTAAATTATTTCAATCAAACAAAATATAATGCAGCACAAACGGTTATGTAATATATTCAAAGTGTGCACCAACCTTTTCTCTGGAGACGCTCCCCTGCAGCAGAAGATGCTGTGCGCTGGGGAAGTCTGGGAGCAAAGTTCCCGTCTTAGAGCTCAGAGAGTACTTCCTGGTGAAACCTCCCTGAAATAAAAAGACAGAAATGTTAAATCAGCATCGTTCAGCTGATGCTGATTCTACAGTTTCTTAGGGAAACGTTTGTCTTACCTCACTCTTGAGCTTGCTCCCTGAAAACCTGCAATCAAAGCAACACAGATTTTATATCAGAATTAATAAAAAAAACAAAGCTGCATTAAGAAATTCATAGAATATAAATCCCCAGAATTTGGTGCACAAGTTTAAATTATGTAGGGTTTTCAGAAACAAACACACACCCTCGATGGCACAACTCTGGTTGCTTGTTTGAGCAAAGCTGCATCTGTTTCCCCACCAGCTTTGATGTGTGTCTGGGGTCAATGTCCTGCTGGAACAGACAACTGTGTCCTTATTTCAGCCCCCGAAGCCCAATCTCTAGAAACGAGGTCAGTAATGAGTGTGTGTAAACTCCCGACCCCAATTATGTTTGTTCAGGACGGAAGTACTGGACCATAAACATGAGAATGTCTTCATGTTTCTATATGTTTGGACATTTAGATCTTAAAAGAATTTATAAAAACTATAAGGCAATATTTTTTCCCAGTGAACTGGATTAAACATACATACGTAAAACTAAACATCAGATTCATCTGCAAAGATTTAGACAAAACAAAGAAAAAATAATGTTCATAGTGTTTTTTGTTTTTTTTTAAAGCAGGTAACTGGACAAAATTATATTAAAATGTTACCTGGTCAAACCTTTTCCAGAATACACAGAGTGGTAGTACGCGCTGCTTTCTTTGATGCCAATTCCATAATAATGATATCTGTTAAAAGCCAAAATAACAACACAACAATAACCGTGATCATCAATGACCAAAATATATACAAACTCTGAAGCTTTAGGTTACATGTCGAACTCCTGCTGAAAATTCTACTTATTAAAGCAAAAAACTGTGTATATATATTTTAGCATTTACTTGGAGTGTCCTCTGGTTCCCAGTCGCCTTGTTGTTAGAAGAGGAAACTTCTGTCGGATCGTCTGATGAGAACAGACAGAGTAAAGTTCAGCAGCAGCTCTGTTTGACAAATTCACATCTACACCAAAGGTTTTTATTAGTGCAGTGACACATGATACCATCCCGACTTTGACACACTTAGGATGCTCTAACTATATTTATTTAAAAAGTTCCAAGTCTTATTAAAGTAGATCAGCGTCACAGAGACCTGAAAACGCAACTGAAGATTTTGTCCACGGGACAATGAAGACGCCATCTGTCTTTGTGTGGAAACGCACCTTTCCAAAAGTGGCAGCACAGGCTGGTTCTAGTTTCTCCTTCCTGCAGAAGTCCAGGTAGTGGGCATAGAGGATACACCGAGGAAGACACACTCCTTCACACACTATGTAATTCTCCTCCAGCCTGTTGAGACATCAGCTGTATGACATGTCCAAACGTAAATGTATTCTGAATACTCATTGAACATGCACACGCAATTTAATTATACTTTATGTTTTAGGGGAGAAAAAACTTTTAAGGTTTGTCACTTGTTACGTCCTCGTGCACCTAAAACTGATTTGTGATGAAAAACTGGAGTTAATAATTTTTTCTTGCTTTGAGGACGAGTCACAGTACCCCATAAATACAGTACATCCCTCCGCTATTCTTCTATGCGCATGTCAGCCGTCCTCTTACCACTGCAGAGTGAGCTGTGTCTGTTTCTTCTTGTCTTTAATGATCTGACTGATGCTTTTCCGGGAAGAGGAGATGCTCTGTCTGTTCGTCAGGTCTGGGTTAAAGTCCACCAGGTCCTGGTCTTCCTCAGAGGACGGCGTGTCATTACTGTCTTCTGCTTCTATAGGAAACAGAGACAAATTCAAGTCATACCGTAGCTGGTAGGAGGAGACAGGTGCACGCATTCAAAAAAATACTTCAGTAGGTTTAGTGGCTTCTGAGTACAAGTTTTCAGAACCTGTTAAAGATGATGTCACCTTTCAGACAAACGTGGAGGACATTTTAATACTGGGAAGCGTAAAAAACGTAAATAAGAAGTTATTTGTCCATTGAAGGACGTCTTCACATAGTTTGAATTTTCTTCTCTTGGTTCTAGTTTGGGTAGTAAAAGTACATAAATACCATTAAAGCTCCCTATATTAAAATATTTCTTCTTCTAACTGACCAATGCCTCCAGACGACATCACTTGGAGGAACCTTCAGTTCAAATTATGTCATCTCGCTCATATTATTGTAATTATGGTGTACCAACTTTTACAGACAAACATCTGAACTCCTAAAGATGGAAAAATGTCTCCAGGTGACGTCATCTGAAGGAGTTTTTCAGCTAGAAGCAGAGAAAATATTTTGATAAAGGGAAGTCAGAGGAGGGTTTAAAGCATTAATGCAAATTTACACCCTAAAGCCACAGAAAGCAAGTTGAAAATTGGTGAAGTCGCCCTTTAAATAGCATATTTTTTTCAAATGCTATTATTATTTTAATTGGAAAACAAAACATCTGCGTCACTGTTCAGCTTGTGGCTACAACAACGAAATATATAAAAAGTGCTGTAATCTTTGTCATTAAATGTTCATGTTGCTGGGTGAGCCAGTGAGCTTCCTGCTCTTCGAGTTATTGTACGAATGGTCCGGTCAGATTCGTCCTCTTCATCATATTCTACACCGCATTTACCTTTTCCTACTAATGGAACATTGGACATTTAATTTTCACATTTATTGCAGTTTAAGTGAATCTTCTTTGTGAATCTTTCAGCAATGCTTCACATGCCTAAGCCTGTGCTTTTATTTTGTTTTATCCAAGCATTTGCCCTTATAAGAATAAAAACAGAAACTAGTTTGAAGTCTTTGTTTCATCCACTTGAGTCCAGTCTTCAAAACGGTTGTTTTTGTGCTTTTCTGACCTTGACAAGGTGGATTGTGCTTTCATAAATAGCTTCACTTAGATTACTACTGATGTGGCTGCACTGTAAACAATGAAGCGTGTGAGAACATAAAAAAAAGAATCAAATAAAAGACCTTTATTTTTGTGGAGAGTGCAGAACAGCTGTTCAATGACATGTACTGTAACTCAATTTTGACTTGTTATTGTGCTCAGTGAGAATGTTTTAATTGCTTTTTGGTCTCAAAGAGTTGCCATTTTTCTGGGGAATGTGTCTCCCACCTACAAAGCCCACTCCACATAACTACACCACGCTGATGACAGAAAGAAAATTGAAAAAATAGCACAGTAAATAGGCCATAATGACCTAACAAGCTGACATTACAACACTAATTTTATTATATCGGCAGCAATATTTCCATGTTCTGCTACTTGAGTGCTAACTCACTACACGACAGAGTCAAAGTGGTACTTTTACTCCTCTACTCAACCTGTTTGGTTTGAGTTTAGTAAAACTAAATACAGTGTATTTATAGCTTTTATTGATGTGAGATTTGATGTGAGCCTCCCAGCAGTAGCTAAAGTTATTAAAATTATGATTATTAAAAAACACAAACATGGCCAACCATAAGAGGTTATTCAAATGCGAGCTGCTACATCAAACTGATGAACACAAATGAATCACTAATTTAAATCTAATACTAACATAATCAATGATATGAAATGACTCATTAAGCATTTTTTTTACTTATGAGACTCTTTGAATTTACAGACTTTAACTATTTCAGCCCTGTGGTACTGGCATTTTATTTTATAGTTATTTTATATAGTTATTTTAACCAGGAAAACCTCACTGAGATTTTAAATCCCTTTTTCAAGAGTTTGCTGGCCTAGATGTTGGTTATGCTTCATTGAGAGAAAATGTTAAATATGTAAGCAGAGTATTTGTATTTTGATGTGAGAGTACTGCATGTACCTGGTGGCACACTGTGGGGAAACCGCCAAGCCCCAGATTTGCTCATATTTAGCTATGAATGGAGAACAGGTCTTTGGATAAGTGTTGATGAGCAGCTTTGTTTGTCATTCTGAAAACATTTCACATCTTACAATTTGTACATTTGGATGAAAAGCTGCCTGATATTGATTTTTGCCTTTGTGATCATGCTCTCCATCTGTTACATACAGGATATGAGACATTTCACAGCTCTGACGTCAATATGGAGCAGGCAGCCTGCGTTTGCTCATGTTTTGGAGAACATGGCAAAAGCCAGAGGACAAGTTCAAATTACATTTGTCAACAATTTACACTTTTACATAATTAAGTAAAATTAACAACGTGCAGAGGTTTTTAAACAATTCACACATTATCATCTAAGAGTAAGGCTGTATGTTTCGCGGCCACTGTTTGGCTGTTTTTGTGTATTTTTCTCTACATGTTGCAACGTCCTAACTCCTCCTCCATCATCGTCAAACTAATGTGTGAATGTGAGGGAAATAAATGAAATATTGCCATCAGCTCAGTGAGCTCTGTAGTGGTAGCACCACCCCGTGGCCAAGATCTAGCACCTCCTTACCTGACCTTATTTTAAACTCATCCACATACACAGACAGGTTTAAAGGTGGAGAATTTTAGAGAAATACAGGTGAAGATAAGGGAGGCAATATAAAAAAAAGATCCTAATGTTGTAAAACAATAAAGTCTATCAGTAATAATTCAACATTTACTGAGTGTGGTGGCTCCATTACCTGATTTAACCCCAGAATCATCCTCCTGAGGAAAACAAGTCTGTCCATTAAAACCAGTGTGTATTTCCTCTGGTGAGCTGCACACAGTGTTGGTTAGTGAGTGAATGAGAAACACTCCATCTCTGCCTGAACTCTCACCGCTGCGTTTCATCGGCATGGCGATATAAAGAGGGACCTTAAATTTTAAAAATCAACCAAAGAGAAGGCAGAAAAATACAGAACAAAACGTCCACTGCAGATCATCTGTCCTTAAAGGCTCTGAACCGGGTCAGCACACAAACGAATCCTTAAATCTCAAAAGACAAGACTACATCCAGCTTTTGGCTCAGTTTACACCAACCAGAAAACCAAGGTGGCAAAAAGTGTCTCTGTGCTGCAGAGTCACCTCGGACTAATGAAGGTGCAGCGGGGAAGGCAGAGCTAATGAAGCTGTGGATGCATTCATCATATTTACAGAAGACCGGGGCTAATCCAGGTTATTAATGATTAACAGAAAAACCCTCATCCATCTGTCCATCCATCCATCCTGCCTCCCACAGTCAGCTGGGCCTTTAAACAAACACACACTCGCAGGGCACGATTATAGTTTGCTTTCACTCCGTTTAGTTAGACTTTCAAACAGTACCTGCTTAGATATTATTGAATATTATTATACTGTGTGACACTTGCCCTCATCTGTTTTGATAGTTAATTAAATTCTAACCTCCATTATTTTGAATTGCTTAAATAAATGAAGAGATTTCCAAAGCAGCCAAATATCACAAATTATTAGCTGTAACTAAATGTGTGGAATTTGTGTTGGATCAGTGATTTAAAGGATTAACTGAGAGTCGAATCTTTCACAACTAATCAATTAATTGACTGATCGATGATTCGACTGATTGCTTTGGCACTGCACCACAACATCCACAAATAAACCCAGCATCACGGTTCCGCTTGAGTTTTAACCTAAATTCCACTTCACCTATTGAAAACATACTGGATTCAATCTGGTATTACATCATTACTGGATTTACATGCAAATGTTAACTCCATTAGGTTCCTTGTTCCTGTCTCAAGTAATGTCTTGTAAAATCTAAACACTTTTATCTCCTCTAATGAGAAACAATTTAGTTTTTTTATGTTCTGTTTCCTTAATTTTCCCAAAAGTCTAGAAGAAAAGTTTGCTTGACTGACATAAAGGTGATGTGCTTTCATTTGCATTTCAGTCTGAACTTTTAACTTACAACAGAAATAGTCGATAGTTTTTAATTTATCTTATGATGTTAAAATAAATATTCCAATCAATGCAAAAGCACACTAAATAAGTAGACAACGTACACTCCTTTAGTACAAATTAAAGTATTAAATTAAATGAATTGAGCTAAAAATGAGTTATGTTAGTCACGGGGGAGAATTGAGACTGTTGATTCCTGCGACGGGTTATGACAGGGAAGTGACATACAACACAACACAAACAAACTGAAAAAGATAGTTAGTCCACCCTCACAAGACAAGCTCCCAGATCTTTTGGTCTACAGGCCATGCAAGGCCGGGCGGACCAACTTCACACAAAAACCTAACACGAGGACAGCAGGAAGCAGTGCTGCAACTGCTCCAGCAACCACTGCAACACAAATAAAAACATCAGATTTTTACACTAAACAAAACATTTTAATCTTATGTATCCATAATAAAACAAAGCCTGTACCTGCTACAGTCTTTCTCATACACAGGAGACTTACAACTTCAGTAAGTGCCCCCTTAAAGTGCTGCGTGGTTTCACACTGCAGTATCAAGGAAAACAATTAAAAATACATTAACGCAACCGAAAACATCTTCAGTTGAATTCCTTACCAAGCACCTTGGTCTCGCTTGGTTCAGCACAAGGCCAGTGTTCCCTCTGACCTCCGAACCAAAGTACCTCCACACAAAACACACCTGACTCTCCCTCCAACCAATGAGCAGGCAGCAGGGAGATCAACAGGTGAACTCGTTACATTAAGTTTCCCCTTAACTTTCCCCTTACCTGCCGAGTTGGCACGAATCCGACGCCAACTTCAGCCTCGTGCTGAGACACGTGTCACCGCTGCAGGACCAACGGTTGGACTGAGTCAGGTAACTGGGATTACTCAGGTAACTGGGATTACTCCGGTGCTACTCGTTACTGGCGGTTCACGTGAGGTCAAAGTGACCGAGTTGGAGGCTGCCGTGTTAGCTTCGTCTAAGTTAAGCTAACTATAGCTTAATAATCGAATTATCGGTCAAGTGTTATGAAATAAATCCTCCCGAATCTGTTTTGCGTCATTAAGAGTTTTGGCAAACGTCACTTTGGTTTTCATCACCGGAAAAAACCTGTGGCGCTAAATGAATGTTATGCTAATTGTTAACAGTTTGCCCTCATTTGAGGTTTGGTCATTATCGCGGAATTAAGACCAAATTATTCCACGAGATGAATTGATTTCTGTAAACGTGTGACGTCAGCAGCGCCAGGAAAGGATTTTAATAGGATGGTTTCTTCGTCCATCCCACGGCCGCCATCTTGTCCCGTCACGTTACAGTTAATCTCCCAGAGAAAATTAAATCTTGTCCTCACCTTTTATGTACAGCACGGATAACGCGAATATGAACAGCTTGCGTTTATCTCCGTTTAATGTGAAATTCGGGGACAGGAACCAGTTTTCCGGGTCAGCTGACGCTCTCCGTCCGTGCTGCGTTAAGTGGCAGGTGGAGGTTTGTGTCGCCCGGCAGCAGCTGCTGATTACCGGCCTCAGGTGTGTTCACTCACGGGTCCTCTGGTGCATATACACACCTGAGACAAATGGAGAAATCTTGTTGTCCTGTCCAAAAGCTTCTTGCGAAAAGCCAAAGTTTACTCCAACATTAACTAAGAAAATGTTTTTAACTAAGGAATAATTACTCAAAAATGTCACAAAATCATGTTCCTTTTTCCAATAGCTATATTTCCAAACTCTTTTGTATTTCTTGGGGTCAGTGCAGGAATTGGGAGCTCTGCCTTCCACAGCTGTGCATCTTTATACAGTACATAACATTTTTGATCCTTATATTGGCCAAATGATCTACCTTCAGGTATGTGTAGTGAGTGGCTCCAAAACTGTATATGCCTTTTATTATTATGTTGGTTTTTATTTTACGGTTATATTTATTTTCCATTCTGCTATACTTGGGTCTCTTGTCTTACGAACTGCTTATGTAGTATAAATAGTACAACCATACGCGTTAATGTTGACACAGTGGAGAATGGAGTTCTTCCTGTTTAAACTTGTCGACTGTTTGTGTCTATGCTGTAAAAGTGTGTGCTTTTTCTTTCAGGTTCTGTTATTGATGCTGCTGATATGGAGACAGTGCAGGGATCGGAACATCCGAAGTAAGTAAAACAATGTGATGCTATTATGTGTTTGTTTTTTCTCTTGCGTTTGCTGCATTTTATGCAGTGGTGCTAGAAATTAATCACCTGAATGCAAACCAATTCATATTAAGTATATTATCAGCATTTTACTGAAAGAACAAAAAGTACCCCACGAAGAAAAGAGTGCATTTTAAACAGTACTGATTATGGTAAATATTGCAAAACATGTACAGTAAGTAATAAAAAGAAAGGGTCAAAGATCACTGTTGGTAAAGGGGGAGCAAATTGTAATCAATTTATACACTAGGTGTTTTTTTTTCATTTTGTGTTCTATTAAAATCGCCAGTTAAAGTTAATGTTGTGGCTTATTAAAAAAGAAAACCATTCATTTTTGATATTTTAGAAACTGGTTCTAACAACTAAACAGCCCAATTAACAGCCTGTTAGCTAATCAGATTAGTTGACAGTTAATTGACTAATGATGATTCATAGTGGGAGTAGAAAATAAAAGACTCACTTCAGTCACAGTACAGAGTTCATTTTCCTCCACACACCAGCACCTCCAAAACGTCTTATAACGGACAGCTCCTAATGCTTAAAATAATTAAGTCATAAACTTACCAAATGATTCAGACTTTTTGAGTGTTAATTGTATTTTTCTTTAATTTTGAAGGTCTGGGGAATCAAGTCCATCTGCAGCACGTGCCCTTTGGCCTATGGACCTCAAGTTAACTCACTTGGACTGGAATCCTGAAGCGACCCTGATACACTTCCAGGGACAGTACCTCACCATATGTGAATTGGACTATAAGATCTTGCACCGAGAAATGCAACATGCAAAAAAGACCATCTCCGCATTGGATATCGGAGAGTTTTGCCTCGTTGAAGATTTGAGTTCAGCCCACTGGTACAGAGGAAGAGTTCAGAGGAGAAGCGAAGATTTGTTTGATGTTTTCCTAATAGATCATGGTAATGTCTTGAGTGTTGACATCAACCACATATCTTCCTGTTCAAAAGACCTGTTCATCCTGCCTCCAAAAATAGTTTGCGGATTTCTTTCGAATGTGGTCTTGCTTCAGGGTTGTTCTCATTCTGTGGTGGAGGACTACTTCTCAAGTCTGATTGGAAGAAATGTCACAGGTTACATTCAGGCGATCCTACCTTATGAAGTCCTCTTACTGGAAGCCTCTGACATTAATCGGGATCTTGTTAGACATGGATTTGGGAGGCACTTGGATATAGACACCTTCCTCTTTTTGGTCGAGATATTGACAGAGGTACCTCTCAAGCAAAATGTAGTCTCAGTTCCTGACTTACTCACTGAAAAGCCAAGGGGACAGGAGTTTTCTTTTAAACCATCTGGTTTGCAGAGATACCAGGAGATTCTGTCATTCTTTGGGCCTAGATTAAGTTGTGGGACACATGTTAAAGTGCAAGTAACTGCTGCTGTCAGTCCTGGGCTGTTTTACTGTCAGAAGGCCGATGCGGAAACAGATCTTAGGGAATTGTCGAACAAGCTAGCTGCGGTTTGTGAGCACAAAACCAAAGAATGCAGTCAGAAGGCAGAAACAGAAAACCTGGGTTTACTGTGCTCAGTGAAAGCCAAAGATGGGAAATGGTACAGAGGGTTTGTGCAGCTCCTCCCAGTCAACTCTCAGGTTAGAGTTTTGTTCATAGACTATGGGTTCTTTGAATCTGTCAAAATTGAGAATGTGTATCGGCTGCCACCTGATTTCTATTCAGCACCCGTCATGGTGTTCCCATGTAGCCTTTCCTGCCTGATCGGTCATGATGAGGCAAGCAGGACTCAGCAATTGGGTTTCTTGAAGGCAGCATTGCTTGGAGCAGTGCTAGATGTGGAGATCAAAGGTTTTGATGAAGAACAGCATCTGTACTCAATCTCAGTAATTGGCGTTGAAGATAATTATGTAAAGGAACGAGAGCACATTCAGGGACAACCTAAAATGAAGGTTGGGTCCAGTTTTGAAACAGAAGAAATGTCAACTCAAGGTGGTTATTTATACCATGAGAAAATCATCAGCAAAGCTTTCGGTAAAACACTGGAAGCAGAGGAGCTGCAGGCAGACTCAGCCTTTGTGGGTTATGTTGTGTATGTCCAGAATCCAAACCACTTCTGGATCAGAACACAAAAGCGAGATGCTGAGTTTGAAGACATGATGGCAAAAATAGCAGACCACTTCAGTCAAGTGAAGCTGGATGAAGATGTGCTGTTGAATCCTGAGCTTGGGGCAACGTGCTGTGCAGTTTATGAGGATGACATGCATTTTTACAGGGGTGTAGTGACAGACACTCTGGATCACGGAGCTGAAGTTCTCTTTGTCGATTTTGGGAACATTGAGAAAGTGCCACACATGTTGATTAAGAAAATACCCGAGGAATTTGCAAGCAAATCACCGTTTGCCTTTTGTTGTTCTCTCATTAATGTCTTTCCTTTGGATGAAGTGTGGACTTGTGCCGTTTCCGAGTTTTTCAGGCGAGCTGTGTCAAACAAAGACCTGCTAGTCCGTGTTGTCCACAAGAGAAAAAACAAATTTGTTGTTGATCTCTGTGATATGGGAAGTGACAACAGTCAGAGTATCACTGAACTCCTTATCTCCTCCAAACAAGCAGAATACTGGAACACTCTCACGGAGTCTAAGGTGCTGAAGGACACAGATGTGTCTAAAAACACACAATTTCCAAGATGTAAAGTGACTGCTGATGTCAAAAGAAATCCAGAGCACTGGGAGACAGAGGAGAACACGTGCAAAAAAGAAACTGAAACCAGTCAAAAAGCTAGCTTCAAAGCTTTCAGCATCAAGCCTGGGTGTGAGTTTGCAGTGCGCTGTTCATACATCAAGTCTCCATCAGAATTCTGGTGCCAGCCTCTAGAGAAGGTTCCAGCTTTGGAGGAACTGATGGATAGGCTCCAGCAGTATTACACATGTCATACAGTACCGCTGCAACCTGGAGATTCAAGTTGCGTTGCCATGTCACCTGTAGACAGAAAATGGCACAGGGCTTTCATTACAGAAAAGCAAAAAGGTCATGCCAGAGTGATGCTAATTGATAGTGGAATTACTGTTCAGATCAGCGAAGACAGTCTTCAGGGAATGATGCCAGAATATGTTTGTCTGGAGGGACAAGCTTTCAGGTGCAGTCTTTGCAACCTCATTGAGCCTGCTGACGTCAAGAACTGTGGGGAATGGAGTTCAGAGGCGTGTAAGTCACTGAAGGATTTTGTCCTTGACGCCGCTGGGGGCCTAAGGTGTAAAGTTGTCTCTCAGTTGAATGTAAAAAACAAAGGGCTGTGTAATGTTGTAGACCTCTACAACACCCAAACCCAGCAGAGCATAACAGATGTGCTTTTGCAACTGGGCCTGGCAAGAGAGACAACAGTGTCCACAAAGCAACTGTCATCAGTGTCTCCAGAGGCGTTTGTCTACTCTTCGTTTGATGTGAGACCTGGAAATGAAGAACAAGTCTACGTCACACACGTTAGCAGTCAGTGGGAGGTCTTCTGCCAACTTGAGAAAAACACTGAAATCATTGAAAAGCTGGAAAACAAGATCTCAGATGAGATTGAAAACATGAAGCAAGACACTACTAGAGCTGTTGTGAGGAAGTTGTGCCTGGCAAAATACTTTGATGGCAATTGGTACAGGGGCCTGGCACATCCTGTTAAGTCGCCTCTTCATCTGAGTGTGTTTTTTGTGGATTATGGTAACTCAAACATATTGGAAAAAACCCAGGTCATGTTCATTCCTAGAGACTCTGCTGATTTGTTGTACACACCCATGCAGGCTGTGAGATGTAGCCTTGCTTCAGTTTCCAAGATAGAACTTTATGCATATGTCAAGGAATGGCTTGATGGAACAATCCTCAACAAGCAGGTTAGAGCTGTCATACTTGGAAAGAATGAAGATGGTTCATTTGATGTTGAGCTGTTTGATCAAGATGTTAATGTCAATGAGCAGGTGAAGGAGCTCCTTCTCAGCCTGTTGCCTAAATCAAAGACCGTTGTGAGTTTTGGCAAATGTTTCTCCAAGTCAAAACGTACATTTGTCAAGCGCGTTAATCAACATTACAGACGGTCTTCACATTGCCCCACATCACGTCCCTGTAGAGGTAAAGTTCCGATGGGACCGCCCAAAAAAGAGCACACAAAAAACCCTTCTTATTATAAAGCCCAGAACCAACACACACAACTAAAGCAGCTAAATGAGGACAAGACAAAGAGCTGTGTCCCCATACCACATCAAACCAGCTGTCAAGCAAAAGAACAAAGACAGTACAACGACACAAAGTCAGAAAAACCCCAGCAACCATAGAGACAAAGGTCCCTCAGCTCTCGTTTTTGCCTGACAAGCAGCTGGATGCAGGCATCAGGGCAAAGTGTTTTGTCTCCCACGTTGACTCAGTCAACAGGTTTTTCCTCCAGCTGTCAGAGGATGAACCTGCCCTCTTAAAAATGGGTGATGATCTCAACTCGGCTTTCTTCAGAGATCCCTTGGAGAATACAACTTCTTTGACAATCAGTGACCTTGTCCTTGCTGAGTTTGAGGAGGACAGTGCTCTGTATCGGTCTGTGGTGAAGGACTACGATGGTAGTTCTCGTTTAATTGTTGAGTTCATCGACTACGGAAACTCGGCGTCTGTGGGGAAAGGGAAAATCTATTCTATACCAAACGATTATCTGTCTCAGCCGAGATTCGGCCTGTTGTGCTCCCTGTTGGACACAAGCGCTTATGAAAATGATGCTTCTTTCACTGACGCTGTAATGGACAAGCCTCTCATGGTTGACTTTGTTCGTCAACATGGAACTCGTTGGGAAGTCAGGATTGAGATTCTGGATGTTTGCCTTCCAGCAGAAAATGAAGCAGCTGTTGAAGAAAGTTCTGCAAACGACAAGGAAGAGGAGCCTCCTGCAAGTTCCGCTGACATAGAAGAGAAGGTGACATTCTGTGCTTACAGCTATGAGAAAACAGAAGTGTGTAAGAATGAGACTGATGAAACTAAATCTAAAAGAGTGATGCCTGCGGTTGAAAGCAACAGAAATGTGCTGAAACCAACACCTGGCACTCTGTCAACCAAACTGATGGTAAAAACCTACAGGTGTGGTAAAAGAACACGCACTAGTGTCAGGCGTAATTCAAACAGTAATCTGAAGAAAGCTTCAAAATCTTCTACCAAAGTGATGAGAGGTCAGACTGATGAATTTATATCGCCCACTATTTGTGCTAAAGACACTGAGATCTGCACCGTTCTGTCAATTCAGAGTCTTGACACATTTTACATCAGACTTGCAAAGACCACTGACATGCTTGCTGCATTAGAAGGTCATATAGCTGACAACTTAAACAAGTGTGAGATAGCGGCTAAAGACAACGTCAAACAAGGCCTCAAATGCTTAGCTGAGGTCGGTAACAAGTGGCACAGGGCCATCGTTCAGCAAACCGGCCACACCAAATGCCAGGTCTTCCTTACGGATCTTGGAATGACGGAAGAAATTTCAAACAGTTCCTTGAGAAAACAGTGTAGCAGCATGGATAAAATTCCCAACCTTGCAGTGTTGTGCAAGATAAACAGTGAGGGGGAGAAGACTCTGAAGGTATGGGGACAAATGTCTGAATCGGTTCTAGACAAAGAAGTCAAACTGGTGTTTGTGCATTATTCAGAAGCTGAAAACCTTTGGAAGGTTGAACTGGTCATTAATGAACTGTTGCTTGTTCATCAAATCCCAACCCTGCCAGAGCACAATCAGGAGATTATCCTGTTGCCATCTGAAAGCCAATATGGGGCTACGGAAGGAGAATACCAAGCGACAAGTCCTCCTCAGCATATTGACTTTGCTCCTGTAGACATGAACAAATCGTACTTTGGCTTTGCTGCTGCAGTGGCGACTCCCTTTGAGTTCTGTGGTGTTCTTGAAGATTTGCTTCCCATCATGAACAAAGTGTCCATCATGTTGGACAAACTCCCTCGGCTGATGCCTCCTCTTCCTGAAGCGCACCTCGTCCCCGGTACCTGCTGCCTGTTTAAGTCTAAATCCGAGAACAAGTGGTGCAGAGCTGAAATCATGAAAGCAGATGCCACTTTGGTGCTGAACCTGGTGGATTACGGCTATTGTGAATGTTTACCTAGAGAAGACCGAGCCACTTTAAAGAGGCTTCCGCAGGAGTTAACGAAGCTCCCAAAGGTGACGTACCCCTGCATCCTGAGAGGTGTGAGGCCAGTTGGTGTGGACGAGCAGTGGAGCGATGAGGCAGCGGTTTTCTTCCAACAGGCTTTGTACCAAAGGGACCTTCAGTTTTTTTTCAGAGAGTTTGTGTCAAACACACACTGGAGGGTGGACGTCCTGGCAGATGGTGTCCATGTTGCTAAGGAGCTGGTGGATGCTGGACACGCCAATTATCTCGACATCATGCTGGGGCTGAGGTGTGTGCTTATCGGTATTATCTTCTTACGTGTTTGGAAAGTAGCTTTGAGTCGTCTTTTATTTATTTAGAATTTCCTAATCCATACACTCAAATTTGAGAAAATAAAATGGATGGAAAAGTATTAAAAAATTAGTCATGTGTTTAAAAAATTGAAATTTGAATTGATCCTTTGAGTCGAAAAATAGGGCACAGTTAATATAAGGTTACTCTAAGAAAATTATTCAGCAAAAAAATGATATTAGAAGGGCCTCATGGTTCTCTGTAAACTATAAAATAGAATTTGTAATCTAACAGCTAAATACATAAAAATGTTCCCCCTTGTTTTAGTAATAAATCACTTTTTATAATAATTGTGTAAATGTAGGTTCCAGGTGCAGAACCCCCAAAAAGTTCCTCTTCAAAACATGAACAGTGACGAAGACTTTGGCGAGGAAGATGAAGGCTCTGATGGGAACTCGGACCTTTCAGCTGTCGAAGCTGAGGACAAGATGCTGCTCAGTGCCACGCCAAGATCTACTCAATGTAAGGAAATCATATTTTCTCTACATGAGGTGAACGTGCAGATTGATCGGGTTAGCTGAAGTAAAAGTACTTTTAAAAGTTACGGGCTCAAAAAGTTCCAGGAGACAAGTTAATATATTGTGTAGCGGGAGAAAAACGGTTGGAGCTCTTCATTTTGTAAAGGTTTGAATGATACTGAAAACACAGTGTTTGAAAGAACGTAATCAATCGGAAACACGTCCTTATATTAACATCAAGACATATAATACGAATTCTTCCTGTTACAGGTCGCCTGATGTGAAGGAGGCTTGTGCAGCTGTTTCCTGGATGCAGCATTTTCGTGTCACCCAGAGTCACATTTGATCAAGTGACAAGCTGCTTCGTCAGTTGTTAAGATTTAACATAACTTGAAATTGCCAGTACTTTCTTTTTAATTTAAAGGCTCAGAAGTTATTATTTACACATATCTATGGTGAAATTGTTTTGTTTGACTGGCAGCACCATTTAATTTTTCTTAAATGCCAGAGGGATCTAAATTACATATATTGAGATTTAAAGTGGTTGTTTTCCTCATACAAAGTTACATTGTTAGTAGAAGCCAAGCAGAGATTTTGTGTAGTTACTCATTGTATATCTAATTAAAACATTTGGATTAGCTGAGTCACTCGAACGTGTTTTCCATTATCATTTTCCGGCTCCTTCCTTGTTTTGACACATTAAGTAGATTTCATTGCAGCCGCTTGAGTGCACAATTAAAAGTCTCATAATTTACTGGGATGTTTCATAGTTTCATTTCAGCTTCATTTCATGCGGGATAATTAAAATACAGAAAGAACTGAAACGGATCCAGTGGCCGCAGTGAAGTGAGAGGAGCCACTAGGCGGCGGGACTGAGCCATAATCCCACATATATTCCGTTATAATCTTTAATGTTCATCTTCAGAGCAGCAGCTGCCGCTGAGCCTCAGACTCACTGCAGCCAACGGAGGCGGAGTCAGTGACGTAGGAAACGGTTTAACCTCAGATAAACGGAAGCAGCTCAACACGTCATCAGTTCTTTACGGTAATTAAACGAAATACGTTTTTATCCCGCAGCGAGTGAAAACAAACGCACGTTCCGAGCCTCCGGTTCCGGTCTTCGTGCCAAAAGGTTATTGTCAGAAGTGGGATTCGAACCCACGCCTCCAGGGGAGACTGCGACCTGAACGCAGCGCCTTAGACCGCTCGGCCATCCTGACACGCTGCGTTCAAGAACACGAAGAGAAAAAAACCCTGATTCCCGGGACGACGTACGATGACGTCATACTGCGACGGTCGCAGTTTCCCACAGCGCCCGTTGTTTTTGTTACGTCATTACAAACGTCGACCGTTCGTGGACACAACGGACGTCCACGTGCAGATTGTTAACGTGTGACGACACGTACACGTCACATCCGGTTGTTGGCTCCCAGGCAACAGTCGCACAGTTCGGATTCATTCTGGGCTTTGGAAGCGTTAAACTACCGTTTCGGAAACGGACCGAACCGAAACACACTCACAGAATTGATCCTGGTTCCAAAGTTCCGTTAATCAGACGATTATTTGTGGCTCATCATTACCGAATTCATATTTTGCCAAAGTCAAACATGATCAGCTTCAGTTTGTTACAAAAAATAAAATGCATTTATTTTTTTCATTAAATTGAAAAATCGACTAAAGCAACAAAAATCCATCGTCCTCATCCACTGACAGATTCTGGGCTTCTGTTGGGGAGCAACTTCCCCATGTGCTGTCAAATGCGGAAGGTAAAATATTCTTATCCGTCCACATTAATTTTAGTGTTCGTCTCCATGATGCAGTTTTCCCTCAGCACAGTCTGTCTGCAGACGCCATTCACAGCAATGATCCCACTTCCCAAAGAGAACCTTAACGGTGACAGACCACACTTCAGCCTGCACTGTTGAAAAATCTGTATTTATTAATGATTTACAAAAGGCTAAACATGAAACCATTTAAACGATTCATTTTTGAAACCTAAAAAGGAGGGTGTCTGTGGGGGGAGGAGAGAGGAGACACGGCTGTAGTGTTTTTACAGGTCAGCATCTTATCGTCATGGAAACTCTGTGTTAGTGGAGGCTCCTGGAGAGAGACAATAGAAATCCACACACAAGATGGAGTCAAGAGAAATACATTTGAAATATCACCGTTCTTCAATCTCGCTCCAAACTGGGGTACACGCCAGGGTTTGAAGTGTGTTCCTTTCTACATCAGCACAGCAGCAGTGGTGGTGAAGGTGATCATGTCAATTGTGTTTATATATATTTGTACAATCACAATTCCGTCACCTTAACTCCAGTCCTTTAAAACTACACCCGGTGCAAAAAACACAACCTTTCCTTCGTCTCTCGTGTGCAGAAGAACAGATAACACAGTATGACAGGTCCCAAATGTACTCCACGTCTCAAAAGTTTGCAGATACATATTTAATATCAAAAACAAGTTTATGTGCGAGTATTTTTTCTACAAGTTTTGAAATAAATATGTTTAAAGCAAATGAGCAAAGACATTAAGTAGTGTTAATTTGTTTTTTTTTAAATCGTGAAACACCAACAATCACACTGCTAGTGAAAGGAATTCCTTTTTCGGGATTGAATTTAGGTTATAATTAGACAAATCTCAGACAACTCGGCAACAACTGACTATTTAATTTAAAAGAAAGTAAAATTAAAGTTACCTCAGGATGGGGTGAAACATTTAAAAATTAGGTGAGGAGCAGTGGGTAGACAGTCCAGTTTTTGCTGAAGTTCCTGTTGGATTTTTCCACACCAAAGTGCCGTTTAATCACATTAGTTCCGCAGTTTTTAGAAGCCTGGCATGTTTCTACAGTAGTAAATAAGTGAGACAGTTGTGGACCTGAATATTTACAGTAATGTTGTGCACTTAAAGATTTTTCTCTGGACTGTACGATCCTCGGCTGGAGAATCTTTCAGAGTTAATCTAGAACGTCACAAAAAAAAGAAAAGAAAAGAAGAATCCCACGCTTTCTCGCTACGGAATGAAATAACAGTGTTTCCACTCACTGAGTATTTGATTTTAAAAGACAACGAAATAAAAACCAAGATTGGTCTGAAGTTCAACTTAAACATTTCAGCTTGTGTGAGAAAGAGCATAAAATAAAACCATAAAATCCATGTTCATATTTCAGCAAGCTATTAAAAAACTTAATGAAAATAAATCTTTCTCCATCCCTCGCCCCATGAACCATTTTACAAACAAAAATATACCCCCTTTTGTTGTGTGATTCTCAAATTCTCACTAGATATAATTAAACTTTTTACAGTGCTTTATCATTATATATCTTTGACAGACCTTAACGAGGGGAACAGATTTTGAAACCATAAATGTCTCTCCTATTGTAACAATATAGGTACGGCAAAAAAGGCGAATGGTCCAGTTATTTGATGATTAAAATTAAAAAAATAAAAGGAAAAACAACAAACAGGACGCGACGATCAGTGGAAGGGGAGGCTAGCGCGAGCTCCTTCGACCCAGTTTCTTCCCCTGGGCCACCTTAACGACGCGCTGGTGACGGCGGCAGCGTTAAAGTGACGCTGGGAGGTTAAAAAAAAAAAAAAGCCTTGGGTCTACTGCTTGGTGTTGAGCTCGTTCTCCAGCTCCATGAGTTTGCGTGAAGCCTTGACCTTGTTGGAAACCTCCTTCCCCTGAGAGAAGAGACGCTGGCGCTCCTTGAAGGTCATGTTCTCGGGAGCACCGCTGGGGATCGAGTTCTCCTGCTCCTGACTGCAAAACACACACCAGCAGAACCATTCAGCGTCACACAGAACCAAACCGACAGCCCACACCGGAACTGGTCGCCTCCGTTTACTGATTAAGCTGTGACGTCTGCAGCAAGAGATGGTGCATTAGCACAGCAAAGGCATTTAGTTCCTGTAGATTCATTTTTGTCATACGTGAAAACTACAATTCCCAAATGTAAATAAATTATTTTTGGTAATTTAGACTCTTTGTATGGAATCTGTTGGAACTAAATGACAGACACGGGTGAACTAGACCTTCAAAAAAAGACACTGGTCAACAGAAAGAGGAAAAGAACTGACCTCTTCGTCCATTTGTCTCGCGGGTCCATGTAGATTTCTCCTGATCCTACAACTCCTGCTGAGTTTCCAGTGTACGAGTTAAATCCTGTGCGAGGTGCAGGAATCACAGCAGACAGACAGAGCAGTAAAACACAGTCAGCATCGTTCAAACACGGATCACGACATCTGAAGCTGCTGAGCGACGACAGACTTGGCCCCTGGTGCTTTAACTTTTATGCAATAACTGTTGCACTTTCACTGTATTAAATATATATATATATATATATTCAAAGGCTTCAAACAGTGCTGATCATTGTCCAGAGGCCATGACCACGAGCACACAGCAGCTTCTCTTGTTACTTTATTTCCCACAGACCAGCCTAAGCAGAAGGAAGGAAAGAAAGGAACGAGTTGTGGAGAAGCATTAGACAGAAACCGCAGAGAGTCGAGAAAAGAGAAAGGAAGCGTTAAAAGGCTGTTAAAGGGCCATTCAAATGCAGCCAAATGGTCTGTGGAAGTGTCGGCTGGGATCTGAGGTCGAGTTCACCGCCAAACGTGTCTGACAGTCACTGCTGAGGATCTGGAGCCGCACGCGGTTCGGAATTCGGTGAATTTTGTGCCACTGATATGAAAACACAAAGCGGGTAAAGACAAAACACTGGGCTCAACAGGGCTCGATCAAAACCAGTGGAACTAACACGAAGAGGGAGAGCTCGACCTTTGACCCCAAAGAAGACGTTAATCAGCCGGCTCACGTGTGTCCCTGTGTCTTCATGAACTGTAGCAACGCTCAGGTTAAAACAGCTGGAGCCTAAACCTGACGGTCCAGACTGGATTTGTCCAAACCGTTCAAAGCTACTTGTTCCAGGAGTCTGCAGATTTCTATTTTCCTCGATGCTGAAAACGCCTTGATCAGGGAAAAAAAAAAAAACCAGGAACTTGGTGCTAAGCTACAGTTTTCTCATGTCAACAAATCCTCTAAGTCCAATCACAACGTGTTGAGAAGCCCTTAAATCCCTACATATACTGCAAATATCCCATACTGGATAATATATTAATATATTATTACTAAATTATATATTGTCCTACTTTTAGGTGACTATCATTTCAGTGATACAAAAATTTATTTACGGAAAAGACAAAAGTTTATTTTTTATTTTGGGACCAATATTTGACCCAACATTTAACGGGAAAATGCCTTCAGAATCTGGGTGAGTGTCGGGAATAAATCGAAAAATTAATTTGCCATATTTGCACTTTCTGAGGAAGTGCTGCCAGAACAGCTTCAACTCTGCGGTGCTGATTCTACGGGCCTCTGGAAACCCGGTGGACTGATGGGATTTATGTCGGTATAAAGTCTCCCACAGATGTCAGCAGGCTGCGTGTGACTTCCACAGTTGGTAGAAGCTCGTTTTTCAGCCGCTGTGACTTATCAGTGATAAACCCACCTGAGGTTCGGCTTCCAGAACAGGCCTGATTTTGTTTTCAACAGCATTTTTCAGCAACATGTATTTGCAGATTAGTGTCAAAAACGGGGCAACAATGAAAGTCGATCTGTTGACAGAAAAGTGCAGCATCGCACCAGCTTCAGCTTTGAGCTTTGTGTTTTTTTTCCAACAGTTAATCTCATTCACGTGCTAATGCACCTTCAGTCGGACTGAGGTGGTTTAGTGCTTCAGATGAAATGAACGGGGGGAGAGTCGGTGCAGTTCAGATGCAGACACAGAGACGGGGTGTAAACCCTGATGGATCCATCCAGCTGGCAGCTCCAGGGGCTCTCGGTTTGGTTTCTGTTTGGGTTTCACAGAGCAAAAACAGACGGAGATCAATCTGAAGTGTAGTTTGGGTCGGGATCAAGCTGGATCAGCTTCAGCCCCAAACCACAAACACAAACGGGCAGAGAACAAAGAGAAAGAACCCTTCTGCTAGAAGGCCAGTGGAATTCCTCTGTGCATCTAAAAGAGATGGAAAATGATACTTCTGGCAATGCCATTGAAAATTCTTTAGATACATAAAAAAAAAAAAAGTTGTCCACTGGCCTTTTCACAGATTCTCAAAGAGGGAGCGTGTTTTTCTTTTTGTCTGGTTCAGTTATCGTGGGGCCAGTGGAGTTTAGGGCGTCTTCCTAAGCAAACCGGCGTCGCCATTGTTTTTCCTGAACTTTTATTCTGATTTAAATAAATATCTGTTTCAAAAAGACGCCGTGAAACCTGAGCCGTTGGAGCTGCCAGCTGATCAATCACATTCATTAAATACATTTGAAGATCTATAATGTCAGGGAAGCCAGAGACTCAGGTGGTGTGTGGTCACCTGAACCTGCCGCAATGCCCTGTGGGAGTTGTAGTAAGTCTTAGTAAAGCCGCAGCGTTAGACAGCATCACAGCTACAGCAGAGACCCGGACTGAGTGTCCAAACAGGCAAACGGGGAGTAAAATTAAGCACTTTGGGAATTGACACACAGACCAACAAAGACCAGCAGAGTGTTGAAGGAAGCCAACAATTAAAACAAAAAAGGGTAAAGACAGCAAGATGCAGCATGGTGGAAGCTACGCACAGGCAGCAAAAAGCAATAGACATCAAGCCGGTTACTGTGGTGAGCGGCTGGCAGCCAGAGCGCAGCGTTGGGCCTTTATCGTGTGTGTGAGTGGATCGTGGAACATGCAGAGTTTATTACTGGGGGAGGTGGGGGGACGTTAGTGTGATGATGTTCTCCTTCTCCTGAATTTGAATTCATTGCAACACGTTTGCCGTGAGCTCCCGCAGGGTGTTTTCATGTTTGACAAGCAGCCGCCGGAGCTGGAGCAGGTTGCGTTTCCCAGACCTCAGCTGGTGGTTGCATTCACACTGTGCTGCATTTGAAGCTCCGTTTGTCTGTGGACGCTCAAACTATGGAATTTCACTGCACCGCTGAGTCAGACCAAACCTGCGGCCGAGTATCGCTGAAGTAATATTTCTGTAGAAGCATGTCGCCTGCACAAATGCAGAAACAAAAGCCTGACACCTGTTGTCCTATTATTATCTTCCTCAAATAGACAATCTAAAGGTCTCATTAATAAATGCTGTCTAAACAGAACCATCGCAGAAGGACAAAACCTGTGAACAAGGTTTATGTCTGACTGCCACACGCACTTTTGGCATTGAAAAACCAAACGCTGCATATTTTCATTTCCACTGAGGAATGAGTCGAACGAACTGACAGAAACATCCGAGAAATAAACCATCGAGCTCATTCATTCCTGCCCAGACTCGCACCAGTGTCCTCGGACCATTTAAATGTCAACAGGTTTTAAAAATATCAGACTTGAAGTTGGGTTCCCATTTTTTTCCTATTATGTTCCACAATAGGCCGATACATCAACTTAAAAGCTGCTATTTTGGCAAATACCTTAAAAAACGATTCCACAAAATACATTTTTATTACGATTCCCTTGTGCTGTTTAGGTAAAATGAAAACGGGTTCAGCTTTTTACTCTAAGGATTTCTTGAAATACTAGTCATGCGTCAGTGTAGCAGTAGTTAGAGTTGCACGAATCCATCAGATATCTCTGAAAGTTACACGCGTTTTAGATTTTTCGATCCTTCCGTTGCAGAGAAACACAGAGGGAAACTCAGCACTTTGGAAGATTTAATGCTCAGATTAACTTTATTTCTACGAATTTAATCCCGTATCACATGACAAGAGAACATAAATGTGACGCTCTGCTCACATGGGCCCTCAGCTGCTCTTTCATGTGACACGAGAATTTGTGAAATTACTTTAAGAGTAATATTTTTAAACGGCGAAGGCAGGTGGAAGTTTTATGCCAATCACGTACATGTGAAACTACTAGAAGCAAACTGAAAATCAGCGAGTCTTTCTTTAAAAAAAATCCAATAAGCATTTTGCCAAGTGACTGCAGCTTGACCCAGGTATTGCTCAACGATAATATGTAACGATACATATCTTGACATAACAAGCTAGAAAATCAGTTTAATATTTCAATCCTGTTTGAAAAACGTCCCTTGAGGCTTTTTTAAAAAGAACGAACTACAGCCTGATGAAACTGACAACTCCGACATAAGAGGTCAACAGGTTCTGAGCCTGGTGTCGAGCCCGCGTCGATTGAAACCATTAAAAGGCGTTTCAGCGGCCACAGACAAAGCGGAACCGTTCCAGTCCAAACACTGCGGCTGTGTACATGAATGCGTGTTCGTGTTCATGAAATGGAAGCGGTGCCTTTTTAGTCAAGGGCTTGATGGGTGCGTGAAGCCAAATGGTGTGTCTCCTTCCCTTTAAAGCCAACACCGCTAAGCAGAGCCACGGGGCAGGAAGGGGGCGGGCAGGCGGGCGGACTGGCGGCTGGGCCTCGCCCCCACCAGTCCCAAGCAGCAACCAAACCAGACACAAAGGAGGCGGCGAGCGACAACACCAACAGTACTATGATTGGCTCTGATGGGTCTCAATCTGCAGCAAAGAGTGGTGGCGTGATTATCGATTGCTTTTTCTGTTTCGCTAGTGCTGATCGAACAGGGTGGGGGGGTGATTGAGGAGGGGGGGGGAAATTACGGAGGACAAGAGGAGGTGTTCAAACAAATCAACACGGAAAAATACAAAACAATCTGATTCACTGGAGAGGGAAGGAAATTTCCACACATAAAATATAAAGGGATCGAATAAAGGGAGCGATGATTGACGACAAAAAAAATGTGGACAAACACGTAAAAGAGGAAAAAGGAGACGGTGGGAATGAAACACCTCTACTGAAAAACATGAGAGAGATCCAGAAAAGAGCTGGGGAGGAACTGAAGAAATGAGTGCGTGAGAGGGAGTTCATGGGCGCCGCCGAGGGCGCTGCCGCGAGCCCGACTCCTCTCGCCTCTCTACCTTTAAAGCCTCCTGGGGGGATGGAGCTGGGTTTGGCAGGAAGGGGGGGGCCTGTACTGTTGGAGTTGTTGACTGGCGGCTGGAACGAGCCAGACAGGAAGATGCCGTCAGAAAGAGGACGGGGCTTGCGCGCAGTGGGTGGCGGCTGGCGCTCGTTGCGGTCAGGCGAGGCGGAGGCCGGGAGGTCGCCGTACGACTTCCGGGTCGCCGACAGCTTCACCTGACCCGACTGGACGCCGCAGCCGCCACCGCTTCCTGCTCGGGTGGCTTCCTTGCCTTCCTCCTCGTCTTCCTCGTCGCCCGCGTAGGAGACAAACTTGGCGGTGTAGAGCGTGTCGGGCGAGGTGACCTGGGTTTTGAGGTAGGAGGTGTTTCTCTGTGGTGGGGGTGGGGGGGTGTTAGTAGGGTTGTGTGGGGTGGGGGTTGGTAATCCCTGGGCAGCGGGGGCCGATACAGACCGGCCGGATCATCGGGCGTCAGCAGCTTTCTCTCAGCCTCATCGTGCTGCCGGCGCCGCTCGGCCTCCAGGCGAGTGTAGTACTCTTCCTCCTGTCTCCTCTAAGGGGGGGGACAACCTGTTAGTATGCTCCACTCTCATTGGCTCACACCTCAGCAATGGACACTCACCGGCCAATCGGCTACAGCTACAGTAGGACACTATTCTGATTCTACCGCAGGTAAACTCCCGTGTGTCAGGACAGCCGTCTTCCTGCCTGCCTGGACTCACACTGACTGACGTACGCTGGTCTCAGCTCAGTGACCTCGGGCATAAAATTGTCTGATTGGTCTTAGGCAGCGACTTCAAGAACCAAAATGTAAACCAGTGTGGAAACTTCAATTCACACAACGCTGAGGTCACTGAAGTTATTTCAGGCGGGAACATTAGTTGTTAACATGAAAATGTTCAGGTACGGCCTTAGAATTCAGTTGGAGGTGGAAACAATTCTATATTTGCAAAGCGGGAACAATTTGTACATTAATTTCTAGCTGGTTGTGTTAAAGTTGTGAATTAGTTTAGTTTTTTTACATAATGCACGCCTCTATGAAAACAAATATCTCAGTCTTTTTCACACGTAATGAAAAAGCAGCTTTTGTGAAGCCCCATGTTTGGCCCTGTTGTTTGGACGATGACCTAAACGATCAAATAACAGTTTGATTGAATGAATAATCGCTGAATAAACTTTTCTCACAAGCTCCTTCTGGTGTCGTCATCATTTAACGTATTTGCTCTGGTTTGTAAAAGGACACTTACTGGCAATTTGGTGTCCAAATACTTTTTAGTTCCACCACAGAGATATTTCAATAAATCTCATTGAGGATTCAACAGAAACAATTTCATACAAAACCTTCCAGTTTTTTCAGTACGTTTTCTGATGTGGTTTTACAAGCTTGTTAACGGCGACGTCTGTCTTTGTTGTGGCATTGGAACTTTTCCTTGAAGGACGTAAATTCTTCCTCCATCACTGTACAATCAGACACAATTTTATAAATGAGGTCCCTGAACTTCACTGGACAAAACTAGTTTGCCCGTCCACCCGCGGCCGTTTATTGCTCGCTCCCTGACTGTCCGCTGCCTGGAGGAAGAACCTGTTCTCTAGACCACCCGGTCTGAGCCCGCCTGCCCCTCCATCAACGCTCAGCGCATGCATGCGAGCACGAACTGTGTGTCCATATGTGCCTCGGATGTGTGTGTGTCCTCAGTTTACTTTATGTGGTTTGGACTCCAGCCCACCCGGTCTCCAGTGGTTCAGGTTCTGTGACGTTATGCGTGACCCTACATCTATCCGGAGGAGCGTGTTTGTGTTTGTGGGTTCGAAGCTCAACCAGCGGCTCCAGGTCACTTGTGATCAGCGTCGAAGCTTCTGATGTGAGATTATCTTCGCGTTTCTCAGTCCGTTTGAAGGCCTGAGCCTGTGTGTCCTCACCCCGCTCGCCTTCTATGGACACACACTCACAGCCCATCAAATCTTTAGTGCTGAGGGTGAATCCAAGCTGCTTTCGATGTCTGAGTCAGGAGTCTGAAGCAACTCGGAAGGATCAGCGGGTGTGTGGGTCCGGATGGCTGAGGGAGGGTATGAGACGGAGGGCTGGGTAGACGTTTCTGCGTGTGTGTTTATGTGCATGAAGTGAATATAAAGCATATGGCTTCTGGAAAATGTGGAAGGGTGGGCGGCATTCCCTCAACATACTTTCTGAAGCAATGCTGGATGGAGATGGTAACAACAACAGAAAAAACTAACACAAAAACCTCATAAAATAATAACTGCTTCCCCCAGAACTGAAATAATGTCCTGACACACACCGACAACAAGGACGAGGTGGGAGTCCCATGCTTGAGGTGGGTGGGAGCACGTAACATGACACGGCAACACGTCACAAAGGGTGGGGGGTGCACAGGATGACAACATGCAATTTCACAGTCAACTATTCAACAGTCACATCATGAAAACAATGTTTCTTCAACAGTTTCTAAAGAAAAAAATACATCCTCAACAAATACGAAGCATTTGTGACAATGTCTCATAATTTAAACCTCCTGAGAAACTTCTTTCCTACTTTTCAACAGCCATTAAAGTTATTCTTTAAAGGGCTGAAGCAAGACGGGAGTCTCTGCAAAGACAATAACGTTACATCTTAAAGTACGTCGACACTCAGCGTCAAGTGTCCCTGCTGATTTTGGAACAGCCAGCGGTTTGATCTGGTCTGCAGGTCACAGGACAAATGTCGGGACTTAATTATGGCATCGGTGCAAACGAAACACAATGGAACACGTGGTATGTTTGATTTAACACGCAGCACAGAGACGGGTGGATGGAAACGAGATCAGACCACTGGCCCTTCGAAATCTCGCACAGCTCACATTTCTGGATGAGCTACGTGTGCTGTGTTAGCGTTTTCACCCCAATAATGCACATTAACTAGCTCATAATCTGTCCGGGCGAGAATGCAGACGTCACCAAACTAAGACTTTGCTTCAGTCTATTGAAACTCATTAAACTCACTATCCGGGTTATTTCAACCTTGAACCGGCAGTTATCACTATTACTTACAAATGAAGTTTCCGTTTCACAGGCTTTTCATCGGGCTGATTAAAATGTATTAATAATTCAGTGTGCGTGGGAGACAAGTAACTGCTCCGCTTATATTTTCTATCCTAACGAAGACTCGTTAACATTTCCTTCCTGTTTCGCTCAGTTTGACAGGTTACTCTTTGCGTCTTCGGTGAAACGATTAGAAACAGGTGGCGTATGGGACAATATCCACAGATCCTCATCGACATCGCCTAAAATCACAAAACCTCCTGTGGTTGTCAAGACACACTGACCTTTTCCTCGGCCTCTCGCCGGGCTCTCTCCTCCTCCCTCCACCTCCTTTCCTCCTCCTGCTTCACTCGCTCCTCCGCCTCCCGCTTACGAATCTCCTCCAGCTGCTGCTTACGGCGTCGCTCCTCATCCTGCAACTGATCCCACGCACACACACACACACACACACACACACACACACGAGACAACGTGCCGAGGGGCACGCAAAGACAGGCACACGACAAAACAATTAGTGCCACGTAAAGCACACGACACTCACACACAAACCCTGAGCACTGACCCACATTGAACGGCTCCGTTTAGCTGCTTGGACACTAATGTTCACTATCATGTTGTGTGTAAAGGGAAATAGTTTGTTTTGTCTCACAGGACTGCCCCAGAGGGGAGGAGCAGAGTGCACTGCACACACAGCACAGGCAGACACACACACACACACACAGGCACACACACACAGCTGAACATGCAACAGCAACATGCAAACGACAGCAACCAGAGCTAAAACAAGGGCAGCCCTTCTTTGAGCTACTTGAGGTTTACTTGATTTTGTTGTGAGTACAGAAAATATTCAGGGTCCCGATGAGGAGTAGACGGATAAATCAAGCGCACCTGAAGTAACTGCAAGCAAACAGGCTGCAGCGAACGTACTCTAATCCCAGCACAAGCCCACTGACAGACACACGGACACACACCAAACCAACAGAGGCTCCCTGTGGTCGGACGCTGCTGAAGGGTCAGTCCAACCAAATTACAAAAACCTGTCCCCCCCCCTTCTATTATTTACATTTATTTCATAACATTATTTACATTAATGACTTGAACGTGCACTTGTCTTCAAGTTAGTTATTGGTATTTAGTTTCTTTTATTCTATATTTTGTTAATGGTTATTTTAATATTTGACATATATTATTTAAATATTTCATATCGCATCTTTGGCATTAACTTGAAAATTTTTACACTATCTTTTCGTTTTGATGTATATATAGTTTATATTTTCTTATTTTATAACAATGTAAAATATTATTGTAGTAGTTTTTTAATAACTATTATTGATTTGGTATGTGTTTCTTGTATTATTTGTTCTTTTTTAGGGCTTTCAAGTTTTATTAATCAGATAATCTGTCCGTTCTTCATTGTGCATTTTCTGATGACGGTATAGACATGATATCATCGCAGTGAGATTTGATTCAGATAATTCCTCTGGTCACCTGCACTGTGTCATGTGGTGAAGGTGTAAAGTCTCTAAAACCCAAACTACTTTTTTTGTAATTCTGTGTACGAGACCCTTTAAGAAGAGAACATAAAGATGCTCAGCTGGTCACACACAAACGGATGAAAGTGATGAATGGATGAGTGGATGGACGGACAGACACCACAACGTCATGGCCCTGCACAGGCAGCGCTGGGGGCACACAGGACTGTCATGCATGGATCTCCACCTGGATTCCCCCCGTGATGCATTCAGCCATGCAGGCTCCGCCTCAACGTGCACTCAAAACAGCCCTGCTGACAGGTAACGGCTGCACAGTGTCCAGTATAAGACGGGAATGGTTTGGTTTTCTGTGACTTTAGGATTTGGGAAACACCAGTGTTGTAATGCAGCTTCGCTCGCCACCTGCTGCGGTTGTTTTGAGTGGACAAAGAGATGGGCGGCTTCCCCAGCCACACAACGACAAGCATCCGCAGGGCGGCTTCTCCACGACCGACCTGCCTCCAACCCGAACCCCACCCCGAATGAAACAAGGACAGCTGTCCAGATGGGTGGGGAGAGACAGATAGGAAACACGGGCAGGTGGGCAGCCCAGACAGAAAACAGAAGGTGATGTAAGGGCAGTGTGGGGGGGGGCGGGATACTTGTCATAAACAGGAAGAACATACCAAGTCTAGAACAGAGATAGCTGGGACAGCAGTCTGCTGCTGAAGAAGAAGAAGAAGAAGAGAATAGAGAGTGAGAGGAGGAGGGGAGACGGGGGGGGGGATAATCGCCAAATACTGAGAAGGAGAGTGAGGAGGAAATAAATACGCAAAAAGAAGTGGAGGGAAAAAGGCGGAAAAAACGGAGGAGTCCAATCGAAATAAAGGAGAGGGGAGGACAAATAGTAAAGTGAAACATTGCTGAAGTGTTTTTGTCCCTGCGGGGCTGAAAATCTTTTTCTGCACCTCGCTATCCAGACTGACGGAAACTCAACGAAACAAACAAAGCTGGTAAGAAGCGAATAAAGGTATGAAACGAGAGTACACAAAGTTTCTGCTCTGCGAACGTTAAGGAGATGATGTGACGACGTCTTTGTGTCACTTCCTGTCCTTGTTTTGTCCTTTTGAAGACTTTTCCTTTTGTGTTTTTCTTTATCTAAACCGAACGTCTAAAGATACAGGAGACTGTAGAAAAGCAGTTTAAGTCTGAAGTCAGAGTGTTTCTGCGAGGCCTCGTTTTGGAATCTGATAAAATATGAGAAACTAAAGCAGCTTAGATTTAATACAGGAAAACGTTGCTCACTTTCTACATTATTAATAATTTCACCAAAGCCCACACAGACGCTAAAACCTCCAACGACCCGTCCTTGCTCGTGTTTAGTGTCTGCCAGCCTCCGACCTGAATTACCGTCATTATCTCCACTGTTGTTCAAATAAATCAGCGACGCGGTTCTTCATTCCAAAACAGGAAGTGCTCGGAGAATTCAGTTCCTCTGAACACTGACCGACTCTCACTTGCTTCGACCACTGTAAAAGTGTCGGCAACACAGAGCTTTTGGAGTGAAGAGCCGTGTCACCCAGTGCAGGTGGGAGGTCTATCGAATGTTTTTTGATGGTTTTTGGAATAACACCAGGGGTCATAAGGTGAAGCATCTCACAGACTGTTTGTATGGAGATGGCTGGAAGAAAAAAAACTGTATCTGACTGACTGTGAATGTGGGGAGGTTCCTCAAACCGTATGAAGGATTTGGTCTTGGGTCTGTGACTTTGAACTGCATAAATACTCTTTACCTTCTCCTCTGTGATTGTCACAATTACTATCAATTATGCTTTATGAGTTCACATTAAAATGTTAAATTACTGCTTTTACTTTACATTACGGACATCACAAGCTGGTATCTCTTTGTATAAAACTGAAAATGATATGTTTTAATCCTTTGGAACCAGCCACGTCAACAGAACCGCACCAGCAGATTCACCATCTTCCGCTCTACACCACTGCTGTGACACACCTCTCAGTCCACGCTCAGTGTATCACACAGAACAGTTAGAAAAATGAAAAATAATTAGGAAATGTTTAGACTTCTCGCTAAGAACATAATTACATTGTCAATCACAACGGCTGTTGACGCTCGGTGAAATTGCTCTTCCTAGTTGGCTTGTAAGAACTTGACTCATGTTGAGAACCTAGCTGAGATGCACCCGTGCCATCTGCTTCTGCTGCATTTGCATTATATCGGAAATAAGGACAAAGTCTGACCTCATCTACAAGGAGACATTTGCAGCCAATTCGTCTACTTCCACAGTTCTTCCCATATGATGTGAATGCAGCATCAACAACGTCCGCGGCCGCCCACCCGCTCGCCTGCTGCCTGCCCAGACCCTCCCATTCACTCCTCCCAGCCAATCACATTTAAGCAGCTCAGCATGGCAAAGCGATGACAGAAGCATGTTGCAGATGCACATTGCAGGACATTCATAGTGGCAGAGCTGCCACGGAGGATCCGTTTCCTCCTCTAGCATTTGAAAGGCAGTTCTGTTTCCCCCCATCAGCATGGTTTCCTGTGGCTCTCTCTTGTGCTAGACAACAGATGGGTTGTTAGAACTGTGAGCTAATGGGCTGAAAAACAGAGGTCAGATGTTTCATTTCTTTACACACGACTTCCTGTTCCTCCCATATGTTTTACTACATTTCCTTCTTTCTTTTGGACATTTTTGACAGTTGTCATCACAGTGTCTTATCTGCCATCCTCTCACTCCCTCCACCCTCACCGTCACCTGTCTCACCCGGGCTCTCTTCTCGGCCTCCAGCCTCTGCATGATTATCATGGTGTCCATGTCCTCGTCATCTTCTTCCTCTTCGTCCTCGTCGCTCTGCTTGGATTCCTGCAGTCGCTTCTGGAACTGCCACTCCAGCATCAGCTTCCTGAGGCGGTCGCTTTCCTCTGCCGTTCGCTCCGGCTTTGCCTGAAAGACAAAGCATGTTCACAGCAAGACATATCACTTCCTGTCAAATTCCTCTTCTCAAATAATCAAATCATCTTTTGTAAAGGGTTCCTCAATCCCTAATCAAAATAGAAACCGTCTTCAACAAGTTATCACCAGAAGAAATAAGGGAATAGCTTTACATTTTTTAAAAATATATACTTGTCAGCTTTCTTACTCAGAGTTGGACTGGAAACCGTGAGCCTGTCTCCGTCCAAAGATAAAGTCTGGCACATGCTCTATACAACAACATGACGCTGCCTTTACACAATGGTCTTATATGGATTAAACAATAAGACATAAGATGTTAATTGCTGCGCTTCAGCTGTTTTTATCGGCAGATTTGTGGTGATTCTAGGCTAGTTGTTTGCCCACATCAAAGCTTTAATTTGCCGCTACTCATGCATTTCAAATAGAGAGGTGCCGTCGAGGGTGTCAAACTTCTCAGCCAAAATGAAAACCAACATTAGTCTTTTTTGTGTCTACCTGCAGCTCCTGGATCTCCTTGTCCAGCAGGTCCACAATGTGAAGCTGCTGCTGTTTCTCAGCCTTCTCACGGGCGTCTCTCTTCCAGGGGTCTGGAGACAGACTGTCGCTGGACATCAGCTCCTCCTTACTGATGGTGATGTACTGCAGGTCTCGCCGCTCAATGGTCCGTGGCTGCTGCTGTGGTAGAAGCTCCCTGATCACTGTGTCCATGCCTACAATTACATGTTGATTAGTAATAAAATTAACTAATCACATTTTTGGATATGTAATATTGAAATATAAGAACACATTTCAAAGGAAGTTGTTACCAGCGGGGTTGGAGGCACTGCCAGGAGGGGGAACAGCCGACTGCGGCAGGCTGGACAGCTTCTCTGGTCTGGATAGCGGAAGTTGAGGTTGAGGCTGTGGGGGGAGGTACGGCTGGGGCGGGGCTACAGATGCCAGAGGCGGCTGGTGGTGAGCGGGAGGCATGGCCCCTCCATTGTTGTGAGGTGGGACGGGCATGACTGGGTTTGCTCGAATCTGACCCAGCTTCCTCTCCTGCTCCCTCCTCTTCCTATCTCTAAAAAAATCATCATCATTGTCAGCCTGAAGCAACTCTAGGTGTAACAAATACTTAACTATTGTAACATTAAAATAAATCTATAAAAATCAAACCACAAACACACCTCTCCTCCTCTAGCCGAGCCTTCTCCTTTTCATACCAGCGCTGCTGCTCCTCACGTTTCTTGCGGTCTGCAGCCTGCTGAGCTGTCATTGGGTTCATGGCAGAGGGAGGCGGCGGCAGGGGCAGGTCAGACTGGGGGTCGTAGGGATCGGGGTAAGGGGCCGGAGGCGGCGGTGGAGGAGGCGGCAGGTCGGAGCGGGATGGCTGAGCTGAGTGTGGAGGCACAGCATGCGGGGTGTTGGGCGTCTTCCATCGGCCTGGACCGGTCTTCTGGTTCGGGGTCTTGTTGGAGGAGGAGGAGGAGGCTGAGAAGTTGAGGTGCTCCTGGCTAGACTTGGATGAGTCCAACGAAGAGGACACTTGTGGCTGAGGGGGCCAGTGGTCTGGACCTCCTACGACTGCAGACACACAAACACAGCTTTATTCTCCCCTCCGTGTTCTTTAGCAGGACGTCTTGTAACCTCACACATTTCACCATGAACGCAAGCCTTAGTGAAAAGTCACACGGTTAATAGCAGCAAGGCTTTTAGTGATCTCACAGACGTCTCCACAAATGTAATAAAAAAAATAAAGTGCAGTTCAGCTGAAAAAGAGCATGTGGAAAAGCTGCAATTAACCTACCTCCTGGCGGACCCCTCTGGTAGTCCAGGTCTCTGTGTTGGTAGTCCAGGTCCCGGTGCTGGTAGTCCTGCTGGTAGTGTGGCTGCATGTCTGGCCTCACACCTGGTGGAGGGTACAGCTCTTCCTGGGAATGGTTAATCCGCTGAGGAGCGACAATGGCCACACGTAAGACAAAGTGGACAACGCAGACAAACAAACAGGCAGGTACAGAAAGGGAGGAGGAGGAGGGGAAGAGAGGAAGATGAAAAGAAACAAGAAATTACACACAAAAATAAAAGCTATTTTGTCTCCCACGCATGGACTAACGGGTGGAAAAAATATACATGTGTAAGTAACTGTGACGTTATCAGGTTGTAATCTACAAATTTAGCAAAGAAATCCCCGTCTCTCAGGAAGTACCTGCATGCTGTTGCTGTGGATATTGTCGACCACAGGGAGGCGTTCTCTGTCTTCCATCCCTGCCAGTGCTGTGTGGGCCCCTGCCCAGGACCTACCAGCCGGTCCTGGCTCTTGGGTGCTGGGATGGTGAAGTACTCCCTTGGATAGGTCTGGGTAGGGATGGGGTAGGCTTCTGGACGGGGTGGGGAGGGCTCATCCTGAATATTAGAAACAGAAACGAGGCTTGTATTGTCAGGAGCTGGTTTAAATAAACACCTAAATATTAAGCGAGAAAATATTTCTCATCTCTGGTCTAGATACTGCGAGTCAGTGTGAGGTTGCTGTAACGTTCCTCGTTCAGATGCCACAGTTACTTACGTCTGCACACAGGTTGCCAGTGGAGACAGAAGTTATCTTCGTGCCAGGTCCTCCGGGGTACACCGCTTTGGCCGCAGGACTCTGGCCTTGATCTGAAGAAAAAGAAAAACACTCAATGCAAAAATGCGAATATAAAAGCTGTGTGTCACTTCACACATTTTCAAATAGACTAGAGACATTATTGCACAAGAATAAAATGCTAGCAGGAAGTGTGGGCCTTACTGGCTACGTTGGGACTTGAGCGGTGGTCGGCTCGGTTCTTGAGAAGCCGATCTTCCCCGCTCATCTTCTTTGGTTCGGGGTAAGAGTCCCATCCCGCCTGCGGACTCTCAGGAGAGCCGTTCTGCACCGAGCTGTTGTACAACTCAAAGCCTTCACTCTTTGGCCGCATTTTGCCGTTCTTCTCACGGCCCCGGTCTGACGCTGCCATGCAGAAGGGAAGAGAGGATTAGGACAGAAAAAACCCGATGGTCCAAAAGTTTTATTTTGCCCGCTGTATGTCGCTGTAGTTTATCGTTGGATATTAATAATTTTAGCTGTCCAGATGGAGCCTCCATCACAGAGGGAAAAACACATTTTTAATAAAATGAAAAATAATCCACAATCATTATAGCAACACATTTTGTAGCTTCAGTTTAGACTTTTGTTAGAAAAAGTTTTAATAATATTAAATCAGTTTTTTTTCTCCTCATGAAATTAAATGCTTGCTGTCAGATTTTTCAGATGTTTCTTTCCCTTCTTTCCAGATCTCACGTTTCTCAGTCATGGTCTTGTCGAGCTGCCCAACAGTCGTCTTGCTGCAGAACGACCCGTGTCCTTCACTGTCCGTATGGGAAAACTCACTGTGGTTTAGGGAATTTGGGAGGAACACCGCTTTAGCGTCATCCTGGACCACAAAGCTGGCCTGGCCTGAAGACTTCCTTAATGAATGTGGGGTCACATTCCAGCAGACAAAGACCAGCACACAGCTAGACAGCCCAGTAAACTCTGCGCCATGTGTGTGTGTGCGGCTCACACACTCTGGCCGCAAACACTCATTATATCCTTTCGTCTGCTAGCATTTTTTTTTAACTGCGCTACAGAGAAGACAACAAGGACACACTGTCTGGACAAGTCTGTCCCTCTTCCATCATCAGCAACTCCTGATAACTGGCAATAACTAACAGAGGAACCAACAAAAAGTTCATTCACTACAACTTAGGAAACTATGTTAAAAACTAAAACCTGCAGGTTATACGAAGATGATTTTATAAGCGTGAACTTTTCAAAATGCATTTAATTTAATATTTGTTGATTGTTCAGTGAATTAGTAAAAAAGGCTGAACTAAACTTTAACGTGCACTGGACTGCAGTAATCAATTAGCAGCTAATGAGCATTTCTTTATTATTTAAAGTGAAATGGTGAATGGTCGGCCCACAGAGCTCTTTATCCAAAGAGCTTTAAAAGTTATTCACACCTTCACACCCACCAGGTGTTCGCCCGGCTCGCTGGGAGAAACTTCAGAGTCCAAACACATGTAGCCGGGAGAGACCAGGAGTCGAACTACAAACCCTGAGGTCTGAAAATGGTTCTACTGTTGCCTATGAAATATTCTGAGCTCCTGACACTGGTCACAATGGAGAAACTGAATCCAGCAAATACCTGACAAGCATTTTTGCAGCAAGCAAGAAAAAACAACTGTGTGACTCTAAAAATGGATTTGAGTAAATTTATTGCTGATCTAATATAACTGTTCTCGAGTTTGGTTCCTAAATGTTACATAAATATAAAGTCTTACACCAGTCGCAAGTTACCAATAACAGGAAATGTAGATTTTTACATCAGGAGACAACACTGTATATGTTGAACTCTGTAGCTGTTAAATAGTTTGTGTGTGTGTGTGTGTGTGTGTGTGTTCACCTCTTGGCATCATCGGGCTCGGCTGGTTGAGCAGCGTAGCCAGTCCGTGGTAAATGGCTCCCTGCTTGGCAACTTCCAGAGTCACGACGGAGCCCGTCCTCGTCATCAGCTCTGCTGCCCTGATCACACAGACACAGAAGGGAAGAGTCGGGACACCGGGGTCAAACTTGTAACTCAAGTTCTGATGCAATTTAACTCTCTAATTAAATTGACACGATACTTATGGACGTTAAGTGTAACTATCCGGTTTAACTGCAACTTAAGTTGTCGTTCAAGTGAAGTTCTTTCCGTCTTCAAATTAAAACCATGAATTAACATGAATGTTTACAGTACACTGTCCTCCGTGTCCTGTAATAAAAAGCTCCTGTTTCATCACATTGCCACTTAAAAAATATACTGAGATATCACAATAAATTGACAGATGGTTGGGTTTAGTCATTTTTGTGGGAAATACCAGCAAAAATATGAGGCAATATACTAAACCACAAGAACTGCTTGGAAGGTGGGAGATATCACCAGAACTAAACTCGACCACACAGCAGCCAAAGGCAAAAGACTCAAACCATAATCGTTAAAATCAGCCACATCGTACGTGAATCTGTAGGAGCACAACTGAAAGTCGCTTTTGGCCTGATCCTTCTGATTCTGTAACTACCTGATTAGCAACTGACAAAACTAAATGTGACTGAAATACACTTACTGTAAGATGTGACAGAGAAATGACATGACATTTTGGTTATGATCCATTTTTTGTCATAAGGATAATTTTGTCAGTGTTCCCTCCATCCATAAAGCTGTTGTCAGTAAATAAAGCTGAACTTGATGTTAGTAAAACTGCCAAACTATGTAAAGTGTGTGTCCTATTAATTTCTATACACAGTTCACTCTCCTAAATATAAGATTCATAGACTGTGTTTCATTTAGGACGTAAGGAAGTTATTTTTACCCTTTAAAAAAAAAAATCCACATAATCTTGCTCACGGCAGTTTGTTTCCTCAGACACATGACATGAAAGTGAACAAGCATGGCAGACTGGGGCTGCAACAAAATATTATTTTTATATGGGCTAATCAAATAATCAAATAAGAAATTGAGTGTAAATGCAATACTGACAAATATCACCATTTCTAGGCTGAGGACATACTGATTATTAATATGCATAAACAACACTCCAAGGCTTTGGTCTTTATGGGGAAACACTAGTAACGTCTCTGTCTGCCGAGTTCCTAACAGACGTGTTATGAACCAGGAGAGGCAGGGATTATATCTGCCGCTGCCAGAAACTCACTTCACTCTGATTTGGGTTCAATCCGGCTGTGTCACACACACACGACGTTAAACACATACTATAAATGGCTGAAGGGCAGATTGGACTGATGAGCCGTGTGTGTTTGACTAGTTGGACGTCTTGGAATGTAACATTCAGTGCCTGACGCTGAGCAAATATACAGCACATTTGGAAATGTCACAGTTTTTCACACTGTGTGTTTGCAAATTGCAGTTCTCATGCATCCCATCGTTCTAGTTATTTTATCTGGGGGACGTCCATGAATCAAATCATCCCTTTGTCTCCTCCAGTTCTGATGACACCACCTGGTTGAAATGCTCCTCAACTCCTTTAGATGACATCATCGCAACTGGAAAAACTCCACCAGATAATGTTTGTTCAGCTAGAAATAGCGAGTTTTTCCAATACGGGGAAGACATAGGAAAGTTTTACATCATTCACATACACAAACTCCCTTAGTAACGATAAGAGGAAACTCATAAATCAGTAAACTCGCCCATTAACCGGTTGTAAATAACCTGTAGCCAAAATGTGCCGAAATGTCAATGAAAAGTTATTGGATGATACTGATACTGCACAGTAAGTCTGACAGGCTTTATCGACATAAAAAAAGAAAGAAACAATGATTTTAAATCATGAATTGGCTCTGAGGTGACAAACAGTAGGAAATAACAACGCAACAAGCCAGTACACGTTGAGCAAGAGGAACGCCTGGATTCATCTGAGCAAGGCGTTAGCCGCTAAGCTCTGCAGCGCTGCTTCCAAAACACACACGCCCATTTTCTGCACCCACGTTCCCAGTGTTCTGGGACCGACTGCTTCAGCGTTAGAACCTCAGCATGTCTTAACCCTGAGGTTTCCGAGATGTGGTGGTCCGATGTCAGGTCAGCATGATAATTTAGTTTGCAAAGGTTTTGAATCCTCAAAATAGAAATAGAAAGTGGAGTTTCATCATCACGTGACCAAACATACGTCAATACTGTGCTGCAGCTGGTCGAGCACATAAACCCAAATTTACAACGCTCAGCCGCATTTCCCCTCTGGTTATTTGAAGTGGACTGCTGTGTGTTGTGACAGCTACTCATTAGTCTTTATGTGTCACTCGGGAATTCACCATTGTTCACATGGAAATCGGCAGAAAGCCACATTTTCTTCACTGACATCACATTATATCATTTTCTGGGCAAAAACAGCAACAGCAGTGGCGGTTGTTACCTCTCTTGTGATAAGCCGACGAGGCTGCGTCCATCCACGCTCAGCAGCTGGTCACCCGCGGCCAAACGGCCATCCTGCGTGAACACAAACGCGTACAACACAATCAGTCGCTGCCGCCTTCGCCATCGTTCTGCCGTGGCTCAGTTTTACTCTTTATACAAACCATGTCGGCCGCTCCTCCTTTGACGACGGATTTAATGTAGATGCCAAGCTTCTCCTGACCAGCACCCTGCAGGGAGAAGGAAAAAAAAGGGAATGAAAGAAGCACCGCTTTTCTGCGGCATATTCTCTTTCCTACCAACTAAGCTCTAATTGGGCCAACTGGGGACACATCTCTGTGGGCGCAACACAACAGCAGGTAAATGTGGAGCTCTGAACAAATCTGGAAGCTTTTCAAAGATGTGAAAATGGTTTTGAAAACATTTGAATATCATTTGAATGTTGGTGTTATGTCTGCGCCCCAGGCGTGCTACACGTTACAGGGCACGATGGTTTAAAAGTGTCGTGTGGTCTCATCCTGGCGTAAATCTACACTGACCGGACCAAGAGGGAGTCCGGCACTACCGAGGAATTTCTCATACACTGACACTGAACAGAACCAGGGTGGATTACAGAACTGCCATTTCCTGAACACCAAGCCCGTTTTATATGAGGTAACAAGTTCACCAACATGTCAAACTCGAACATCTCAAGACATTCACGGAGCAACTGCGGCAGTCAGATGCATGTTCTGTTTCACTGCTTCAACTTAAGTTTAACTTTTTCTTCTCCGTTTACTCCTGAAACATTCAAATCTGCCCAGTGTTAGTACCAGAGGTCTGTTTTACATTCTAATATACCAGAGTCTATAATCCTTTCTTCACCGAGTAACAACGACTCAACAAAGAACAAAAGTACAGAGGAGAACAGGGAGCGGCGAGGCTGTAATTTCAATAAATAGACACACAAGCAGGAGCTTTTGAGAGTGTGTGTGTGGTTTCCCTGTGAAGTGGTGAGTCGGTTTAGAGTGAAGCAGAGAGCTGGCACGTCGTCAGATGTATCGCACGCTGCCTTTAGCATCTCGACGTGTTCAGCCTCAGTTTGTGCAACAGTGGAACCGGGAAAATATATTCCAGAAACCTTCCAGCGCTGACTGAAAACTGAAGGCACCTTTTCATCGTTTTCAGTCTTATCGCAGACGATGTACGAAATACAGAGGAAACCGGCTCAAACGGCCCATTACCTGCACCGAAACTTTACACAGAGGCCGAAGCATGTGAGCGAAGCCACAGTTTGTACAACAGAGGCAGGGGCTGTTTCATCAGCTGTGGGCAAGAAGATAAAACACGCTCGAGTGAGACGGGGAAGATCAGCGTGGACCTCAAAGTTCAGGAAAGTGCGGAAAGATTAAAGAACAAGGCGTGAATCCTTTTCTGTCTGTGATACTGCTGCAGCTCACAAGAGTCCAACATGCACCGTGGTTACAGCAGCTCGACGAGTTAGGTGTGATGAAGTCCCCCCACCAAAAGTCAATCCTCTGAATACTAAATAACCCGAATTTATGTTATTACTGTGTGAAACCACACTCACAAAAACGGGATGGACGGACAGTAGGACGCCGGAGCCTTGACCTTTAACTACCCAAATATAATAAGGTCACTGAGTCCATTTGGACATTTAAGCCTAAAATATATATTTTTTTAACATGCATCATGGATCCATTTCCTGCTGCTTCTCTGGAATCAGGATGTCGGTTTGTTCCTGCAGCAGGAAGCAGCATTTGACTAAGTGGAAACATATATATTAGGGGTCAAACCGATCAGCTGTAATGAACTTTGTGTTGCCATGGCATCTAAATGTCACAAACAAATTCTTGAACTGGCATTTTTATTGGTTTTGCGATTGTGAAATGAAATGTAACTGATCACATATGTATACTGTTATGAAGTGCATCCAGCAGGGGATGCACATCTCTTCTCCATCCACTCATTCATTCTGATATCATACCCTTTAACGCACAATGTTTCAACGCTCTCTGAGTTATGGACGTAATAATGAGGCTGGATTCATGCAGGCACGGATTTCCTGTGAGCGACATTGAGATGAGAAGGACAGTGAATCATTCGGACTGTTTTATGTCTGCTGTACATTACAGCAGACAGAAGAAGGGCCTCTGTTTCAGACAGAGCCACAGCCTCATGGACTTGTAGATAGAAGAGATCGGGGCGCCAGGACACGCTCCAGAGACGCTTGTGGAAATTCCCTAAATTCCCTGAGGACAATTGGACGGACTTTGAGAAGGCTAAGGGGATCGCAGAGGGGGTTCAGAAGGGCCACAACGTGACGTGGTTCAAGTTACACCCAGTGGTACGTACGGGAAGAAGCTGCGATGCAAAGATGCAAGTCTCAGCCTGAGTTTGCAAAGTTAGTTGGATTCAATGTATTTTCTGAATGATTTGTAAATGAAACAGACGTCAACTGAGGAACCAAAACAGCATTCACAGGCCAGACAGACAAACATCAAGCAACTCAATCAAACTCAGTCTACAGGCCGTTGAAGGAGCTGCAGACTGGGTTGATAACCCTCACGTGAATTTTTTAAACAGTTTTCACACTGCCATTCGTTACATTAGAATAGTAGAAACACGCATTATATACGTGAATGTGAAAGTAAATCTCAAGACAAAAACGCTGTGTAGACTTAAAACTTCTGAATTAAAAATTTTAAACAGGACAAGACATATTAGTTATGTAATCGCTGTTTTTGCCAGGTAAACAGTGACACGAACGGCAAAGACAAGACGTGCAACCGACACTCAACAGACTGTTGAGATAACAAAGCTACAAGACCAGAAGCTCATGTGATGTTTGCGTCCAAGTGGAACCAGATGTGTGACTCTCCACAAGCAATTATCAACCACTGAACATGAAACACACCTTCGCTTGTAATTCACGCTCCCCAACTACCAAACACCATCTAGTACTAAATCTATTTTTTAATATCAACGTGTGCACAGCTCTGCCGTGAGCAAAGTTGAAACCTAAACAAAGGCCGGGATGCCCGTGAAGATTTACTGTGTTTTAATGGACAACTCTGATTCTTCAAAGACTCCTGACACAAAAAATCAGGTGCGTCTCAAAGTTGGCAGGCCAGTATTAGAGTGAAAAGGCCTGAGGCCATTGGCTGCGCTGCTTGACAACAGATTTGTAGGAAATTCTACTGGTACCTGTCAAGTCGTTATAATCTCTGAACAAATCGTGCTCAAATTACATTCCCGTGAAGGAGACTACATAATAAAAACGCTGACGGCATTTGGTTTTTAGTTTGATGTCGACTGTACTACGGGGACAATAGGTGCATTTTTACAATCCTAGAGCTTAAGCAAGTGAAAACAGAAGTCATTTAAGAATAAGTGGAGAGAAGAGAGAGGAACAACTAATGCACCAACCAGTGTTTAAATAGGGCAACAAAACCATCCAAACCACCTCCAGCATGACTCCACCACCCGCTGTCGCCTCGACAGCAAACACAGAAAATGGTGACAGCTGACAGAGAACAGGTGCTGCACCGGACTGCACTAGAATGGTACAGGCGTTCCTAATGTTGTGGCTGATAGGTATAAATGACACAACACATCTCACCCTCAGCGTCAGGGTGATGTGATGTTTGTCTCATCAAGCTGAGAAGCTTCACACAAACTCCAGCGAGCGCAGGCTGGCGGCAAACCAAGATTAGAGATGACAACGTTAATACGTGTCAACATGCTTCTGAGGTTACACACCACTTATCCATCAGAGGTTATTTAGAAGCCAGGGGTGTTTAGAGGCCCTGCACACCCACGCGGGAATTTTCCATAATTTGTTTGTATTCGATATTTCTGGGCACAGACAGACTGTGGCTGATCGACATCTCTTTGATTCATCTATTTTAATTGTGTTAAATTAAAACAGGAAACTTTGTGAGTCTTAAGTAAATCCAAGTTAATGGCTCCTGCACGTTTGCTGCGTGCAGCCACACCCAAGCTGCCCGTTAAAACCAAACCACTGACAAAATCGGTGTGAGTGGCGATTTAAAAGATTACAGCTGTTCGTGAAGTCCACGTTGGTTAAAATAGCGAGGAGCCGACGGTCAAAGAACAACGGTGGGAGCAGCGTCGTCCAGAAACGTCAGTGCAGCTGAGCCGCAGACAGCAGCTCAGTAAGTGACACATCAAACCAAGTCACCGTTCTGCTTTTCATCGTGACAAAGCAACACGGCACACGAGTGAAAGCTGCCGCTGAAGGGAAGAAACACACTGTTCAGTATTTAGACAGTGTGCGCCTCCTTTTCCTGCAAGTATGTACCCCAACACACACACACACACACACACACACACACACACACACAGAGCGACTGTTAAGTGCGATCCTGCTCCTAAATACACTGCAGTCTTTAACCCGACAGCCAAGACGCACAAATGTTCCCGTCCACACACCTGGTAAACACCTCCTGTCCACGGGCTGACAGGAAGGGGAGCTCGTGTGTGTGTGCGGCACTTCCTCCCATTGTTCCAGCCCTCACAGGGGGTAACCCTCTCACAGTTTGTTCCACTGTGAGCTCATTCTACAGCCTTACAAACACAAGCTCTTTCAATACTTCAAAAACTCTGGAAACAAATCAAAGAAATGTAGTTTTTTATTTAATTTGGAAAAAATACTTTCACAAATAATCCATGTATTCGTACTTTAGTTTATGCCGGTCTTTATAACTTTGACCGGGTTGACATTCATCGCACCAAGCTCCCTTTGACGTTAAAGAAATGTAACACTGCACTGCCTGGAAATGTTGCATTTTATTACATTTATTTTTACATTTATTGATTTACGTTGCACGTCAATATTTTGCATCATGTATTTTAGTGAAGGGAACATCAGCTGGATTAGCACTCGTACTCATGTGACTGATGTGTGTTATAGTGAAGATGGTTTAAAGTTCTCTCTTGCGTAACACGTTGTCACATCTGGGACGTCCCGATTGCAAAATTCAACTGCAGTTGTTTTGAATCTGTACAAAGACAATGTTCAGTCCTTTGTGCAAATTAATAAATGCATAAACACACCAACAACGGAGGAGGAGAGAGTTTTCAGAATCTGTCTGGAGGAAACGTGGCTTCGACTGATACAGTGCACTGAAGGACACACGTGCCTTTACCTCACTTGTTCCACAAAGACAAAGAGTGTCACCAACGCAGCGTCGGAGAATCCGCCGCTCTGCTACAGCGCGACGAGCGACAACTGCATCAGCAAACGAGTTTAAGGTGTACGGGAGAACGCTGGTACTCGAAAATGAAAGTTCGACAAACTTCATTTTAAATTGCAAACAAAACGACTCTCTCCTTTTACTTCAAGGCAATTAAAAAACACGATAGTGAAAAATAATCTTGAAAGGAATATTGGGTCAACCACAAATAACAACGGGACTTATTAACCTTATTAAACACACAGCTGAAAACGAGTGCATCGCTTTACATCTGCTGGACCCGTGTGGACCTTTGTTTAACCATTTACAGAACGACCCTGAGAGCAAACTGTGAAAAACTGAAAACCAGGTCACACAAACGGCTACTGACATCCGTGTACTCAACATTCGACTTGCTGCAAGCTACTTTGTTCTGCATCCTCAAATCCCGTCTGTTTGAAGAGACAGCAGCTGAACTAGAGTCACACAGGGAAGAAGACACTATGGAATCTCACTCAGCAAGAACCGAGTAAACAAACTCACACGCCCATCGTTCTCAAGCACGCGCACGTTCAAACTGCCACTTTATTTTTAGCTCTTTCAAAAATGACACCAGAGTGCAGATTATGAAGAAAATCTCAGAGAGAGAAAGAAGAGTTGAACGTGTGGGACACACGTAAAGTGCCGTTACCTCGTCTTTCCTGCCCACCACAGAAAACCACATGTTGCAGCCGCTTGTCCAGACCGGTTCACACTGGGACGTCCAGAATGGGACACACACACACACTCGCACACAAGCTGCGCACACCTCTTTTTATCCTAGAGAGCGTTTCAACCTGCTAACAAGCACTGGCACGTCCCAAAAAATTACAGTGAAAGAAAATTATTCACCTGTACGTCTACATTTAAAATGATTATTTACACATCGTTTACGACGACAGAAAAGACGGGCGCGTTGAGTGCAGCACATTTCAACGGTCCAGTTAAAAAAACAACTTTAAAGTAGTTTTAAAGACTTTTAAACCATTTCTAAAACGTTTAAAAACGAGGTGTAATTTCTAGTTTGTGTGCTTTTTAAAAAAATGCAATAAATTCCTTAAATGATTCAAAGTCCAGCCGAAGAGTTGAGAACTCCAGAGTATTTGTCAAAAAACTATAAATCCCAGCAGAGATCGAGATGTAGTCAGCAGGGACACCGGCTGATCGGACTGAGGTGGAGCACTGCTGCAGCTCCACCAGGCAAATATGGCACGCGCCCTCACACACACACACACACACACACACACACACACTCACACTCACAGTTATATAACAGGACAGAGCTCAGCCCAGTTTACAGAGAATTCAAGCAGCTGTTTGACTGAATAAATTTGCTCTACCTGCCTTTCCACATCCCACACACACACACACACACACACACACACACACTCCCCTGCCTGTCGTCCTCTCCCTCCTCCTCCTCATACGTCTACACAGTTTTGAAAATAAACAGAACACGGAGGTTTCCTCAGTAGGTCCTTCCTTTCCACACACATGCTCACAGCCTTCAGCAGGAAACTCGCTCGACTCTGAACAAAGAGGGAGCGAGTCACTTTACACCGGGAACAAACACTCCTGCTCTCGTCCTGCCTCCTGCACTTGATCGATTTTTGAAGTGTTCATTTCAAAGTAGCAGAAAGAACAAGTTTGCAATAAAACAAAACAACACAGCACCGACCAAAACTTAAGCACAGCCAATTGTTATTACACTGTATATATTCAAATCTTACGAGGTCAAGTCCAGAGAGGAACTTCACCTCAGGAAAATATGTTGATGAAAAAGCAGCGGCACAGAATTATGTAACTGTCCTCCACGTTTCCCCCAATTTGTTAGTCAAAGTGAGCTTCAACTGTGCTGTGTGTCTTGCCAATCAAATTCAAATCCAAGCAGTCTGAGGTGCGAACCATGAAGTAGGAGGTACTCTGGAACCTCTGCGACTGGCCCAGGACACACGCGTGTTAAGACCATTGAAACCACACAGGAGACAAACCGAAAACTGGTGACGCTGCACCGACAGGTTAAGTAATTGACGCACGGCCTTCTGCAGGGTAACGCTAACTGGTTCCGAGGAAGACGATGGGGAAGCTGGACACACTCCAGGTTTTTGACATACACCGTTCTGCAGGTTTTACTATTGGTTTCAAACCGGTTTTTTACACATGATCTCAACATGATGCTATAGATTAATTGTTGCTCCGATTCAAATTCCACTTTGTCTCAACTCTGGGTTTAAAACTCTATTTGCAGTTTTAAAGTAGGCGAAATTACAAAGCCGCACAACTGAGAAAAGCACCACGAAACGTGGGGAAATAATGTGACGTAACAGAGCCACTTTTCTGTATGTGCTCATCCAAGTCCTATAAGATTTATTTTACCCAGCAGATGCCACCTGTGTGCACATCTGCTCACATCTGTCAGGTTTTCAATAAAAATCAGTTTGTTTTTTTTTCCGTAGTGATTCTTGAATCTAAGCAGCACCTTCCCAAGTCTCAGGAGATCAAGAAAACTGCATCCATGCCAACTTGTCTTAGTGTACTCACATCAAGCTCATACTGTTATAGGTTATGTTGCCCAACTTTGATTTCAATCTTAATACATTTTTCAGAATAGCAGGCCTTCTACTGAATTTGTGCACCTTTGTACAGGTTTTGGCAACACATCACAGTGGCAATAAATACACACCCGGACAGAAACTGATACACACCCTCAGTCGTTTTAGCTCACCCTTCTCTCCGACAGCAAACTAAACTGACCCTGTTTAGGTCCAGGACTCATCCAGGCGTTTCCTTGCAATGCCACTATTTAGTCTCTGCTCGGCTGTCAGACTCAACAGTGAAAGCAGTCTGTTTAGAGACGCAGCCTCCTCTGTCAGCTACACACACACAGACACACACACACACACACACACACACACACACACACACACACGCTCCTTCTCAACAGCCAAGATAAAAACATCCAAGTTATTTTTGGACTTCCTGTCAAAAATGCATGCCAATCCTTTACCGTAACGCTTTAGAGACGTGTTTTTTTTTAATATATGACTTCTGCCCCAAAAAGTGAAGTTTTGTTACAAAAAAAGTTTCTTGAAAAGTTCCCACTGATCTTAACTGTGCTGGATTTTGGATGAGCTTTTCACACACATCACACACATTCAGGTGTTTCTTACCTTGGCAGCCACAATGCTGAGGCCCATGCCATTGTGCTTCTTCAGGGTTACCGTGACAACCTCTGGCTCTTTCCTCATTGGCTGAAAGGAGAGATGGACAGGGAAGACAAACGGTGAGTTAGGATGAAACCTCAACCTTGATGGGTCTGCAACAGCTTCACAGGGAACTGATTCCAGCGCTCCACTAGAGTCTCGCCTCAGTCTTCCTCCCAAACGTTACCGAGAAAAATGAGGCCGAGGAGTAAAAAAGAGGGAGGGATGAGAAAAGGGAGGGAAGGAATAAAGGAGGGATAACGAGGAAAGGGGAAGACCACAGAGGAACCTGTGGTCGCTGGAATCAAATCAAGAATGAAAACCACATCACGGCTACACACACATATACACACGAGGGCTGAGCAGGGCTGGGTAACTGGGTGGGGAGAGACGGACAAACAAAGAAAAGGAAAGAAAGCTCCCGATGTTTCCCACATCATTAGAGACAACAGTCTGACAAAGGATCCTCCACAATAAAAGGATCATGTCAGGCTCCTACACAAGTACGTCTGTGTTACACGCTCTATTTTTATTTGTTGGCATCTTGTGGGGGTTGCAATGAGTGAGGAACACCCAGAACCAAACACAACAACTAAAACTACTGTTACAGCAAGACTACTAGTTAGACTACAAACATAGACTCCAACCAGACCGCACGGCTGCAACTGCATCACAAGCCCTCAAATCCTCTAACGCAGCTACTTTGACTAATATTTTTTATATTCATGTAACAACTGACTACTCCTCTTAATCAAGAACCCAGAATTGCCACCAGAACCTGCAGTTTTAAGGGGATTTATACAGAGTTTCAGCTCCTCGTCAAGCTAAACGCTAAAAGCGAACAGTGGACTGTTCACTGGGAGGAACCTGCAAAATGTCTTTAGGTGCTACAGGTGCAACGTGTACGGTTCAGAGGGATCTACTAGCAGGTAATTAACACAGGAATCTGTGCACTTTTATTCAGAATGACTCGTGTTTGTACAGTGGTTCAGAGCAGACAAACCAAACGCTGCATCGAGACAGAATTTTCATGTTTACACTCAAAGGTTTGACTCCACTTCTCGAATCGTCCACACTCCATTCGAAGAAACAAGTTACTGGTTACAACTTCGAGTCAGAGCCTAATAAGGTGCAGCTGCTTTTAGCTACAGAGAGAAGCACATTCCCGAGCACCGTAAGTTTCGAACTCTGGGCCTGTTGAATGGTTTCTCTAGGGCACTTCACTTCTTTCACGTGTCGCATTCTGGCTTTTCCAATGTACAGTAGGAAGTTTTGTAAAATAACACCCGAATTATGTGATGGAGGCAGATTTGTATTGCTGGATCTCTACTTCCTTGTTATGAAAATGTTTCCTCGACGGTCCACGGAGAAGCTGCAAACCTATTGCTGCTCCACTGAAGGGTGTTCCTGAGTGCGTTCATTTACATACACGTTAGGAATGGACAAGTCCACAGTCCAGGTCTACATGTATGTTTAATACTGACTGAATCCCAAATTTCAACCAACTACACCTTATCAGTGAGGAGCAGAGCAGCTTGAGATGAGCCAGGCCTTGTCCACTCCAGTCTAGCTGAACACACACCATCAATCAAGTGTGTGTGGTGTTTGTCAGAGACGCCTGTATTATGTCGAGACTACAGTCGTGTAATAGTAGAGCAGGGATAAACAGACCAATTACAGAGGAAGTGGCTGTGCGTGTGCGCGTCTGTGTGTGTACGTTGCGATGAAAAGAAGTCTATCATTTACGGTTTCATGCTCACTAACTAACTTCTGCAGTGTGATTGGATTGATTAGATTGTGTGTGTGTGTTTGTGGAGGTTGAAAACTAAATTGCCCCTTCTGAAGTCACTGTAATCACTGCTTTCTAACTGGAAGACCACACACACACACAACCTGGACCCAAATCAAAGCAACTTCCAGGTTTAAACTTTTCTAAAAATAGTCAAACTATGTTGGTAGCTTAAAATTGTCCACAGTTAGTCGTCAGGAATTTGACCTTTTTTAGTCTGAAATTCACCTGGACTAAAACAGAAACGGAACGTACCATCTCTCTTAAATCCCATAAATGCAGCACAATTAACATCTGAATTACCCACAATACTGGAAACATGAGCAGAGCCAGAAAAGGTTTGATATCAACTGGGGAGGAGCCTCACTCATGTACACGTGTTTCCTTGATGTTAATATCTTACTGTGTCATGTGTGGCAGAGTAAGATTCCTACATGCTTGTGTGTGGTGTACACTGCAAAATGGCAAAAATAATGGACTTTGTTTTTTGAGCAAAACTAACAAGAGAAGGAGCATTTCTGTCTTGATTATACACTTGCAGCCACGTACGTATCTAAGGTGTTTAACTATAAACTAATTAGGATGTGATCAAGTTTAATTTGGCTTGTGAATGTTGTTTTACAATTAGTCATTTAGCAGATGCTCCTTTCCACAGCCGTTTACAACAAGGCAGCAGACACTGGGGACAACTTGGTGTCTTGCCCAGGGACACCAGGAGGACCAGGAGTCGAACCGCTGACCCTGTGGTTCATTCGTGACCGCTCCACCAACTGATCTAAGCATTCTCAGGTGTGCCAGCTAAAGAATGAATCGCAAGAACAGAGAACGTTCTTATTTTAAAGCTGAATTTTCACTGACATTCAGACAAGATTAAGCAAGTTCCAATCCAGCCCCCGTGTAGTTACTCGACTGCAGTGACAGACTGTGTGGTCAGTTTTGTGTCTCCGCGAACTTCTGCCCCCCCACCCTGAGCTGTCACATCTACTCTGCACTTTGGTGTGTGCAGCTTCTATGAGTCAGCATTACTGAGCCGCGTCCTCTGTGTCGCCAGCTTTACCCGGGATGCCCTGAAGACACAGACAGACGCAAAGCGAGTAGGAGTGCGAGTGTGTCTTAATGTCTTACCATGTCAGAGCTGTCAGCAGCAGAGAAGTGGGTGTCACAGTCAGCTCCTTCAAAGTGGACGGTCCAGGTGCCGGGAGCGCGGGGGTGTGGTATTAACCGACAGAAACCTGGTGCAGGAACAGGACACACACACGACCTCATTGACTGTACGGCACTCTCAGACAGAGGCAGCGTCCTATGAGTGAGCGTCTGCCTCCACTGGCAGGAAATAATCAAAATAAAGATATAATAAAAATAAATCTAGCAAGTTTGAGGATTTTATTGTCAAGGCTGCACCTAATAATTTTAATTGTGAATGCATCAATTATTTTCTTAACTGTAAGTATGACTATAAAACACTCAGGGTGTGTGACATCGTTAAAACAGCTTTGCTGAGTAAGTTCCCTGTGATATCAAATGTAAAAAGGCAGAAAAGTTTCTATGATTAATAAGTTAAATCAGCCAATGTTCGGTGCATGATTCAAACTAGGTCCTGCCTGATTCTGAGAGTCTTTCCACTGTTAATAGGAGTGTTGCGTGTTCATGGCTTCACCTCTCTGCAGTAATGGCTCCAGGAAGTCCTGCAGGCCGTTCGGGAGGCTTCGCACCACGTCGCAGGAGTAGCCGTCTTCAGGGAGGAGGAAGGGCAGCTGGAGGTCTGGATCCTCCTCCAGCTGAACCTCTCGCCCGTCGCTTCTCGCTAGCTCATCTGCTGTGTTTTCCGCCACTGCCACCACGTGGTCTATCAGTTCCTACACACACACACACATTAGGAAACTCAAAAATGCTTCCAAGTGCTTTGCTGGAAACCTCATAAGGGTAATTCATATTTTTTATATCTGTGCAGACCTAGCATCTTTGCATAAAGTTGATGTTGTCTTTAATAGAAATAATAAAATGAGGTACAGTTATGTTTCCTTCATTGGGAAGTCATGTTTAAAAAGTAAGGTCATGTTCAGTCTTGAGCACGTTGGCATGCTTACAGGCGGGATGGGAGGCTCTTCGGGAGCACAGTGGTAGTTGGTCATGAGGGCGTGGAGCTGCAGGGAGTTGAGCTTGAAGCAGGTGTTATGGATGTTTGGCACATCCTGCATGGAGTATTTGTCCATGGTCAGCAGGGTGGTGGCCTGGAAGACACACAAACACATTACAATCACACACACATCTTGTGTATCATATACATATTGCTAATTATCTTTATATCTTCTACATGGTCTCTCACATTGATTGATGAATACTTGGCACTCCCTTGTACTGGCATCTAAGCACCTCATCAGAACAATGGTCTTTAAATATCCTTTAATGTGCATGGTAAAGTTTGGGTAAAGGCTCAAATATCCTTACAAAAAAAGATTTCTGACACAGAAACAAATGTTTGTAGGCAACGTTAAGTTTCCACACACCAACTGAGTTCAACTGTGACATAATCAGAATTAGGTAACTGCTATGGAGTTGTTTGCTTATGTTGCCAAGGAGACGCCTGTGTTGATAATACAGTTGTGAAGATGCAGAACTGAGATTTTAAATGTCACATTCTTATTCTGATACATAATGAGGATTGTAACTAACCGCAAATGTTGATTATGAGTCACATTATTAGATTCAATAGAGAAATAAAGCTTTATTTTTCAAGGTGATCGTGAACATGTTTCTATCAACCACACTTTACTTCACAAAGAGCACGAAAATACTAAAGATCGAGGAAGATGCAGGAAATAAAATAAAAACGTTGCGGTTCCTTCATTACAACATAAAACCTACTGATGCCACAGTGGTAAAAATCAATTCCCAGTGACAGTCTATCCCGCCTCCTACCTGTACAATTCGACTGAGGTGGCAGTCGGCAGCGAGCTCCAGACCCTGCTTCTCTGCCCACGCCTCAATGTGGCTCAGCTGCTGCCGGAGGATGGCCCCCCAGTAGTGACAGCACAGCCCCGAGTCCGTGTCGGTCACCAGCTTGTTGAACAGCCACATGTTGATGAAGTGGAAAAGCTGCGAGAAGAGCTGGATGGTGAGAGCAGCGTTGACTCGACACCGGCGCAGCAGAGACATGGCCCCCGTCAGGGTGTGCAGGACATCCTCTGGAAGAGAAGGGGGGGGGGTGTGAGAGCTATTCTTTGTCTCTCTGTATTTAAGAGTCTTAAAAAGTAGGAGGACGTTACCGATCTTGGGCCTCTGCGGATTGTGTTCCTCGGGGTCATCGAGGAACGCAGGCATGTAGTTGTTCAGATCAGCTTGAAGACAGTGGACCAGGTACCTGCAATCACACGTTTATTCTCATTAGAACACGAACTTTAACACAAGCGAAACACGAGGAAAACCCGGCAAAAGATCATGTCCCAGGTTCCTTTTCATTGTGCACGCATAGGACAGTTATTATTATTATTATTATTATTATTATTATTATTATTAGGGCCATTAAAGTGCATTTTCAGCAGGTAACTGTATGTTTCAGGGCTCCTCTGCAGCAAGAAAATGTTTCCATTTGCATTTTTTCCCCTTTTTGTTTTATTTGTATGTTTCCGTGTTCATGCTCAGCTGATGGTCACATTGTCTGTGAAGAAGAAACTCACTGTGCAGGTATTTTGCCATTTTTAGACTTTCGATTATAGACGAGGGCTAAAACAACACTGAATTCAAAAGAACATTCCAGCTTAATCGGGTTAAGGGTCTCATTCTTTCAGTGTGCCAGTGTAATTCCCTGTCTGGAACACATCTGTAAAACTCGGAGAAAAACAGCATTCCGGCACCACCCCACCCTCAGCCACACAGCCACACGGAGACTCACTTGAAAGCCATCTGGACAAGATGGGCCAGGATGTCTTGGGCGTCCAGTGTGATGCGACTAAGGTCTCGGTCCTGCTTGATGAAGTTGAGCAGCTCCGAGGCGTTGGCCATCCAGAAAGCCAGCGCTCCCGCAATGTTCTTCTGCTTCTGTAACGGCCACACACACACACACACACACACACACACACACAGAGGAGTCAGAGCCGCAGGACGAAGCAACGATTTGAACAATAAAAGAAGGCGTGAGACGGAGAGGCTTCTGTTTGGAATGGCAGCCAGAAGGAGCGGTTACTTCAGGGATAGACTCTCACCCTGCCCACCCCTCCCTCTGACCCAAATGAGTGGTCATCACTGTCGCATACATGAAGACTCAATTTCTTGATTTCTTCACATATTCAGCATTTTCACATGTTTACACAGAGGGAAAAGAAGAATGCAGAGACATTAGTGACCACTCCTCTTCTTCCCAGACACAAGTCCATGTCACCAGGTCACCAGACACCAGTGTCCTCCGCCAAACGTTTTTAATTTTTCATGTTCAGACGCTGGACTAACACGTGTTCACACTGCAGCAGTTACAGCAAGTCACCAACAAATCAGAATATGCTGAAATTTTTAGCTACCACTAAATGTTCGGGGCAAAATATTTATAATGGCTCTAAAATTCCATTTTATACGATTTTAACTGACTTTAACTTATAGTCATAAGCACATAACATATAGAATAGTTTATAATATGTTTTTATTTTTCTTCCTCTAATTTATATTACTTCCGATTGTTAAAATGAAGTTGCATATTGCAGCCAGTCAGCTTAGCAAAAAGGAAATCTAATAATATCCTGGCTGACCGGTCAATACCTGGTTTCACTGAGGGTTCTATGTAGAACAGTATCTCATTTGGGAGCAGTTATGACCTGGACAGAGGAGTGAGATTTTGTCCTAGACCGAGTCAGACCAGCTCTTTCCAACAAGCTGGTGCCTTTGGCTACACATTCCTAATGTTTCAAATTATGTTTTCAAATTAATGTTTTCAAATAACTTATACAACGATGGTTCACACTGTTTCAGACTTAAGTTTTGAGGTTTTAACTGTTATTACATGCATTTATTTCATCCCTAAAAGATGTGTCCAGTGGAAGTGATGAGGGAAGTGATAACATCATCATAAAATAACTAATGACCTGGTTTTCTCTAAATGGGCCAGGTTATGCTTTTATTAATGTTCAGCATGAGCTGCATGTATCAGTCTACAGTGTAGAGCACCGTTTTCTGGTCTACAGATCAACGCAGAGGACATAGCTAAGTGTCTGAGGAGCTGATTGGTTAAGATTCCCGCCATTCAGAGAGGGAGGAATGTGCAAAGCTGGCTCTCCGGCACTTATCTATCCCCGCCTTGGGAAAAAAAAATTAAACAAAAAGGAAAAAAACCCTCATTCAGAGCAGCCAGAGAATGAGATGGAGCCAAGTGCATCCAAAACGAAACATTAAAACACTTAGGAAACATTAAACACGTAGATGCATGGGTGAACATATTAATGAACGTCCACACAGACAAACGAAGCAGAGGAGGTGAAGGAGGCCAGAAGGGACGGAAGTTGTCTCTCATCCACACTGCTGAGTAGGAGAAGCAAGACGTGGTGTCACATATAATGGATGCCAGAATTAAAGATGGAGCAACACGGAGAAAGAGCGGCTGTGCTTTGGTTTCGCTCAGTTTGGTTTGGTTTTTTAGTACCAGGCAGGTCCAGGAAGCTGAATGGAATTAGTCGGGTTGATGTTGCTGTTGTTGCTTAGTTTTCCAGCTGTGGGTAGGACGCATTATCACGGCTTTATTTTACATTTCTGTTAGAATGGAGAAAAAGAAGCAGCAGCAACAATGAAGGGCTGGTCAAAGAAGCCGACAGAGGTGAAGAGAGAGACCAGTAGAAGGCAAACAGGGGAGAGATTAATAGAAGACAGCCGAGAGGCTGGCGAGGTTGGGCGACAGGATCCGAAAGAGGTTTGAGGAGTCGCTTTAAAACCACATGTCCGTCCCTGTGACAGCCCTCAACTATCTTCTAGTAACAACGATTCGAAGTTTGTGTCATAAACATCAATAATACTGGTTATGAAAGACAAAAAAAAAATAAAGCAACGTTGCAATTTCCACACAAACAGAAAAAAAAGCCACTAATAGCTGAACGGTTAAATGTTTCAGGCACAGAAAGAAGCGAAACAAGTTGTCAGCTTTATTTTACGTTACGTAGTACCTGTATTTACAATATTGAATAAAGTATGAACAAGTATAATCAATTTAGCAATTTTATTTGATAATTTATTTTATTTGTGTAATATCTTTGGAACATCTTTTTAATACTTGAGCATTCATAAAGAAGGTCTTTCCTACTAGAAAATATATATTACTGGAAATCAGAGGTAGCACGTATACGCTTCCTTCTAGCGAGTTGTAAACAGTGATTTCTGTAATACACAGCAAAAACTCATTACAAAATACATACTAGAATATTTCCTAGAATTCGCATGCACGGGTAAAAGCATTCCTTTTTTCCCAGGAGTGTGAAAGCTAATTCAAAAAAATAAAGCTGAACACAGAAAAACAACATGAAATTGTTATTGCCTAATTATTATGAATGACTTTGGAAGCCAATAATAAGCAATAGTGCTCTAGGGTAAACAAAGTCATATTTGTAACCCTTTCCTTATTTTAGAAACCTGCTATTCCAGCCACCAGCAACTCTGCTTTACAAACGACGCGTAGCATGTTATTAAGATGCGTTTTTACGAGTTGTAATATTTTATCCATATCGCCCAAACCATGAAAGAGGCAGAGAGATAAAGAGAAACAGGAAGAGTGAGTGAGGGAGGCAGACGAGTCTGTAGCAGCCGTATCATGTGGTGCCATTTTGCTATCCTACCTGATCCTCTTCAGGAATTTCCTGGATGGAAAGAAGAAGAAGAGGAGGAGGAGGAGGAGGAGGAGGAGGAGGACACATTCACAGGACAGAGAGAAAACGTCAACTTCAACAGCTACAGTATGGACACGTAACAAACAGACATACGCACAGATACAATTCATAAACGCAATCATGGTTTACAACGTAAAGCCATAACTGACGGAGGTCAGCTGAAAACCACATCGGGCCAAGAAAACTTTACATAGTGAGTTTTTAGAGATTTCTTAAAAAAATATGACTGCAAACTCAGGCAAGCAATAACACCATTGTTTATTAAATAAATATTAAATTAAATCTGGAAGCAATGCAGTGCGTGTTTTAATATTTTACACACAAACTGAAAAATAAAAGGCTCATAAATAACATTTATGAGCTAAATAACTTAACTGGAGCATGAGAGTGCACAAATGTGAGTGTATTAAAAATTAATTGATCCAATTAATGTTTTACATCATTATCAATAAAACACTCCAATCACATAATTGAAGCACTTATCATGACACTATGTGCAATAAGGCCGAGTCGGTGAGAAACACAGAACACAAAGCAGGAATGTCAGTGAGCAACTGTCAACAGTGACAAACGTTGTGTCAGGGCACGAGCATTTGACACTGACAGGTAAGAAAACACGAAACAAAAAAACAACGGGTACATATGAGACGACAGTGGAGAGGAAGCTGCAAGAAACAATTCCAGACAGTAACGCTGGAGTTCGTAACGTTAATGGGGGAACTGAAGCCAAACGGGAGACGACTCCCACAACGCAACACAAGCTGAAAGTGCATCAGACGAATGGAGGCAGAACACAGCGCGACAACGCCGACCATCGCTGAGAGGAAACGGTTTGGAAAGAAAGAACTGCGTCACTAACCTGAATGACTCCCTCCATCATGCTCACCATCTTGTTGATGATGGCGATGACCTTGTGCGTCCTCTCAGACGGCGACATGTCGAGCCGGTACGAGGGCGACAGGACGTAGCGGCAGGCCATGTACAGGACATACGTGGGCGAGAGTTTGAAATGAACCGTGGAGCTGTTGGTGTAGTTGATGATGGCGGAGAGGAAGGTGTCTTCAGCTGGTTGGAAACACACAGAAGCGGACAGAACATTTCAATTCACACGCAGACGAAGAAACTGAAGCAATAACAAATTTGTTTCACGTCTTTTTCCCATGAATATCAATGTTTTCTTGTCTCGCTTTTGTTTTGCTCAAGCGAATATTTAGCACCACAGGATACTGAAATTAAGAAGTGTCGTTATGTCACCTCTGCAGACATAAGAGGGAAAATAGCAGACAGGTTACTGTATTACATACTAATCATATTGTTTGGATTCATCTAACATTGGTTTATTTTAATTATTAGATAATTCACGAGTAGATGTTTTGATTCATAAAATTCGACATAGTTCTTTTTAAAAGTTGCAGAGTGACTAACAATGCCACAAATCAGCACGGGGTTTAAAAGTATTCGTATATCAGCCAATCGGGTCACAGTGTTACCTGAAACAACCCCCCCCCCCACGTAAGATCAGCTGCTCAACTGCTTTCTGCAGCTGTTTTTATAACCTACTTTGCTCAGCAGATTATTACACTCCTGCACTAACAACCACGGTACTCTTTGACTCCACAATACACAAAATCATAACTGCATCATATCTAACGACACATTTCATTTTGACAACTCTGACGGGAACAAATTCCCCTTTGAGCTGCAGCACAGACTCTGTAGAGTCACTGGCGGTCTGCTGGTCACAGATCCTGGCGGCACATGTGCCATGTGGGATTCACCAATAAAACAACTTTGAGCCTCATTTTCTTTCCGTTAACTTGGGCGGTGAAGTATTTGATGTCAAACTGCTTGCAGCTGCACTTTAGCAGCACATGAAAACCTAGTCACAAAAGCAGAGCAAACACACGACTTCTACGGTGCTTGTGCGTCATTGTCTCAAACACACTTTAGGCCTGTGGCTGCGTTTGGTTTGTCCCACTGAACTCTGGGTATTGGACCGAAAACCTCAGTCCACTCACAGACACATGATAGGCCCTAAACACAACAGAGTGTTAGAAAGACAAGGCACAACAACCACACACTGACTGAATCCACTCCAAGAGTGGAGCTCAGATTCCAAAACTCATGACTATTGTGTCTAAAACTACAGTAAACAATAACAGAAGTTCATAATTCATTTATAAATATGGGTGCAGAGCTACATTAGGGTGCAACATTAGCTTAAATATTATTTTAAAAATGGTCAAAGAACAATCAACACTTTATCTAATTACATTATTTAATGCACACTGAGCTACTACAAATGTTCATCATCAGAAATAAATGAAAGTCAATTTGTAATAATTTTATCAAGTTACATACAAACTTTTGCGTGACAGGATTTTCATCATTTTTCTTGCTTCTGATGATCAAAGAACATTTAAACAAGCTGAATGTGCATTGTTATTGGGTTTAGCGGCTAATTTGCTCCCCCCCGTTTGTCATGTCAGTGAAGGGGATGCAAACTTAACGCAGAGTACAACCAACGCACGCTCAGCCAATACAAACGCTCCGTTCGCCTCCACCCTCCTCTGCGTGTCTCTGTGTCACCGCGCAGCTGCATCAGCATCATGTGGGTGGAGGCTTGTAATGTCAAAAAGAGCGATTTGCCAAACAATGAAATAATGTCCAGGGGAACATTTTCCCACAGTGTGTTCGTGTGTGTAGGAAACATTTTTGTCATTTAGTTCAGGGGCTTTTTGGTTTTACGTAAATGTTGTGCATGAGTTTGGAGTCATAAGAAATTTGTCCTCGATTTAGTTCAGCAGCTTCTGCCGTGTCGACATCCTTGCATATAAGTAAAGTACTGAGCGTTTTAGATTATTTTTGCAGTATTGGCTGCAGCCTGACATAGTCTCTTACTCTCAACCCCCCACCTCCTGAAAATGTCTGTGCTTTGAAAAGGTTAAGCAAGCATCGCCTCTAAAGCCGGAAGTCCGACGTGGACATGGAAGACAAATGCTTCTGCCGGGTTTTTCACACTGGAACAGGAATAGAGAACAGACAGAGACACAATGGCACTTACAGTTGTCTCTGAACTCGATACCGGCCGGCAGAGTCAACTCTGCTCTGTCTGCCGAAATGTCCTGAGACCTGATGAGACAAAACAACACAATGAAGCAGGAAGATGCGATTCACACAATCAGAAGGACCAGATGAAGATGGTCCCGACCTGACGTCCTGCTGCTCTCCTCTGATCATGGGCTTGACCATTCCTCTTTCCATCTCCAGCTTTCCCGAACTCTGCACACACCGAAAATACCGTGTCAGCCGGTTATAATGCCGTTTAGAAAGAGGTCCTTAATTTGAGAATTAACAGAGATTTGGATGATGACTATGTATTACATGTGCATAAGGAGGGGAACGCAAATCAATTCAGAATATTTGCTCTATGTCACTTTAAAGAGGTCGAACCGCAGAATCATCTAGTTGAGGGGCACAACTGTGAGGACATACAGTTTTCTAGAATTACACACCGAATTTCTAGATTTTAGGATGTTTTGAAAGAAATTAATTTGTGTAGAACAACAATTAATCAATTTGCATTGCAATTGTTTTTGCAAAATGTTTTTAATCATATATGCAAAACAAAGGTTAACTAAGACTATTATTTTCTCATTTTAGATTTTCCAATAATCTGACGGCATCTGACCTTCATGTATGAAAGAACAGCTGTTTTTTTGTAAAAGTTGCTACAACAATAAAACAGTAAAACAAAGTAACAGAGGCAAGATACTGTTAAAATGAAATACATATGCGGCAACAACTACACAATCTTGCCAACGTGAACGTATCACTTTCATGGCACAGGACTGAATGCAGGCAGGCACATGAACACACAGTCACGCTTCTGCAAGTAACCCAGTTGCTTTTCCACCTGTTAGGAGGATGTTCCACTGTTGAACACAACACAGCGTTAAAAATAAAAATGCTCCGTGTGCGTGTGTTACCTTGCTGGTAGGCAGGGCAGCTCCGCTGTGGACGTCTCCGTGAAGGTCGAAGGTGGTTTCTGGTACACTGCTGCAGCAGAGACACATGCGAGCGGCAGTTCAGATGAGGCACCGTGCTCTCTACAGCTGACTTTTCATCACTGATAACGACGCAAGCTCAGAGCGAATCCACACACACACACACACACACACACACACACCTATCTCTAACTCATCGTTAGGAAGGAGGGAGCTGTGTCAGACAGATAGTTTGTTTTATACACATACGCACACAGTGGGTTACGTAACGTTCTAATTAGATATAGGCGGCTGACAGAACCCGACACGCAGCAGAGCCTGTACACAAAGTGTGTTGGTGGACGTTTGCATGACGGTAACGGAGCGTGACAGCTGTCAAGTTTACAAGGCAGGACCTCGGCTTTACACTGACAGAGGTGCATCAATTTCATTTAAACAGCACAATAGCAACGCAAACGCGCCGAGCATTCGTGCGCTCCGTCATTGACAGAAAGGTCTGTGTCACATGCGCCACAGCCACCAGCAGCCAAAGTAGGTTAAATGATTATCGATTATGGGACTAAGCTCGCAGCACATTAACTGACCGACACTGACCCTTAAAAATAACGGTCGTGACGGACTGAAGTCGTACACTGCCGTGAAAAAGAAAAGCAGCTCTTTGTGAAAGCTGCTTTTGGCAAATACCAGCAGTGCCTTAAAACACTAGCTGCTGCAGGGAAACGGCAAAACATTCAGGTCACATCCTCATAACGTATATGTATGATAGAGGAAAAAAACTTTCAGCAGTGTCTCTCTGGTTGTGGTGCATGTGATGCACAGGAATGGGAACTGATAAGCTTTTATTGATGCCAGGGCCATTATCAGCTGTGCCATTATCAGTCAGATTCTTTATTGATCCTCTTATTCATGCCAAATCAATTTTCCGTGTGGAAATCATGCAGGCCTACAAAGGATTGCAGCATAAACGCATCTGTTTTATCATCTCTATCTTTGAAACAACATTTCATGTTGCAAAAGAGATGCAGGAGTGACTTCGAGTTTTAGCAATACAGTATGAGAAAAACAGGTCAACATCGACAAAGGAGAAAAAGGTGAACTCGGAGGTGTAGGATCTCGATGGATTTGACAATCTGGAACAAGTTCCTGCCTGCCCTCCATAAGTGGAAAATGCCTTTCATGTAACATGTCGCTCCTTAATTTAACACTAGCAAACTGCGACATTTTGTTTTTGTGTTAGATTTGTGTCTTATCTGTAAAAGTGACTAGATTCAAAAAAGATGCTGTAAAAATATAATGTTGGGCTACAAATAAAGACTTCTAGCTATCAACTATTAATTTGTCTATAAAATATTTGAAAACTGCCCAAGGTCCAAAATAATTTTACTCTGTCAGAAAAAAAGTTGAAAATGTTTATCTAAATCATTCAAACATCTAAAAACGGTTTTAGCTCAAGTAGTTTTTCTTCCAAACGTCCCGTATGTTTTTTCTTGTTTGATGCTCTGTACCGAATTCTGCTGTCGGTCAGATTAAAGCTCTGAACGTTCATACACAACAAGTTCATCTGCACAACTGCCAAAACCTGGAGCCAAACCGCTTCGATCTTCAAACTCGGTTGTCATGCCAAACCGTGGCCCTAATCGGCCTAAACGTCGCGATGTGTTTTCAGCTTGACTTAATGAGGTATCCTTGAAAGTTAGTAGAAACTTTGGAAAGCAGCCCAGGATACCACAGGGACGCACATCCACAGCATCGGGCTCGTGGTCGCCACTGAAGTGACGCAGACATGCACGAAGCGACAGCTGGCGTTAATGTGACTCAGCAGACACTGCAGAGGCTTTTTAGGAATTTCCTTTCAATTCAGCTAAGAATTAGAAGAACTCAGTGCTTCAGCGATCACTGAAATTGATTTGCAAATTATGACTGTAAAAAGTTGCATGTATCAGAAACAAACTGGCAGAACGGGGCATTTGTTCACATAAAAACATCGCTGATGAGTATTACACAGTTCCCCATTTTCTATCATTGATTTTTCTTCTATTATCACTCTGTGCTGCCTAAGCCTAAAGATTACACAGTAAAGAAGACATGAAAAATCTAAACATCAATGTGAAGTTGTAAGTCATTATTTTTTAATTTTATCATTATTATTTTTATTGACTTGACTTTTCTTTACCCAGAACTCGTGTAGAAAACGTCCCTCAAAAGTCGCCAAAAAGTGATATGCGTTTTCGTAAAATAGTTTGCAGGCCTGTTCCTAGTGAAGGGCCAGGAACTTTTTATGGAGCGTAGTTTCCTCTACCGTCGTTTGCACTGAAGGGACCAGGACCTTTTGAGGCAATAATCCAGAAACTCCAGAAAGCCCCGACCCCTGAACAAGGACGTCCTGAGGTGGGGAACTACAGCTCTTTTAAAAACCCATGTTGGGGTTTTTTTGTCGGGATAAACTCCCGAGACAAAACAAGACCAAAACCGAACCCAGAGCACTGGTTCACAGGACAAGGGGCCGGCAGGTTTTCACTGCAGTTTAAAACTCTTTAAAACGGTGACTTCTTCCTCTGTGGTGGTTAGGTGCCAATTAAAGTCAATGAGACTCAAATGTTTGAGAAACGTGGTGCGAGAAACTAAAACTGTCTCACTGTTGTATTTAAAGTCTTTTTCCTTTCTGGCACAGAGCTGACAAAGACGTAAGCGACACATTTTTTCCTCTGCACAAACCTGTGTTTAGACCGAGCACGAGCTAATCCACAATTAGCCATTTCTTTTCCTGCTCTACAATAATCTGGACAAAGTACTTCATGCATAAACACACAGCCGTGCTGGTTACTTACACACACGCCGCTCTGTCTTTCAGTGTCCGTCCATCGAGTCACTAAAGAGCTGCTCAACTCAAACTCAGACCCTGTTCCCTTGTCCTTCATTCATCCTGAACTTTCTCTTCTTATCTTCTAGTCTTCCCTTCTGCTGTTTGTGTGTGAAACGACAGCGAGCTGGAGGCCACACCCAACACCATGCTGATTAGATTACAGGGCCGTCTCCCTGCCACAACCCTAGACCTCCGCTCGTCCTCTCCTCTTATTCCTTAATTTACTCCATCCCTCCAACCGCACTCTCAGCTCCTCCCCCTCTGCCCTTCCCTTCATCTCATGCTCTGCCTGCAAACTCCAAACCTCGTGTTCCCATCCATTTATCTACAATAACACAAGCTCACACAAACACACACATAACCACGTACACACACGCATCCTTTCTCTCACCCGGACTTGTGTCGGCCCCTCATCATGGCAGCCGGCTCTCGCTTCCCTCCCTGGTCGAACATCGGATCCACAAACTTGAAAACGTGCGCAGAACCAAACTGGATGGTGGAGCCGGGACGTAGCACCGTCGTCTCAGCGATGCGCTGTCCGTCGACGAAGGTGTCGGCGTCGGGGCCGTGCGGCGTCACAGTCACCATGCCTTCACTGTGCATGAGGTTGCAGTGATGGGGAAGAATCCCCGGACCGAGCAGCTGGAGACAAGCGACAGCAGGTACATCAGGACAGAGAGAACAACCACGATACAGCGGCTGTGTCAGATTAAACAGATTAAAATTCATTATTATTTGACCACGGGGAAAAACCTCAAAATAGGCAACGGAGTTTTATTGAGTCTGTGCCGTAAATTTGACTGATGTGTGTGAGCACATACACAGTTTGTAATGTCAGTTTGATTCGCTGATGGTGCCAATTTTTGTCGAACCTGTTTTGTAAGCGCTCCTCATGTTAACCTGTTACCCGGTTACATATGTGGAGTTATGATTTCCATTATGTCTTGTCATCCATTTGTTACTGGTAAGAGAGGGGGGAGATAAAGGGATCACCCAGGTATAAACGCTGAAGTCATTTTTGCAGTTAATATATTTTAAGTCAGTCTGAGGTTTGTAACTCTGTTCAGTCTGTTATCAGTCTGCAAAAAGGTTTGTCTATAGTGGTTGTAAGTCTCAGTAATACCGACTGTGACGAGTGAAACGAGAAGGGAGCATGATGATGTATGACGTGGTGCCTTTCAAAATGTAACAGGACACTAGCTATTGAAGCTCCTGTTGCTCATGCTAATAATAACTACGATTAGGCAACAACGGAATTAGATATCTAGATATTGCATGTCAGTCTACCTAGCTAGTATCTTATATGTACCACTTACCCCCAAGTTACAGAACCGACGATAATCAAAATCACTGGCTGCGCTTTCATTAGGTCACAGACTCAAACTTGTATGAATCATTTTTTTTCTTCAGTCACTCTTAAGGAAAAATAAAGCCCCTGTAGACTTGGACATAAACCAGGTGAGTACAAAACCACCGTCCAGATTTAGAAAAGTCGCCGTGTAATGTTTTTTCATCTGCCTTGGTAAGTGAAACCTAACTCAGACAGCACTGTTTCATTCATTCTGAAGCACCATGTGGTCAGGTAAGGGTCCAAAACGCTCAGTCCCTTACATTAGCGCTCAACATATATACACAGTGGAATCGTATGGCTTGAAAATGGGTAATAGCACCATCCACGCCTCCTAAAATGAGCGCATGCACAGAATTAGACGTGGGACATCTGGAGCTCTGTTCCCTGGCTTCCACTTTCCAAATACAACATAATACACCAAAGAGCTACACAGCACCCAGTGCGGCTACTGCAGTTGCCCCAGTGGAGCTGCTCAGGGGCCATAGGTCAGGCTGCAGTGGTCCTGGGAAACTTCCAGGTGTCAATGTGCAACTGTGTGAATTTAAAAAAACAAAGACTTCCTCTTTGTAAAACGACATAGGATGAGGGTAAAAAAATCAGACTGTATCAGCCTCCACTAAGCTACAATGCGGCACAGCCATTAAAAATATCGAAAGGAGAACGACTCTGATTTCAGCGTCAAAGACAGTTGTGGATTTTTGCTGTGAAGTTACCTGAATGGCTCCATCCTCTGTGCAGTCTGACCCGACCTCAGTGATGCTGTGCTGAAGCCGGTACAGCTTTGGTTTGTCCCGCGAATCAGACCCGTCTGGACACACACACACACACACACACACACAAAAACGTAGGCCTGGTCAGGACAGCACATTTCATTTAGAACTCAAACAAGTGGCGCACACACTGCTGTTATTGACCGTCCACTCAGAGCTCACGGAATCAATCTATTTCAACAGGGGAACATCAATACAAAGCGGTGTGCACTGGAATACGTGCTGCTAATGTGGCAAAAAATGTGGGTGGCTGGAGAGAAATTATTGATTGTTAGTACAGAGGAGTTTAGTAAAAGCAAAACGCAGCGCATTAAGTTCCTTAAGAGAAAAGAGCAAACATTCTGAGCAAAAAGAAAATGTGGGTAAAAATGAATGGGTACGAGTAAAACCTCAGACCAGCTTCTAAAAATACTGAAATAAAACGGCAGCTAAAAGATGGACTTTTAGAGAATCATACTGGCGTTTTTTTTTTTAAATGGAAACTTGATTTTCAGATCGTGGATTCTGTGTGTTTATATGTGATCGGTGCCAAACAAAGTCCAGTTATAACGGGCTCCATGCGATGTGTTAGTTCACACTAACACACATTAAAGCTTTGTCGGTCTCCTCAGTCACATCGTGTGATTTGTTTAGGAATGCAATGCAAAGTGTAATTACTATGATGAATAGACGGATCCTAAACTCTCAAAGCATTTAAGCTCTGACGAGAAAATGTCACGTTTTTGCTTCTGATGTCATTGCTAAAGCGAAAACTGCACTTATGTAAATTGCACAAAAGCTTCTAGCCTAACTTTAAAGCCTTTTATTTTTCCCCTTCACTTCAAAGTTGTTGGTTTTTCTACCACAATGTAATATCCGCAATTTTGCGAAAAACAGCATAAGACAGTTTGAAAACTAATTAGTATTGAGCATAATTTTTTCTTTCTATTGTTATTTCCAAATTTTTTGGGGCCATTATCCATGTTTTTAAGCAAGCCTATTAATTCATTTTTATTAAAGACTATAACTACAAAAAGTTGTATTTGGTCATTGTTGGCTAAAAGCGGAGTCGGGGGGTCACTGCATCTCCCCCTGCACTCTCACAACAGAGACAGAGGAGGTGTGGTGGAGTTTTTACCTTCGTGGTGCCGATAGGCGTAGTAGGCATAGTGATTCCCTCGCCCTAGGCAGACAGGCAGGCAGGCAGGCAGGCACGTAGGTAGGTAGGTAGGAAGGTAGGAAGGACACATGCACAAGGACCCCAAACAAACACACACACACACACACACACACACACACACACACACACACACACACACACACCATGCCAGAAGGTGGGAAAGAAAACAGACACATAGCAGAGGGTGAAAAAAAATGCAGCAGTGCCTTGTTAACCCATTAATTGCATGGATGCACACACACACACACACACACACACACACACACACACACACACAGGCCTTTCACTGTCTACGCTTATTATACAATGAAATGCTAAAGTCCTAGTTTGAAATTTGCTTTTAAAAGCACTAAATAATCCAATAAAAGCTTTTCATTGTCATCTCACTTTTATCCCAGTTTAAACACGGAGGACGTTCCCAATAAATCAATAACCAAACCAGAAAACAGACTGTATCTATATAGTCGCAAAGGAAATTCCTCTTCTGTAGTGGCTAGTTAGACAGGAAGTGTTCACACAATGTGTTGGAATGTGATATTCTGTCATATGTCCTGATACCTTGAATGTCACTTTAATTTCTACTCACACTTTTACGTCTGGTAGAATCTAAAAATGTGTCTGCTGCTGTGGTGAAGAGCAGATGAACCAAATGTAAGTGGTAATAAGGTAAAGAATATACTATCACTGACAAAAAAATGATTTTAATATGAAACTTAAATTCTTCAATACACTAGATATTAAAGGCAAAAACATACACGAACACACGCACGCACACAACCAACGTTTAGAAGAGCTACCGAATGAGTTTTTTACACACAGACCAGTAAACCTAACAGTGAGTGAAGCTTGCGTTAGTGTAAACCTGCTTTACCAACACCGCGTTACTACGACTGCACGGAGAGTCTGGGTTTCCATCAGGCCCAGTAAGTTAGAGGTGACAGACAAAACAGGAGGAGGTAAAGACTGAGGGGTCAGTAGCAAGAAACAAGCGGTTAGGGCTGAATTATGTCACATCTAGCAACACTCACGTCTCCAAATGCTCATAAAGGTTTGAATGACTTTTCATGGCAAGAACTGATGCTACTGGGATCAATACTGATCCCAGCGGGTTTTTTTAGCTGACTTACCTTTGCTGTTCTCCTCTCTGTAGTTGCTCATCCTGACCTTTGCACTTCTATTTCAGTTAGATATTTCCACAACATTTGTGAGCATCTCTTCGTCACTATGCATCATTTAAGAACGCTTTAAAGGCAAATGATGCGTTGGCTAAGTAGACGCTTTTAATACTGCAACATCTGTCCTCCCAGTGCGAAAGGTTCAGACGGAACCAAAGTCAGGCAGAGGTAGCACACACGTTATGATCCACACGTAAGCACAGCCAGTTCTAAAAGCCGTCTGCTGAAGGGGCTTTAATACTCGGACATGTGAGCTACATGTGAGTCACATACTTTTGCACGCACGGAAAACGCTGTGTGTGTTTACTGCTGCTACACTGCTTCCTTCTGGTCGCTGCCTAAAATTGCAGTAGCTTTCATCGGAACAAATGTTCCTGTCAATATTATTATGCCGGTTTGCTCCACAAACCGAACAATGTGTTGTGGTTCTACCTGGGCTCAGCTCCACCAGATAAGGCAGTTTCTCAGGTGGCAGGGAGCTGCTACCGTCCTTCCCTCTGAAGCCCTTGTCCTCTACTTTCCTTCCCTTCCTGCCCTGGTAGTCGGGAGGCCTCTTCTTTAGCTGAAACACTAGCGCCCCTGACAAAAAAAAAAAAAAAAACACCAACATCAGCATATTCAATAATTAATGTTAAATCATGCATTTCCATCCACAGAAGTGCCTGGGTAATTGTCAGATGACGATCAAAGACTATCAGGCTCATGTTAAAGGAAATTCAAAGGAATTCACACTGCATGCATCACTTTTTATTCAGGGTGTGCAGATCCATTCCACAATGATACGTATATTCATGCATCTATGTATTTTTAGTGATGTGATGATAGGTTGAAGTAACTCTTCCTAAAATATAAAACAATGATCCACGACACCTGTTTACAGTCTGAGTTCACTGAAACGTACCAGGGATTTCCTTGTATTTTTGTAAATACGGTAGTTTATTTCATTACGTCACAGATACACAAATGAGATGTGCAACCTTCAGTGACTCGTAAAGACTTTTCGAACAGGTCAACGCTTCTTTGTAATAAAAATTGTTGAGCAGCACTGTATGAACATCCATAGACAAAAGGAGGACTTGAAGCAGCTGTTAACAAATGTAATGTCAGTGAGGCAACAGAAGGTGGCAGTAGAAACCAAGATGTTGGAGCTTTAGAACCGGTTTTACCTCTGTCAGCAGGCCAGTCCCTGAAGATCTGCAGTGGACACTCACTGTCGTCCAGAATAATGTCTTTGTTTGACTTATCATCTTGCTGCAAAACACAAAGTACAATTTAAATTAGTGCTGCATGTCAAACCTACAGTTTTTAAACTTGTTGTGGGGAACTCTTACACCCCATCTGAGGCCAAGTGCCATCTTGCCCATGACATTTTGCTCTTTCCGGGAATCATAAATAATTTTGTCTCTCCACAGAACTGGCTGTTAAAGCTGGTGGTACATCTCGTGTTCAGTCCCATCACATGACATAAGCACAACAGCTGACATGCTACTGGCTGGTGTCCTGGTGCCCATTTCTCCTGCTCACAAACTCCACGGATATTCCCTGTGCTTCAGTGTCATCATCACACTGCAGCTGACTATCAGCAGTGTGTGTGTGTGTGTGTGTGTGTGTGTGTGTGTGTGTGTGTGTGTGTGTGTGTGTGTGTGTGTGTGTGTGATGTTGGACTGTACTGGCGTTGGGAGCAACAGATATTTTATTTGATTGGACACAGCCACAGTCATTTTAAGAGGACAGATATGGCAGAGGGTGAGGGGAGGCCAGCCAAGTTCACTGTCCACAAGCATGGACAAACCAAGTGAAGCATGCACACACACACACACACACACACACACACAGACAGACATAAAGCATCTGCTGCAGCTGCTGCTGTAGCACTCAATCTGAAAGCAATTGAATTGCATTCATCTGAAAGGTTTTTGTGCCAAGCAGCGTCCTGTTTCAGTCTGCCAATCTGTTGAAGAGCGTGCGTGTGCGAGTCGGTTCTGGTACATGTGACCACAGCCTTGGCTGTCCTCTTCACAGCCCCTCCGAAAGACGACGGAGGGGTTTAACGATGGCATACTGCGGGACGATCAAGGTTGTGTTTAGTGCAGGAATGGAGGATGTAGGTGTTAGGCAGTGGGCAGAGATAAATTAAAGCAATTTGCTGATGGCAAATATATCAAATTAGAAAGCGATGCTGTGGTCAAATGCCAGTGTGATCAGTGCAGCTCTGTATTTGCTTATTTGCATCCATGCCAGCAAGTCACAAAAGAGGAGAAGGCAACTTTATGTTCCTACAACCCCCAATTAGCACCTTTCTGTTGTATGCCTGTCAGCCCGTAAAGTCACACTTTGTATGTCCTTCCACACTCGTCATACATGTTGTGAGCTATGAGGTAGTAGTCTGAAGGAATTAATAAAAAAAAACACTAAAACCTTTTTATCAAACGGAAATTTGTCATTGCAGAACATTCTTTAGCACCAGCAGGTGAGACATGCATCATCTTGAAAACACAATCCTACTTGTAAAAAAGATGAGCTGTCACTTATGCTGCTGTTTGGGCCAGTTCAAGGCTGATTCATGTTCTCACCATGGTCCAACCGCGGTTCAGGGTTCGTTTGGGACTGGCTGAGACCAAATCCAATAAAAGGTCTTTGTGTGTTAGTTTTGGTGTGCGCCCAAGGGTGATTGCTGTGTTTAGACCTGCCTAAAGAAACCGCACTAAGGGGAAAACAGCCCAGGGTTCAATGCAACTCAACTATAAGAGCTAGATTTGAAACCACTCCATATTTTCAGAGGAGTGCAGAGACTCATAAGAGACTCCTCCCACAAAATATGAAATGTCAGATGCCTGAAGCACAAGCCCGTGTAGCTACTTTGGTTTGTGCTAAATTGTCATCAAGATGTCACATTCAGGAAAATGACGAACCAACAGTAGCGAACCGGAGTCAGAACTAATTTGACCAATTCCTGCTAATGTCAGAAAAAAAAAAGACATGATTGAGCAGTTTTCATTGCACCACTGTGTGAACCAGGAAAAATATTAACGGAAAAAAAACAAACTGACTTCTCAGATAATGAAAACGATGGATGCATTTAAAGTTAATTTAGTGTGAAACTAGAGAATGGAGGTCGTCGGTTATTACCCGAGCGATGCAGTATTCTCTGGGGTTTTCCTTCTCCAGGCCGTACTTCTCCAGCGCCTCCACCACAGCAGAGTCTGCGGTGTCTCTTGTGGAGAGCAGGATGGTCTTGTAGGGGATGTTGGGCTTCAGACTGTCAGCATATATCCGCAAAGTACCTCCTGCAGGATGGTACAAAAACACTTGGTTAGACTCTGCAGCCAGTTCTCACTCAGATCCTGAAATGTCTCAAAACCCTGAATTCCAACAGCAGCGCTCACAAAATGTGCAGAACTTTGTACCAGACGTTAATGCTCAATGTGTCAACTGGAAATGATCACCTTACTAAATCCCACAAGTGAGTCTTCGGCAGAGCAAATAGGATTTTCAGAAGCATTACATAAAACAAGCTCTTCAAAATAGCACTTTCTGCTGGGAGGATGTCATTGTCTAACCGCAAGCCATCCTGTCCACCGAGAGAGAGAGTGTGTGTGTGTGTGTGTGTGTGTGTGTGTGTGCGTGTGTGTGTGTGTGTGTGTGTGTGTGTGTGTGTGTGTGCGGACAGTGGTTAAAGCTGTTTTTAGAGTCACTTCCCTCGTCCATCTGCCTGTCTGGCAGATGGATTAAGTAATGCCTGAGTCACACACACACATATACACACACACACACACTGAACTGGTCAGCGTGTTTGTTTCATTTGTTAAACATGTTCATTTTGTCATTTTCTATTGGAAACCGTCCTGTGACATTATCTCTTTCTGCAGACCAGCTGATGAAAACAAGGTTGTGGAACAATTTGTGAAAGCACATGTTGCATTTTACAAAATAATTAAAAAGGTAAAATGGAAGCATTTCCACACGTTCTCAGACCGATTTTGTATAAGCACCACTGAAACTGTTTGCAGGTATACGACACCACCGCCAGCTATTTCTTCCCGTCCGCCCTGCAGATTCCTCAACGCCTGTCACACTGGATGAGGAGCAGCAGTGAACTGTGATGTTCGGGTAACTCTGCAGATTTTTTCCTGGGTTTTTTTTTTTTGTTAGGTTTGCCTTAAGGCACTCAAGGACATTCAGACTTGTTCCACAGCTAATGCAGCTCTGTCTCTGCCTGGTGGAGGTGGAGTTTCCTGTCTCTGCTGAATATTTGCAGGATGTCATGCTGCATCTGAAAGCAGGTGCTGTCAAACCCAAGTGGAGGTGAGGTAGTCCCCAAGCACGCTCCGCTTTTTCCCTCTCCAAAACAGCCTTTGTTGTCGTTTCTTTTTTTAAACCTGTATGTAAATTGCCTTGAGATGATTTTGTCCTGAATTCGATTATATTAAAATTTTAATTGAACTGAACTGACTGTAGGTAATCATGGCTGCATATTTCAGGCGAGAGCTGGATAATATAAATGATTATCTTTTGTTTCATACATCTCTGTCTGGTCCTTGTAACTTCTGTTGCTCTGAAAGCTGTGATGGACGTTGCTGGGGGCAGCTTCTTTAAAGTCGCAGTATGTTGCTTTTCAAAAATAGAAGCCATAGCCAAAAAATGCTCCAAAATGCATATGATTGTTAGGAGGTGCTTGTCAAAGCCTGCAGTGATCCAGAGTCAGACAACAGCACTGCCAGCGGAGCACACACTAATGCCACCGTAAGTCGCATATGGAATTGTTTTATATACGTACATGTACGTCTGCATGTAGAGAGGCTGACTGAATCTCATCAGCCTGACGCCTGTTTGTCGCTTATTAATAAATCTGCATCTTGCTACATAAGAAGTTCTACCTGACACGAGCAGATTGAATACATCACCCCTGAAATCTGACCGTCCCTCTGTTCTTGTCATAAGGGAACAAACTTCTGTACGACTCTCGAGTTCAGAACCAGACTCATTTGTCAGGGTAGAGTAAAGATTTTGCTCCATCTGGAGAAAATATTTTTGTTCCCATTTGCCTCAGACTTCTTAAGTACTGCTCCACTTTACTTTTACGCTGCTATTAAAATAGTGTTAGCCCGGACTGCTGTGGGAAAGTGTTTTTCCTTTTATAACAATAAAGCTCATTAAGTTCCTGGGAACTTGCAGTTTCTTTAGACCATTATTTGGATCCTCAATACTATTCTGCCACAGCTTATGAAGCACATGCCTTAGGTTCTGGATGAGTGTGAACCGTGAATCACTGGATAAATCGGAGGTTCTACTGAAGTTCTATTGAGTACGGTCAGATAACAAGCAAACAAGATCCACATGCTGATAGTTGCAGTACCTGAGTCTGGCCTCCCGTCGCTGCTCATGAACTCCTGCATGCGTTTCTCCAGCTTCTGCTGGCGTCTTCTCTTCATCACTACCTCTGGGTTGGAGATGGTCCTCGTAAAGCTGGTCTCTGGCATGTCCTTATAGACCTCTGCTGCCAGACGACTGTTTTCTCTAAATCACAAAATGAGGGAAGCGAATGGCGGGGGGGGGGGGACAGAACGGAGGTAAAGAAAGAAAGAGACAGGTGGAGAGATAGAAAGGTAAACGTTTGAATCACAATTCTTTTTTGGAGCCCTCTGTGCTTTTCTAACTAAACCTCTCCAAGGACTGACAGGATGTAAGTCGGAGAAAGACAAATGGATGACTCTGGGCGAGTGTTGTGTGTTACCCGTCTTCCCGGCTTAGCATCTGATCATCTCCATCGGGAATCCGGGCAAACTCCTTCTCCCTCTTCTTTTCCTTCTTTTTCTCCTTCTTGGACAAAGTCCTCTTGAAGTTCTGAATTACTCCATCCTTCTCCTTCTCTGGCCCATTACTCTGACTCTTCTAATTAAGGAAAAAGACTGAATGAGACTCTGTAAGAAGACTGAGCTTGCTACTCTGTGTGATGACACACTTATTTCTGAATTAAATTATTAATAAAAGTCTTAAGATACTTAAAATGTTACATCAGATCAAGTCAAGCTTGTGGAATTTTACTTAGAAACATTCTGCACATGCTTCTACGGGAGTTAGAAAATCCCTTTATTTGATAGAAAACTTTTTGCCAGACGCCAAAATCAGGTCAACATATGATGACAATATGACAACGCTAACGACATCTGTATTTTATAATTATAACTAGGCAGTGTGATTATTAACACCAAGGCAAACCTACAACCTTTATCTTCAGCAAACACTGCGTTCTCGACACTGAATCTACGCTGGTACAGCGTTTCCCCTACAAAGTAGCTCTGGTTCTACAATTCTGAACTGAAACTGCAACATGAAACTCCAAAACCGATATTTCAAGTTTGATATCTGTTATCCAAAAAGGTATACTTCCAGTAACTCTGAGTGATTTAGGAGGATTAGCTGATGTTTAAATGAGCTGAATTACATCTATTGAGCTTGCCATAAAATTAATCAGCTGACCTTGGGCAGTATGTCGTTCTCATTCTTTAAGACAAATCGTCCTTCTCTGTCGTCTTTGTTCCAGTTCAGCTGAACAACAAGAGGCTTCTCGTCCAGGTCCAGCTGACGCTCTTCTAACACACAAACAGACACACTGTTTCATCTGGGAGCTAACAGCTTTACATGATCACCGTTCCTTACATTCAAACAATAAATATCTAATAATCTGATGGGGTTCGAATGAGACTCACCGCCACTGACGTGGACCTCGTACAGGGAGTACTTTGGTGAGGAGAGCATCCTCATGTCTGGTCGGAACTTCTCGGCTAACGTCTCAATAACGTCCTGCGTCGTCGCTGTGCTGGATACTCTGATGCACTTGGTGGCAAAGTTACCAGCCACCCGGTCCTGGAAGTAGAACCGCATGACGCCATGGAACTCCAAGTCCTGTACAAGACACAAAATTGAAACAGAGTCTATCATCGGTTTGTACAAAGCATAACTGCATGAGTACAAATATGTGAAAGCCAGTTATTGTGGCTATTTCATGTTTTCAGGCATAAAAATCAAAATGTAGCCAAACACAGCGGCTCTGACTTGCACGTGAGCAGCGCAGGACCCGACAGAAAGGTGAGTGACGTGACACTGGCTGAGAGCCAGCAAGTGGAGTGTGTGTGTCAGCAGGTTGTGCTAAAAAAGGAAAGGAAGGCTGTTCTTTCAGGCAGTCCACATACGCCGGCTTCAAGACGCAGAGAAGAGACGGCGTGCAACCTGTGGCATCGAGAGCGTACGATTGTGTGTGATTGTTATTCCATCCCAGTTTCAAATTAAGATGGAAAATTAAGATGGAGCATTTGCAAACAATTGGGACGAGCCTTTACCCTACAGGTTTGTAAAGGACTTCAGCTGATCTAATTTATTGCTTCCATTTATTTAGATTTAAAGGCAGCTCTTGTTTCTGTTTCCAGTGTAATAAATGTAATAAAGTTATTTTAATGACATTTCCTAACTTCCTTGCATCCTGACCAGTAAAATAAAGTGTTCTAGACGTAGGTTTTCACTTGTGTATGTAGTTTATCACTGCTCATAGTATTGATTTGAGGAAATGCCTCTGCAACAATTACACACACACACACACACACACACACGTAAAGGCAGCAAGCTGAAACAGACACCTGGGTCTATCTAGGCTGCAAATTTATTGCCTCCATGTTGACATTTTCCTCTGCACGGAGTCTCCCATCGACAAATAATGCCTTAAACATATACACACCCAGTGCGGATTTAATCCTGGTTCACATGGTGCTGACACAGCAACTGTACAGCAGCTTCCAGCACCGTGTGTTCACAAAGGCGTAAGTAAAGGTGTAGCGATCAAACTGGCCTCATATTTCAGGGTAACTGCCATTCCGGAGTCTCAGACCTACCAGGGACCTTGTTGACATTCGAAAGCAAAACTGAGTTAATATCCAATACCAAAAACAAAAAGTCTGAGAACGTAACACAGACACAAGCATGCTCCAATGAAGTCAAACTGAATGCTAAACCAGCATGTTAATATGCAAGTAACCATAACTGGCAGTAACAAGTTAAGGTTAGAGTACAACTGACGTTCAGAGAACTGATGTGCAGTTAAATAAAGCAGCACGCGTTGAGCGATTACTGTTCATATAACTGTGGTCCTTAAAGGACTTTTAATGGTAAAATTCAAAAGCATTTTTGCATTGAGGATAAGCTTTTAAAAACTGCAACAGGAAGGCAGTGATTCTTCTGCCTATGAGGATGTGAACAAAGCAACTTTGAATTGCATTTTAAGGAGCGTGCCAGCAGACGAGTGGCAAAACGACTTTCTGAGGCTGAGGAGTGTGAGCGGGGTGACTTAAGGTAAAGGTTTAAACTCGATTTAACTAGATTAACTCGACACTCTTTAACCAAGTCTGTTTGTATCCTCCAGCTCACAAACAGTCACCCGCCAAAACAAATACGTCGAAAACAGTTATTTGGTGGGAAACTTTTTCGTCTTTGTCCACCGTCACACTCCCTTTCTCTCTCTCTCCCTCGTCCCGTGTTTGACAGAGACACAGTCGAGCAGAGTGGAAACACTGAGCATAGTTTCGATAGGCGAGGAGGGTGGAGCCGGGAATGTGTGTGTTGTGATTTACTGCTGGAATGTGGGTCATCGAGGGTTGCTGTTGTTGAGCTTGCGTAACCGTTGGTAACTGTTACTAGGGAGACACTTGTCCACTTGGGTTCAAACAAAGCCCAGCTTAGAGGCAGAAGTGGATAATTAACACACCAGCCAGTACAGTCTGTCGGCCACTGTGAACACACATGTGTAGCTCGTGTCCAGCGTGTCCAAATCTCCCCCCACACCTACACAAGATGGTACAGACCGACAGGTCCACATGGAATGTTTCCGGGTTATTATGGTAAAACATATCTCCAGCATGAAGCATATTTCCGTAATTTATCCCTCTTCACATTCTAGCTAGCAGGTCAAATTAAACTGACTTTCACTAATTTTAAGTCACACTCTCGCCTACGGAGCAGAAAGCTGCACCGTGGGGTTGAACTATGAGGGAGAAAAGCTGCAGCACCAGCTTTGATTTGTTTATAACTCAGACATGTGTCAGTAATTGTTAAGCGGGAAACTTCTTCACTCTAAATGGTCAAATGATCCACTGTCGGGCACAAGTTCTTCATCCACGTCTTTCCAGAAAGTGGACAGTCCAATCCTCGTTATTTTCAGGTGATGACGCTGATCTGACCTAACTTTGCCAACTCTTGTTTACTACCAATCACTGCCCTCAAAAAATGTTTTCCTGCTTAGTACATAATCCATTTCTGATCCAGTAAAAACTGCAGCTCTTTGAAGACTCTCAGTCTATGCCAACGTGATAATGCCACTTGCCAAGGATGTGCAGGTGAATCACAGACAGTGCAGATGATCGTTGTATTCTTTGAATAGTTTCTACATGTGTAATAATCTGCAACAACCACCAGCATGAGGACCTAACGGTATATTCAGACGAACACAAAAGGGAAAAACATTAAAAAATGTGATGAAGGGTGTGACTTGCCACTAAGGCTACACGTGACTTTACCACAGCTATTATTTATTAAATATACAGAGGAATATAGACTGAATGAATCTTATTTTGTTTATGACAACTCGTTTGGACACAGGATTCTGGCTTGACTCTGACCACAGACACCATTGTCAGCTGTTTTTAATCCAACTTGTGTGTAACAACTAAACTGCTCCAAGTTAAAATATTCAAAGTATGAGAACAAAACAAACGCACGCTGTCAATGTGATCCTTTCTGCATCTTTCTGGTTTTCCAAAAATACCCAACAGTTTTTTTATTCTGCGAAGAGACTAGCAGAAATTGCTAATGCAGCAGTATGTCACCAAACAAGAGCGCGGATCCGACCAGCAACACGTCTGTCAAACACACACCCACACATGTCTAGTGTTGGCCTGGTGTGTGTGTTTAGGTTAGTCCTCCTCCTTTGCTGTGCCAGGCAGAGACATCAACAAAGGAATTCTCTCACACACACACACACACACACACACACAGACGAGAAAAGTGTGTGCGAGTCTGATGCCTGTGACTAAACTTCACAAACACACACTTTCTATCTAACTGATAACAGCTATCTATAGTGCTGCCCTACTTTGTGTGTGTGTGTGTGTGTGTGTGTGTGTGTGTGTGTGTGTGTGTGTGTGTGCATGTTGAAACCAGCAGCTGAGATAATAGCCAGTGGACTTTTTTATATCCCTTATCCGATATTTATTTGCCAATACCAGCTTTGGCCAAGGACACCGATAGATATTAGAACCAATATCACCATCATCTTCCTCCACTGTGTGTAAATTTTAGTTGATACACAATAACAAATAACAAGAATGGTACCATTTTGTCTTCCTTCTGATGTGCAGGAGTCATAGAAACGTGTGTGCATTGATGTCATTACTGGCCTAAGTCTGTACTTTCATTTAAACATGTCAGTAAAACAAAATGTAAATGTCTAATAATCAAATATATAAGCACATAGTGTAACCGTTCTTTCTACAAAATTCCATATCGGGTACCGTTCTTTTATGGTCCCAGGAGGCCTTTAATCTAGCCCTTTATTTCTATATTATAAAACCTCTCTCTCTCTCTCACACACACACACCTTTCAGCAATGTGAATCCATTCATGCCAAGTAATACTAAACACACACACACACACACACACACACACACACACACACACACACACACACACACACACACACACACACACACACACACACACACACACACACACACACACACACACGTCTTATTGAAGTCAGACTCTGCAGGGAAAGCATGCTGTGTGAGATAACCCTGAGTTCCAAATCCACCCATCATGCTCTCTGACTAACACCTCAGGGTCAAAGGTCTTCCAGAGAAGAAGTCAGAGGTCACGTCTGTGTTCCTATGAGAAAGTGCGGGAATCTCACTCTCTCCCACCTGGTGTGTGTGTGTGTGTGTGTGTGTGTTCCAGGAGATGGGAGTGGTGAGTTAAACTTTAAGCAGACTGCTTTCCAGCTTGTAAACCAGCAACTTCATTCCACGAGGGAATAAACTTTGCATGCGTTTCATTACATCATCACAAAAACATCCATCAGTAAAGTGCAGTTAATAAAATTTAGAGTGGAAGAAGCACATTTTTCTGAGTATTTGTGCTTTTCGGTTATTAACCAAGTAGCTTTACGCCTGTAAACAGACACTAAAACACAGACCGTTTTTCCATCACATCGTGCATAAATGTCCTGCAACCAGAGAATTGATTTCATCCCTCGGTCCAAATTCCTGTTGCACCATTAGCAGCTGCTTGCCTGCTAAAAAAAAACAGTTCTAAGCTCTAGCTGAGCACAGAAGTCAAACATCATGCTTTGACATGAGTGCCACAGGAGTTCACACGGGCATTTTTTTTATTATAAACCTAAACAGGACAGGAAACTATTTAATTCTGTTTAGAATAATCCTACTACAGTTAGTGAAAGAAAGTTCCCACATGACTGACCAGGCATTTCTTTACATTTATCACAATTATGTGTCAATATCTCCACACTCTGCATCATGTCTCAGTTGGTCTTTAACATTCCTCTCAACATCTCTTCTTACAGCATGTGTGTGTGTGTGTTGGAGATAGAGAGAAAGTAGAGGTGTGATAAGTACAGAGTTATCAGGTGTTAAGGAAACTAACCAGAGCCCTGATTCCAAGCACTGAACATTTTTGGCCTCCAATGGGACAATGAGACTGACATTGCTGCATGTCTTAGTGGATGCTGGTGGAAAATGAATAAACAATATTTACAATAAGCAAATCTATTACTTACATTCTAGTCATCCAATGAAGTATATGGATTAAAACAACTGTATGAATCTAGACGATTTCAAGAAGAGAATGAGAATATCTTAGAGATATGAAATTAACATTTAGTCAAATTACTAGACACCTTTATCTAAAGCAATGACAAGTGACAGCACGCACGCACCCACCCACACACACACCGAGCAGCCTAAAGTTTGTAGTTTTGACCAAGACACTTTGACCCACTGCGACCCTGCGATTAGCAGACAACCTGCTTAAATTCCTGAGGCACAGTCACAGGAAATGAGTGGAGAGAGACACACACCTGAGGGCCATCTCAGCAGTAGATCCCGCCGGCCTAACGTTTTAGCTGTTTTTTTAGAAGGGGTTATGAGCTGGGCCTAGATTAACGCTAATATAATATTGATGCAACAGCACACAGGGATTTCAGCAGGGTTCTTTAATCTCAGTTTGGTGGAAACGATGTTCACTGCCATGTCAACCAATCTTGTTGTATAGTTAAAAAAAAAAATGCCTGACTTTTGAATCAAGTTTTAAAAACACGTTTTCTCGTTTCAGCTGGTCGTAGTTACCATGTTAAAACGGGGCATTTCAGCTGCAAACACCAATTGTTCTGTTTGGCTTGAGTAAAGCTAAACTGCTGGTACACCGCTAAAGTTCTTCATCACAAAGGCTGCGATTTCTCTTGCACTGATGACACAGCCCTGTGTTCAATTAAAGAGCTATAATTTCATCTCAGTTCCCATGGAGACATTGAATACATGAATTTGGACGTCTCTGACATTACAACGATGAATTTAAAGAGAGGGGAGGAGAGGACTTTTGTGGATGAGAGCAGTTAAAAACGAGAATAGATTCCAGATGCTCTGCATCATCTGAAGTCTCCTCCGCAGACATACACGCACGAACCTGAGCCTAATATAATGAACCGAGGTCCTGAGTCAATATTGTTGCAGCCCCACCTGCAGTAACATGGGGGGATTCCTCCCCAAGTCTGTGTCTAAGGTCAGCTGGACCGAGGTTTAATCTCAGACATGGGGAGGGTCAACTCATCCCACATCAGATCCCAGCAGGGACATATCAAAGACATCACACACACCGACAGACGGAGACAAAGAAAGGAGTGGAGAAGGAGGAGGAGGAGGACAAAGAATCCCATTGCATGAAGCAGGAGAATTACTTTCCTCTTAAACAGTTAAAGAATGCAAGGCATCTGCCACACGATCCACACTATTAAATAGGCTACAGTCATATGCAGTTGCAGATATATACTATAAGACCCTGACATAGAAAGATGTTAAATGTGTGAAAGAGAACGGAGTGGTACGTCATCAAACACACCCCGAGTTCAAAAGAGAACAGGAGGACTGAAAAGGTCAGACATTCTGTTATCATTTGAAATAGGTGACAGATAATCAGCTTACTGCCATAAATGTATTACATTTAAGAAGTTGAATCAAAAAATTTAAGAGAGGCAATTACTCTATAACAAAAAACAAGGACAAAAGGGATCAGAGGAAAACGACTGGCGATCAGAAGGATCCCTCTGGTTATTCTCAGGTCACTTTTTGGCCAAACTGGACGAGGATGTTAAATGTATTCCTATAACACAGGCCACGTTCTTTTGTTACTGAAACAAAATCTAAATTCCAGAATGGTGACAGTACAAATCAGGCATGACTCCTAAATTTCCTGCAAAGCAAAAACAACCTGAGCCACCAGGAAAACAAAGGAGGCAGCGGAGCTCCGTTTCCATCAATGAATGAAAAGACTAAATGTGCTCATTTCCTCTGTGGCTGCAAAGAAAAGCCTCTTTGTTTCAGGTGAGTTTCTGCTTTGGTATCGAGCCTTCCTGCCACCACCCCCATCCATCCAGCTCGCCCGCCCGTCACCCTGACAGTGTGAGGCATTGTGGGAAGGTATGGTGTAAATCGTCTTCGCCCAGCAGTGACGCGTGGCCACAAATCAGCCCTGCTTACTGCCGGGCTGGCCAGTAGAAGGAAATCGCTATGTGGAAGAGCGTGTGCGGTAATTAGACAGAAAAAAGGTGTGAAGAGCTGCCGAGTGTGACTCATTCGAACACAAAGTCAATATCACAGGTGAAGTGAAACATGATGTACAGGTGACGCGGTTGTACACTGACATTGTCAAAGGTGTTTTATTGCCTAAAAACACCCAACACTGTCACACTTACTGTCTACTTGACATTTAATACCTGTACATTTGACCACGCTCCAGTCATAAAGCCTCTTTTATGATAAAAACTATAAAAAACAACTTTATTAAACCCAATATTTGTAACATGTACTAGCTTGTGCTTTACACGTGTATCTACAGCCCAAAGCATGTTTTTACACTTCCAAATCTATCTTCATGTGTTTGTGGAGCCCTGACTCCTCCTGTGCTGACAGATACGGTGTTCATCACCTCATCTGTTTTTCATGTGTCCGTCTTGGAAGAGGAAGTTTGTTCCTGTTAGTTCTCGGGGGAGTTTATCGAAAGGTTTAAGGACAGAGGATGTCTCATGTTGGACAGATTCGAAGTCTAAGTCTTCTGAGACAAATGTGTAACATCGCCAGCGTAAGTAAAACCTGATTTAGACACACGGAGAGATTTGCTTGTGCGCCAATTTCTAATTTCCAAAGCTCAAGATACTCACATTACATTAAAGAGAAAAGTGTTAATTTCTTTGAGCTCTAAAACGGAGCACAGATTAAGGTGTTGGTGGGAACGTGTTGATCTTTGAGCTGTCACCTCTACGTACATAAGTCTGTTAATAAGTAGAGGCTCAGACTGCTGACTGTCACAGAGCAGCCATTGTTCCCCGGCGAACATCACTAGTTCAGCTCAGAGTTAAGACAAAAACAACACAGCATGGTTCTGGCATTTCACGTTGGATGTGTGAAAATACACAATGGTTTGCTGCCGTCCAAGGTTTAAACAAATTTGAACTTTCAACCGACAGCTGAAATGAACATGTGGCTCTCCTTAAAGCCATGAATTCTGAAAAGGAAAATGATAAAAGCTAGCAGATGTGATTTTATGTGGATGGATGTAATCATTTAACTAGTATTTCAACGCTGAAGCACCTGTTAGGGACGTGTGCAATAACCCTTGTCAAAAACAACAGACCATTTGAATGCACTAGTAAATAAAAACTCTACTTTTGTTAAAAATAGAAGCTTAAAGCGATAGAGTGGAGAATTATGGCATAATTATGTTGCTGCACAGATGGGATTTACTGCTGACAAGACCGGAGAACATGAAGGAAATAAGGTTTGTGATAACTGCAAACATCGTTAAGTAGAGCAAGAAATGGAGATGCATTTCTAAAATACACAACGTACATTGACAAAAAAGGCCCGTCACTAACTGGAACCTGTATTTAATTAAGATTAAGCCTTTTTTTACGTTTGTGAATAATTTTATCTCACAATTCATGGAACTTTTACTTCTGACACACATTAATTTATTAAAATCTAAAAATACTGAATGTTGGCCATTAGCAGATGCAATCAAATGATATCAGCATGGGCATTTGTATCAACTGTGGGAAAGTCATATCAGTCTAACTCTAGTGGAAACCTTCAAAGCGAGAGTCAGAAACTAACTAGATAATGAGAGGAAGCATTCACTTCTGCTCCATTTACTGATATTTTCGCTCTGCAACTACAAAAGAAGAGAGAACAAGAGCGGGAGAGGAAAAAAAGAGAGAGACTTCAGAAACAGCCAGAAAGGTCACACATGCTTCGTGTGTGTGTGTGTGTGTGTGTGTGTGTGTGTGTGTGTGTGTGTGTGTGTGTGAACAAGAAAGATCAATAACAGTCTGCAGTGTTTTATAGGGAGGCTGGTCAAACATGGCACCTTGTAATCAGGCCTGTGGACTTACACACATGCATGAGCAGTAGTGTGACCTTACCAAGGGTTTCTGAAGGTCCCACCATGCACAGAACGGGAAAGCACGATTACAGTCACACACACACACACACGGTTGGGATGGGGAGTTGAATTATGCAGATCCGCCCACATCTCTCCCTCTCACCCTCTTGCTTGGAGTGACATTGGTGCAAACAAGGGGAAACAATGGTGACGAACTGTCCAGCAGGTCGAGACAGTCTACACAGGCTCAGTTAAACAGCAACCACCCCCACCCCACCCCACCCCACCACGCCCCGCCAAAAATCAACGAACTCAGACAGATGGAAATCAATCGACTGATTAACCGGCACCGACTGGCGCCGCACGAGCTCAGTATGTCAGCAGGTCCTGAAGAAACTCGAACAAGTATCTAATGTGATTATCTACTGCATGTGCAAGGCTGCGACAGGAATTACCTGCAGGTGTAATGTAAAATTCGGAGCCCTGCTCAGAGGCCGGTGTTATCTCGGGTCCTGTGAAGATTTTAATAACCACAGAGGTCATCTGTGTGCTTAATCCTGTGTGAATCTGCCGTGTCGGTAATCTGCAAAGTTAAAATTCCACTGCAAATTAGCTTTAATTCAGAGGTCCTCTGATAATATCAGCCTCGTGCGAATGTGCTTCTACAAAGTGGGTCAGACAATTCTCTTCACCGTACTTTTTAGGGGTTTCTTTTATTTCTGACTATTAGATGAGAATGGTGGATCAGCTGCTGTTTCTAACTTAAAAAAGATAAGGGCAGCCAATGACAATTGTTAATTATTCTGAATTTTTTTTTGAGTAATCGCACAGTTAATAATAGTGTAACTACTAACTTTTTTCCTCTCTAACAATTAGTTCAGGATGCTGTATTGCTAGAAAACCTAATTAAACTCCATGGACCACAGGGTCAGTGGCTCGATCCCTGGTCCCTCCTTGCTACTTGTTGAAGTGTCCTTGGGCAAGACACTGAAGCCCTAGTTGCTCTTAGCGGGGCAGATGAGCCCCCTGCGTGATGGCCATCGCCATCATGTGTGTGTGAGCCTGCAAGTCGCTTTGGATAAAAGCGTCTGCCAAATGACTAAATGTAAATGTACCAAAAAATGTCCAGCACGAGGAGAACTAAAGTCAACAGACAAATAAACACTAACTAGCGTTACTATTTTTAAGTTTTAAGATGACCTGTGTACGACAGTCCACTATTTTCATTCCCATTTCGGCGTACAACGCTGCACCGCCGAAAGCGGCGCCTACGGTCAGAGCAGGGGAACAGGTTTGTTATCTACTAGTGCTGGTGTAGAGTGACGGCAACCAATGATATTAGCGTGTGTGTTTTGTCATTTCAGGGACCCCTCAGTCTTTAAGAGGCCAAACTAAAAGCGAAGTTCTTTCCTTACTGCCGCCCCCTCACTGTGGAACTGTGATCACAACATTAATGAAAATGTGCTTATTTTTAGGAAGTCTCTTTTTTTTTAAACTTGTTGGAAAGAATCAATGTGTGTCTTCAAAAGAGCTCTATAAATAAAATGTACAACAAAAGTTATTATTTAGTTAAAAGTTATTTTTCCAATGATATATTGAATGCAAAACATCTATGTTCTGCCTCCCAAGACAAACACTGATGCTCTGGTAAGCAGTCGCTACCAATGTTACCCAACACCGACAAGCTCCTGAACGTTGCTGCGGCAACCACCTGAGCCAGGTGTCAGGTTGCCATGGCACTGGTATGCAGGCCATGTGGGCCTCTCAGGTGTCAGGTGGACAGACATAAATAAAGAAAGGTGGGCGGCAAAATATGCTACTGCAACAAAACTGGTCTGAGTGTAACAATTATCAAAAGGAAGATAAGATCAAATTTAGCTCCAAGCAACAATTTCAGAAGTTATTGCAAATAACCATGCAAAAGAGCCTACTTCAAATGACAGACAGTTCAGTTCTGTGAACAACAACTGAAAATGTAATCACTAATTGTGGACAACATGTCTAATATCATCTCAGATATTAAATCTGAATGAACAACAGAGTGCAATGTCTCTTTTCCCTCTTCCTCCTGACTGATCCTACAGCTTATTTATCTCTTTGCTCTGCTCCTAGCTGATGTTGATCTTAAAATCTAATTGATAAAAAAAAAAAAAAATGATATGGACAAGGACGTCAGAATCCCACTTTTGACTGGCACTATTATCAATAGCTAGTTAAATAGCTAGCTAAAGCCTGAAAGTAACAATAATAATAATTCCTTTTAATATCTCAACTACCTTGGCAACAAATGGAAGTTCGTATTTAAGACGCAAATCTAACTAAATATAAAACAGCTGGATGTTTGATTTTTTTGAAAGGGTGTCTTCACCGCCCCATCCGGAGGAGTTATTTGTTTTAGATTATGTAATGCAAAGGAGTTCTGGAGGAGCAGGTGGACCAAGTCAATGACCTCTATAGTTGGAGCATTCAGATGACATGAGCCGAAAAACTCCTCCAGATGATGTTATCCAGGAGCGTTCACAATTAGAAGGCTACTGAAATATATGGAAAGCAGAGGGGGAATGTAGCATTTACACTCATTTATGTACTCCCTAAACTAGAACCACAGGATGCAAATCGAAAATTGGAGAAGTAAGAGTTTAGGACCGTGTGAATACACAAATGTATTTTATAACACATTCAGAAATTTGAAATGAATTCGTGACATGCAGTCTATTATTTGGCCTGACCATCATCACAAATGCCCACGGCAGAACTCCCACATTTCGCTCCAACTGCCTCAAAAGCATTAAAAGTCTTGATGCAACTTGCAGACATCCTTAAACTGATGCAACTGATGCCACAAGTATCCAAATTTACAGTTGACATCATCTGGCCTTCACCAAAAACCCAGCTCAAAAAAGGAGAAGCTCTTGTCTGAGCGTAATTTCCACATGTGCGGGATTAACTGCACAAAGTTTCAAATACTTTCCTCTGGTTGGCTAAATTGCCTGGTATCACCAGTGTTCTGTGGTGAACCCTGCCACTGATGCAGAATGCATTTGCATCAGGCGCCGCCTCCTTTGACAAACAACAACCTGGGTACAGTAGTTTGGACTGCAGCCTCTGCCTTTCTACACACACGTATACACACTCAGGCCACACGTAATAACCTCTACGGCAATTGACAGAACGGCCAACCTCAAAGCGCACACGCTACTGCCAAAAGCAAACCGATTTCTATTCAAACCCTGAAACTGTAGGACACACGAACGCACACATACAGTCTGTGTGTGCGTGAGTCACTGCTGTCAGCCACAGTCACACATCACCACTGTTCTTCTGTGCTGCTGTGTGTCCAGTTGTGAGTGTAAATGTATGTTGGTTCCTGTCAAAACCATTCTTATGAAATTAGGTAGACTGCTAAGATCAACAAATATGAACGGGTGGAGCAGTGTAAAGGGAAGTCCCCAGCACACTGAGGTCACTCATACAGCTATAGTTTTTTAGACATGAATTCTCCACCAGGCCCTACCAGGCGGGTGGAGCTGGGCTGAGACAGTGTGAGGACAGGGTGCAGCTCCACTGGGGGGCCTAATACTAACAAGCAGATGAGAGGAGTGGATCTGGGACAAACATCAGCTCAGTAAGAATTTAGCATCGGTTTGTATTTGCAGTATGTTGGGTAGTTTTAGTTTTCTAATAAAAAGGAAGTAAAAGTGAAAAATCTCTCTCCAAATACTTCTATGACAACTTGCTCACTGTTTTGCTCAGTGAGTCTGACATTATAAAGCTTTGCTACCTGGAAGCGGCTCTCCACTGGACACCGCCTGAAGATTCTCAGTAATCCAGGTCATAGTTATCCCAGAAGTCCAGTTGATCTGAACTTTACCCCCTTGGTTCAGGTTTCATGTGAAGTTCTCAGCCTGCTTTGAGTAGAAGATCTGGGACGTCTTATGAAGTAGAACTAAACTAAAGTTCCAGGAAATTGCAGGAGCAAGAGAAAGATGCTCGTGGGCTTTCACTTCTGATAGGTTAAAGTAAGAGCCACATTCATCTCTAAGATAAGAGCTTTGACAAAAAAAAAAAACCTATGAAAGCACAGAATAAATGAGTAAAATCAAAACAACAGCTGAAAGTGCTGCATAGCTGAGTCAGTCAAATGGTAATGTTAAATAGTATAGTACAATTCCCGCCCAAAAACTGACTAAAATCCAAGTCATCACAGACGCGTTTGATGAGTTACTTGCACAAGGGGTTTAAATTCAAGGGCCTTCTTTAATTTTACAAGCCAAAAGGGTTCAGATCTTTTACATTTTATTTTGCAAGAAATTTAAAAAACTGAAGCTCAGTCCATCTGCACATCTGTTGGGATGGTACTTTTCACAGACCGACAACACCAAATTAGTCAACATTTCAACACGCAGGCGGTGCCAAAAATGCTGCGGCCCGTTGTTTTGACTTGCAGAATATCAGTTCTGTGTTTTGTGTTATTTATCATAACTGTGTGTGTGTGTGTGTGTGTGTGTGTGTGTGTGGTTGGGAGGGCCAGCTATGTTTGTAATTAAGTTTAATGTATCCAAAAAACAAACCAAAATTTTAAAAACTCTGTTTCTTCAGCCAACCCTCGAAATGCATCCAGTTTCTCACGCTGCCTTAGACCATTTGACTTTTTTCTCCTGTTTCTACTAAATGTTGAGCTGCACAGTCGCACTACTGTCACACGACATATCACTTGCATTGCGTTTTCTTGAAAGCCGACCACAGGCATCTGAAGATTCTGTTGATTTACTATCGTGTAATATGAAGATAAACACAGCACATTACCACATCTGAGGAACAAAACAAGGAACTGCTTGGCATGTTTGCTTTAACAAACAGCTGCCGTAGCCTGCCACTTCAGTTGTTTGTCACCTAACTGCCCAGGGGTTTTCTTTTACCTCACAAGTAAAACAAATCTCTAGAAAAGTGTTCCACTTGCGGAATACTGCCTAACTTGGGAGCATCCTGTCTCAAAGTGATGTTTTGAAATTAGTTCAAGTATTTGTTATTTCTAGACTGACTCCCTACTATTAGAAACACAGTGGCTCCCAAAGAAAGTCGCCAATTAAAGCAAAAGCTACTTTACTAGGCACTGACGGGACTTAGGAACAGAGATCATATTTCTCATTCATTAGCTTCTCTCCACTGACTTTCCATAAAATCGATAGAATTTTTAAATCCTCCTCAGACACAAACCCCTAACTGCCAAGCTTCATCGTATCCTAAAGTCCTCGTAGCACCGTATTTTCCCAACAGACCATTTCGCTCTCAGCATCCAGGTCTATTTGTGGTTGGTGGAATTTCTAAAAGTAGAATGGGAGGCAAAGCCTTTATCTATCAAGCTCCTCTCAAGTGAAAGCAGTTCAGATTCAGCAGGCAGACACCCACTTTAGCTTCAAGACAAGACATGCAACTTCTCCTTTTTAGAAAGCATATAGTTCGAGCTGACTACGGGGACACTGAACCAGCTCTTATTTATGCTATAGACCCCTATATATAGAATTTTGCGGGGAGTGACCCTGAAATAACAAACAGGCCAAGACATGCAAGTCCAATAAGTTCCTGCATTTAATAAATAATCAGATTTTTCCGTTATTTTCACTGTAGCCCTACTGACCACACTTAACTGCCAACCTGAGGCAAACAATGGGTTTTACTCCCAGCCATTACACTGCACATTCTTGGCTGTTTCCCCTTCTTTGTGGGCCACTTCTTAAAACACTGATCTGCTGCAAAGCATCATGGTTAAGTGAGCGTTGCTAAACGCTCATAGTCATTGGTCCTCGATTGCCGTCTGATCTGTGAGGTCATTGAGGGGTTTACCTTCCATGTGACTGGCCCACATAGAGGGGGGCAGGTCTTGACTGACAGGTGGGAGAACGTATCAGCTGGAAGACAGGGCAACACAAGTCAACAGAGGTCAGTGAAGGAATAAAACAAGGTGTGTGTGTGTGTGTGTGTGTGTCTGTGTGTGTGTGGGTGGGGGGGCAAGCTGGGGAGGAGGTGAGCCTCTGAGGGGATTAACACAGTCTGACAGGCTGGCTGGGACAAACACACATCCATGCAGCTCTGAGGGCGGGCTGCTCTACTGAACACACACAATGCAATGCTTGTTTTAGAACAAGAGGAAAGAGAGAAAAGATAAGAGAGGCCAAATCACAGAGAAGGAATGTAGGTTTGACAGAGAGAGAAGAGAGCAAGATTATGAACTGCAGGTGCTTCCCCATCTCATGTGCTCCCATGGAGAGAGAGAAACTCCCACTGTGGCCTTAATGCGAATTCCATGACTCCTCCATAACTTTCCCCAGAAGTCCTTTTCTGGTGCATTAAGGAGTAAAACATCTGCACCCCATCCAAGCTTTCCTAAAAGCTGTCTACAGAGATGCTTTAAACTCGCAGACAAAAAGTACATTCACTGCACTTTGTGAAATTCCCTAACATTCCGCTGATTTCCACACAGAGTTTATCAAGTTACCTGACCTTCTCTGTCTGGAACCAAACTCTCAAAGGTCCATTTGCATTCCAGGAATTCCAGGACCAGTAGGAACCCTGAAAACTATGTCATATTATCAAGTGGATCCTTCAACACACACTCACACAGAGACCATGCTGATGTGTTATTCCAAAGTGCTTAGAGAGGCTTGTTCAGGGACTGTTTTACATATATTGATTAGATACGGGGGGGCGATCTAAGAAAACAATCTGCCTCTAAAGCAGAGCCCTGTCTCTGCACAACTAACCACATTTAATTTAGGCCTTAAAGAAGCTGTCAATTAAAGCAAGAATCAATTATCTGACACACTGTGCAAGCTAAACATATGTGTAAATAAAAACTTTGCAGCACAAGATTCCCACTGGAAACTTTGCTGACGAGCTGCAGAGTTTCCTTTTTTTTTGCACCGGTCTTACGGCTCAGTTTCATAGTAAGGTTTTCAAGGCTTCATGTCAGCTTTTATGCTGAACCTGGATCATGTGTTGTTTTCTTAGATCTCTGTGCCTCAAACAAAGTGGTTTAATGTTGGGATTGATGCTAAATGCTAAAAATACACAGCCCACCTGTAATTAGTTAGGCAAGTTGTACCAGCCTCTTCATCTTAAACTTAACTGTCTCTACCAGAGTTTTCGTTTTCCCTGTTCACAAAACAACTAATTATTAATTTAACTGTGGTGAATACGTGTTTCGCTAAGACATTAACAATTCTGTCCCCCAGAAGATTACTAAAAATATTAACACTAATTACACACACTCTTTCATGTTTGTACACTACATTATCATGTACTGATATTGGCCTGTCATGATCAGGATGAACGTAAAGCTTAAATCACACTACAGGACGCTAAAATGGTTCGTTTTTATCGTTCTAACAGGCCGCAGACAATAGCTAGTTACAGCCAAAACAGACACAAGTGTGGCTGGAAAAAGACTAGCTACTGCCATTGTGCAATTCCACGACTACAATTTTCTTTGAATCAAATGTTTAAAAATTGAATGACATAAGCTGTGCCGTTGCTGTTAAAGCCATTCCATTCTTAGCCACTTGCTGAGATCACCCAATGAAATGTTTATAGACAGTAGCAAAATCTGTGATTTGGCAGCTACATAAATGAAACCGAGTCAACTGCATCACAGCACAAGCCTAGACTGATTGAATATGACAACTTACAAGCACGTTTAAACCACAAAATACCCGACCAGTTAAAAGCAATGAAGTCAGTCAGTACGACCGAAGTGGATGACTTGAGGACACGAGCTGCAAGGTCACTTATCCACACAAGTCCATCCATCTTTTTATGTGTGTACACATGTTTGTGTGTGTGTATGACTGAGTGAGATAGACATGGGCCATAACTCAACAAGCAATAGGACTTGGGGGTCATGATCTGTGACCCTGCTTCGAGATGAACCCCCGTGGAGCGATTACACAGACACACCTACTGCTTGGCCATGAAACATGACACAGAACACATTTACAGCTTCATCTGTTTGAGCTGAAGGCGGACACTCTTAAGCCCACCCCCCGTAGGAGCAGAGGACATGCTGAGTTAGAGGGTAACAACACCTTTCCATGAGGTTAAAACTTTCATTACAGATTACACCTTCCAACCTGGACCAAATTCCGGAGAAATAACCCTAAATGAAGGGCTGTTTTTTTTTTTTTTACACAATACTTCTGAATAAAAGAAACATAAGAGAAATCTAAAAAAAATACAATGGAAAAACTTCTTACACTGCTTTACACTGGCAACTTCTGGCGTTGACATTTTACCAGAGAGCAGATAAAGCTCCATGCTTCTTGCCATTAACATCCTTAACCTGCCAACTTATCTCTGCACCTATTGTTATTCAATTTTATCAGTTACAGCGCAGTTTCCTGGCTTAAAATGAGGCAGATATGGTTCCATCCTGATTATATTCATACATGTAAGATGAGTTTTCAGTACAGGTCTCATCAAACTTGGAATTTTCCAATATATGATAGATGGAAGTAACAGAGATAACCCCCTTGTTGAAGAAACATTGTTGTTGTAATGTTATCTTGCATCTCATTATGCACAGCAACAGACACATACCAACAGATGATATCAAATCAAACGGTTTAAACCTGTGTTTACCGATAGCAGACCACTGGTTCAGAAGGGTTTACTGAAATCATAAGAATAAAATTCTGACTGGGAGATTTTGAAACCAACATGAGAGGAGCTTTTTGTACTACTAGAGAAGTCACTCTGGTCAAGTTAAAACTACAGAAACACAGATTTTTTTTACTTCAAAGTTGTCGCCTTCTACCTCATACAAGCAAAGTTGGAGTTTCCCAGTGACTTGCAGAGTGCAACAGCGAGTTTCGTCGTTACCTTGCATCCCTTAAATTCAGTAAACTAACATAAGTGGGCAACAGCCAAAAGGACCTGCAGATGTAACCTGCAACAGCTGATAAAAAACAAAAAGCTGGTAGCTCAAGGATTCAGCTTACGTTCTTCTTTGCTAACAGGAGAAACAGAAATGCTTAATGTCAGAAAAAGGGATGTAAGCAGCAGAGCTGTTGGAGGAGAGCCATGGTTTAATGTATAAAGGTGACGATGATGTACAACACCGCTGACACTTAGATAATAGGTAAACATCAGTTTGATAGTAGTGTTTTTCATGGAGCTTTTCTGAGAGCTGGAGACAGGCACAAAATTGACAGAAGCAGCTGCCTCATGAGGGCAGAACAACCCTGAGCGAGTTCACAGATTTAGTTCCCTGGTATGTCAATAAAATTTGTCAGTATTTCAAAAAAATACAGCAACAAAAAAACAAAGTAACTGGAGCAGACGGATCGAGTCTAAGTGATTATGGGCTTCACATTTTTAAGGGGTTCAAGTTAGACCATTTGCACTTAGGGACAGACAGCAGCTTAGGAGGTGCTTTCAGATGTGTCCTCGTGTTGGAAACGTGTAAATGCATTTGCCTTGTCAAAATGCATTATGTCATCTTTCCTTCTCAAACATGAAACTACACCAGGAAGCAATCAGTGGAAATGCCCTTTGATAGCCGCAACTACATCTCACTTTTTCCATCACTGTCAAGTGCATGCAACTGCAGTTTTTGTTTGCCATTAATGAGACATAAGTGCTGGCAAGGGTTGTTGAGATGTAGTCTATGAGATTTGTCACAGCTAGAAACTGCATAACCTTGAGGAATAATTTCCCTTTCAGCCGACACAATCAACCCACCCACCTGCTACTCCTAGTAGTCATGTGTACTTGAGGTCCAGAGCTGCATCATAATGAATCAATCTCAAACTAACTGTAGATGATCACTTTGACCTTATATAAAGAATACTTTCATCATTACAGCAGACTAAATATACCACACACAAGCCTGTCAATTACCAGATATGTGTGTGTGTGAAGCTCCTATGGTGCCCATCACAGCTACAGCATTACCATGATGACACAGCCACCTAGTGACCACATGACACGATGGGGGAGAGACAGCAAAAAGGAGTGAGGAAGAGGCCGATGAACAGACAGGAAGACAATGCAAACACAGATAAACGCACAGAGGACAACTCCCGTTTGTGTGCAGTCTCGTACTTTTGTCTCTGTGGCAGAGGCCAGCAGATTTGTTAACCAGACTGCCACTGTACAGCTGTGCTGCTGCCAGACATGCTGCCACTATCACCAGCTGCTCCACACAGGTACACGCCAGGCCGACACTGACCTTTTAGTCAAAGTCAGAAACGAGCCAGCCAACAATGTTTTTCTCGCTAGTGACACTGTTATATCTGAGTTAGGCTCTTGTGGTCATTTAACAGCCTTTCAAAACTCTTAGGAATACAACATGCAATACTGAAACTGCAATGGACAAAACCAACTCTCCCAGTGAATGCTGGTGTACTGTAGTGGTGTAAAAGCTGTCAAACACATACATCATAAACTTGCAGTTTTTTGGAGATTTTCTTGGCTCTGGAGCCATTCCACTCCCCCCACCTTGCTTTGGTGACCGACAACAACTCCTATCAGATGCAAAATCTCCAGCTATTAACTTTAAAAAAGCACCAAGCTAAAATTTAACTTTGGTTGACTGCATGTGTAAACATTAAGCAACTCTCCATTCTGAAAAAATCTCGACGTAAACCTAGTAGTCACTTTATTAGGGACATGAAGATATAAACTAATCCAATGTGATGCTAAAGTGCTGCATCAAATCCTTCATATACAAAGGGAGTAATGTTCAGTTTTTGTTCAGATGTTAGAATAATGCAGCATCTTGGAAAATGTGTTGCTGACTGCGTTGGTTTTAGGCAGATGTACCTAATAAACTGGAAAACTAGTGTAGCTCACTAATCATAAGTACTGTGCCACTGCTAAGAGTCCTACAAACTGGAAATAGCTGGTAAAATAAAAGAAAATCTGCTCACACATTAGTCATTCCACCTACACCACAGGAAACCCACTATCTCCACACAACACATACGTCCTGTCTAGTTTCCTGCTTCCTGTGCAGAAGGGAAGCCGAGGGAGTGGTCGCTGATGTCACGGCGAGTCTGCTTACATGCTGCGCTTGTGCCCCATGGGAAACACTGTGGTTATGAGCTTCCTGCGGCTAAATGCCTTTCACCTGAAATTCAGACAACAGATACAGAAGGACAGTTAAGCAGGACAGAACCCTGCTTAACCGAGTTTTCATTTGGCCAGCATACACTCAAGTTATTCTATAACATCGGAAATTGCTGCGCTTTGGTGTGTGGTTTGGCATATTATAACTCCAGCGAAAACCCTAAAAAGGAGCAAAGACGACATACAACAAGTTTTTGGATATTAACTGTCTTTTTTAAAACTGAGTAATTGGTTATTGTTATTTAGAGGAGCAAAAGCTAGAATAGCTGTACAGTTGCACAACTGCACAGCGCTTTTCAGCCTAGCTGTGAAAAAAAAAATCCTCTACCACGTGCGCAATCACTCTTCCTAAAAAAATCTTTGATTGTTATTAGTCCTGTTCTTCAAATCTTCTCCAGTGTGACTGTGCTACATTTCTACCTTTTCACTTCTTTTCTGCTAGAAATTGTATCCTTACATAGTAGCATTCATTAATTTCCCCTAAATTCAAGACTGCCAAGTGTAGGAACTGCCTATGAAACTAAGGGCAAAGGTGTGCAAATCCAATAGCCACACCCAATGACACGGCTATGCTGCACAGTCTGGAGGTGGCACGAGCTGTTACCCTTCACTCTTACATGTGACTCGTGTCTCTCTGTCACAGCAGATTGCTGCAAGGCGCCTGCTTACTTTGCATTAACTTTGAGCTCTGCAACAAAACTAAAGTTCTAGCAAGTTTATTTCACGCATGTTCTTTCTTTGTAAAATGCTTACATTTGTATCCAACGCATTTCATGACTTTTTAGACTCCTGCAGACTCTGGGGAATCCTGAGTCAGGCTGACATGCAATCCAGCTACAGTGGGGACGCAAGCAATTGAAAAAAACTAACTTTTTCAGGCTTCATAGGGAAAATGATCATTGCAGCTGAGGATACTCAGCAGTCTACACAGATTTGGGAAGGTCAGAGTCAGCTGGAGTTGATTTGGTAAGGCAGAGAGCATTGCTTGTTCCAGGCAGAATCAACTGGACATACAAAAAACCTCCTGCTTCCACCATAAGCCTCTGTTGAGTTTCTGAGGTTGAGGAGCAGCCTTTTTTTTGCACAGCTGCCTCAACTCAGACCTGGGGGGAATCACACCGAGCCCCGATGACAGTTTAACTGCAGCTTCACACTGTCCCTATCAAGGAAAATATCACCGAAGTAAACATGAGACCTGCCTGATTTATGACAATATTACATGTAAGTAGTGGCCTGAACAGCACAACCTGCTAATTACAAGACTGTCACAGCCACTTATGGCTAATTGTACTGCTGGATACAAACACGCTGAGCGCACAGTGACGGAAAGCTGAAGTTTGTGTACTCCACTGTATACAAGGTCTACTTGCCCGGTACAATCTGTGTCAGTGTGACGCTGATATACTGTTGATGATGGCTTAACAGTGTGGATATGAAAGTCCCACATGTATGGCTGTGTAACAATTAACCTTTTACAAACAGGAACTAGTTCCTAGTTCATAATAGCATAAATTTCCTCAATAAAAAAAAAAAAAAAGATTCTATTCAGTCCTGACCAATAGTTCCTGAAAGTTTTCTTTTGATCTAGCGCATTTGTTTTCTTTATCACAAGATATATTTAGGACAACCGTGACTACACCTTTTTCATGCAGGATCAGCTGTCAACTCTCAATTAATACAAACGTTTGAGGCATTAATTTAATTCAAATGCCAATGGTTGCACTCAGGAGCGTGACTTTATAATCATAAGCATATATAAGCATACTGTACCCATGCCACTCAGATGACCCAAATCCCTATGCAATAATATTTTCATTATAGCTTAATTACAAAACTAAAGCAAAGTTAACTTAAATATAATGAAGTGATACCGTGACTATCCAAATTTTGGCCTTTACCTTTTGAGCCTGGTGTTAATAAGTCTCCAGTCTCGAGTCTCGAGTCCCCGCGTGACACAAGTACCTGTTATGTTATAATGAGCGCCGTGGTAAGTCCCACAGCAGGACTGATTGAGTTTGGGCTGCAAGATTAAAAAGTTTGAGAACCTTTGCTCCAGACTAGGCAGCCATCCATGGCTAATCTAATCATACGAATGATCTCACTGCTCTCAGTGGCAGTTTGGTCCGAAATTAGGGGCTTTTCTTAATTATCAAACGTTGTATGTCTGTGTGGTGCTTCAAATCTAAAATGGGAATTTGAGATTTTAGTCGCAGAGCACCAGTGTAAGGCTTAACCTCACACACAGCATATTTGATGCACAGCTACACTCAGAAACAGTCTAGACAGCGTGAAGGACACTTGTGCAGCTTGGGGGCTCTACCAGCTGACATATGGGGAGGGTGTGGCACGGCAAGGAAGGCCATGCATCTGCTTACATTTAATCATGTTCTGCCGGACTGAACTCTGAGCAGTCGCCGGCAGCGACGCTGAAGCAAAGCTCCTAGTGCAGAGAGAGAATTACAGCTCAGAAAACTTCTGGACTGGGTTAATCATTCCTCACATAATGGAGCGGCTGTGTGCGCGGTTCAAAACCCTGACCAACGGCTGGGCCAGCTTCAATCCTGATAATTTAATCGGCTCAAGAAGCAGAGAGCGGGACCCCGTGGCCCCCCCAGGCCCTTATCCAAGGGGAGGTGGGGGTGGGCCACTCGCCCAAAAACGCTGCCTTGACACAATCAAGTCCCAGCTCCAAAACAGAAACATTTAGTCACCAGATGCACAAACTGGAGGGGGCAGGATCTGATGAGTGTTTACTTGTAAGAGCTGGGGACATCACTGAGACCTTGCTGTCCCCTGGTAGCCGGCTGGCTGAAACCTGCAGGGAGACAGTGACTAGTGAAGCAGCACAACCCTGAGTCCAGGCAGCGGTTCACTTACAGCAGCTCGTCGTTGTGTTGCCGGGTCAGATTATTGCTGGTCGTGTGAGGACAGCGCAGGACGACGTGACCTGCCCGGGCAGGGACACCGTGCTATGCTAGCAGCGTGCTAGCAGCGTGCTCGTCCTACCTGGGCTGAGCGTTTGCGTCCAGCTTGTTGCTAACGCTTCGCCGACGGAGACATCGCTCGGTCGGTCGTTCGGTCGGTCAGTCAGTCAGCCATTGCAGGCTCCGCTGCAAAGCGCCGCTTCACGACCAGCACACGCCGCTAACAGTGACCCAGCTCGACGTGTTCCAACTGCGGGTCTGGGTTTTCAAACGGACTCGTGGGTTTCGCGCGAATGTCACTGAATTGTCCGGCCAGTTTCGTCAGTGCAGCACAGTCGCGTGGTTCGTGTTTGCTCCACAGGTAATGGGCTAGCTAACCAGCTAGCTACTCCCCAACACGCCGAACCTCATTCAAAATCTGGCTCAATCAATCAATGTTGCCTCTCTTATCGTACATATTCGTACTACGAGCCTTATCGTTTATTGTATTCAATAATATCATCAGTAATGACTTTTAATTTGTTGCAAAGAAACAATCTGGTTCAATAAACGGACAACTTTACGATTTATCCCTGTTACTTCCCAAACACTCAGCTGTGGGCGGTAGCTAACACTAGCAGCCAGCTCGCGTCGCGTTTGTCTGAAATTGGGCTTTAAAAACAAAGATATTCGGGATTTCCCATGTTGCTGATGAGTCGGGATTTAATCTGCCTGATTAGCCGTCACCAAAACACAACGACTTATTCAACGGTAAAGGCGCCGTTGTGCGTAATGTGTGCACAATACGACACGGTAAATCTCCTGATTTGTCAATGGAGTCTGGCAGTGCCTCTGTCGTGCACGTCCGGGACTTACCGCGGAGTAAACCCAGTAAACCACGCTGCCCACAGCCGCCTGCCTTTCAACATGCCCGAGCCCAGCGTGACCCAGCTCTGACTTTACGGTCAGCCGCGGACCCGGAGAGGGCCCGCGGGTCCGCGGCCTCTCCTTCTGGTCCCGGCTGGTCGCCTACCTCTGTGGGCCGGCTGATCTCGAACAGGTCGAGCCGGTTGGCGTTCCAGTGGTTGATGATGTCGGCCAGTTTCCTCCTCTCCTCCTCCCTGCTCCCCGACATGGTGGACAGCGTTTCGGACCCGCTCCGGTCGTTCGTCCAGCTGAATTAACCTTCCCGTCTCGTTAGTCCACAGGAGAAGACACCGCCGACACCGACGCCTCAGGTCCGCTGTTCGATCTCCAGCACTTCGTGTGGTCCGTGTCTCGGCTTCACCGACCGACCTGCTGCTGCCTGCTCGGTCGCTGCCTCGCGTGCCCGGTGCCGTTCTGCGCGCTCCCGACGCACCGTGGATGCCCGTGCGTGAGCGCGCACGCGTCGTTAACTCTTTGGCGTCCAGTGAACGTGATTCATGACGCTGCTGTAATTCACTTAGCCGATGACGTCAGCGTGTGTAAATGAGCCCCGCTTCATATTTAAGCCCCCAACTGATGAATTTGTTTGTTTCATCTCTAAAGTTCTATATTTAGGCAACAAATAACGTTGGATATATATTCATCTGTACATTATAACCAAATTATTCTAAAGAGTATGTTTGTACACTCGAAGCATCTATACCTGCATACAAGCTAATTAGAGATATACATTAATAATAATAATAATTCATTTATATTCATTTTTGTGTTTCCTCAGAGGGAAAGGCAGTGGTGCATGCATATAGGATGATAAAAAAAATCATATGGTATTGAGAATTATTATATATTAAAAAGTAAAAACAAAAGGGTATTTTTGAATCAGGTACTTTACCATTTGCTGTTGAAAATGCAAAGTACTGTATCTTAAATGTGAAGAAGTAATGTGAATTTGTTCACTGTGTTTTTGAATGATGTGGGGAAAAATAATAATTTTGCATTTTTATCTTTTTTATTAGGAATACTAGCAATACTCTGCTTCAGTATCAGTTAAATGTTTGTAAAATTATATATATAATAATAATTTACTATATAACCATTTTCCAAACACAGTTAATACAAGATAAATTTTTATGCAATAAGGAGCCAAAGTTAAGACTTAACAACACGAGATCATAATAAAAATGCAACGTGTTGTCAAACAGCATAAAGGTTCTCACACTTGACTTGTGAATACCTAAAAATATCTGTAGTGTCATTGTTTTCAGAAATCTATGAATTTTCCCACCAAGTCACATTTTCATCACAAGAACTGTTTGATGCAAAAATGACCTAAAGCTATTTTTAAGATTTGAGACACTCCTGAAGCAACTGCACTGAAGCATCCATAGGAATATAATGTCATAAGAAGAGTCGCAGGGACATTATGGGCCAGAGTGAGCATATTTATGTTTGATATTTTGCTGAATAAACTTGAGTGGCAATGTGAATGTATTTTTTACAGTACAGGTACAGTATTTTTTTTACTTTAATGTAAGTAAAGACAGTGAGGGCTGCCATCAAGGGCACAGCATTCGATCCAGTTAAGGACAAGCTGATGTTATGTGATGTGTGAAAAGCCTGGCAGCAGTTTACTGTATCAGCTGGAAAAATCTCTGCTTTATAGTCAATACAAGCTCGTTTACTTACTCATGTTCCACATTTTTTTATTATTTAAACTTCCAAATAATGTCACATTTTCTCCCAGTTCACTCATGACTAATTGGTTCTGAATATCATACAACACGACTAAGTGCAAGTGAATTTTTTAATTGCTCCTCAAGAGCTTTTTCCTTGATACATGCAAATTCAAACTCTGACTTATGAGTTGTATTGGATGCTGAGCCATTGTCTGCAGTAACTGACGACACACCATCTACAAACGCTGTGTCCCTGTGTGTGTGTGATATGGGGGTAACGGTGTGTGCCAGTGTCACTGTGCTCAGTTCAAATCCGGGTTCATTAGTCTGTTTGAGGTTTAAAACTCGGCAACTTAGTCGTGATGGTTAATGTGACTGAACGGGATTAGAGAATGTGTCATGTGTCCCTACAAGTAAAGAAGGACGTGTGTGTGTGTGTGTGTGTGTGTGTAAATGCATGGCAAACATCGGCTCTTTATTAACACACAACTGTCAGTTACCTTGAAAGGTCTGCAAATATCGGGCAGATGCATGTGAAATGTCAGGAATGCAGCGGTGACGATCACCTCCACCAAAATAGCTGCCTAGTGGTTAGTCATGCGCATCTCCCAGACAGGGTGTAGAACAGTAACCCCGGCTTCTTGTAAACATTAGTCACCGGGCCGGGATTTTGTGGGTGTTTGTAATGGATGAGCGCAGCACTCACATCATGTGTGTGAGTAATGACTGAAAATAGGCTTTTATCATCGAGCAGGACGGTGGGCGGTGAACATGTACGCACTGAAATGATGCTACATTTGTCCTGTCGCTGTTGAAAATTAATTTCTTTAGGAAAATAAGGATGTGGTTAGTGTGTACATTTACTCCTGGACTGGACATGTTCTCTCCTCCGTATTTGTACCTAACTGGATTATGTCCATTTTATGCTACTTCACACCTCTGCAACCCATATATCAGAGGGAAAATGTTCACTCTGCTACATCTATGCATGATGACTGTAGTCAGATTACTGATTAACATTTTACATGAAACAATAACATGCTTATAAAACACACTCACTGGCCATTTTATTAGGTACACCTGTACACTCTATTTTTAGCACTTGTGTACCTAATAAAGTGGCCATTAAGTGTGTATTCTTGCTGTTCCTCGTTGTTTATGTTAAATATTTTTTTAGGACATATTTCTCCCATTGTGTCCACTGACATGGCTTGAAGAAGAGATCTCTCTGATCTCTGCTTTGAACAGCAGAGATGGTATCGGAGCTCTCACAGCGTTTGTACGGGCGCCTGACTGCAGTTTTTAGACACGCTTAAAAAAATGTGAACCTCCTTTAAACAGAGCAAAACCAGCTCCACTCTGACAATGTGCCACAGTGAATCACTTACACATCAGTATTAATAATATCATTTATTAAAATATACTAGTATACTTTAGTTACTTTAAGTACATTTTGCTGATAGTAGTAAAGTGGCAGATTAAAAGCCTGAGCCACAGTATTTGACTTTGCAGAGCTGGCATCTTCACTCGAGCGAAGGAACTGAGCACTCGCCTCACCACTTGTGAGAGGAAATTCATTGTCGCTGAACTCGTGTGACATCAGCAGCAGAAGTGAGAAACCACAACAGGAAACCAACTTCACCAGATAGCTTTGCCACTTCCTGTATCTGCGATGTTATCACTGCACACACACACACACACACACACAGTTTCTCAGAGGCCGCAGACAGGAGTCACATCGAATGTCTAAACTTACAAACTAGCAGCCCGGCTCAGACGTTTGTGCAGCTTTGATCAGCTACAGAGATCATCTTTGTGATCGCACGGCGCTTTGAACGTCACACACTCACAGATGAAAATCACACGTTCAGTCACTGTCCTCGTCCACCAAAGTACTTATCAGGTGTTTAGTCTCCTACTCTCACACCGCATCCCTCTGTTATCTGGTATTTTTTCCGAATAATCTCGGAGACGTTCTGTTACGCGATGACTGTCACTCCTTATCTTTTGCATAGGAACACTTTCCAACCTTTACCAAAGCACACACACTTGATTTAGCTTGATGGAAGCAAAGACTCAGAGACAAAACGAGTTATCAATGCAAGCAAACGTTAGATAATGGGCCTCCCCCAACCACTCAGCACCTAGTGACAAGATAAAACGCTCACGGGTCTTTGATTTATTACTAGTGTGAAACAAAATGCTACAACTTCAAAAGAGGAAGTTGGCTGCACAGAGAAAACATCCAAACACGGAAGGGCGAGGAGAGCCAGGGCAGCTGAAAACATGCTGGGAGGAAAATGATTTGTTCCGAAGAAGTCGACAGTCTATCACGGACTGACGGCTCTCCCCCATCTGGAGAGCAAATCATTTTCTATGAAACAACAGCAGCTGGATGAGTCTGAGTGAAGCTTAAAGGACCAGTTTGCTCAAAACTTTGATCATTAAATTTAGATTTTTCTTATGCATCCGGATAGATGCTTCAGACTTTAATATCTCATCAACATATTTTCATTCCTGGTCCCCACAGGATGAACCCAGTGACTTTTCCATCAATAATTAGATTGTCTCTGTTTTCTCACACATGTTCATGAATCACTTTGGTGGTCCTCTGAGAGCCTCTCATCAGGTCAAAGTTCAATGCTCAGAGTGTCAGCGAGCTGCTTATTAGCTGCAGGGTTCTGTAATTACCCAGCCTGTCGAATGGTTGTAACATTGTCTCTAGACGTACAAGCTGCTGCTGAGGTTTTCAGATTATAGACTTATGCTGTGATCACCATAAATCTAGTCCCTTTCAACCCTGTGGCATTGTAGTGATAAGTGCACGGTAGCCAGGCTGAGGGCCATAGATCAGCTGAGCCTAGTTCTCCCTTAACTCTGAGCAGCAATGCCTTCGTGACTTTCTTCACAAATGAAATCGTAGCTATCAGAGAAAAACCGGTCAAGGCAAATGTCCGCCCACCCTGAGCCTGGTTCTGCTGGACGTTTCTACCGTTAAAGGGAGTTTTTCCTCTCCACTGTTGCCTATAGCTGCTCAAGGGGGATTTGTTGGGTTTTCTTCAAATGTCTGTATAGTCGTTTTTTTAAACCTTTGCTGTGTTAATAGGACAGTATTTAGTTAGATTTTAAACAAATGCTTCCTTTGTGGTGACAGTTTGGGTTTCCTGTTTCAGCAACACTGCCACTGCCAACGAGGAACGAAGGTTGATAAAGACATCGGTTTACTCGGAACTTTGGAAAAAGTCTGAGAGAAACAGAGAAGAGGCTGTTACAGCCGCACATTAGTAAATGAGATGGAATGGCATGGGTGTCCAAATAGTTTTTGCCATTTTGTGTGAATTTACTTTGTTTTGTTGAAATATTACAGCTTCATTTGTGTAAAACTTGATTGTGTACCACAATGAAAGATACAGAAAGGGGAGGGGCCCCTTCACGTCTTCTTAGATTTTTAATGTGTTTGTGGTTATTTCGTTATTGTACTTTTGAAGTTTCTGTGTGTGTTTGGTGTTTTGTGTACGTTTGGTCATTCAGTCAATTTTTTGTGATTTTGTTTCGGTTATTGGATGTTTTATATCTCCCCTTTGATAAGTTCTGCTCTTTATTTAATATTAGTGAGAAATTGGGTCTTTGAGTTTATGTCGTTCAAACAGAACTATGAACAGCCACTCCAGAGGATCTCGCCCTGGGACCTCTGACCCGTCAGGCCTCGGGTCTGTGCCTGGCAGGACTGTTCAGTAATCCGGCCGTGTCCATCACTGCCACAGTCTTTCGTGACCTCCTGTTCTTGTATTTCATCATGTGTTCATGAGCAAGAGGTCTGCTTGGCCTCAGGCCGTTTATCATCATCCGAGAGTGCGTGTGTGTGTATGCGCCGTGTTAAATTTATTAAGGTCATGGTGAATGGCGAACGGTTCTTTTTAATAATCAAATCTATAATCTGCTGTGCAGCCAATATTGAAAGATGGGGGGAGGAATAAGCACATGTAGTGGGTGTGACAGATGATAAAAATAGATGAATCAGGTCGGAGACAAAGCAAACTGGAGAAAAGAGGAATGAAGAGGATCTACGGCACAGCGTGACCTTAGAGGAGATTGTGTGAAACGTCTCTCTGTGATCTATCGGCTGTTGTAAAAGTTTGACCTGGTCGGCACCTGTTCTGTGTCATGATTCACCAACTGTCCGGCCTCAAAAAAAAACGATTATATGCTCCCTATCAATTTCGCCCCTTTGACAATAATCTTCATCCACGGATTTCTACAGGTAGTGAGAGTAGCTCAGAGTCAGGGAGATTTAAATGGACGGATGGAGCTTAGGTTCGCTCGGCTGCCTGTGCTTCTTAGGGAGATAACGAAGAAAATGTTTCGAATAGTTTAGTTGCGTAATGACAACTAAACTTGAAAAATGGATGAAAAATCATCTGCGTCTCTCTAATACTCACACTCAAGGGCTGGCTCAGGGCCAGTGCCTAATGTTGGACTAGGTCACTGAACTGGTTCCAGAGTGGCAACAAGTCTTTGCTGGTCCAGAACCAAAAACTGATTAAGTCAGGGGCTAGTGGACGAAAGATTATCAAGACCAAAATGACCAGCTAAAGCTTTGTTGGATCAAAAGATTATACAAATCAGCCTATCATTCAATAAATAGTTTTATGAAGGTTACAGTAATAGAGAAGGCTTCATTTCTTGGGAACTGTCGTGTCGTCCATTTATATTAATATAGATACTATCATAAAATGAGGTCGAATAAGGGAAGTGTCTCTTACACAGTAAATTACCACATATTTCCAAATAATTACTGCGGTTCGCGAGGTTTAGTTTACTACCAAGCTATTACTTATTTATTACTTTGGCAATTACTTTATTATTTTTACTATCAACACAATAACCATGTTACATCATCAGTGGAGAAAATTTACCCCTAATATGAAAATATGACAATTGTTTTACCAATTACCACTGACCATCACCGTGAACATCCATATTACCATGGAAATTACCCTGAACTGATGTAAAGTAAGATTGAACATTACCAACGTAGCCCAAAGAAATCTAAAATAGATTGAAATCTAAAATAGATTGAAATTTTGGGAAATAGATGATAACTTAGCATAACTTAACTTAGCTTAGCATAAAGACAGAAATCAGGAGAATACAGCTAATATTTGACTTTCCTCATATTTCATAGATAGACTTGAGTGTTGCTTTAATATTCCCGTATAATTCTAAGAAAACAAACAAACACGTTATGTCACATTACTCCTTTAAATATGGAAAGGCTTGTAACACTCTGCCAACAAGTTCATTCTGTTTCTCCCTTCTGGGAAAAAAAAATCCCTCACTTCTCAAAATATATATATCTATATTTGTCTCTGCTGTCTTTGGAGTAAACAGATGAAGGTGTTAACAGCATGCGAAGTGGAAACCACCACAGAAGAAGAGAGGTGGGAGAAAGCACGCGGCGATAAATGGTAAATGTCATGTTTAATTTCGCAATGCGAAGGTGTCCACTGTGAGCAATAAAATATTTGCTAGTATATGGTTGTCATGCAAAGAAAAATATCTAAAAAGTACAGAATCAAATACACATTTGGTAATTTTAGTTATTTGACATTTTAAAAAATAGGATGTAATTTGAAATCAAAATAAGTCACTGATTTGTATTTAATATCTAAAACACACATTATATGAGTGGCCAAATATTTTGGGTTTCTGGATATTTTTGTGTTCTCATGGGTATCATCATGTTTAAATTTGAGTTCAAAAATGTTTTTATAAAAAAAATGCAAGACATTGAACAAGAACATAGCAGGATAAATTATACTTTATATGCACTTTATAATAGTTATTGTGCACGTTCTTCATGAAATCATCACCCACACTCCGCTTTATACTTTGTTCAACTTTCAGTGTTCATAACAAAGAATGTGAGCTCGCAGGCAGCTGCTGGCATGATTCCGTGTTGTTATCTGCTACACACCTTTCTATTTTATCTCGGTTCTGTTCTCACCATCTGTTGCTCATATAAAAAGAAGAAAACACAGTTTTCTCCCACGCGGTGCAACAGGAAACATCTGCTGCAGTGAGAAATGTGACCGTGCAGGACGCACGACGAGCCGGAGAGAGGAGAGACTGCGTGAGTTCAAAGGTGTGAACAAATGACTGTACGAGCTTATCGCAGAAATAACATGGCTACTGAGAGCTCGCCGCGATGAACTGTGCCAAAGCGTGCACCACGCATCACATTCCTCGCACTCGGACACGTTACCCGTCTGTCTGATTCATTGTGTCTTGTGCAGAGTGTGTTTGCACGTCCAGGTTGTTCATATTCATCTTTGGGATCAATGTACAACTAACAGAACAGCGACGTTTGCTTGCTTCAGTGCCTTGACGTTTGACATGTGACCTACATATCGGGCAGCAGGGTTTTCCTAATGGGATTAATTGGGCAGTTGTGGAAAAGACTGATATTCAAAAACAAACTGCAGCCTTTTTGACCAAATTTGCAACATGCAACATGGCTAAAATTTCTCTACACAAATAACTCCGTCTTGTGCTATTTTCTTCACATGCATATTTCCCTCCTCGATTGTGCTGCTCGGGTTAAACGCTCTACTGGAAAGTAAGTGGGAGGGATTTCATGCATTTCAGACGCCGGAGACGGGCTGTGGTTTCACTCATTTGTTAATTTATTTGAACAACGTTTTGGGACAAAGACATTCCTGAAGAACCTTTCATGAAAGAGTTCTTTTGATTTTTTTTTCAAAGCAGGGAAGAATAGGTGTAGCCAACACCATTATAAGCCCCGTCATGCTGTCATTTAAAACAGAACATTTGCAAAGCTTAGATTAATGTTCACAGGTTCAAAATAAATCTTTGGTGAACACTGACGTGCAATTTCACGCCAGCGACGAAAAGGAAACCTTGGAGGGAACACGGTTGCACCATCCACTTTTACAAAATCACGTCTGCTGCAGCATAAACTGCTTAGCTAAAGGATTCGAATCTGCGTACGTTTTTAGACATGACTGGGTTTTTTTTATAATAGGAGCCACAGCCACTAGCAGAATTAATACCACCTTTGGAGTCACTCACTAATGCGGAGTCTTCATTTCCAACATTTCTGTGCCATTATCTGTTGTATGGATTTGTCATATGGACATATGACATATCCATGTGTCACAGGCTATCACTGTATGTGGTAGGTTGCACTGATATTTATGAATTAAGCGCAATATACAATATGATGCAAAGTGATACGATGTAATGAAACACAATAAACAGAGACATGATGTGATGCAATATGACAAAATGCTATAAGACGCGATATGATATGACGCAGTGTGACACAGTGTGATATGATATGATGCGATACAACACGACACGGTACAACACGAAATTCATTTGGCATCACTGTGTTGCTCTATCACGGAACGAACCTTAAAACATAAAGCCCCTGACCTACAGTTCACTTATGAGTCTTCTTCCTGTTCTTTGACTCAGCATTAAATCCACAAGGTTCCCAATGACACACACACACACACACACACACACACACACACACACACACACACACACTTTGGATGTGCGCAGCACAGTGGCTTCCTGTTTCCTCGTCTGACATGCTGCTGTGTGACAATTATCCTGATCTGTAAACTCTGACTCATTTGTTTCTATTGTTCTTCAGACAACCTGGCATTTTACACACTTTTATTTAAATGTTTGTTTTAGGTTTTTTTTATATTTCCATTCTGTTTATGTAGGTGTGGTTGTTCGATCTTTCCCCTGGGAGTAATAAAGGTCTTTGGATCCAGAATATATTGTTAAGCTGTTTTTTATCCTGTTAATGAACTTCGTATTTGTAAAGCCCTTTGAGTTGAGCTCAAACTTATCAATAATTATCACAGTGTGGTTCAGGGTCAGACATGCATTTTGCAAACTTATGCTCCTCTTATCTTTTTCTATGATCTTATTCTTGTTTTAGATCAAAACATAAAAGGGAGTTGGTTTTCTTTTTTTCACGTTTCTGCTTAATTGGCTTTAAAAAGAGTAGCTGTAAAGTTATTGAAGGGAAATTTTTTTTGTTCTTTTTAAAAATGTAAGATGACAGGAAACAATAAAGGAGAATACATGCATGGATTATGGAACATGCAAATCGCATTTCTTGTTTAAAAAAGTGCAGCAAAAGATTCAACGCGACCAAAAAGGGATGCACAGTGAAGAAATAGAAAATGATCAGTGATGATCCAACACTCCCCATAAAGGTGGGAAATGGCAAAATTAAACGAAAAAGAGGCAGAAAATGACTCAAATGTTACACAAAATGGCCAAACAAAAAACAAAATGACTAACACCATGGATACAAAGACCAGAAATGACCAGAAACAGACATAAAACATCCAGACACGGACATGAAATATCTAAAAACAGACATCAAGGGACCAAAAACACATAAAACTGCATAAACAAGACACAAATTACCAAACGAGCTGAAGCAGAGACAAAGGGTGAAGTGGGTCATTTTCTTTATTAATCATCCATGTGGAGAGGGACATGCAACAATGTTTTTCCTAACCATAGTCACGCTGGGGACGTTGCCATGAACCTCTAGTTCACCAGTGCCCCATTTTGTTCCTTTTAAATCCAGGCTGCCGCAGACTCTGTGGGGGCGTTTAATGGTGCAGCCTAACAAACAAATCCATTAGCTTCCACGTTGTTGAACAAGCAACTAAACTAAAACGGAAATTCTCTGTTTTGTCTCGCTGCACCGAGCACCTGCCATCCGCCGAGACCCACGAAGTTGTTCTCGTGTTCCTGGCGCTGAACATGATGGAACCTGGAGGAAAGAGGAGGGCGGAGAGGTGACAAACCCACAGAGAGTTTCACAGATGTTTGGGCAGAGCAGCTATTGACAGACATCTGGAAAAGGCATCGGCGGCTGCGGTTAGGAGTGGGGAATTCTTTTTATACCGTGGTTTCTTTACACAGCTGCAGGGCTTCTTCGGGTTTGTGCATGTTGGCATCATTTGGAGGAGTTTTTCTCACCTACAAACACATTGATCTTTCATGATGCAGAATTCAAACGGACGTTGGCACTTTTCCTGCACATGTACGGTTCAAACTAGGGAGCAGGTAGAAAATCTGTAAAGCCGTTAAGTTGTTGTCAAGGTGACAGATGCAGTGTCTAGATGTGTTCAGCAGCTCATTTAACAAGGATGAAAATTGACAGGAAGCTTTATCCAGTGGTGATCCTAGACTCTCGGGGGCCCAGGTAAAGACGCCCATTCGGGCCCCAGAGTAGCTAGAGGGGGGCCCCACGTAGGGAGATTTCGGGGCAGTGGCAGTGCACTGTCTAGTCCCTTTTCGGGAGGTTTATGGGGGTTTTTAGGAGAACTGAGTCAATAAGAGTTGCTTTTGGGACTCTCCTCTGGGTAGATCAAAGCCAAACATACTTCAGGACTGAGGGACAATATTTACTTCCTCCTGTTGATTTCCTCCTTCATCTTTGCGTCTGTGCTCTCACTGGCTCCTATTAGATAAGACTTGGCCCTTTGATGAATCAGAGGACATATGAAAATCACGTTAGCCTGGCACCATGAGATAAGTCCAGAGTAGTAGGGGATGTTCAGTATATTAAGTATATATGATACTCGAAAACCCTCTCTGTTGCGATCGTGCCTCTTTATAAGCTGTTAAATGTTGTTTGTTTTTGCATTTCGGTGATGTCATCTGGTTTGCCCGACTGAACTAGGAAACCTTTAACCTTATTTCCATACATTAGTCAGACGGAGCAGATAAGGTGCTGATGCTTCCTGCAGCATCTGACAGTGCTCTCTTTATGTCTCCACCGCAGTTTTCTGAACACTGGTACAAATGCTTTGCTTCACATTTCGTAACGTGTTGTCGGAGTTAAAAACAAGAAGTCAGGTTTGGGCCAAAGCACAGTAAGAGTGTTCCTCACTTTGAGGGATCTGACGAAAACAAAAGAGCACATGCAAACATTGGACTCCCTCCTCCAGACAGATGGAGAGAGACTTTGTCAGCCAGTTCTGGTGTTTTTCTCCAGAACTCATTCCCTGACCTGCAGAAAGTCTGGACACAGAGTCCCCATTCAAACCAAGTCCAGCTGTTATTCATATAGAAGCAAAAACAACATTTTTCAATAACTCACATGTCAGTGGATTGTTCTGAGAAAAAGAAAAGGTTTGATCACTTCAAAATCAGCTACTGCAAACTGAACGACATTTAGAGCAGCGAGCAGACGAGCCAGAGTGCACAGCTCATGAATATTTAGGAGGGAAACAGGGATTGCACAGGTCATTTCACTCAGTGGCATGTTCGGGTTGTTAAGATGGTTTCACTGAACTCAGATTCAATAAAGTGTTTGAAATTGTCATTACACTGCATGAAATAAAGCTGTGTGTGGGATAAGTTGTGTCTTTTTAACACACATTACATGTTTTAGGGAAAGAAGTTGCTCCATAGTGTTTGCAATTTTCACTAAAGTTTCGTTCTAATCTGAAGTTGCTGATTAAGGCGGACATCTCAATTCAATTCAAATTTATATTATTTATATCAAGACAATTCACAACAAAGTCATCTGAAGGCACTTTACATAAAACGTTAAGATGAGAGAACAAGCTTTAGAGGACAGTGCAGAGGAAAAACTCCCTATTACAGAAGAAGCCTCGAGCAGAAGCAGGTTCAGGGCGAGCGGCCGGCTGCCTTAACTGAGGTTTCTTTAAATAAGGAAGGTTTTACACCTAGTCTTAAAAGTAGAAAGGGTTTGTGCCTCCTAAATCCGAATTACAAGCCAGTTCCACAGAGAAGGAGCTCGATTGCTAAAGGCTCTGCCTCCCTTTCTACTTTTAGACCTGCACTCTGGGATCAAAGTGGTCTAATGGAACAGTGTGGCACTGTGAGAGCTTTAGGATGCGATGGAGCTCGACCATTAAGGTCTTTGTATGTTAGACGCAGGGTTGTAATTTTTATACTCGATTTTATGGGAAGTCAATAGAGAGAAGCAAATGAAGGAGAAGTATGATCTGACTTCTAATTCCAGTCAGTCATCATACACTAAAATCAGTGACATCATTGTACCTGTAAGGACAATGTCTCGTCTCTGGGTCTGTACCTTCTCGAGAGCCACATTCGTGGCCTTTACACTGGTGATGTGGCAAGAGCTGGACTCATTATTTAGCACCTTGAGTGCACAGATGTTTCACATTTTCATATCCACAGACATACTTGAACTTCGTCTTCTAAAATTGTACCTTAACAGAATAAAAGGTACATATCTGTACTTTTTCTGCTTGGGGACATGAATGGACCTTGTGGGTTCAACACACAGTTACCTCGAGGTCCAGGAACTAGCTTCAGGGGGTCACATTAGAGTAGGCTGTACCGTCGGGGACAGACATGGACTCCTGTTGGAGGTCAGAAAGTGGCCATTTTGAAATAAACACTGTAAAAGAAGTGTCTTCAGTTTCAAACTGGTGCGAAGACTCGAGGTCATCAAACAATGAGCATCAAGTCAGACTGTGTCACCAGCAGAGTGTGACGCAAACACACAGAGGAGCCTATGGAACCACACAGACACACACTGGAACCGACACACAGACGTCAGGCAGCAGCGTCAGCAGCGTCATCTGCACTGAGCAACGATTGGTCCCTTTTCATTATTTTAATCAGTGGCTTCACTGCACATGACCAGGATAATTCAGCTGATAATTCATAATAATTCACTGAAATATTTCATAATCCCTCAAACAATGGCTCCTGGAGATGCACTCACAATATTAACAGAAGAATGTGTCTGATTTGCATCTCATTCTTGTTCATTATCTGACTGTAGAATGTTCAAAATAAATGATGTGGACGTGATTTAATAGATGCACAATGGGCACATGTTGTTTTAGTCGTTCTTATTGGCAGAAATGAAAAGTGCAGGAAAAAGACCCCGGACCTTTTTGTGTGTTTATTCATTTACTTTGGGGATTTTTGGCCATTTGAAGCCACGTCTCCCTCTGTTTTATCTCTTTTGTTTTGTTTCTTTTTAATTTTAGTGTTTTGAGTCACTTTTCGCTTGTTTTTTCTGCTTTTTCCCATTTTAATATATATATACGTATAAATACCTATATATGTGACATATTTTTATTCTAGTTTTTGTTTTATTTTATAGTATCTTTTATTTATCTTTGTATACACTGTATTCTGATATTCTTTTTTGCCGTACTCTGCACTTTCTCTGCTGCTGTAACATGGAAATTTCTCGACTGTGGGATGAATTATGGTTTATCTTATCTCATCTCATCTTATCTTTAAAATGTTCCCAGATGTATTTTTCTACATTAGCACCTTCGTGAGGAAACAAACGAAACACTTTTATTCTCATTTCTTCTGTGCAAATCGGACATTCCTGTCGTGTTTTTCTTTCTAAATATACGTGTTTCCTCTGCAATCGGTCCAGTGGTAAAGCCGAGGGCTGCAAGGCCGGTCGGACCAGTTTCAGACGTTTATACTGAAAGTGGTGCTCACACACTGTGAATGCCGCTCCACCTGTCTGCTAACCTGTGGACCAGTGTGTGTGTGTGTGTGTGTGTGTGTGTGTGTGAGTAATCAGCAGAAACCAGTTGGTGCAGAATCAGCTGGATGCCTGAGAACAATGAGGGAGCGATTTGGCATCCCATTGTTGAGGCCATCAACACGTCAACAATGACAAACGGGTGTAAAGTGACACTAGTTTAGATCTGCTGGCTTTTGTTCCGGTCCTCAGATATTTCTACTTCACGTGGCAAAACAGTAATGAGGTATTTCTATGTTTTCACAGCTTTTAGCACAGACAAATAAAAGCAGAGACGTGTCTGAGCCGCCAGCTGTTGACTGTATTATATTTGTTATATATTTGCTATATTTCAGTCATTTTTGGTAGAAATCTGGGACATGAGTCAAGTAACAATTGTGCTGAGAGCCACTGTGAAGTGAGAAGATGTACTGTCCTCTGAGCTGAAGGTGTGTTGTTCAGTCCCAGCTTGAAGGTCCCCGGTTCGAATCCCAGATGGGCTGTGGTCAGTGTTGGTTCTCCATGTTTTCCCTGTGCTTACGAGAGTTTCCTCCCATAGTAAAACTGATGTGTTTGTGACTGGAAGCTCCTGTTTGATGCTTGTTCATACGCTTTCTGTGGCCTTAAAGTTGAGTCACTGTGCTGCGGAAACATGAGATAACTTTTGCATATTTTTGCTACTTCAGCATGTCCACAGAGGCCGTGAGGGTCTGACAAACAGATTGAAATCTGCCGGAAGAATCTGCCATAAAATGAAAGACTCCAACATCTGCTAATGGAGGAATCTTGTGTTAAAGGCTTGAATTAGACTTTTAATAATGTTCCGTTTGAGAAACAACTTAATGGCTTGGACGATGAAATCACCACATCAGTGTTTCCTGTTCAGCTGACTGCTTTGTCACAAATGAAACGTTGTAATTCTCAGCTACGTCCTTTTGAGAAAACAAACCGAGTGTGTTTTAATTTAGCTCTTATGGGTCAATTCGTCTTGGGTCAAAGTTCTCGTGTTTCCATGTGGCGTTTATGTATTCTCCAAAAATCAAAGCTGGTTTCATGCTGATCATTGATGTGCGTCGTGTGAGTGTGGAACTTTGAACCGCGTATGAAGAGGTTTCAGGGCCTCAGTCACATCCTGCTCGTCTTCTTTTTGCCGCCTCGCTGTCTTCTGTTCGTCTGGGGGCATCAGCATAATTAAATACAGCGTATTTAAGCAGCACATTTTCCCTCCACTTCTCGCCTTTGCAGCTCCGGATTGTGATGAGCTCGGAATCCAGCGGCCCCGCTGATAATCCCACGAGCCCTGTCTCCTTTCTTCCTCTGTCTTTAGAAATCCACAAACACCCCTGGTCCTCTGCCATCGCTGCACTAAAGAAACACTTGAGCTGCCTACGTTTCCCACAGTCCTCAGCTGCTCGCAGGCACCAAACACTGTCATTTGACTGTCTAATTACCAGGCTATTTAAAGTGCTGTGTGTGTGTGTGTGTGTGTGTGTGTGTGTGTGTGCAGTGGGGGTGGGTGGACACTAGGCACTGTTGCACTATTGTGCAGCACTTGCGCAGTACACACACACACACACACACACACAGATATCACAAACGCCTTGAGCTTCACATGAATACGAGAATAGAAACACACACACACACTCAGAGAGGCTGAGCAGCTCCCAGGAGTTACAATAAAGCTGTCAGAGTCTGCGGCGGCTCAGGGAGGAGAGCAGAAACGAGAGGATTGAGAGATAAATGGGGAGCAGACAAAGGGAGAGCTGAATAATTCATGGCTGTGTTTTTGTCGTGGTCTCTCCGTCAGCACCGAGCGAGCAGAGGATGTTCGCTCCCTCCACCCTCCGAGCCCAGAGTTTCTCTGAGCCTCACGCGGCGCAGAGGACGCCGGGATTTGTGCGCTCCGCTTGCAGCGGGCGCTCACATGACACGTTGTGTTTGTCGAGTCGTTTAATTACAGACGTCGACACCCACTGATGTTTTCTCAGTTTTCCCAGCAGCTACTGTGCAAATGCAGCCACGCTGGAAAGCAAGCGAGCGTATTTATACAAGCACAAGCTTCAAGCTTCCACATGCAGATATTCTACTTCTCTGCCTCCTCATCGAGCTCATTATTACAGCCAAGAACATTTAGTCATGAAAACAAAATACTGCACATTTATATTGTTATATTAGAGCTAAAATAGAAGATCCTCACAACAGCGGGCGAGTCCTTAAAACAATCACTAATTAAATAATGAAGTAATGAACATGATACATAATTATATTAATCACTTCTGGCACTTTAACTATTTGCATCAGTGTTTGTGAAGCTGAAACTTTTTCCCAAAGGATCTTAATGAGACCGGGATAGTGCAGCTGCCTCTCACTTACTGATGCCTGATGGGAACATCCACACACTTCGGTAACTGCATATATCCAACATCACTGTTGCTTGGTCAATGAAACAGTACAAAGATTCATAGTCAAAGTTCAATATTTTTGCATTTCTTTCATTTCATTGGAGCTTGACAGTGGAAATTAATTTAACGTTACTTTAATGATTCTATAAGCTGCTTTTTTTCTCCCATTTGTTCCCATTCGAAACATAAGACAGCAGATTTCATAATTCATTCTCATATCTTGTCTCGTGGTTTGGCATTTAAACATTTAAAGACAACAAGCCGCTCTTATCAATCACAGCACATTTCCAACGCTTCACTCTATAGATTATTTAGTCTGAAAACAACTTGTCACAGTTGTTGCCAACACACACATTTCTGTCTTTCTTTCGGTCTGTGTGTGTGTGTGTGTGTGTGTGTGTGTGTGTGTGTTTCTGTGTGTGTCTGTGTGTGTCTGTGTGTGTGTGTGTGTGTGTGTGTGTTCTGTGTGTGTCTGTGTGTGTCTGTGTGTGTGTGTGTGTCTGTGTGTGTGTGTGTGTGTGTGTGTGTGTGTGTGTGTGTCTGTGTGTGTGTGTGTGTCTGTGTGTCTGTGTGTCTGTGTGTGTGTGTGTGTGTCTGTGTATGTGTGTGTGTCTGTGTGTGTGTGGAGTGTTGGCCTCAGCATCTCTGCTTCGCCTGTTCATTGTGCTGCAACAGTAGCAGCCGCCTGATGATGCACCATGTCAGCAAACACATAACAATGGATCGTCTGGTGTCTCTCTGTCTCTCTCACACACACACACACACACACACACACACACAAATACAATGAGTGTTTGGGGGGATGACTGCTGCTGTCACCAGAGCAAAACACTGAGCGTGCATACATGCACACAAATGTATTCATATATACATTATTATCATTATTATTATTATTTGAACATGGTGATACAAACACCATTATGCTGGATTCATGAGGCACCAGATGAAACTTCGACAGGTTGTCATACAGCTGCTAGATGTCACCAATTTCCCTCCTGTCCTGCTCAAAAATTTGGGATGATACTAATAACTTCAGCTGATAACTCAAAACACTGGCTGCCCCCCAAATCTGGTTAGTGACGCTGGATTCCTCCCCTGGCAGAGAGAGACGATTCCAGGTTCTTTCTGTGGAACTGACCTAACCTGAGGCTGCAATACGCCCCTTTTATCATACACGAAAAGGAACAAATAACATTTAATTATTATGACCATATAAGTCAGTGAATTGGAATTTTTTTACTTTCTAATTCTCCAATCGAAGGATTTTTACATCTCTCCAACTTTTTCATTTGACACTGAAAGAGTTTTTAATCAAATGCGCCGCTGAAAGTGTCCTGCCCCAAAGAAAAACATTGTAGATCCTCCCCTGCACCAACGAATGAGCCGTCAGTCGTTCAGCAGAAATCAAACGCCGACCGTTCTTCAGGTGAACAGCTACAGGAGTCAGTACAACGACAGATCTTCACCACTTCATCACATCGTAATTACATAGCAACTGTAACATCCGCCGTGTCTGCAGATACACATTAAAACAAACAGGACACAGCACGACAACACAGGAACACGGACGTTTGCCTCACTACTATATAACACAAATATACAGTTTATTGTTAGTGTCACTGTGATTATTCATATTTTACCGTATTTGGACCACAGGGTCAGCGGGTCGATTCCTTGTCGCTCCCTCCATGTGACGACATGTTAAGTGTCCGTTTATCTACAGCAAGAGAACAACGTCCCTTCAGGGTTTAATAACGTGTCCATCTGTCTAAATAAAACAGTAAAGGATCATTCCTCGTAAAACATAATTTATTTGAGGAAATAAATATGAGGTTTGATGAGCTGAGTGATTTACCAGTAATTAAAAAAGTCATGAGACGCTGCAGAATGTGATGCCTGTACTGAGCAGTGTTTACCCGCCACAGACTGGGGAGAAAAGCAGCTCCGGGCCGCTGATCTCTGCGAAAGCTGCAGGAAACACTGAGGCCGCTCACGTCGACCGGCTGCTCTGACCGTTGGTGACGCCTGAACGCCGAGTGAGAAGCTGCTAAAAGAGCCTGAGGCACGAGCTGCTCTGTGGTTTGCATAGATCAGAATCATATTTTTGAAATTGTTTATGGCTGTTTCCTCAGAAGTCTATTACATACCTTTTGGTATTTCACATTAATCAGGTTTCACAAGACGAGGCAGAGATTAGTTGCAAGAAAATACATGTAGAACAGTTCATAAATGTAAAACACACGCAGCAGATCCAACAAGCTGCTCCTCATCAGAATAAGGAAATATTCTGTAGTTATGGTTACAGAACATGAGCTGCACCACATTCACTTTTCACCTCGTTCCACAAAGGGTTCACGTCCTCCCGCCCTCACACTCGAAATGTGTCCAGTCAATCCTGGAGGTGTTGAGCCGTGTGTGTCATGCACAAACACAGAAGTCCAACCTGAGCCGATCCCAACGATTCACGCAACAAAATAAACTGCAACGCTCCACGTCTGCTCAGCTCCTTTATTTCCCAAACAGAGCACATTCCACACGACTGGCGGCACAACTGACCCCCCCAGTCTGAGCCGACCTCAGGTGTGACCTCCCCTCCCTCCCAGGTCGGCCTCCATACAGCCGTCGGTGTTGTTCTGATGCGTGACTCTGATTCGTGAAATGGGCAAAAAAAGCAAACGGCATCTGCTGAGGAAGACACTAAGACACACCTGCATGTGCGGCACATCTTCAAATAATAAATCTGTTAGCAAGTTGTTTTCAGACCAATAAGAGAATATAACGTTTAGATTGACACTGATTAGATTTCAAACAATAGAACCGGTGAAATAATCTTTGGATCAATCACACACGACTCACGTGTTACTTTCCTCCCGATGCTCTTTGTTGCTGGAAAGGAAGGAAATGGGAAGGAGTCTGTTCCTCTGCTGGTTTTCCGTCTCTGCTGATAACCTCTCACCTTTGACCTCAGCTCAGCTCCTCCTGCACTTTTGGCTTTGCAGAGAAGCCACTTTGGAAAAAGCTCCTGTTGACTGTCAACACACATTCTGTCCTGCAGCTCCAGCCCGACACTTTATTCCACACATGTGCAAGTGTCACGCTGCAGAACTGCACGGGATTTCTGACAGGGCAAGGAAACAAAGAACTAAGATGCTCTTACAGACTTGGTCCAGACTGCGGTTAAATAAGAGAGCAAACAAAGCTAAAACACATAGAAGGACAGTCGTGAAGAAAGCAGGATAACACAGGATTAGCTGCAGCTGCAGTCACTTGATTTAGTTGCTTAAGCAACACAAAACCGTTGCTTTAAAATTCAGGTAACGGTTACTTAACACTTAAAATATTAAAACTAGCCATAATTAAATCTACTTGAATAAAGTGCCGGTACGTGAAAAATGTACTTAGGTACTTGTACTTTGTTCCTTTGCACCACTGGCTGTTGAGAACATCCTTTGAGGAGGCGCCTTTGTCTTGTTGGTCACGTTGGGGAAACGCGGTAAGATCCTCACGGCTGATGAATGAACTTTGACCTCCGAGTGGCACAGCCTGTAGGATTTTACTTTCAAACGTACTTTCTCATAGTAAACTACTGAAGGAGAGATGAAAATGATGAAAATGGAAAGTATACTGATGTCCTGTGCACGTGGTTATTTGATCACAGTTTGTACATTATTTACAGTCTATTTCTGCCACCGTTTTAAAAAAGCCTGATTCTCCATATGCTTTTCATCACGTGCCTGTAAATGTTTTTTTTATACATAACACATAACAGCGGGACAATGTAACAGGATTGTAACGTACATGTTTCTCATGTTAATGATGTTTTAATGATTTTTTATGTCAACAACATAAAAATACATGTTCTGTCTTAAAAATGACATAATTTAACATGAATTTATAGTTTAAACTCAGCTGATTCTGTTTCATTGCCCAACATTTTCGTTCCAGAGGTTGTTTTCGAACACTAGATGCTTTAAAATGTCTGGATCGTGTTTGGATCGGACGGATTTAAACATATGAACCCGTCGGTGTCATAAATCTGAAAGGATCAGTATCGGTCTCAGTCTTTAAAAACTCATATCAGTCAGACGGCAGCACGGTTCACACACAGGTCTCACATTCCACAAGGATTTGGGTGAGAGAGCTGGAGGAGCGGGTGAGAAAAAGAGAGGATGACGACAGCGTGTGTGTGTGAGTGTGTGTGTGTGTGTGTGTGAGTGTGTGTGTGTGTGTGTGTGTGTGTGTGTGTGTGTGCGTGTGTTGTGTGTGTGAGTGTTTTTCCCATGACTCTGCAGCAGTCAGACAGGTTGGAGTCTGGGAGATCGTGACCCGGCCCAACCTGGACTAATGAGTTCTTCTACTGGTCTGAAGCATTAGACTCACTTCAGCTCAGAGACAAAAAATAAACATTAATAATCAGGTAAAGTGTCATTTCAAAAGTCTTGTTATTCCTAAAGTAAGATGTGAAACACGGCAGAGCGTGAATGTAAATCCAGTGGATTTTTGCTGTTTCAAACGCTGAAGGAGCAGGAAACGCTCAGAGTGAGAGAAGAGCGCCGCCTTCTGAAACAAGCAGAGAACCACAGCACACACTGACACACGGCACTCAGCGGATTATTGAACAATCAGCTGATTAATTTCACAGAAGCATTTCGCTCAAAGTGACAAAACAGACGTTTCCCTGAATTCCACGGAATGTTAAAGGCTGCCGGAAGTGCTCAGCAAAGTCGGTCAAAAAATTAAATTAAAAGAATTTTGAAAACAAATCTAATTATATATTTTATGGGTATGATTATAAAAACATAGGATATGACTATCTTACTGTCCGTGTCCATCAGATTGTTTTTACTAATTGTAACATTTGCTGCTGTACTGTCACAGTGGCCATGACCAGAAGCTCTCGGGCTGTTATCTGGCAGCTTTTGGCATGAAACAATGTTGGGATACTGGGTTTTGTCCATAAGTCCAAAATCCAGTCCCACTGGAGCCAGCAAACGTTTGGAATTTTTGAAACCAAAATAGCTGCCGGGTAATTTTCTCTTGATGATTAATGACCTGATGCAAAAATGACAAATGAATACTTGCAGGAACAGAGTATTGATCAAACGCTATTTTATTTTGAAAGGGTGGATAGGAAATAAATACCATTTTACTAAGAAATGCTTTGTTTTATTGGACAAGCAGAAAAAAGTGTTTTTTTAATTATTATTGTTTTTTGGGTGATGCTACGTAATTATTGCTACATGTCAGTGATGAGCGTTTACTGTAGTTTCATAAAGTTAGACACACACACACGAAATGTTGCTCTACGAAATTGGTCAAACGCGTAGAAAAAACCGGCCTCTGTGTGATGAGGCAGTTTACACCTGACAGATTTACAGGACGAACTGAAAACAAGCTGTTGACATGTTTCACTGTAAACGTACACGCGTCTCGTCTTCCTCACACACACACACACACACACACACTTGCAGACGGCTGTGTCATTATTAAGTGCCCGTGAGCTGTTTTGCTCCCAGAGCTTTCAGCTCATATGTGAAGTGGAGCAGACGTGTCTGTCTGTCTGTCTGACACTCTAATACCTGCTATTCTCTGCCTCTGGGCTCAGCTCAGCTCAGCTCAGTGTGTGTGTGTGTGTGTGTGTGTGTGTTTCCCATGGATCCATTTATTCAGAACCAGCCTCCATAGTTACCATCGATCCGACCAATCGGGGCCTTGTAGGATTTATCTTCAGCTGTTTCAGATACACTCAGAGCTCTTGTCTCTGTGAACTGAACCTGTCCGTCCGTTTGTAAATGTGTAACACTGACACTTCACTGCTTTTCCTTGAAGGGTAAATATCCTTTATTAATCCAAGATTCGTTTGTTTTTGCCAAAAAATGTTGCTCAGGACTTGAACTCAGTTTTAAATAAAACCTTGCATTAAAATAGAAAAAATACGAGATCCAACCAAACAAACAGCTGTGGTTTCCAAATGCTGAGGCTCCAGCAGACAAGACGCTTTATTCAGTTTTGGTTGTGTGACGGTTGTGGGCACTCACCATGTGTCTGCGCTCGTTCAGCGGGTTTCTGAAGGGCTCAGGGGACCCGGAGACCCGGGGACTCAGAACTGATGGGACTTTACTTGCTTGAAATTCACATGAACTTGCAAATTCACATAAAACGACCCCAAAAAGGCAGGAATGATCAAATAATAGAATTCAAGAGACAAACACATGACACAAAATGATCAGTAAGAGACAGAAAACGACCAAAAATGACAGACCCCAGCTGTGTTTGAAATAACCGTGTGTCTCTTTCAACCCGGTATGTGGGTGGGGGTCTTACTTGTCTTTGCCCTGTGGTGCATTTTATCATAATCCATCCACGATCTAATTATCTTTAATAAAATAATCGAGCTGACTCAATGCATTTGAACAAAATCTCTCAGGTGGAATCAGGACTTATTAACACTGCATAATTACATTATTTGACTTATTTCCTCAGAAAACACAGTATTACTGTAAAAAAATAAAACTTCCCAGAGGGTTGCTGGTTTAAATCCTTCCTGGTGTTGAATGTGGTTGGAAATGATTTAAATAAATTTTACGTGTTGTCACTTGTTTTGCCAGAATCCACCAAACAGGAAGGACTGTGGGAGCAGGAGGGAGCGGCTCCTTCACGCCAAAAACAAATATGAGAGAAACGGGAGTCGAAAAGTCTGTGGGAGCGAGCGAGACGAGCTGCACCCGGTGAAAGCAGACGTGAAGAGAACGTGTGTGGAAACTGGAGGGTGAGCAGGAAACTGCTGCTGCTGCTGCTGAGGTGTGTGTGTGTGTGTGTGTGTGTGTGTGCAGGCGGGGCACAGATATCACTCTTATATAAGTCAGACAGACAGAAAACTGACACCTGCACGATGATTTTTATTATTCTGGGGTCTTTATTCATCTTCCTTTGAGGTTTTAGTGTGTGCGGCAGTGACAGAGGTTGAAGGAGGAACTCGAGTCCCACATTAGCAGAGGCCACTTTTAAACTGAAGTAAAGCTGCACACGACGATAGACAGAATGTCATTCAAATGTCAGAAGTGTAAATGGCTCCGTGTCAAATTAGTGATTATTTTATATTCAAAGGAGTTTTATTTGCCTGATAAGGAACCGCTCCACCACTCCACCACTCGACCACCCACCTTGTGAAGGACTCTGAGCTGTTCCGACAGGGTTCAGAGGCTTCAGTGTGAATATGGACACATGTGTGTGTGTTGTTCCAGCTCATTCTGGGTGACGGTCGCACCCGATGACGCACCTTCTTAGTACAGTTTTTTAAACACTTTTCCGTCAGTGACCCGAAACTTTGTCGTATCTACGGTGTAAACCAGAGGAAATGCTCAGTGATCAGTGATCGGTCCTCATCCGTCCGTGCTGCTGTCGGTGTGATGCTGATGAGAACCTCGGCCCTAATGGTCTTTCGTGTTTTTATTCATTCATTTTTATATTTTCACCCACAAGTTTCACTTGGTTTGTTTTTATTTTTCAGTAATTTCTCTTTTTTTCACAAGATGGAAACAATCTGATGCAGTGTGGTTAAAACAGTATTTCTGCTTTCAGGCTCAATTTCTATTTTTTATTCACCAAAGAAGGAGGGAAATACAAATGGTGAGTGTCTGTCTGTTTGTCCGTCCTCGGTCCTGCGTGTCAGAGACAGCTGGGTGCACAAAGACCCGCACACAGGAGTCAATCCCCAACAACTTTCTTGTGCAAAATGTAAAATCACGGCGGGACGACTGGACATTGAATCATTTAGTATTTTCTCGTTGTGTAGCAGCTGATTGAAGTGGTGTAAACCAAAATTTGTGCTGTTGGAGGCAAAAATCAGCTTTTGTTGCAGGTTTTATTGTTTGTTAGTATTTGTGCATTTTGGCCCGTGAGCTTCCGTTTTTGTGTGAACTGAGCAAATGAGAAAAACTGTGACTGTGCAGGTTTGAGGTTTGAGGTCACGAACCTTTGCACCATCTGCTGCTCCCACGTGTTCACAACAACTCTGAGAGTTTAGATGAGTTCCACTCCTTCAAATCTGCCCACGTGAAACTGAAGGACCAATTCTGCTCATCCCGACGTCTGAACGCCCTGCGCATCATCCGCAACCACAGGTTTGATCAGAAATGTCCAGTTTCTACCAGCACTTTTGTCTCCTCACATCCAAGTCCCCTTAGCAGCACCTTCTGATTAGCCACAACATTAAGACCACCTGATGGATTTGATGATTGGTTTCTTTGGCAACAGGCTTGTTTCGGGATTAGAGTTTATGTGCATGACACGTTGATCATATCAGAGGACGAGTGTGAACATGATAAGATCAGCTGTATATGATCGGAACCAGTGCACACACCCAGACACGCCAAACTGTGTCTCAACAACAGGGTGGAGACGTTAGCAAGAAGTCCATAAAACCAAATGTGTGACATAACCACTGGCCAACACTCTTATCACGCTGATGCTTCAATGTTCATTCTGCTAATGTGTTTCCATATGTAAACAACTGTAAGTTTACCACAGAAATCATAAATCACATAAATAATCATTGAATCCGTCATTGTAAACACCAACAGATTGAAAATGTCTCAATATTATTGTCAGTCACTTCATCATCACGTCCCCGACTGAGCTGATAAATTTGACACCAATATAAACGTCCACCAGATTAAATCAGCATTGTGAAACGTGCAGTTGTGTTTAGATTTTTTCGTGCTGAATTTCCTGCAATAAACTCTGCATGTGGACATTGTCCACAGCAGGAGTCCAACGTCCACTTCAAAGAGCGGTGAGACCAGGTAACTCAAGCTTTTTCCCTGCTGCTGTCCTGATCCCCGTTTTTATTCCGTTCTTTGAATCCATGTCCTAAAATAACCATGTGAGAACCCGATTAAGACGTGGTTCATGTGAGAACTTGGGCATGTTTTAGGAATTGCTGATTTTCTAAGTGGTGAGACTTTCCTGTTGCTGGTACCTGTGAGTCTGTTGGGCTTTGCATCTGAGACCTGTTGTGTAATTCCGTTTGTGAAATGTATGATTTCACAAACATGCAGATCTTTCCACGTTGAACTCGATGACGATGATAAACGTGATTCAGCGGAGTGGATTCCTCCCTTTGATGACGGGGACATTGTGCAGAATGTTTTTTTGTTGAAATGTCTATGTCCGTAAAAATCTCTTTGCAGCATGTGGTGATTCGTGTGGAACCTGGTGAATTAACAGATCTGATGTTTCACATGTGACGTGCGATCAGAGGGAGGCGTGTTGGAGAAGTTGTCTATTAATAGTGACGTCCTGACGTTTCTCCATAATCTCTCTTTGGCTTATGGGTCTTTCCAGTTTTGAAGCAAGTTTGACTTTTGGATGACATTTTAGAAAGTTACAAAACTGAGCAGACGCCTCTTCTTCCCTATTTTGATGAGGAAACACTGTGAGCTGCATATACTCTGCTGGATGTGACACAAATTCATGTTAAACATACTGATGCACTCACCGATCTTTAAGTCAAACCACATTCAAATAACTGCAGACTATTCCACCAGCACCAAACTATTGCTTCAAAACTGTGTTCACAGCAAGTAAAAATATGTTCACCACCGGACATTCGGTAGACACGGAATAAAATATTCTGGGACGCAGCATCCAGGGCATGAAGTTACAGGAACTGACAATGTTCTGAAAAAAAATGGAAACGGATGCATTTTACAAATTGTGTCAAAGTATCTGAACAGTGTTCAAGGTTTGGCCAAAGGAGAATGAGGTTTTGTGTTTTAGCAACTGATAAAACTGTATCTGTCATGTCAAACGAAGACTGGGTCCGAAAGAATTTATTTTTCTATGTCCAGCTTTGTGTCAAAGCCAAGGAGGCAAAGAGACACAGAGTAACTAGAGAAAGACAAGATGGGGGTGAACAAAGATCACGAAAAGACACGAGTGTGATGAGCAACAAAGATCCTACACACAGGGACCATAAAAGGCTGCGAGGCCATTAAAACCACCACAGCAGGAAATAAAACCTTTACAAAGGGACAAATAATCAAATCAAAGACTAAAACTGGTCAAAAAGAGACACAAATTCAAAATGACTAAACACACACACACAACAACAAGTACACGGTTGTGATTTGTTTTGTCCCTGTCTCCTATGTGGGAAGGACACGGGGCCTCGTCTTTGTCCAGAGGTTCATTTCCTTATAATGGTGAGTCAAAGTCCAAAAATGTCGAAAACGTCGGTCTTCATAAACTGCGGGTTGTGTTTCTGTTGCTGAACATAAATTCAAGCTGCTACTCCGACGTTTGTCTGGTGTGTTTCCTCGTGGCTTCTCGTCCATTCTGAGCTATAGACGACGTGTTTGTTCTCATTTGTTCTCAAAGCAAACGTGCAGGTTTCATCCATCCTGTAAATCCACTTGACTCTGTTTGTGGTTTTTATTAAGAGGGTCACACGGGCCCGATTCTGGACCACGTTTGTTTCACTTCCAGTGCAGCTGAGACAACAGAGAGGACGACACTGTCCCCGAGTTTCTGTCCAATTCATCAAAGAACAACAAGCCAACGGGTTGTAAAAACAGAGCTGGAGTCGTAGTAAAGAGAAAAGGCTCCAAAACAAAAGGCCTCACGATAAACTCACTGTACTTACTGACGGTCTCAATATAGTAACACACACACACACATATATATATCTGCTGCACATTAATACGGCCTGAGAGGAAGAGAAAGTGTCAATTTAAAGAAGAAACACATGCAGGCAGAAATATCCAGAGGAGAAGGAAGGAAACATCTGCACAACCAGGAAGCTATAGTTTAGTGATATTTACTGTCAGGACGTGTTTACGGATTCAAAGAAGGGAAGGAGTGAAAGGAGAAGGAGGAGGAGGAGGTGTTCAGCATGGACGACGTCAAAATGCTACATGTTGGCTGCCCAGTGATAACGGCGCGCGTGTGTGTGTGTGTGTGTGAGGGCTGGACTTTGTTCACAGCTATTTCCAGTCACATTCATTTTCAGTAAAGAGCCTCCTCTAACTTCAGTCTCATGTGCAACAGCTGCCGGATGAAGCTGTTATTCAGACATTAAAAAACACTGACAGGAGATTTCCCCCTTCTTTTAGTTTTTTCAGGTAAAGGGTCTGCGGAGGTTTTACTTCAGCCATGATCAGCCGTAACTTTAAGAACGTGCTGGTGGTCTCGGTGGGCTTCCTGTCCCTGTTCACCGCTTATGGAGGTCTGCAGAGTTTACAGGTAAGTGGAGAAGATGCATTTACCAAACACAGTAGAGGAGCTGTGGATTATTTATCATGGGAATTTAGGGATTCATTTATGCTCTTGGTTGTAACATCGTTTCAAATTGCCTTGTGCATCTTTTTTGCCATGCTCATAAACGATGAACATAAGCAGGAGTTGATATGAAGGCATTTTAAGGGATTGCTTAAGGCTTGTATTCATGTTGGCACAATTAAGGGACCTTTAAACCCCCTTTGTGCAGCATTTACAGGATTACAAAAAAGGTTATTGAGGTAAAAAGGTGAATTTCTGATTTTTAAGCTCCTCTTTATGCTTCAATATGTTTAAATTATGATATAAATTAAGATTTGCACCTTAAAAAGAGTCAGTATCATTGTGTGAGTTATCCAAGAAATTTATGGATTTCATAAAAATTCTTTTTGTGTTTTTAGAGCGTTCTAGACGTCAAATTGAAATATAAAATATTCTCTTTGTTGTATTTGCATCAAACGCCTCTGCAGTTTTTCAGCAGGATGTTTAAGGTCAAAAGAAAAACTAGCGGAGAAGAATCGAGACAGATGCTGAACAAATGTGCTGGTATCAGCATTGTTGTCTGCGTCCCTCTGATGTCAGGTTATATCAGTTACATGGAATTTCCTCTCCCAAGGTGCATTATTAATTACATGAAATAACAAATGTAACTCTTTAACATCACGCCGTCCATGTTCCATATTTAGCTCCACATAAAAGAGAAGTAACAGGTCAATGAAAATAAACGTCTTTTTGCATAAGTGATGCTGTGCACTTTTGAACCCAAATGCTGCATGACTATTTTCGAAAGAACTGTCCCCTAACGAGTCCCGTCTCTGTGTGCAGAGCAGTCTGAATGCAGAGCAGGGGATGGGCGTGGCGTCCCTGAGCGTCATCTACGCCTCCATCATCATCTCCTCCATGTTCCTGCCTCCCATCATGATCAAGAATCTGGGCTGTAAATGGACGATTGTCGCGTGCATGGCCTGCTACGTCTCCTACTCCATCGGCAACTTCTACCCAGGATGGTACAGTTTAATCCAACGCCTTAAACCGAAGACAACTTCATAACGAACAAATCTGTAAAAGATTCGTAAGAAAGAGCGAGCAGCTTATAGCGCGAGCGCAGCATGGAGGTGAAGTTTGTATCTGTGCATGTTAGGGCGGAGTTTAGTTTTTACCCAAATGTCAAAGGTCACAGGCGTGACCTGACACGGAGCCCCTTTCTAGAATCACTTTATCTGAGTTCATCAGTGTTGATTCTGATTTAGTCAACCTTACTTTGAAAAAAAAACTTAAAAAACAAAGTAAAGTGGACTAGATTTGTATTTTGTACTAACAAATACTTACTGAGTGTAGTAACCTGTTAACAGCACCGAGTAGGATAAACCTCAGAGGTACTTGACTTAGAAGAAACTACTCTCCTTCCACAGCGTTAGATTCTGACGCTTCCTTAGGCTTCAAATTGTGCCATGTTTTACATCCTTTGGTGGGTGGACACTCCACTGGCGCCTTTCACGAGCGCCTGCGTTTGACGCCGGCTGGGCTTCTATCACCCAGCTCACACCGTTGACCCAAAGCGTCCAAGAACGGGCTGTATTTCAAGTGAAATATATTTTGTGTGTTATTCAATACAGCACATTTATTTAAGTCGGGCGAAGTATAGTCACATTCCCTGGAACTTATAATTTTCTTCTTGCATTAACAGTTTCAGGCGCTGCATTACACAACACACGATAAACAATTCTGGAAACACCATCTGAAATGCTGCACTGCACTGAGAATATTTGATTTGATGATGATTGTCCTCCTCCTCAGGTACACCCTCATTCCCACCTCAGTGATTCTGGGACTGGGCGGCTCTCCTCTGTGGTCGGCCAAATGCACTTATCTGACCATCGCCGGTAACGTGCAGGCTGCCAACGAAGGCAAAAAGGGTCCTGACATCATCAACCAGTATTTCGGCATCTTCTTTTTCATCTTTCAGTCTTCTGCTGTGTGGGGAAACCTCATGTCGTCGCTCATCTTCGGACAGGACACGAACATAGGTAGGAGGACAGAGGCCATCAGCGAGGCAAAGTCATAAAGACTTTCATTATAAAATAAAAGTGCAGCAGCTGAAAGTTGCTTGGTAGTTGTTCAGACACAGAAAACCAAACATGAGAAAATCAATTTCACAGCCTCAAGATGTTAAGTTCAGCCAACAACTATCACAGTGTCATGTGCTGGAGAATGATAACACAAAGAAGGAATCCAGGCTCATGATTTTAGTTGTGGAGCAAAGACTTTAAAGCGAAAGAGCGACTGCAGTATCCTGCTGGAAATACACGGCAATGCAGTGAAATTAGTGAAAGCCCGGTACTCTGAGTTCACCGAGGTTCTGAGCTCGGCAGCAGGTCTGAAAGAAATGAATGTATTTGAAAACCCTCATCCCAGGACAGCTACACACACACACTCACCAGCGACGTTATTTTATCTGCACGTCTCCATCATCACTGCCACGTTAATGACACAATGCTCTGAATTATCAGCTTTTATTGTGAAAGAAGGCAGGTTTGTGCACAGAGGACGTCAAATTTAAGGCTGAAGAAACGTCTCTGATTTCACATCAGGACAACTGTGAACTTTCCGGGGCAGAAGGGATTTGACAGACTTTCGGACAAGAGACACAACATCCTCAAACGAGTCAGTTGCCACTGAGTCCGAGGTTTGGAGGCCTGAGAATCTCCACAGACCATATTTGTCCCTTGATAAGGATGACACGGTGTTAACCTGGAATGTGTCGTATCAGTGGACAAGGTCTAACTGCTTTCTTACAACTTTTTTATGGGGTCAATATAAAACTGGTGGGGCCAGTATGATACTGAATTGTTTCAGCACTGTCTGACTTATCAGCTCATAACATACTGATGAGCACTTGTTGGGGATTTCTTGGAAGAACAATATAACAGAAGTGTTTATTGGCTGTGTTGGTAACACTGTTTATATGAGCCACCTTTAAAGTATTTAACATTAACAACTAAAAAACAAAAAAAACACTTTATAAATTATTTTTTATATATTCGTTTTATTTAAATTAACTCTCGGGAGTCGCAGATCACGTCAGGCATGTCATATTCCCGCTCTGCTCCTGCTGTACTAATGTTTTTACTTAAAAAAAGTATTTAGAACTAGTAAACAAGCCTCTGATCCCTCAGTTATTATGATATTTGTCTTATACTCAATGTTTTATAATTTCCACCTTTTTATAGACTTATTGCACATCAACATTTCAGAGAATCTGTACAAAATGCAGTAAAATTTTATTGAGATGACTTCTACAAAAATAAACAGCTATCCATTCTTTAAAAATGCATTTATCTAAGCTCGGCGTTTTTTCCTGATAGCTGCCATCCCAGAAGAACAGCTGAAGACCTGTGGTGCAGCCGACTGTGGTCTTAACGTCACCTCCAACAGCACGACCACCAGACCGGAGCAGACACTGGTGTGGACGCTTGTCGGAAGCTACATTGGTAACACAACCGCTTCCTGCCGATTTACAACCAATTGACTGACTTCCGTCCACGTTGTCTGAACAGTGTTGGGTTTTGCACAGATCGTTTCTACATTTAATTTTACACTGATGCTAAACATACAACATAGTTATTCTTGTTAAGGCCTTTGTGTTTCACTTAATGAAGATCCCAAAATGGCAGGGCAGCACCTGGAAGGATTCCACAATTGTCTGATGGATGCAGACAACTGAAAAAACGTTTAGCGAGGTGGACTCTTTTTTTTATAGCCTGCCGACTCTTTAATGGAGGCCCACAATTTTCAAAAAGACTGCAGAAGCAAACATTTTATGATATAATTTGGCCTTTGCAGAAAACTCCAACACTGCACTTACTATTTACTGAGTGGCTCAGAACATGTATTATTATGATCATTAAGATTCATTAATGTGTGCAGCCAAACATAGATTACATGCATCATACCACATGTTTGGCAATTATTACCAAACAATTACACAATCAAAGAAAAAAAAACAATCAGCAAACTAACATTAAAACAGACCTGTCATTAATGAACCGCAGCCTTTCACCAGACGTTATAGACACGTGAAGAATATGAACCAGTAAGGCATGAACGACACGAGAGGGACAGAGGTCCAACTTTTAAAGGAATAAGGTGCAGCCAGCTGATTTCTTTTTGACTCTTGACAAACAGGAGACATGTAATCTGAGCTTTGAGAGCCCGGGTTAGAATGTGAGGTTTAGGGTGAACAGACAAGCAGGAAGGACACTCGTACATCTTTAGAGGGACCATCAAGTCCAGGGCCAGTGAAGGGAAGAAACCATTTGAAGACTTGCAGTAAAAACACTACAGCAATCAAATCGTAATGACAGAGAATAAAGGATCCGCATCTGCCTCGGACAGAAAAGTGTTAAAGGTCTCCAGACTTTGCACAAACCACAATTACTATTGAATTCACTTCAGTTACCCTTTGAATAACAGTTCATTTTCTAAACAGTGTTCACTGCAGATGGTTGTAGGTATTTCTATTCACTTCATAAATCTACAAAAGTATTGTTTGTACAATAACTTTATAGTTTGACCTTTACGATCAGAACAGGAGGCCAAGCTGGTTCGATAAACTCGAGTATAGGAAGGGTGACTGCTTTAGCCGGGTGGATGCAGTCAGAGCTGCGTGTCTGTGTGCAGGTGTGGGTGTGCTGGCCATGATCATCGTCGCTGTGTTTCTGGACAATATCGACCGGGAGCAGACCAGCCACTTTCGGGAGAACCGGGATCCGTTCTGCCACACGTTCCTGGCCACGTTCCGGCTGCTGAAGGACTGGAGGCTGCTGACCCTCATCCCTCTCACCATGTACAGCGGCTTCGAACAGAGCTTCCTGTCCGGGGAGTACACCAAGGTGAGGAGATCCGGCGGAAGTGATCGCAGGGACTATTTATTTGGAATCAACAGGTAGTTCCGACCAAGCAATTTGATTGGACAAGAGTCTTTCCATGAGCGTTGCTATAGAGTCTAACTGCGCTAGGACGGTTCGCTGTCTGTGTCCCTCCGCCTCACAGCTGTGCTAAAAACCGTTAGGTTACTGCTACATAGTTACAAACGAAAAGACGGACATTTTTCGGAAATAACGTTAATTATGAAAAGTTGTCAGGAAACGACAAAAAAAAAAAAAAAAAAAAAAAAAAAAAAAAAAGGAAAGACGCCAGGATAGTCGTGTCCAAACCTCAGGGTCGCTGAGTTTATGTGACGTCCGCCAACCTTGACCATTGGAGGAGAGCAAAAACTGAAGCTAAGCTAACACAGTTTGAAGCTGCTTTCAGACTTGGCTAAATCACAGGAAAATAATATTGACCTACAGATAAAAATGTATGACTCGTAATTTCTGGCCACATGTTGTGTTATCGTGTGGTTAAGCTAGTGCAGAGGAACCTGCTCGTGAGATCCGGTTTCCGAGCCGTTGCTGTTAAAGAACTGATTAAACACACAATAACCTGTGGCCACTTATTAATGTCAACGTTTTTAGAAGAGTTGTATGAAAACAATCGCAAACTCGAGGTTGATATTTAGGTGATTTCTAGAACCACATCAGCCGTGCTGATATTGCTTACGTCATGTTAAACATCACGTCAGGTGTAAATCAGATTCATTCAATCTTTAGGTTTTTCAGTTTTTTATTATTTCTACTTAACTGTAATAAAAATATTAACTGTACCTTTGTGTGTGACATTTTATATAATGTGAGCTCCTGTTGGACATCATAGATGCTGTAATGAATATGCTTTGTGAATCTATGCTGCGTTTGTCTTTGCAGAACTACGTGACGTGTGCTTTGGGGATCCACTTCGTCGGCTTTGTGATGATGTGTTTCGGAGCCTCCAATTCTGTCTGCTCCTTTCTCTTTGGAAGACTCGCTCGATACACTGGCCGAGCGGCACTCTTCTTCTTTGGTATAAATCTTTGGTTTACTTACACAGGCAGCATTTTCCTTTCACCTCTGGAACGTCACATGAACGAACTCACATCTGTTTGACTTGTTCGTGTTCAGCTGCAGTGACCAACTTCTCCTGCATCATTGCTCTCCTGTTCTGGAGGCCCCACCCTGACCAGCTGCCGGTCTTCTTTGTGTTCCCCGCTCTGTGGGGAATGGCAGATGCTATCTGGCAAACTCAAACCAATGGTGAGTACAACCCACCAACCCTCTGGTGAGCAGAGCAGCCTGTCTGGTACAGTCCATAACTAGTAAATCAGATTCATAATTTCACATAAGTTGGCTCAACCTAAACAAGTGTGTTGTTTGGAATACAGAATACTTGAATAGTAATGTAATTATTTGGTTGTGTTAACTAAATTGTAAGTGTGTTCCGTGGAATGGAAGAACTGCCCCATCCTAATGTCATCTTTCTGTGACGGTCCTTCATCTGCAGCTCTTTACGGCATCCTTTTCCCCCGAGACAAAGAGGCCGCTTTTGCCAACTATCGCATGTGGGAGTCACTGGGTTTCGTTATCGCCTTTGCCTACAGCACCTTCTTATGCCTGGAGTATAAACTGTACATCGTCTTGGCTGTTCTCGTGCTGAGTATGATCACCTACCCCATAGTGGAGTACCACGAATACAAGAATCCAACGCCACCCATCGAAGAGGGGGCCTACCTGGACCACAAGGAAACCATTCAAACACTCGAGGACAAGATCATTTCCCAGACACAACTGTAGAGACTAAATTTAATTTGAAAGTTTGTTTTTATAAAATCAGTCTTTAGTTTTATTTTCCTCACCTGGCTGCTGAGCTGCTAATCAGGTGTGTGATGACAAATGGTTCACGTTACTGGAGAACAACCTTTTTAATACACTGAAGTATATGCAATAGGAACGATGGGAAGCTTCCAGAGGAGCAAACCTAACTTCACAAACTTCTCTCACTTTTCTCACATTGTGATACAGTTTAAGAAACAATAATGTGATGATAACACTGCATAATCTGCCTGCATGTGACTTGGTGCCTTTTTCAGCTGGAATATGAGATGTATATGTACATTTCATCTGTGAAGCTGGAAAGTAAGGTACAAATGAGAAGTAATGGAAGTGTGTTGCAACTTCAGTTTGGAAAAACTGTTGAATGTGCAGAAAAACAAACACAAAATAACTAATTAACTAACAAAATAAATAACTGAATTTCCTTCAGTGCATGATGAACCATTTGTCATGACCAATAATCTTTTGCACCCTAATTCTTCTCTTCTGCGATGATTAAATGCAAATGTATGTGCATGTGACCAATTATCAAATCGTGTCACTGCTACAGTCAAGTCAACAAGGTGCTGTGAAAACTGGGAAATGCTGTGAACTCAACGCTGATGTGACTGAGATCATAGGAAGTGGATTTTGAACCACTTAAAGGTGTAACGTGAATCTAGCCAGCAATTACCCAAAATGCATCTCTTTGGACTGTGGGATAAACCCACCCAGGTGCAGAAAGGGGCAAACTGCCGCGCTGGGTAGAGAAAATGACAAATGAAACTTTCTAAAGCCTAGTGGAAGTTCACTAGTGATCTTTAAAATATGATTTTAGGTTTTGGTAAATCCTGGTTCATAACTAAAAACACCCTGTTGATTGTGTTTGAAGCTGCATGAGCCATGTGACACATTTTTATTAGAACACAGGCAGCCAATAGAAATGCAGCTCACCTGGCTCCTACCAATCAGGTGGCAAGCACGTTTACATAAGATTCGCACATTTCACTGGTCCAGCAGAGCAGCCACCTCCTCTGGACGAGCCAGGTGTGTGCGAGTGCACAGTGGACCAAATGCCTCCTGTTGTCGTAGCCTAAACGTTCCTAATTTAATTCAGTGAGAGAAGATAAGACAGTGACAGCAGATGAGGGGGAAGCTGAGATGCTTGCATATACATTTTTCAAAGTTCATAAGTGAGAAATAGCAAAGAGGAAGTTTAGGAATGGCTGAAAATGAAGAAATACTATTGCAAAATGAACAGACGGGGGCCAGGCATGGAGCATATGGCTCATCGCAGGTGGCAAAAAGCAGCAGTGGTTACTACACCATTTCGTAATGTATGGAAATGACAGCCACAGTTTTAAAGATATTACTAGAGATATTTCTTTGCCAAACTTTTGCCTCAGAAGATATGTTAAAATCATCTGGAGTAACCTGAGTAAAACGTGAGTAGTGATACTTCCACATGCAGTGGAGAAAAATAAACATTTAATTACAACCGTTGCATAATAAACTGTTAATTCAAAAATTAATTTCTGTTTTTAAACAAATTATCTTTGTGTGATGTTATACATGTGTGGAGAGAAGCCAACAGACTTTGCTTATGAAAATGTAGATTTGTTGTGATTGTATCTGTATTGATAGGAATATAAGGCCAGCTGATTGGGAGAAGTTAAAATTCCCGATATATTCATTATTCTTTTAAATATAAGAGAAGCATTGCTCCCATTTTTTCCAATCTAAAAATCTAAAAGTGAATATGAGTGGTGACCCAAGACGCAGCTGTTTTCCAGTTTGACCTCATGATGGCGCTGTTGTCTCACAGTGACCACAAACATTCAGACAGTGAAGACTTTCTTCTGACAGGACCTGGGCTCATCACTTCCTGTAGGGTTTGATGACAGCAGCTCTGTGAATGAAGAAATTCTTCAACTGCTGGTGATGAGGAATTCATGGACCTGATCATTTAAAAGCAGCAATGGAAAGAATGGAGCCGTTTAAGTCAGAAGTCATTTTTGAATCCTTGGCATGCAATCATAGATCCTCAGGATTTGTGACATTGGACAGATACTGATAGAACCGACCTTCTGTACAATATATGACAAAAATTACAAAAATGTATATGAACATTGGCAGAAAAATGTATGTATATATATGTATTTTTTACTTTGCATTATAAATCTGTGTTTGTTGGGGTCTTGCTCTACAGCTGTGAGAATGGGCACCTTTGAATAATGTTTGTGCTGCAAAATAACTTTTGCTTCTGTCATTATTGTTATTCAACAGTGTAACTGTGCCCATGTCACACCACTAGATGGTTCCCTTTCCTTCTGATGAGGGCTTCTCCTAAAACGCTTTCATCAATTACTGAGCCTTGTGCCATCCATCCAAAAAAAAAAAAACTCCACAGGGTAAATTTTCACTCTTTTCCAGGAACAGTCCGATCACATTCACACCTGGAAGCTTCCCAGTACAACCGCAGTCCGACCCGTGGCCACTGAGCAGCTCCACAGAAGCAGTCGGTGTTAAGAGCCTTGTTCAAGGGCACCGCGGCGGCGTTGATGAAAGTAGGGCAAGCTCTGCTTTTTGGCGTGTCCCACCCAGAGTCTAATCCTTCTGGTCTGGGGGACTGAGCTGCAGACACGCTGGCTTCTCTAACCCTGAAACCACCGCTGCCCCTTGGGCTAAAACAAGTGTGCTGTGTCTTTAATGGTTACTGGACACAGAAAGAAACATGAAACAAGTCTTGATGTCAGTTCACTTTTAGATCCTTCAGCTCTACACTGCAGCCGGTGTTGCTCTAACTTTGAGTTGTCGTGGTTCTTTGTTCTTTGTGTTCTGCTGGCAGGCTCACATGTCTCAGTCTGGCGCTACTGTCTCAGCAATCGTTGCAAACTGCATTGCCAATATGTGCTTTTTGTCGCTGGCAACAATACACCACGCCACACCACGCAGATATGTTCCCACATATAGGCCCATATGTCCCATTTTAGGTTTACATGTGACTCTACAAAACATACTGTACCTGTTTTAAGAAATTAATTTCTCTAGACTGGTAGATTTTATCATCACTTTCAAATGGCAAATTACACACACTTTATCCAGGTACGTCCTGCAGATCCTTTACATTAACGATGGGCTGATTTGGAAGTGACGGCTCCTTATGTCACAGTCAGCGAGTTGTAACAAGGTTGGTTTTAATAGAGTCCTGTTTTGTAGCTTGTGTGGGTCGGGAAAATAATTCAAGTAATACTTTTTCTGTGTCAGGTTAGATCATGTAAAATGTCTGTTGGATAAAGGATGAGCAACTCATAACTATTTCCATCCATTGTTTATGGCAGCGTATTTGGCTGAGCTTCAGCTCACGTGAGGGGAATCAAGGGAAGGTGGTGACCTCAGGGAAGAACTGAGGGCCGCTGGTGTCTGTTCAGTTGGAGACTCGTCTTCTAACCCAACCTGTGCTCAGAGGGGTGTAAACAAAGTGCTTTCTCTCTTCTCCTGCTACTCAGCAACATACCTCGTCCTAATTAGCAAAAATGAATTACAGCTGGAAAAGCTGAGCTCAGGCGACTGAGCAGCTACAGACGCCACAGTGCCATGCAGCAAACGTTTGAACACTGAGGCCACACCACTTGAAAGTCAGAGACAGAAGACAGAAAGTCTGTCAGAGGCCACACAGGACAGGAAGGTGAGACTTCAGCTGAAAAGCCCGATAGAACCTGGACAAACCCTGTGTGGGAACAAACGCCAGAATCTGTGAGAAAGGTTAGAATCCAAAGGGTGCAGTTCAGGGTCAAGTGAATCACAGGGATCCCCCATCAAATCCTCCAGAAGTTGGTCCAGGAACTGGAATCTGGAGATGATGCAAGACCCACAAAGCCACACAAAGATTCATTGTGCCGCTGTGCCTCCGTTAACCAGCAGGCTGCTTCTCTGCTAACACATTTTCTTTGCATTGCAGAAACTTCTTTAAGGTCACGTTTTTCAAAAACAGGAGTTTCCATTTAAGTTACACCAGAACGGTGAGAGATGTGGCACCCGGGTCCATAAGACAAAAGTGAAAGGTTTGTAGTGGTGTTCCTGGGTAAAGATCATTACGCTGTGTTTAGTTTACCACAATAACACAGGTGTCCTGTTTAAAAATAATTTGTCATAAAATAATAAAGGCACAACACTGAATCCTATTTTTCCATAGTGCTCATCATGTGACCAATCCTCAAAGTTAAAAACATCTCTCAGATTGGACTTTTTTTGTGTGTGTGTCCCTCTTTTATTGCTTTTCCATTCATTTTCAGGTATGTGTCTGTTAATTTTGTGATTTTAATGCGTCACTCACATTCTTTGGTGGATTGGTAAAGGCCAGTGGATTTCATGTTGGAAGCGGACAGTGATGTGTTTTTCCACAGCACGTGCAGGACGTCCAGGAAATGTCTGACTGCAGCTGCAGTAACAACAGAGAGCGGCTCGTGGCCCCTTCGCTCTGCAGGAGCCCGTCCAGGGCCATGACTGTTTCCGAACCTGCAGAGACCTTCTCCACAGGTACATGCTCACTTCTATTTACAAAAACACTGCTAGAGGAGTTTTTATTTGCAGAGTGTTGGTACATTTTCCAATATCTGTTTTAAGGAATTAAAAAGACAACATATTCGATTGACAGGAAGTATTAACGGGACACAAATGCCATCATCCCTCCTCTAGAGATCTCGCAAATGACTAGGTGACATTTTGAGAGGCGTTTGGCTCCAGCAGTCGGCCTGGGAGCATCATCCCCGAGGCGCCTTTCATCTCTGGTGGCTAGACATTATTTGGCAGCTTGCAGCGTGACCCCAGGCTACTATTCATCAGCTGTTGATTAGTAACATGCCCCCTGTGGACTGTGGAGATACAAAGATAAGCCGTCTAATCCTGGCAGACATAGTCAGTGACCTTTGACCTCTCAAGGATGACAGAGTGGTTCAAGGTGTTATTACACCTGATATTGACTAAAACTGGTACCAAGAAATGCAATAAATGACAATTATTTTTCCAAAAAACAACATGGAGTTTGGAAAATAAACTTTCACTCATTCATTGTATATGTTCACATCATTTTCCTAAGTAAGTCCAGCCTTTTAACAGTATGACACATGGCAGTATAATATCAGGATTTCTTTCAGGGAAAACTTTTTTTTCAGATGCATATGTCCATAAAAATCTCTTTCTTCTTTTTGGAAAACAGGTTAATATGCCAGTGGGGAGACATTTCTCAGGCACAGGGAACATGTGAGCAGTGATGCTGCAAACCAGTGAAACCGCATCTGCTGCTCCAGGCCCAGTGTTCATTTCGAATCACACCATGTCGCTTCAGTCAATTTCTTTGCGTCACCCTTGGGACATGAACCTCGGCTCCTGCTTTCTTGCGAGGCACATTGATTGTTTTAAAATTAAAAAGCGAGATCACTAGTAAACATTTTTTATGCATCACAGTGTCACTGGAAACGTGCAATAAACTAAAATAGAGTTGGAGATGGTTGGTTGTTAGTGCTCATGTTACCACATCTGCCACAAACTCTATCTGCTCTTCTCTACGTATCAGCAGATAATACGTCTGGTCCAGTGCTGGTTAAACACATGCACAGTGCCACCACCCTCTTGTTAAGGGCCACATCAAGCCAAGGGACAAAACGTGTAAAAACATGGGAAAAGACACCAAGACGATGGACTGACTGCTGGTTTTGGGTGGTGCACTGGTTTTCATTTACACTTCTATTTTGGAAAAGCTTGGCTGTGTCCGCATGGGAACATCTCAGACAGACAGGGGAAACTGACAGAAAAATGTAACTGAGGAATTAATGATGGGAGCAAATAGATACTGGAGATCTGGTTGCTGTTGGCTGCAATTCTCAGTGTGTGTTCGACCATGCATTGAGTCTACCAGTCTGTGCAGTAGCGTGACTGATCAAAAAAATGTTTAATTCTGTAAATAAATTACTAATATCCATCAACAGAACTTTGAAAAAAAAACCTTAGCCAGGATGCTGTAACACAGAGACACAACTAGCCTTACCTGCAGGGAATTTACCAGTTAAGATAACATACATGTGCTTATGGGAGGAAACCCAAGCAAGCGTAGAGAGAACATGCAACCTTCACACAGAAGGCCACAGCTCGTTGGTGGATTTGAACCTGGAACCTTCTAGCTGTGAGGCGACACTAACCGCTCTACCATCGTGCTGCCCCAAATTCCCAATGTGCTTAAATGTAGTCCGCCATTTAAATTTTACTGTAATAAACTAAGGAGTTTAATGAGTAGCTAATCAGTAATGTAGAGAATAAAACTTATTAAACTTAAAAAATGCTCAGGGTGACTGTATCCCACTGTAAGAGCTCCTCATTTTGCATTGAATAAAGTCTTGCACATTTACTCCAAGAATGCCTTGTAAAGTGAAGATCACATGGCAAGCATTCTTCAAAATATTACTCTTCCCACATTGTGACTCCCACGTTGCTGAGCTTGAATAAGTGCCAGTGACCATGACTGATATATTACAGAGTATTTCATATAAACTGAGGCCTAGAGGAGCTTAAAAGTTGAACCACCTCAAGTTGTATGTTATAGGAGAGAAAAAGTCACATGTCATAAACATATCCCAGTGGTTGATGTGAGTCACATCGCTGTTTTCACGTTTGAATTTATAAACGGCACCATGACATGCACTAACTTGTGGGAATTCCCTATAAACAATTAAGTGTTTATGTAGAAACCTTCTCGATGTTTTCTTTTTGCTTTCTCCCTTTATACATGTGGTTATGAAGTCACAGTTACCCACTTAGTGCATGGGTTGTGTGGGAAGGCCATGGCTTGGCAGCACCCAATTAACAGTTCTGACTCCAGCGGACCAAAATGATGGGTCTGAATGTTCAAACGCTCATAGAAACACAACAAAGGATGTAATTAAAAACAATGTGCTGTTATTAAAGTCCCATTACCTTGACAGTTGCATGAATGACACGATTACTCATTGTCTATTTATCCCAAAAGTGGTGTTGCTACTTCCTCTCATTCGAAAGACTTCATCGGTTCTGACCAGCTGGCTCAGAGACGCAGACACGTAAACCCTGTGGAGTTTTTAGGTTGCTGACACTTGATGGTCATCTGGAGGTTGTTGGAGTCACATGCATTAAGCTGATTTCATGCTCGATGCCGACGATATTGCAAAACCCTGCACATGCTGCAAGTACATCATCATTGCAAGCTCAGGAGAGTTGCACGGCCTAGTGTGAACCATTCATTTTTCTAAAATTCTGCATCATCCCATTACGCATCTCCTTGTTGATGATAAAAACCAAATTAACATGAAATCAAACACAGAAGTTTGACAAATAACTATAAAATTGGCTTTATTCAGGTGCTGTAAACCTGTCCATGATGCGAGAGCAAGAACGTGAACACGACTGGGGCTCATGCAAGTATGAATGTGCTAAATGTTGCACATGTGAAGTGATCATTTAGTTTCTCCAATGCACAAATCTACATTCCTCACGGCCTTGCACAGTATATACGGCCGTGCTCTGCCTACGTGTTTTGGCCTTAGGGTGTTGGTGGGTCTGAAATGGGATGTGGAGTTTATTGAAGATAGTTTCTCAGGTACTTCAGCTAAATATGGAATGACAATGTTTTTGTGTGCTCCTACTGGATCTTTTGTGAATTTTCTCCAGGTCCAGTTTAGATTTTAAACATTTGGGTTATCAAATGTTGTACAATGCATCTATTGAGTCCTACATGCAGTTATTTGGTTTTTGGTTTTAACTAAATCTTATGATCGGTTTACATTAGAGGGAGGACGAGAAGGAAGTGGTTGGATTGGGGTTCCCTCTGACCAGCGAGCAGATAATCAACATAGAAGCACAACACGGTTTCAAAAATGAGCGGGTCTTCATCACTGAAACTAAGCTCCATGACAAACAGATTATGGTATTAATTACGCATTTTGTTGAGCAAGATAATTTGCACAGAAAAACACAACTTTATTTTTGTATCTTAAATATAAGCTTCACAATTAAAAAGATGTTTGTTGGGATTGTGGAGTCTGTACACCTCTACTCTTAGCAAGGCAGTCACTGCCTTGTTGAAGACATGTAAAAACTCAAAAATAGCGAGAGTGGGGCATTCATTAATTTTATGAGAAACAACAACATTTGAAAATATCTTGACCTTTTAGAGGCTACTGACATTATTTGATTAAAAAAATTAAATGAAACTTAATTTAAAAACCCACAGACTTTGGGATGAAGCAACCAGAAGTGCAAAAATATATTGATTTCTGGGATTTAGGACTCCTGACCAACAGCTCCACAAGTTTGAAAAACCCATCATTACCAGCAAATAATATAAATGTTTATAATTAAATCAATTAGTAAACTTACAGGAAACTTGCTGTGTGTTTATACCTACAGATATTCCACCTTTATAGATCCTATACCAACCTGATTTAGACAATATCCTGGACTAAATGTAACGTCATTAGCTGAACTAGGCGATAACTATGGCCTTAATACTCCTTCCATTCATCCGCACTGGTCTAAACGCAGCGTTTTTTCTGCCGTACTTTATGAAATAATTGGCGTTTAAACGTTTGACAGACGTAGCAACGCCATTTTTTCGAAAAACGTTTAAAGCGCTTTTTAAAAACGCTCCTGTCAAATATCGCGCCCAAACTCTTATTTTAAACAGAAGGGGAAAAATAGTGTTTCTGTCCTGGTTTTGACTTCGTCATGATGAAATTTATGCTGGACTGAGACGTAGGCGCCACTGTTCACTTCAACAAGCCACTGTAAGGAATATTCTGCTAGTAGCAGACATTTGTTGGAAGTGAGTGTATTAAAATGTCGTCATTGTTGATAATATTTGCAATAATCTGTTTGTATTGTGTTGTTTTGAGTCTATTTTAATTGTTTACTATATTGGAATATGTGAGTTGATAACTTGAACTTTTTGAGTTTCTGCTATACTTTGCTTCTGCTTGTAGCTATGGCCTTAAAACTAAATGTCACTGTAAGTTACTGGACGACAAGGATGAAGCCCGTGTGTAGGAGCTTTTTCACATACAGACTTTTTCCTGTAACACTTTCCTTGTAGGAACCTTTTCTCTCCCACGGTGTAGCAAATAATGTTCACACTTTGTCTTTGTACCCGTTATTAGAGCTGTAGTTACAGTAAAGTCAGTTCATAAAGGGCTTGATTAACTAATCTCATTGCCATATAGATGCATCTAAAATGCCAAACCGTTTCATTGTAGTTTAAACAGCTTATTAATACAATATTAAATGAAATAGTAGAGATGGCCTTTTTAAAACTCATTGTATTTTTAGTGAAGGCCTGTTAGTGCCACTTCTCAACCACTGTCGGTTGAGGTTGCAGGTAATTATAGAGTCAGAGTCCTGATGCTATTATCTCCAGACATACTTGACCGAGATCAGTATTTGCTGTGTAATTCATGTGCCATTTTTCTAACTTTGTTCTTCTTTATACTTTGTGTTTTCTGGAGCTTTGATACTTGGTCTGGTTCTAAGACATGATGTCTAAATTATGATATTTTGAAAACAAATTTCATTCTATTCTGTTTTGGTTTGTTGCCCAGATAACTGCTGTTATTTTGCTAAAGTGATATAGTTCAGTTGGTGGCTTAAGAATCATGAAACTATTCTTCTGCCTTAAAATTTGAGCCCATCTTGATTTGCATCGTAAAGCTTTCATTTCTTGCCAGTACTGGTATGCTGTACATGAAATTATTATCAGTCTCAAAACAATGGAGTGTTCCAAAGATAAATATGTTCCGTTCTTTCTTTTAAATACACAAATATGGATTGGCATTCATGTATTTCATGGCCATGCAACTCTGTTATGATTAATCAACAATAAGGAAATTATTTTGCCCAAAATCAGTTTATTAGCATGCATCCATGGGTGATGTCTCAGCAACAACAACAAAAAAATACTGGTTAAGGTAGACGGTTTGGTTGCTTAACACCATGTGAATGCCTTGCCCATTTTTAGCTCTTGCGTGTCTTGATTGTGACATTCATGCTTTAATAATTTGTGCCTTCTGCATGTGTTTAGTTCCTTCACATCAATGGGATCCACATCTCTGCCCCAACCCCTGGCCTCTAATCTAGACTCCTGTAATCTGGCCAGCTGTGGCTTGGCTGACAGAACAACAGGCAGCCGTGCTGCTTCTGCTCTACATTTCCTCAGCCAGAGTCAAACTCTGTAGTGATCCACATACAGGAAGCCCTGTTATTTGCTACTCCTGATATTATGCCCACACGGCGTCAAAGTTTTGGTTATGATGTTTAATCAGAAACTGAGGCTTATCTGACTTTGCTAGGTTTAGAACCACCTGAGAGTTTACAGTGTAGTTGGTGATCATGTGTATATTTTAGGAACATTCACATTCAACATGTTTTTGAAGATTTTTTAAATTTCATCTCTAGTCTGTAGTTTGACATTAGTTTTTTTTGGTATTGTGATAGTGATAGTGTAGTATAGTTTGAAAAAACAAACCTACAGTGTGAATTTTAAAAGCTGGATTCAGTGTCGCTTTTAAAACATGTCAGAAATAATGAATTGTAATTGTTCATTAAGTTCTGGTAGGTGAAGACATTTAGCTAAATGCTGTTAATCTGTGTAGTTTATAGTATTATGTTGCTTATGAGCTGATGCTGAGCTATAACAGCCTTCTTAGTTCCTTCCTTTTCTGCAAAAGTTTGTTTGCAACCTGGTCAATAAGTGGATTGGGAAACTGTTGTCAATAAAGTAAAGACTAATCAACAACAACGGTTAAAGAAAAGCATTTCAGCTGATGGCACTAATCTTACATTTCAGCTTGCACTACATGCATAAAGAAAGATGCATGATGTTTGTCTGAGTGTGGTGAAACTTTTTGACAATTTCTATCATAACCGTGAATGCCCTGTTTTTGACCTGGGTGTTTATGAGGAGATGTTGTAATTTTTTTCTAAATGATAGCAATATCCATCTGCTTTCACTAGGACTTTGGCATGATCCTGCAATTTTAAATGGATCCCTTGCTGTTTGTGATTGTGTGGTCTATGAACACAGTTTGTCTGTGTCACTGGCAGCCGTGACTGCAGGGGCCATTGTGGATCATTGTGAGCCTTATTGAGCCATTTGGGTTTGTAATTGTAATCCATGTGGTTACGCGATATGTAATATGAGGTTTTTCCGCCTGAGGCACAGCAAGAATCTGAAAAGCATATGATTTCATGCAGACATGCTATGAAAATGAATGGTTGGTGTGTGTGTAGTCCTAAATAGGAATGAGTATTAGATGACAACAACATCCGTTTCTTGTTTTTTTTTAGAAACGTGGTCTGTAAAGCATTCGTCTCTTATATATCATACAAAACAACAACAGAACAATCCAAAAGCATGAACGTTTTTGTACTGTAGACAGAAACAGATGTTGACATTGGATGCAAGTGCTGAAATCTACTCTTTTATGTGGCAAGGAATAACTGTTGTCTCATTAAATGATGTAGGATTTGAGCAGATAGCACATATTAATCTATTATGCAAAGTAAAATCATTAGTTGGCAGACAAATAAATCTGCATTCAATAAACAAAGTGTAGAATTTTTTTTAATTCAAAACTATATATATGAACACAGGACTCTTATAGTTACCAGTTTAACTATAGCAGTCTCCTCTCTAAGAAACCATGTTTAGCCTGAAGGGTCTACACAGTACTGTTCTTATGGGCTTCAGTGCTCTAATCAGGTGGCAAATTAAATTAGAACTATACTGTGGAATTTTGTTTGTGAATTTAAACTGTCTGTTATTGTTATTATTTTATTGAACCTTATGGGCCTTGACTATAAAGCTACCAGAACACTGGAGACATTTGCACATCCATCAAGATGCTCATGCTTCACTAGGAGTTTGATGCCCATTCAAACCATGCTAACGCTCCATCTGTCAGGTAATAATATCTACACACAAAAGCTATTATAATTAAACTTTTGACCTGTATTTGTGAATCATTTAGCAATTACATTGTTTTCTTGTCTTCACCAAGTCAGACTTGAGAAAACCTACACACTTTCTCATGCATCTTTTGCAATTACACCCACGCTTGTTTTGTCCTCTTATATGTAAATTTCTTGATGGTTTTAATCTTCATGTTGTTAGCATAAACACAAGTATTTTAATAGCTTCTGTGTAGGTGATACGTTTATGTGATGCCCTCTAATTGGCCTGATGTATTAGCACAACCTCTGCCCATTAATGATTTCCATTTTGTCTTGGCATGCTTTAGCACTGAAGGGGAAGCATGACTTCATAATGATTCAGCTTCTGCCAAGATTTTAAATATGGGACAGTTTTGACAATCAACTGCATGTTTGTCCTTGGAAGTCGCGGGCTGCATGGCATGAATCCCGAGTGTGACCTTAATGCTTTGGACACACATAAAAGTTAGTTTTGAAGAATTTTGTTGTTGAGCCAGTGTTCATCGCTCCCTGGCAGATCCATTTGTTATTGGTTAGATTTAAGAGAGCACACCAAGTACATAATCCACATGTCAATTATCTTTGTTGCTATTGCACATAATTTGTTCTGTCTGAGCAGGATTTATTCAACAGATTGATTCAGTTTTTTTTATATTAGTTCTCACTATTCTCAGGGTACATCCAAACATTTAGTTTTATTGGATCATTTATTTATGTATAAATTCATTTATTAACCTAACAAGTGTTTGGTCGTGAGTTTAGTGGCACAAGAAGTGGCACATAAAATGTGTGATTTAAATAAATTGTACTTTTTCCACAAATTAAATTTAATAATAATTTAAAACTTTTCGTATTATAATTTTTAATTTTCTTCTTAACCGAAGTTTTTATTTTCATCATCTCCAAAACCCCAAACTGTCTTTGCATTGGTGATACATTTTTTTCATCAACTTTATTAAAAGTGCTTTGTGTGTGAAATCTCAAACACCGCTGGCAGGAATAAAAGCCTGAATGTGCTCTGGCTAATGCTCCACATGTTGTTGTTGAGAATGTTTGATTTGGTGAGCTGCTGAGCCACAGGCTGTGATCTGACTCAAACTGCAATTATTTACTGCTGCTCTCAGAGCTGAACATTGAGTTTTTCTCACTTCTAGGCCACCCAATTCCACCTAATCAGATCAGACATTTAATTAGTGTAATTCTTTTGTTTGTAATAAAGCTGAAACTGCTTTTATTGTATGTAGGTCAAACAACTCCCTCTCAGCAATATAACTAAATCCTCATATGATGTATTATAGAAGTCATTTTTAAGATAATTCATAAAGACAAATTATAAAAGGTAATAGGAACAGACTATTAAAAGCTAAGCTATTTGTCTTTTATAAGCATATGTTCCCCTGAACACCCCAAAATAAGAAAACATTAAAATGCTAAGTAAAAAAGCAGTGAAAGTAGGCTGACAGCTTTTCAAGCAATGCTGTCTGTGTTTGACTTCATAGGTGTGGCGTTAACGTGGCATTCCCCCTGGAGAGCAGCCCCCTCTTGGTCTCCCTGGCCGACTGTGTACAGCTGGATGGCTGAGCGGGCTTCCTTGCTGCACGTGTTTCCTTGTCTTTCCAGGTCTGAGGTGAGATCTCAGAGCGAAACTGAGGATAATACAAGGACCGATGAATCTGGAAAGTCTAAGCTGGATACACTTACCCGTTAGCAAGCTGGTGCTAATGAAAAGCAGGACTCTCCCTACCACTGTCATTGCCTGGTTAGCATTAGTGAAACCATTTATATGTAATTAATAACGCACTTCCATTGTTTCCTAGCCCGAGCGTGATTCAAACACTTAAGTCTTTCTTCCACCTCCAGTATTTACGAGATGAGATTATAATATAATTTTTCATGCAGGGCTTAAAACAAGCAGGGTATGAATCAAATTCTTTGTGATTATGATGTCGAGACAGCACAGCAACATTTACAAGGGACTATAGAGAAGTTGTATTTTGGTTGATATTGTCTGCAGGCTCATTGCATGCTGTGGCTAATACAGCATGTTCTATGTACATTCAGCAGCACAAGGGTGATTGTTAGTGGTTTTGAGAATGAGTAAGTACAAGGTTTTTTTTACTTTCCACCTTGGATGACATCCCAGTCACATGGCAATATATTTATGAAGTCAATCTACATGACTACTTCTGACTATAGAGTCTTAATTTTAGCCTTTGTGAACTACATACTGTGTGGCTTTCTGTCTGAAGTCCACTGGTCATGAATCTTTCCTAAGCACGTGACAGCGCTTTCACACTTGAACGAAAACCACAACCTGTGGCTCACAGAGTACAGAGCCAGAGGCATTACCATTACCATGACTTCTTGGGGTATGCGGGGTCACTGCCCTCCTTCTAGCTGTCCAAGGCCTCCTCCTTTCTCTCATCTCTGTCTTAGCTTGCTCATGTCCCCAGGCTGAAGGCTGCTGAAAGCTAGCAGGTGCGACTGGAACACTGAGCCGATTATTATCACAAGGCCACTTGACAAAGATGACCCAAAGATTTATATCGAGTTCACAACTGTACTGTAGTGATTTACAGCTTCATCCAAAGCAATGCAGATTTAGAAATGAGGACATTTTAAACTTCTAACACGGGCAGTCAGTCGTTTACGAAACAGTCTGTGTTTTAAGGAGGAAGTCAACGTGGAGTTAGCAACACGTAATTCCCTGGTCAGTTGGTTTTTAAGTATATTTTGCCATTTTGACATTTCACTGTAAATTTAAGTCTCATCTTCCATAGGGTGATGCATTTACTTTTTCTTAGCCAGGCTGACGATAAGCATCTTTATCTGGTTCCCTAGACAAAATGCCATTGGGAGTTTTTGTTAATATTCAGTGTATTGTAGAAAATAACCAGTGCACACATGCAGTGTTTAAAGATGACTTTTATGTCGGTAATATATCATTATTTTACCAAAAAAGCCATTCAAAAACCCAATAGACTTCAGCATGAGGGAAACAAAAGTGCAAAAATGCTAACTGACTCTTTCCACTCTGTTGTCTTTCATCTCGGTTTCATCCCCACAGTGGGTGACGTCAACCAAAAATAAACCAAAACATGAGAGGGAGTCATGTCGAAAGATTCAAAAGCCTAAACAAATGACCTTGAAAACTAGTGTTTGTGTCAGTTGTTTAAGACTTGAAGAAAGCAACACGTTGGCTCCTCAGTTTTCTAAGACCAATGTTTATGCTCGGTGCTTCTGTGTTTGTCTGACTTCTAGCAGCGACTACAGTAGATGTATTTTTCCAGGAAACTTTTTAAAGACACAGCTGTGTTAATCAGTACTTTTCAACTAATCTTGGCCCAGGCGCTTAAAGAAGTTACATACATTTATTTCATACTTCATAAATGGAGGATTTTGGCCAAAAGCCAGTTTTTTTTCTTTGTCATAAATGAAACAGTAGAATTTTATGTGTTCAGTCAAGGAATGTCAAATTGTGTGTTTATAGGTCGATGTGACACAAAACTGGGTCCAAGTTTTGTCAGCCCCAGTGGGAGAGTAAACTGGAATCTGCTCAGTAGCACCTAATGGAAACCACATCAATGCACTTATGAATTATTAAACATGCCAAGCTTTTGAACCGTCGACATATTGCACACAGAAATACCATATGTTTATACTTCTGATCATTGTTTTTCCAAAACAAAACACACTGTTTGAATTCAGTGCAGTTCTTGTCATCCAATACTAATCCAGTGACGAAAACCTTTCTTTGAAATAAAAGCTCTTAAGCTTAAATTCTCTCAGCAATCGTAATGATGATTGATAATTGTGGATATGCAGAAGTTTTAATACTTGAAGGTTGTGTTATGTGTCTTTTACTGTCTTCGATCTTTAAAACAATAATAACTGTGATAAGTCTGCGGACTTTAGCAAGGTAAAAAAAAATACGATACAGGACGATAAAGACGATAAAGGACCACCTCGTATGAAGTCCTTGTTGTGGTGCATGTAAGTGGTAAAGCTGAGAGGAGAGTATTAAGATTATTTTTGCCTCCAAGAGAGTAGAAACGAAAGAAAATACCCCAAGGTCCCAAAAGAGTGAAGCTGTACTCCTCCTATCCTTTTCATATAGGGAGTGGAATTCAGCATCATATTGAATGCCTCGTCCACCCTTTGTAGATGAGTACAAATGATGAGTAGACTGCAGTGTTGGCTGTGCACTTTTAATTTGTAAAGAAACCTGCTTTGATGAACAGTATCCGGATATTCAATTGTCTTGCATAGTTTGAATCCATAATGATAAATGGCCAACAGCTATTTAGCTGGTTTGCTTTTTTCTTTATTCTTGTTTAGGAGAGAGACTAAAAATTAGGACACTCCAAAAATGCCTCAGTGGTGCCATAAAGACCGGGAAGCTTGTAAAAGCCAAAGCAAGGAGTGGATAGGAAAGTATGCAGTAAAAAGAGGCTTTATAACAGCCAAGAGGTGCACTGAGTGAGGGCCAAATTGATGCAGGGAGGACACAGAGCCAGACACGAGGACTCAGGAAGTCAGGCTACCAAACAGCAGACTACATGCTCATCAGTCTGAGGATTGTCAGAGGAAAATAAATCCGAGTCCAAGATCCTCAGGTTTTTGGTAGCACAACCCCAATAACTTTCATCTTGAGAGGCAGAGGAGGATTCTGTACAAATAAGTTTTCTTAATTAACAAATGGCAACTTTAAAAACACCCTAAACTCAATAACTTATAATTGATAAAGTTGTTGTTTTAGTTAGTTTTCAGCTAAGGCAGGAGCATCGAAGTTCTCTTATATTGTCTTTCTTTCATTGTGATTCACCCTAGTAAGAAAAACAGTGTTTGTTTTATGTGACGCTAATTTATCCTAATCTCCAAAGGAAATTCAACAGTCTAGGGAATGTGCAATAATAAAAACATTGTCATCTGGTGTTCTTTGAGGCTCAGGCAGCAAAAATATCTGAAAAAGGTTTGAAAATGTTTTTACTTTAAAAAAATGCTGTGATAAATATGCTATTGAGTTCTGCACCACATAGTGAACAGCTCTAGTTCAGCTTAATTTAACTTATGACTAATGCTACCTTTTTTTTGAACAATCCACAGACCTTATTCCATTGTAGTCACTACATTATTTCGGTAAAAGGACTTGATTAATGCTGTTCTAAAATCTAGATTTGAAGCCACTAACTTATATTTGCAACATGTCTAGACTTTGGTAATGATAGGCTGTCTTTTTTTGTTTTTTCACTGCAGCTTTGTTTTCGGAGCACGTTGACCGATATTTATAACTGTAGTGCATTCAGCTTAAAACACGCAAATCAAAAGTCATAATGTCAACATTTACATGAACATTAGCACCAGATTTTCAGTATTTTTTAGGCAAAAGAATCCGATCAGTTACTGTGTATTAAAACTTTTGATATTCATCTTTTCAAAAAGATTTACATTATAACAACATTACAACATAATAACATAGAGTGATTCTGATTTTGTATACTCGATAGATTTTGGGTTTGTGATATGAATTATTCTGCAGTCTCTTTTTTCTTTTGACATGAATACACAGCTTGTCTTCATAGACCTCCCAGGGTCTATGTACTGTAGTTTAGTCCCACAACCAGGCCACAGCCGACATCACCAGGGCTTCATCAGCATATTGATGTTGTGCTACACAGATATTGGCCTTTGTGGTCAACATTTTCTTCTCTGTTTTGCCTCCATGATAAGCTGACAGAGTCAACCTGACATAATTAGTGTTCTCGGGTTTGTTTGGGTTCTGAATCTCTGCTGTGGTGTAAATCAGCAAGGACTTGGCAGTCAATGAGACAGCTAAAAGCCACATTAAAGGACAGGGGCAGCCTTTCTGCCACCGACCACATTCACTCCTCAGCCGCTTCCCATTGTTTTTCCTCCAGGACTTGGCAACTGCAGCTGCAGACTTGGATGTAGCAGCTGCTGTCAGGCTTTTGGTCATATTTCTTCTCACAATTTGTCCCCTGTTACAGCATGTAATGTTGGATTAAAGCTCAGAACGTGCTGTGTCACATTGTGATACACATTCATGTTTAAACCATGCTCTTGGGATACTGTTGTTGCATGTGAAAGGTACTTATTTTACTGTATTGTTATAAAAGTGACTCCCATTGTGCATTTAGTCCACACAAACTGTAAATTTACCATCAGGTCTCATGCCTGAGACTGGCCACACTGGTCACACTGAGTAAATTGAATAAGTACAGCTGTTTTGCTGTATTACGAGGCCAAGGCATAGATAGTCGGGCTGACGGAGCAGACCTACTTTTAGTTGAAGGAAACTCTCGTCACACGCAGAAACATTTCACCTCACATGTCAACAAGCCTGAGAGAGGGAAGTTGTCGGAAACATGCTAAACTTAAACAGGGAAAAGAAACAGAGGCTGTCAGAAGGCCCCTCCTCCCAACTGAGAAAGATATACATATAAATATATATGTATGACACTCCCAGGGCTATAATCGTGGTCTCCTAACTATGTCTTTGGGATTGTGGAATGGAAGTGTTTATCTGAATCCTGTGGAGCAGTGACAGGAATAGCCAACGGCAGTAACATAAAACAACCCTCTGCTGGCCAGAAGGTAGCTCGAGTTAGACTTGGCTATTTTGGGTCAGGAACCTCTGGGCTCATTTTAGAGCCTTTCCAACTGGCCCTGTCTGTAATCAAAGGATCAAAACCACTTTATTCTGAAAATGGGAAATTACAGTACCAGCTACACAAAAATGGCATCAAAGACCTCAGCTGAAGTTTTTGCTGACTTGTTAATACAGTGTGATTTTTCAAAACAGTCTGTAAGTTTTGAGGAAAATGTGTTCAACAAATGTAGAGGTCATATTGTTGGCATTGAAATTCTTGTTTTTTTTCAGAGTGTGAACTTACCAGGCTAATGTCTTTTCTTTGCTTATCACTCAGAACGTTTAGAGAACATCATTTATTACTGAAACAATGTCACCAGTGGAGCCGCTTTCATTTATGACTGACTGCCATCCTTCACCCTTACAACACCTGCAGACATCTCTATTTTTCCATCAAGTTTGCATCAGTGACAAATGCTTTAATGTTGCTTTTTATTCAAGTTAGTATAAAATCCTTAGTGTGTCAAATCATCACTATATATTGAGAAAAAAATGGAACCACTTTATCTTTGGACCTGATTATTATTATTATTATATTTTTGCCTTAGTGTGGTTTATGTTGGCAGGTCTAAACACAGCATTTGCACTCAGATGGGGACCAAAAAATGCACTGCGACCCTTTTACTAGATGTGGTCTTGGTTTCTGGTGAGGTTTGTTTGCGGTGAGAATGTGAGCCGACCCTGATCTGTCCCAAAACAGCATGTTTTAGCTAAATACTTATTTGACAGCATGTCTTCTTTATAAAGTGTTGAGCTGCATTGTATTTTCAGGATGTTTTTTCCAACCAGATTCAGCGGCAGAGCTTTGCTGGCTTTATTGATAACTAACCACAATATTTAGGAGCAAATCCCAACTGTGCAGTTGCAGAGCAATCTGTTACCAAAGGAACAGCCCCTGGAGCCACAGAAACGAAGAAGACGACCCTCTTTTAGGGTTATGGAGCACATGTACCTGGTAAAATGACATTTCTTGTCTTTATTTAACCCATCTGCCTGGAGGAAGCAGGGAACGACCACAGGCAGTGCCAGGACACTGGCTTGCCTAACGGCACGCCTGCTGTGTGGGCTGGGGTTTGATCTCTTCCAAATTCCCAGTCTGATGTTCTACCCATTGAGCCACCAGGCAGCCTAAAGCCTTGAATAGGATCTTCTTACTGTTTACATTTTGTTCGTGCCCCAGATCCATTTATCTGGATTTATTTTGCTCTTTTTTCAGTGACATATTTAAGAACCAGAATCTGAAGAGTTTGGAATGTTTTCTGTCATAGCGTTGTGGCATTATTATGTAAATGTATCATTTAGCTGTCAGCATCGCCTCAAATTGTAACAACAAAATTGCTCATTTAATCAGATGTTACCTTGTTTTAATGTTTTGCACAATGACAGTTTTTGAGTCTTTGGCTGGACTGCATTGTGTCATGATATTTGCTCCCCCCTTCACCCAAATACAGACCATAGGGGTCCTACGTAAGAGGCGGAGAACCCCGCCCTTAGGAGCACTAAGCTCAGTGACACGGGTGTCAAACAAAATCTCTGTGCCTTCTTAAGTCCTGGTTGCTAGGGGCAGCCCCCCGGAATGTCGCTGGGTGACAAAGGACGATTAGTAGCCTGATTTCTCCATAAGCTGACATTTGTTAGTTTTCATGTGTTGTGTGGGAATTCTTGGCATTGAGGTTGGTTTGGATACAAAGAGTCCTAAAGGTTCTCTTTCAGACACTACGCACAAAAGATGTTGAAGCACGTGAAATTTTTGTCTCAATCCGACAAAACTAAAAAAGGTGGCTGAATAACAGTTTCTATTCAGATTTTCATTTACGAGTTGGTGTTTACATCTTTGTGACTTTCTATTTACCTATTATGCTGTAATCTTTAAAAGGACAAAAAACGTTACTATGCAATGTTTAATAGTAAGATAGAATTTGCATTACCTTTTATGAATCGTCCTTTCTGCTGAAGTCAGCAGGAATTTTTTGTATAAGGCAGTTTTCAGGGCTTAAAAAGAACTTTCCACTACTCACCAGCCCCTGTGCATTTTAACATTTTCACTAGCTTCGTTGTTTGGGAAATCGTGTTTTATACTATGTTAGTTGACGTTGGCATTTTAACATGGTCGTATGTGGCTCACTTCGGTGCAGATATAGCTGGTAGAGGGAGGGGGGCTGGTTTAGTGAGGAGGCTGCAAGACTCCTTGGCACAATCATTCCTCTAGGTACTGTATGTTACTAATTGATATTTTGCGCTGGAGTTACTGGCCTGATTACATGCAATTAGGAAATGCATGTCAAGCTCTAAATAGCAGATGATCACTTTATGTAACGACTTAAATGCAGAAAAAGTTATGAAAATCTTACCCAAAGGCTTTGTTATGAGATGTGTGCTTCTTCTTTCAGTGATTCCTTGTTTGTATGATAGTTTTGCTTCCATGCTTCAGGGAGCCAATCTGATTTGAGTTTCCACAGTAGCTGTGTTGATCCCAGGGTTGATCTGCACTGGGCCTCTAATAACCAACCTGCTTGGGGACTTCTCTGTAAAACGAAACAGACTGTAATCACATGTGAAATGGAGAGGTGGCAATTGTGTGTTTGCTTATGTTTTAGTTGAAATGAGTGCTCCATGTGCCTGTGTTTGTCTCAAATCCAGGGTTTTGATAAATATCCAGAAAGCATATGGCCTTGTGTTTAACTTAGTAACTCAAGTCATTGGTAGTCTGACATGCAGCGTGCAGGTGCTGTGCATTGTGAACTGTGCCAAAAACGAGTGACTGCTGCTCACGCACACACCATCGCCGCCTGAAGTGTTGCCGTCCAACCGTTAATAGAAACTTGAGTTTCGAGCGAAGGAGCCCAGCTTTAATTAGTGCAGTTGATGACTTGTATGTTTTCCGCTCGCTTGCCATGGCTGTATGTGCTTGTTCGTGGCATCATTCAGTGCTTCAAATCTGTATTAATAACTTGACCTAATATGGTCGGTACAAAATGGCTTAGTAGAGTGCTTTAATTTTTTACATAAAGTAACAGGTAGAAAAAATGGCTTGAGTGAAAGATTTTACATGGTGCGTGTAGCAGAGAAATTTTTACGCCAATACTTGTCTTTTGAGTATTGATTGTGTGTACTCGTTCACCTCTGCACACAGTTTGTCACATTGTGCTGTGTTCCAGTTTCCACAAAAAGTACATACGACTACAACCTAGACATGTGCGGTTTTTTCTTAGTGAAGTACTTTTACTTTTGTACTAAAATGCAGATAATCATCTTTGTACCTCTTTTACTGGAGTAAAAGATTTTAGTTGAATTTTATAGTAAAGAATTTTACTCCTCCGTTCTGCATTTGAGACCTTCTACCACCTCTGTATCACATTTGGCTGTGTATGGGGCTGCGTAGCCGCTGACCCTTGCACTTCATAACAATAGCCTGAGCTTTGTGTGTATAAGCTTTTTAGTATTTGTGAAACCAGTTGGGTCAACCTTTGCCTTGTGGGGAATGTGGTCTCTGTGTTTTCTATTAGCACCCATTTACCACCTGAGACACCCTGGAGCTGTTTCCCTATTATTAGCCAAGCGGTTTGTGCCAGACTCTGACCAGGCTGAGCAGGATCTCATCTGGTCGCTGCAGCCACAGACTGGTTATACTGGGCATGTCTGGCCTGCCCACCTCTCTCTCTTTCTCTATTTTCCTCGCTCTTTTGCTTATATTTGACTTTAATGACATCCAGGCGCTCCAGTAACCGGTGGAGAGGGGTTTCCTCAGCTGCATACAGAGTTAGCCCCATTTAACTTTTGTCTCTGTGAATGAAGGAAAAATTTTACACACAAGCTGTGGGTCAAAGAAGCACATACAAATGCACAGAGACCGGAGCTTTCACACTCTGCACAGATTATGTGGTTCACGGAAAAATATTCTCTGCATGACTCAAAGCAGAGGAGAAGGTCTTTGTCGAATAATTAGTTTGTCTGGTTTAACTTTTCAAATTAAAATGCAGTGTGACTATTGTTTAGTAAAATGAATATTGTCAGTGGCTGTGTGTTTTGCAAAGGAGCAACATATTCCTAATACTGGGTTGGGTTGGGTTACTATTACTGTTGCAAGCAATGCATTTGCTGGAATCTTCCACACGAAGTACTGTAAAATGATATTCATGCATGTCACCGAATCCTACTTTTAACACCCCAAGACAAGCAAGATCATTCATAAAGTCATCAAGTAAATATACATTTACTTAACAATTGCTACTTCTGTTCATTTCCCCTTGGGGGAACAGTGTGCAGCCACAGGTGGCACATGGGGAGCTAGTACTTAGTGTCTCACTCACGCACATATCAGGCACATGGGATGTGATTTATCTAGATCTGATGATGAACCCATTGACCTACCATTTTTTTCAAATTACAAGTATTTTTAAAATATTGTTTCGGTAGCTTCAGCTGTATGTACGGTAACATGTTCATAGCAATTAGGGATTAGTCAACAAGCTTGTTGTGGTTAACACATGACTGTGGATGGGATTCTGTGTCGCAGCTGAAATGATCACCCTTCGTTTATGATCCTTCAACTGGTGTTTTGATAATTTACACTTATTGATTGCTAGCTTGGGGAGTGTTTTTCTCATGCCTATGCATATGAGCTCTGATAACGTGCAGTCAAGTTGAGTAGGAGCTTTGAGTTTATTTCAGCCCAGTGTCTATTATAAAGGTTCTGTGTTATATAAGGTGAGGGGTTTGGTAAACATCTTACTGGACGTGTTTGCTGCTAGTGTTGCTCTTCTGTTTCTTATTTATGCCATTCCCTCTCAACAGTTATCTTTGTCCTTTTCTTTACCTTGCTTATTAATGTATTGCTCTTATGTCTCATTACATCTTGTGACACCCTCTTGTTTACTTTGCTAAAGATATCAGCAATTAGTTCAATCTTGGTTTCTCTCCAACATCTTCTGACAAAATATTAGACACACTGTCTGATAATTTCTGTATAATCAAACACAGGTTTAGAAACTGGCCTTTTCAATATGTGAGAGAGAAAGTGGTACAACGTGGGAAAATCAGTTCCCACAAAATCGGTGGGAACATGATCATGTGTTGAATTCACGTTCAGAAAATCCAGCTGATTGGTGTTTAATAACCATCAACTACTGATAAGAGTTTTGCAGGGTATGTGTTGTAAAATAAGTAGAACAACTAAAAGACAAAATTTAGAACCTTCACTCAGAATTTTTCTGTTCTTTAGGTAGCAGTATCGGGTTTAATAATACCCTTGTGTACTAAGAAAACTTCTTAGATACTGTTCCCGATACATGTGGACCTTTTTGAGAGTTATTCAGGTTTGTTTCCATTTCTGTTTGGACCAGCAGTATCTTCCAACGTCACATCAGCCTGACTGTGCAGTGGATTGATCAGGAATCCACTGTCCAGCTTATCATACCAGAGGCACAACAGTTGAGTACTCGTTATAGTTTGCAGTATTAGCAAGTACTCAAATATAGATGCTTGTACTGGGTCTGGGGAAAAAGCCGTATCAAGACATCTTGAATGGAGTAGACAACATCTGCTAAGAATTAGATTATTTACAGCAATGCACATTCTATATTGTATTTGCACATACTTACACTGAAATTGAAGTAATTTAGCAGACACTTTTATCCAAAGCGACTTACAGAGTAATTTGGTACATACATACACAGTGGTGATGGCTGCCATCACCACTGGGATGACTTGCCAGCCTTACCAACTGAGCTACAGCCGCTCCACAGATACATAGATATAACATTCACACAGACGAATTACAAATGGGTAGTTTATAGTTTAGATTACCTGGTGTGTGTGTGTGTGTGTGTGTGTGTGTGTGTGTGTGTGTGTGTGTGTGTGTGTGTGTGTGTGTGTGTGTGTGTGTGTGTGTGTGTGTGTGTGTGTGTGTGTGTGTCTGTGTGTGTGTGTGTGTGTGTGTGTGTGTGTGTGTGTGTGTGTGTCTAGAGGCAGGGAACGCTCACTTCTGACTCACAGCTGTTTTGTTTTTAGCTCTTACAAAAACCGATCAAGCTCAGCTCATTTGTGGTTCAGTGAAACCACCCGCTTCCTTCAAAATAGCTTGGCCTCACATGAACAAAACAGTTGCAGGTTTAAATGGATTGCTTCCACACTGATAATCTCAAGCCAACATCGCAGTGGTAGATTAGATCTAATTCTTTGGCCTTGTTAAGATTGCAGACACATTTGAGACTAATTAGGTTGGACACGTTTATAGACACAACTATTACACCAGAGCTGCCCCTCATCAAGCAGCTTGAAATAGCTTTATTAGCAGGGATTGGTCACTGTCTTTAAGTAAAGCAACATGCTTTGGTGTGATGGAATAAAGAGAGCAATTCTCTGCCCTTTTGTGGTCGCCTTCTGAACACTCTAATTCTTAAATTACCATGTAGATAACACCATAAATATATGGTTGCAAAGTGAGCGGGATGCTTTAAATGTTAAATAATGTAATTACAGGATCATTAGGGATAAAAGTAGCAAATATGTAGTGTTTTGGTAGAGTCATTGTAATGAATGCAGCTATCACATGCAGAGAACTGAAAACAAACCTACAGCTGTAGTGTGAGCTATTTTTATAGCTGTGTCTGTGGGTGCATATAGCTTTTATTTAAAAACAAAAAATAAGATCACAGGAAATAATTATGATCATAACATATTACATTAAAACTTAATATTGGGTAAAAGTAATTTATTACGTTTACTCATGTTACTGTGAGTAAGTACAATGCTTTTTTTCATACTTGTGCTTTTTGAAGTATAATAAAAAAAAATTAATTTTAACTAAAAAATTTAATTTTACAGAGATAACAACATGATTTCCTGTGCCAAGACAGCTAGTCAGGTGTAAAACAACTTTGGATTATTTCACATTTTCTTTACATAGAGATTTTCTTAAAATATTCCTAAGATGTCCCATTCACAAGACTCAGATGAATATATTGAAGTGTAGATAAATGAACACAGTAAAACAATCTTTGTGACAACCGTGATGTTTTTTGAAACGTCAGGACATGGTGTGGCCTAAAACAGGTGTTTCTTTAAAGCACCTGCATGGCATGCATGGCTTCTGCAGCACATGGTGCTTTTGGTAACCCTGAAATGATCTTGTCTCTTACATTCCTTCTTTTAGAAATCTTCCAGTAGTTTATTAAGGGACATCCTATAAGATTGTCTGTCTGTCTATCTGTCTGTCTGTCTACATATGTCTAGGTATAATACTGTATAAGGAGTCCACTGTTCTCATAAGCTGCTGTGTTCTGAGCAGTAGGCTGTAAGTTCCCCAAGGAATGTCTGTAATTAGCTCAGTAAAAACAAGCTTTAGGAAATCTGCAGGAAACAGACTTTATCGCTGTGTGAAAGCCCAGTGTCTGCACAGCGATGGCGTTCTCAAAGGCTGGTTTTGTGAGGATGTTAAAGCAACGCATATGGCTCGATACGGTTCAGTCTATGAAGGTTTATTAGATGAAATGGATAGAACGTTCAGCACTGAATAAACATATTGCTTAAGTGTCTCAAGTGTCTGTGGTAACAGACCATAAAATAGATATATAGGCTATGCATCCCCTCAAATGTTTAGTTTTTATTAACTTAATAGCACTAGACTTTTTAATGTGGAGTTCTTTAAATCACTCTGAAATAAAGGCTCTTAATTTCACTGTACCAATAAAAAACAATCATGGACTGTTCTATCAATTGGATTGAATTGTGATTAAGCAAACCTGGAGTCGATCATTTTGATGTCATTTAATTCAAATTGAGGATTATTCAGTTACATTGTGTAAATGCCAACGTTGCATAAAAACTTTAGAATTTCTACTGGTATCTAGAATGTCTCTACTCTTTTAATATACAGCGTTTAGTAATCATTATAGGCAAAATTGTAAATACATTTCCTAGTTATCAGCTTGATAACAGCAGATAACTAGCCTTGGCTTCTTGGCAGGGAAAGGCTTACGTGTGCCGCGCCTTTGTGTTTCTGCAAACAATATTGAGAGTTGTGTCTTGCCAAAAAAAACTGCCTTTAATTCTTCTGGAAACATAGGGAAAGTCATGCCTGACAGTGACAGATTGAATACATAACAGTCTCTCTTCTTTTAAATGGAGATACTCTCTTCTACGAATGTGAACAGAACTCAGATCGGCCTAGTGTTTTTTTTTCTCTCATCATTTCTAGACAAGCATTTTAACTGAACTGCACCACTGCCCACACACACTGTGATTTATTGAAAAATTACAGTTTTTATTCAGCTATAGCCATCTGTAGGGCTTATACTAATGATAGAAATGTAAAATCTTACAAAAACATTGATGATAGATATATTCCAGTGCTTCATCTGTCAATTCGCTTCAAGGTAGCTCATCGAGGGCATTATCTGTTTTTCTTTTTGACAGAGCACTTTGTTTTCTCCCTCCTGGCTGAGATGCAATTCCTCATTTTCGTTTGCACTGGTATGTAGTACAAGTTTATTTTATGCAAGGGGGAGTTTGCAGTCCTCGTGGGATTGTTACTATGTTCTGTAGAATTGTCTTCTAGGTCCTGAGTACAATACATGTGCTAGTTTCTCTCTGAAAGCATCTCATGGTTTATTGAATGTGTGTGTAAAAAGAGAGGACGGAAATGATGCTGCACCAACTTGGAGTTCCACATTTGTGTCTGTGTCCCATTCACACACCATAAACAACAGAAAGTTGTAATGAACAGTCGGTTTTTTTCCACAATAGGCTGCAGTGTCAGATGAGCCCAGGGTGGTGCTTTTTCCACTGTAACTGCTTCCACCACACAAATGTGATTGTGGTGGCTCAGTGAGTGGGTGAATTCACACCAGCTCTAACTGCCTCAAACCCTCCCTTGCCTTTTTGTTTCAGGCTCTGGCAAGCACAAGGGATCCTGAAGAGGGGGGAGTTTTGTTTGTGTGTGTCCATTATCAAGGCAACCCATCTCCCCTCTGTGCTGAGTGCTTCTCCAAGGTGTACAGTACTGCTCGCCAGGGTGAACAGAGAAAGGATTCCTTTCTTCGAACTCTCCTGACTCACGGTAAAAGTACAGCATTACCACAAGCTCTGGTTTCTGTGGGCCTTTTGTCTCTCGCCACTGATCGAGGACACAAAATGGGTCTGAAGGGAACCCAACACTGTGCCCTCACGTTTCTCATTGCCTCTGTCAAAGCTTCAGGCCAGGAATAAAAAAAGGCGAGCGATTTCAACAGAACAGGAAAAAAACTACTTAAAAAGACTCAAGTATTATGCATTTGCACAACTTTTTAATAAAGCAAACACATAAGGTACATGACCGTTCTTATTTTTCAATACGTAGCACTTCAACAAGAATACATTATCGATAACCGGATAGTAGAAACAGTACCATCTTTAACTTGCTATAACCTTTAAAAAGGTATTTCCTGCTCGCACTTGAAACTGTCCCAGGTGGGCTGCCCAGTAAAGCAATGCCCCTGACCCAGTAATGTGAGATGAATGCTTTCCTCTGAGTAGCTGGGCTCTGCAACTTCTGGAGCAGAATATCACAGAAGCCAATCGCAGAGGAGGATTGTAACTGAAGCTTTTTGGTGAAGGAATGTTGCTGGTAAACACAGATTTTCCATCAGATATGCATGGTATTAAGTCTGACCTTCTCTGATGAAGGGATACAGTACCTGTATAAGATCTGCTGCTAGGGCTTGATTGTGTTTGTGTGTGCATGGGTAGTTGCATATCTTTGTAACTGTGACTGTAACGAATTAACAATGTATAATAATGAAAATATAGTTTGAGCAACACACTCGAAAATATTGTATTGTCATATGCACCTAATGCTTTAAATCCAGACCAACTTAATGTTATTTTCAGAAAGCCAAGGTTATTTCTTTAACCCGTTTTTCCAAATGTGCGCTCTAAAGTCTGTCAATACCTTTTTATGTTCTATGGATAATCTAATATTGTTTCGGACTCACTCAACCCACTGTACTTGAGTGGACAGAGACTGCGTCCTCTGTCTGCACAGTAATCATCACAGGCTGATATTTCATTGTGAAGCAACAAAGCAGCTCTTCCGGCTGCCCGTGACTAAACGTTGAGCAAGACAGTTGATTTCTAGTGAACAGGAGAAGCCTGTGGTCCTTTTGGGACAGCTGGTGCTTACATAAAGTAATAAACAGACATATTAGGTCCTTCAGTGTAATTTGTAATTTTTATTTTTTTATACTGTGTGCGGATGGGTATTAAATGTGTTAGCTATTGGGAGATGCAAGTGTCACCTGTGAGATCTACAGTTTACCTGTGCCTACTATAGGGGTTAGAATCTGTTACGTGCATATCAATTGTTAATGATAGGAAGAAAAGGGACCCTGCCTGGAGAAATTATACTGCAAAAGCAAGCAAGAATAATTTGAAAAACGTCTAAGGATAAACACACGAACAGTTTTCCAGTAGCTCTGTGCAAGACTCATTATCCCACTTCCAGCTGTCACACAGCCTGGCACATGCCCGTGTGATGTGAGGCTTTTGCAGCCTGAGTGGAAACCCGGGGTTTGTTCTGGTCCCGTGGCCCACTTCAGTCACTTCTGTAAACCGTGTCATAGCATCAGCGGGATGTTGAAACTGAATGTTTGCCCATCTCTCTGTTTCCTCTAAATGCATATTTTCCTGGCTCAGCTTTGCTGGATGACCTTCTGCTTTGGGGGGACCAAATGCAAAACAAAACAAGCTCTAGCCCAACTCTTGTCAAATATTTAATAACGCACTATTTCAATTTTTGTTATATGTAATTATTTTTGTGATATGTCAGTCTAAAATATTTTTCTTAATGAAAAGAAATGAATTTAATGGAAAGTTGATGTCCAGTTAATCCCAAAGAGACTAAAAGGGGCCTTAGTAGTACAGACTGGGAAAAGTGATAAAACAGAAACTGTGTATAGTCTGACACTAGTTATATACCTCCAGTAGTCCAACGTTATAGGTGAAGTAGAAAAGAAGTAAAAGCGTTAATATAAAAATCCAGAGTCTAAAAACAGAAGCTGAAATTAACCTAAAGCAGGAACAGACCCAACCTACTTCATTATCTAAGCCAGTGAGCTTGACATCGGCCAAAGCACACCGTCATATGTAAATCGAAATAATTGCCATCAGGTCCCACCTTGCAGTTACACAGACAAAAAACACAGGTGTCTCCATTTGAAGCCTGAACCTCTTTCTGTGTCACGCGATGCTTTACTGCAGGGAAGCAGTGCCTGCAGTGTGGAATCTGTCTGCCACAGCTATCTCTAATATTTCACACAGCCGTGTGGAGGGGGTTGGGCAATTTGTGGTCAACAGCACACAAAATACTTGACTTTCTCTAGGTAGTCGTTCATTGCTGTGAGTGTTTAAACATCAGACCTCATGCCCATATTTAACGCCTCTTCTGTATCCTCCAGCTAAGTTTAGACATGGTGTCAGGCCATACAGCACTCCATCATTCTCACAACTGAAGGACTGATATCTGAGATTTGTGGGGGACTAATTGTAGCTATAGGATGTACACAGGCTCTGAGAAGCAGAAGCTAGACGAACTGTTATGATGCGTGCTTAGCCTTTCATTATCATTACTAGAGCCTGTGATCTGCAGTGACGTTAATGCGCAGCTGAGTCATACTGGTATTAGACATGGAGCTATACTGTATGCACACATGTGTTTGCTTTGGCAGGGATTCCGTGTGTTTGAAGCAGGGTCTGTAACGCGACACAAAGCCCAGGCCCGAGAGGAATTACAGGCCATCGGATAAACAGGAGCTGTGGAGCACTAGCAGGGCGTGCTCCCTTCAGGAAATTAAAAGCCGTCGGCTCTTCCTTCAGTGTCCATATCCTCTCTCATCCGCTGCCAGTGCAGTAATGAATAGCATGCTAATGGTGTCTGGGGTCTTTTCGGCTCTTGTCTATATAGGACATTCATCTTCATACTGACTGTTGCACTGGATCACTGTAACTAGTCCAGTCTCCATTGGCGTGGCAATGTATACAAGCCATCGTATACAACACCGGCGAGATGTGATTCCTCCCTCCTAAAGGCACTTTACAACCCCTACGCACATTTTGATTCTGATGGCACACTAGAGCCTGCTGACTGATGGCCAGCCGCCAACACTCCCCAGTTGTGATGTGTGCCTTCAGTGTTTATGAACTTCAGATTTCAACACAGTCATTCTACCTAAGCCAAATGTAATCGCCTTCACTTCCCTTGATCAACACCATGTGTAGCTCACAAACACATCTCTGTGGGTTTTTTTTTTTGTAATTAAGACAACATAATAGGATTATCTCTCAGCGAGGTTGCTCTCACTGTTGTGTTGATGTATCTGCCTTATTAGGTGTGATGACAGACCAGGACCATGCCACTGGTTAAAAAAAAAAATCGGAGAGAAGGAAACAATCTGGTTTGTGTTACAGACAGTTTATTATTTATTATATTGTACTGTTTTATTTGACCTAGACATCACAATAGCATTAAAATGGTGGTTAACACATTTTACACACAAGGAGCAGATGCACTGTTTAGTGCTTGTAGAGAAGCACAAATTTAAGTAGTGCAGTATAAAGGCTGGAGGACCAAACAACATGTTAGATAATGGTAAAGGAAAGATGACAAGATTTATTGTAAATATATTGAAAACTTTAAGTGATGTAAATGTACACATGCCAGTCATAGTTGGATTCATAGCCAAATTTGGCAGAATTATAAAAGCTGGAATTGGCATTGCATAAAAAGTCATTTGAGAGTTGAAAGAGCTGAATGTTATTGCTGAGCCAAGCCAAAAGATCTGGCTCTCCACAAAGCTGTCAATCCCACATTAAACACCTTGGTCAAAATTGCAGATGAAACCACAGTAGTAGAACTCATCAGCCCTCAGCACTGAGTTGGCCAAGCATCTGGTACCATGGTGTGCCAACAACAACCTTACAGTCCCAGAAAACCAAGGAACTTCTGGTGAAAACTACCCAAGCTTAGTGTTGCAAACACATCTCCATCATTGTCTGAGCTAGGGGCCTGAGGTACGGCTTGGGAGCAGCTGTAATTTCCTAAGATTGCCTGCACTTTAGTGAACGAAGGTGGACAACATCTTTACATCTGAGGAGACCTGAAAGGCTCTTTAATTCTACCTGTGTCTTTGAAAAGCATGTCATTGTGGTGCACTCGCTGCTTTGGAAACAGTTTTCGTTCTTTGGCTTTCTCCTGCTATACTTTTGATCACAACATCAATGTCCTGTGTACACAGGTAATTTCTCAACAATATGCTTTTATAGATGTGTTTACATAAAAAAAGAAGTGATGAATACAGGACACATTTGTTCAGTTACAATAGGCATGCAAAATTAGAACTAGACCAAGTTTTTTATAAACATATAAGCTGGCAAAATATACCTGATTATGGAATGTTTTTTACAAAGCAAGGAAAGCTGCAAAAGGTTAGGAAAGAATTTGAAGAAGACTTTGTTCAAATAATGAATTAAAGGAAAAGTGCATTTAGTGCAGGGCATGGATATAATTTTAACATTTTTAATGTGTAACAAGTAACACATGAGAAAGAGATTAACTTTCATTGTGGTTTACTTGGATAGTGGAGCATGTGCTTAGTGTTTCCAGTATAAAAGCAGGTATTTAATAGCAATAGCAATAAAAAACAGTTCCATCACGGATGAAAACCGTCCTTGTTCTATGTTCATCCACCTGCTGTTGTCATCTTAGAGTTGTTGTGGAATCCTCCTCTTGTCACTATTGAGACGGATTTTGTGCCTCACTTGTGTCCAGAAGTTAAAGCAAAACAAACGTTCGTAATGCACCAGGTTGAATAGCCAATCACACAGGTATGCCACATGTTTTGACACTGATTTGATTGCTTTGGCCGTCATACTCGTCACTTAAAAGTTAACAACAATCTTTTGCCTCGTTTTTAAGTCGTGAAGTGTTATTTCATAACCTGCCATTTCAGTGAGAGCCAGCCAACATGAGAGTAAACTTGTATGACGGGTTTTTACCTTGTACTTTTTTTATTACATGTCAAAGGTGATTAAGGTCATCTTTTCCCATCAAAATATTCATCGCCTGTTCGAATGTGTCAGATACAGCAAGCTCAAGGGTCAAAGGCCAAACCACATCCTAGTCAGGAATCTCATCCTGACTGCCAGCAATCACAGGAACCGTATTGTTCTCTGTGGGCAATTATTTTATGAGGGCTTACAGAAGGGAATTAGGCGTGTTCCTGTGATTATGTAGCAGTTATGTCACCAAGTCTGACATAATCGAAATAAAAGTTTCTTTCTTTTACTGTTGTAAAGTTGTCAGAGTGATTGTTTGAGGCTGCCGAGGGGCTTCCAGTTTGACAACTGCAATGTTAAGAAGATCCTAACTCTTACAAAAAAGTGTCAATAAGCTTCTCAAGGAGATGTAAGTAACAAGCAGAGTCTACAGAAAAACACACGTCATTTTCTACATTAATGATATTTTCAAAAGTCCTCACACAGACACTCAAACCAACAATGAATTGTCTTCACACATGTTCAGTGTCTCTTGTCTGTGCTCTGTGGCCTCTGTTGTCAAAAATGATTTAAAAACACGGAAGACACACCTCTCCACTGGGTGACTCTTGTGACTGAATGTTTCTTCATTCCAAAACTTGTGGTCAAACAGTTTTCCTAGAAATATTCCCCATAGGACTCTGAATTGCCATAAATCTACTAGAGATTGCACGTGTGACTGGCTTACCTCACACTGCTGTACACATTACTTTAAGCTTTTGGGAAATTATTCATTGTCAACTTGCTTTGGAATGAAGAAACAACAGACTCAGGAGAGAGATGGTTCTGGCTGATTTTTTTTCTTAAGTATTGATAACAATGGAGAACTGAACAAACCAGAAGCAACGTTTCTAAACTAAATATTTTGTGTTTGCATGTTCTTAAATGCAAGGATTTTCTGCTTTGAAAAGGTTTTGGTTTAGATTATATTTTTATACATGAGCATGTGGCCCCAAATGATGCATAAGCCTACACGTGGGCCATTTTGATGCAGGCATAATGTTGGACAAAATGACGACCATGATGTTATGGTTTATTTTTCAGGCATTTTACTGGAAGTGTGTAGACTCAAATAATGTAATTTAAGAAATGGTGGTTAGGTTAATTGGTTTGCCTTTTTGTTTTTACAGTTTACTGATTATTACCACATATGGATGCTTCAGCCACTTGAATCTTTTGATATTTGGAAATCTCTTGTAACGGCAAAGCCAAGCATGCATAGAGACATTTACATTTACATTTAGTCATTTGGCAGACGCTTTCATCTAAAGGGAGATACAGGCAAGCAATAAGATCTAAGTTAAGGAGAAAAACGTCAAAGTAAAGTGCTGAAGTGTTTCTGTTTGATGGGATGCTAGTACAAGAAAAAGCAGGAAGTTGTTTTTTTTAAAGGAAGATACGGAAGAGTTCTGTTTTCAGCAGTCTTTTAAATGTAGTGAGTGAGGTCGCTGAGCTCGCAGAGTTTGGCAGCTCATTCCACCATCGTGGGACTGAGCGGAAGAGTTTTCCTTGGTGTCTTCTGTGTGTTGCGGGGACTACCAGACGTCGTTCGCTGGCCGAGTGCAGCGGAAGGGAGGGATTGTAGACCTGAGTTTAAGTAAGCTGGAGCTGTAGAGTTGACCAGTCTGTAGGCAAGAGACAGAGCTTTGGACCTAATCCTTGCAGCCACAGGAAGCCAGTGCAGAGATCTGAAGAGCGGAGTGACGTGAGTCCTTTTTGGCTGGTTAAAAACGTGGCGTGTTGCCACATTTTGCTCCAGGACTTTGGTGGTGCATGTCGGTAACCCCATCAACAGTGCGTTGCAATAATCAAGTCGAGATATGATCAATGCCTGCACGATGAGTTGAGTCGTGTACTCAGAGAGGTAGGGTCTGATCTTCCTGATGTCAAGGGCAAATCTACAAGACCTAGAGACTGAGGCGATGTGTTCAGTGAAGCTCAGTTGGTCGTCAATGATGACTCCCAGATTTCTGGCCGACTTAGCCGGGACAATAACTGCAGATCCAATGTTGATGCTGATGTTGTCTGTGTCAACGGTTTGGCTGGGAAGACTAGAACCTTAGAGACAGATGGCACTGATGACTGAGGTTTATAACTACAGGGACATTTGAAGGGATGTTTTTAACAACTTTAATGCTCTTTTTAGAGCACAGGTGATGTCATATTTTGAGTCCACCCTACACACCCAAGTTATATCGTGAAAAAAAAGATAATATCTTGGCCAAACCACATTCACAGCCACAGACTTATTTTTACTAAATCTATATTGTTCAAGAAAATGTTATGTTTGTTCTTGAGTTTCAGCAACTCCAGTAGATGGTGGGTAAACGCCTCAGTGTATAGTGGGGGGTCCTCCATCTTAACATAACACTTCAACGACTCAATGTGCCGCAGCATTAGGCACAACGGTGTTAAATGGCAGGCTGCGGGAGGAGAGAGGGCAGACCAAATGCAGAGTTTCAGGTTTGGAGTTTGGTGGTTTGAGGCCAATTAAGCAGCGGGTTCTTTGAATGGAACACAGTCTCTCCACTTCCCTGGGTGTGTAGTGGGAGCTAAATAAAGCCGGTGTAACTCCAGGGTGAATGGCCTTTGTTCTGTGCTCAAAGGTTCAAGGCCGATGTACAGTATATATCATTTTACTGTAAAAGGTGCTTGTTGAAGACCCAATAAAGGTGCTTGCGGTAATTGCCGGGGTCTTTTTCATCTATGCTCTGTTATTATTTGAGGACTGTGTGTGTAGCAAGTAATCATGGTAGTAAGTTACAGCTGGAAGTTTTCCACTTTTAGCTTCTGCTCTTGGTGGGAAAACCTAAACACGCTGGTTTCCATAAAGTTAAATTAATATTTTTAACTCATGATATACTAGAGGAGTATAATAGCAGTGTGTGATTCTGAAATTAATTAGCAGATATTTAGAAGTTTGTTGTTTCTTTGTCACAAATACCCGAAATTTGCCTATTTAAGCTATTCTGTTGTGAGCATTTTTTTTTGTCTTGTCTTTTACTGGTTGTTGAACATTTCATTATATTAACAACACTGTGACTACGGCCGAATAATATTCTATTTAATTGTCTGCTAAAATATGGGTCTAAATGTAATCTGCCATATTTGACAGATTTTTGAAGACACTGAGCATTATCGTGTGGCAACTCTCATGTCCAGACAACCAAATGGCTCAGTGTGTTTGTAGACACCTGGCAGAGATGTGTGAGATCGGCTGCTGGTATTAGGATGTCTAGCCTTCAGTGTTGCCACATTGTAATAATCCATAATAACTGGTCTGTCATCGTTAATAAGAGAGTTCATAATTGAGTTCCTGCATTAAAAAGGATAAAGTTTCATAGGGAAGCTTAAATGTCTATTTGTTCTCCTTGCTCCAAAACAACAGTGTGTCGTCCTGTACTTTGTTTAGGTCATGGCGGCTTAAAAAGAGGCAAAGAAAATAGGAGAAAAATCAAATAATGTTTCAGATATCGGGCCACACCGAGCAAGTATTTAGCTCATATCGGCTGTTCAGTGGCTGATGCCCATTTGTGGAGAGCAGCGAGATGAATGGACAATTTCTGCTGTTTTTTTTTTTTTTTTATTATAAAAATGCTATTTTACCAATAGAAAATGAGACAAACACACAGCTCAATAACTTTTGTATTAAATACTGAAAATGTGTGATTTATTTCAAATTCAAAATAAAAAAAAATAGCAATGAGAAATCTAAACGAGTTCAGAAACATATTTTAAAAATTTTATATTTTTAAAAATGATTCAAATATGCAAACTGAAACTCTGAAACCAGGCAGGAGCACAGAATCTTCTCTCTGTACTACAAATTACAGGTCAACAGCAGCATCTTCTACAATAATCACATAGCAGCCTCCTCTAAAACAGTTTCGACAGCAGGTAGAGGTCTACTCCTACTGTAGCAGAGGTACGGGTGGCTATGAGAGTGTGGCCCGCTGACAGACAGACAGCTCACCAGAACTGGACCCGCTTTCAGATTGGTGGTAAACTGGGCAAAAGGGTTAGCTCACAGTCACCTGCTGAACATGCAGTCAGCTTTTGCCTCAGCACGGTCGCAGCTCAGCCTGACAGTGATGGATTGCAGTCAGTGTTTAAATCTTCACCCTGTGTGCCGATAAACTACTTACACCGACATACAGCCATAGACTGAAGTTAGTGGTCTCACCTCACCTGGGCAGTAAGAGAAGACTGCGGCATAAACCAACTCTATAAAGACTGCTAACCTCACCCACCGCTATCTTCAAGTGCCAATCAAATGCATCGGATTGAGTTAATGATGCTGATGACGGCTGTAGCTCAGTCGGTCAGTCACACGACCCTGGGTTGCCCTCGGTGGATGCCATTTATGTGTTAGTTGTTTTAGATGAAAGCATCTGTTAAATTACTAATTAAAAGCACGTTGCTTATTTGCAGCATGACAGTCTGTTAACAGTTTTAGTGCATTCCTTCTCTTTTGAGCTTGTTATATTTGAGTGCATTTTTGATTCTTAAGTTTGTTTCTCTCTGTCCTGCAAAATGAAAAACCATGATACCATACGATAGTCTAGTTTTGTTTTCAAATTTCTGTGTGACTCGTCAGCAGTAGATGTCTGTGTAGGTTTGCATTTATCCAGGTCTGGTTATGTGAAGGTGGATTGTGTAGACTTCACTTCTTTCTTCTCAGTTGAAAACGTTTTGTTATTCATTGAAGTATTTTTTCCTTGACTCAAGAAGCTTCTTAGATGAGTAGTTGAATATTTCCAACTAAGAAGAACGTTCAGTTGACACGACTTCCAAATAACCTCAGCAGCTGATAATTAATGGCTCTTGGAAGAAATTGCATTTCCACCGGCACATGTATGCGATTTTATTCCTGCTGCTGTTCTCTGGGAGTTGTCTGGCTTTACCTGTTTTCAGCCGCGAACCATTTTCAGTTTCTATGATTTATTTATTGTAGGGTGTATTTATGCATGTTCCGTAGCTGTAGTTCACTCCTGCATTTTCCCACATGCTGTATCTTTATGTTTAGAAAGCCTTACAGATCAGCACTGACAGGACGTTGTGACTACATAAACTGAATTGATGTACTGTAGTGACAAAACATAACACGATAGCTGCGTTTAGGCCACTTCATTACCGGTTACTGTAACACAGTTTATGAAAGAATGCAGTGCATGTGCACAGTTTATGATGTTTAGAAATTGCTCAGACCATATCTTGTGTATGCTGTGTTCCTGTTATGATATCCACCAGTGGTCACTGTTTCCTGAAACCCATTCAGCCAGTGTCAAGGTTTGTGTCGCCTGACTATTTGGTTTCTGAGTTGTTTAACCTTTTGAACAGGTCAGTGCAGATCACAAAGTGTTCAGGCACATTAAGCTGAGGAGCAGACTTCTGTGTCACATTCCTCACGTGGCCTTCATACCAGAGACGGTGTGCATCTGTCTGCACGGAGAAAACCCTAAAAGTACAACTTTGTGTGCACCTTGGGAGAACTGGGCAATCGTTTTGACTCTGAGTATATTCACATGTTGAGCATTGGGGCTATAGCAGAACTAATCAAAGCCAGATGTGTTGTCTTTGGATTTGGAAAGACCCACAGTATGTCTTCTTTGAATCATTCACAAGTTTGTGCTTCATGTACAGCATGCCTGTGCATTCTACATCACTTAAACAAGTTCACCACTTGATGAAGGACTTGAATGAAAAATAGTACACTAGCGCTAATCTGCAAAATAAATGCACAGACAGGTTTGAGAATTTAACAACTATTTATTGTTTTGAAGTAAGTAACAAAATATTCGCTATGAATTAAAACAGCATTTTTTTGTATTGTACAACTAAGAAAATGTTTACAGACAAGCAATACTAATAGTACAAAAATAACGGTAACAACGATACACAGAAAAGATAAAAATGATAAAGAACAGAACATCCTCACGTCAGTGTGCAAACCGTTTATACAGATGGACATGCGCCTTTTGGAAGGCAACAAGTCCTGATAAATTATTTAAATAGCATTTATCTACACACGCATACACGCCCACGTGCAAACACACACACACACACACAAACACACAAGCACACATTCAAAACAACCTCTCTCAAACAGTGAAGTCAAACCAGAAAAATAATTTACCTGCTAAGAACAGCATTGGACATACATCATGAAGCAAAGTTATATATAAAAAATCTCCAATTTAACTTATTTCAACGGGCTAGGTGATGAAACTGGGAGCTCACTTGTGTTTTTAGATATGAAATGTCATACTATTTACAGCTCATGCTACAGTAGCACTAAGATTTCAAAGGAATATGAAAAAAGTACTTAGGTTGTGTTTTTGTTTGATCAAATTATACAACATCAATGAGGTAATATTTGTATATCAAAAGTGTTTTGTTTTTCATCTCTCTGAAGAAAAGGCACACATCACATACGCTTCATGCAAATTCACTATCTGAAGAGTACCTTCAGTTTGTATAGTGGGAGATGAAAGACACTGACTAGAGCATTCAACCTGCTTCTCATATTTAAGTGTACCTAATTTTGGATCAGTTAATATCACGGCACTGGATAGATACTTTTTCAAAGCATTCAAAAGTATTTGCTGCCTACATTGTAGGCAAAAAATAAATTACATGAATTTACACAATTTCAAATCGAAATCATCAGAGACCGAGGGTAATGGAGTTCTTTAATGTCTAAAGTCCCGATGTCATATGGCAAATTTTGAGAGAATACTGGATATAAAATTGCTGCCTTTAGCAATTTTTGGTAAAGTATATTTGTCACCTAATTTGTATAGCATAAGAGGGTTACATAATCACTCGCATCTCATCCTGAGATCTTTTTAGTTAACCAGGAAAATTTGACAAAGACCGTGATATTTTTATGCTCAAAATATACGTTACGTAAATGTAATTTGGTGTTTTTTCCTTCTGCACTGTCCTTGTCTAAAGAGATGCACATATAGATGGGTAAAAGTACTTTCTTGTTCCATTCATCATCAGTCTCCTACATACAGTACACGCATGAACAACAACATCTACATCATAACTTATTTCCAACTCGCACCACCCCAAACATTTTTCTTAAGGCGCAAATCCTCAACAATAAAGATTCCTAAAAATTATACTCCGTTCGAGTCAACACATTTATATCATTCCAAATCTACATCCTAGCAGATCTGGTAAACCAACGGGAATATTTTATCAGTTCTTTCTTTGGGATGTCCACCCAGAAGGTAAGGCAGAAAGGCACACTGGCTGGAGAAGTGAGACAGAAAGACAGAGAGAGATGCAAAGGCTTGGAAGTGCACAGTCATCCATGGGGAGCCGTTCCACACAGAGATGAATGAGGTCTTTCAGAGAGCAAGGAAGCAAGCCGAGCTGGGATAGCAAGGTGTTGGTCATCTACTGGCAAAGCTAGAGGGCTTATTTTCTTTTTCCCCAGCTCTCTTGCTCTTGTGGATGCTGACGTTGGAGAAGGGGCTCTCTGATCCTCAACTGGCAGTCAGCTGATTGGTGCTCTGCCCAAACCAGCTTCAAGTTACCCTGAGGCCGACCACATGCCCTCCACCCTGTTTTGAGTGTGCGTGCCGCAGAAGAAGGAAACGCAGATATAAATCGGTCCCTGGACTTTGCAATGGAATACATAAGTTCATATTTTATACAAAAAAAAGGTGCATTCCCCAGAGTTTCCTTTACTGTGCATTTATGTATCTGTTAGAAGAAAGAAACATGTAAAGAGTTAGATATCGCAAGGACATTGATTTTCTCAAAAAAGAAAAGTTAAAAAAGAGAAGTTCTTCTTGCTTCTACCTAGATCCTTACCTCTGCATTCATACTTGAGGTCTGAAAAGTATACCATCTCTTGTGAGAAGACAAAGAGACCTAGCCTGCCACCCGCATATGTCTTGTCATAAATGCTTCCAGAATCTGCCATGATCTTCTTGCCCTCGTACATCACAACTCTGTGGAATCAGAAAAAAAATAAGGTTGGAATTTCAAAGCCCTTCATAGATTTAACGTCCGTATCGGCTAATCAGTCTATTGCACAAACCTAATAAGCCCTGTTCTCGGTCTGTGGATCAAATGCCATCTGTAGGCAGTGAAGTCCTTCCATCCAACATTCATAGGGTCATGCCAGAGTGTGCGGACCTAATGCATGGAAAAATAAACAAACCATGGCGTTATGTTAAATTCGCCCACCAGGCCATAGAATCACAAAATCCACTAAATGTCTCACCTGCCCCGTTGTGTTCCCAGTGTGCCAGAGGGCATTTCTGAGGTGTTCTCCTGGGCCGGTGGTGGAATTGACTACTTTAATGGACAGTCCAGAGTACCCCTGGGCTTTGGTGGGCTTATGTGACCAGTAGGTTTGTGTAATCTGCTTCCACATCACAACATAGAACCTGGAACTAGACTGGTACCCAAACACAAAGCCGGCGTAATCGTCGTCTCTCTCTGTGTTGATGAAGAAAGTTCCACTAAAGTCCACTGCATTGAACTCGTGGTATCCTGGTGAAGAAACAAATTAGAGGCTGTCAACAGACTGAAATCATATTGCTCACCATTCAGCAGGGAAATTATGCTAAGTTGACAGTCTCACCAACAGCGATGCCAGGGTCGCAATTTACAGTTTGAACAAGCTCTTTGCCTTGATGGCGGACAACCCAGTTAGGATCTATCTGAGATGTGCCTTTAGGATCCAAAGGAACCATCTGGAACTTGCGGAAGTCTGTCTCACTAATGTCAAAGTTTTCAGGACACACATCATAGATGTCAGGCACATTGTCTTGGTCGAAGTCATCTTTGCAAGCATCTCCCCGGCCATCACCTGAAACGTGTTACAGATCTATTAGTTATAATAAACAGTTTTTTTTAGAACCCCAGATATGTTTTGAGTTGTGTTTGATAAAACTGCTGCCTCTGATCTGAACATCAGAGAGGAGCCATGCTGCTCACCATCAGAGTCAAGTTGGTTGGGGTTGAAGGCCAGTCTACAGTTGTCTTTATCATCAGGGATGCCATCGTTGTCATCGTCGTGGTCACAGGCATCTCCTTTGCCATCCTTGTCATGGTCTGCCTGGTTGGCATTGGGGATGTATGGACAGTTGTCCAGGTTGTTCTGGTGTCCATCCTCATCAATGTCCTGGTTGCTGTCACATTTGTCTCCCACACGGTCATCATCTGAATCCACCTGCATCGGTACATTGTTGTGGTATCAGACTCTGTTGCTCTTCCTTTTACCGTATAGTGTGTTCAATATAAAGTGTTTTGTAGTCAGTTATTTACATAATATTAATGTTGTTATTAAAGTATTATAGTCCTTACGGCACAAAATAAATACTCGTGGGTTAAGGGAAAGCTCGGGTTAATTCTGTGGAATCCTTTTTTTTGTGTTCTTTCAGTTCCATATTTAAGTGAGAACTCAGCTTTCGAAGAGAGCAGATTTGCATAATACTTGTGCTGGAACAGCAAATAACACTGCCATGTCCATGTCTGAGCTTGTCTTTTTTGGCCTTTAATTGCAGTGTGAAAAAACCACGTTACTGTAGATTTAGATGCCTCCGCCCTCCCCCATGCTTCTTCGGAGTCCCATTGTTGAACACATTCCTATTTCTCAATGTAGCATGATACAGGTGGACTGAGCAGTCCAGTGGTACGCCAACAGGGCATGCAAATAGCCTAGGGCTAGCCCATTCTTTAGTAACATCCAGCCTAGGGCCTCATTTTAGTTACCTAATGTCAACGGGTCCTTTAAAAAAGACCTCTAGCCCCCCACCATGCCTTATTGAACTGATGTGCCCTTGAACTGCAGACTGGATTTATTCTCCTTTAACATGATGATAAGCTTGGGCAGCTACACAAGGCTAATCACTGTTGGCCTTCTCTCAATTGAAAGAGCAATATATGCTGAGCTATAAAGAAAAGCAGGGAGATGAATGTGGATTATTCTTGGTGGGTGAGGTGGAAGGAAATGGGAAAGGGTGGTGTGTGTGTCTGTGTCCACACACCTGATCTGGATTATGTTCCAGAGGGCAGTTATCGCACATGTCTCCCACTCCGTCCAGATCTGTGTCTCTCTGGTTGACATTGTACACGTAAGGACAGTTGTCCTTCTCATTCAGTATGCCTGGAGATTCAAGAACAGCATATGACTTGAGAAAACCCTTTTATATGTTTAAAGGATAAACAATGTAGATGGTTTATGTTTCTTATATTTAGGCTTCCAGTCCTCACCATCTCCATCAATGTCCACAGCACAGGCATCTCCCTCCCCATTGTTGTCCGTGTCTGTCTGGTCTGGATTACTGTTGTAAGGGCAGTTGTCACAACGATCGCCCACATCATCACGGTCATAGTCATACTGCCTGGGGTTGTAGATGAATGGACAGTTGTCCTTTTACAAAAAGGAGGAGGGGGAAAACAGTTATACGTTATAGGCCGTCATTTGCCATCTCAGTGTGAGCTGATCCATTTGCAGGGAGGGAGTAATGCAGAATGAAAAGGAGCCTTATTTTTAGGCCCTGTCCCAGCTCTAATGTCGGGATTAGCAAACACACAATGTAACTCTTTTAGATCCGTACCTCAGTGTTGGAATGTGAGGTTTTGGCTCTGAGGGGGGAGAAATATTTGCTTTCCTACTGAGCCTTCCATCTCCGGGCCCTCACCACCTGCCATCGCAGAACACGCCCACTTGCATTTCTACAGTTAATGCCCAAATATAGAGAGATTCACTTACTCGGTCATCAGGAATGCTGTCGTTGTCATCATCATTGTCACAAGCATCTCCGATGCCATCTTTATCATAATCTTCCTGACCAGAGTTGGGAAGGTTGGGGCAGTTGTCCTAAACAATTATAGGGAATAATTTAATATTTTGGAAATTATAACAGTAACATTTGAGTTTAAAAATGCAGAGGTAAACAGACTACCTACCTTTTTACAGTGGTAGGTGGCATTCTCCACACAAACTAAGTCAGCATTGGGCCATCCGTCCAGATCCGTGTCCTCTCCACAGATATGGCCATTGCCAGCATAACCAGGCCTGCACTCGCAGCGGTACATAGGTTCTGCAAAGTGTCCGAGGTAGTTGCACCGGGCATTTTTATTGCAGTCGTGGCTTCCATCAAGGCAGGGATTACGGGGTGTGCATACCTAGAAAAGGAAAGGGGGATTTAGCAAGTATGATCCTACCCTCAACACACCAGGGAAGTTGTACCTTATCACTGTTATCAGTATTGAGTATGCATGTTTTTTATTTGTTGCTGGGCACATTTTAAGATTGTACTTGCCTGTTTACTTGCAGCAGCCTGCTCCACACCTCTGCCAAATGGCTGAGTCCCTGAGTAGCGAGGAGGGCAAGGCAGACAGTTGTAGCCAGGGTCTGTATTTTCACAGCGGTGCGCTCCATTAAACTCAAAACAAGCATCTGGGACCTCCTTGCACTGTCATTTAGAAAAGACAAAATTTGTCATCATTAAGCTAGAGAATTTGTAGATCTCACAACTCATCAAACGCCTGTTTGTAGGCGACAAAACAATCAGAAGACAAGAGCATGGAAAGTTTTACCTCATCAACATCTTTACATTTAACGCCATTGCCAGCATAACCAGCTGGGCACTTTCCACACTTCCAGGAACCATCCGGGAAACTGATGCACTTGACTCCAGCAAAGCATGGGTTAGAGAGACACCCATCTGAAAACAATACTGGCTCATTATCAAGACATTCTACTTTTGATCTCATTGTGAAGCGAGGAATAACTGTGTGGAAAAATCTAAAAACATTCCAATATTAAAAGGATGCTAAAACAATAACAGTGTAGTAATTTATATTATTAAAAACACTGGAGCGTAAAATAACGTTAAAATAACATTGACATCTTTAAAATCCCTCACCGATGGGACAGGCTTTTTTGTTGCATAGTTGAGTTTCTTGGGCATCACCAACACACTCTTTGCCTCCGTATTTTGGTGCAGGGTCATTGCACAGGCGTTTACGAGTCTGCACACCACCACCACAGGTGAGTGTGCATGTATTCCATGGTGACCAGGGTCCCCAGTTGCCATTGACTAGGGAGATAAGAAAACATCCTTATCTACTGTTGCTCTAAATAACATGTTATTGCAGTTAGGCACTGACTACTAGATGATGGATCTTACTAGGGCACGGAGTCTTCTGACACTTTTCAGTTTCCCTGCCCTCTCCCTTGCAGTCCTTGCCTCCAAGCTGGGGGGTGGGGGAGTTGCAAAGGCGGATTCGAGTGATGACACCAGAACCACAGGTGACAGAGCAGGAAGACCAGGGTGACCAGTGGCTCCAATTTCCGTCCTGCTTGACTGGAGGCCACAAAGAGAAAGGTCATAGGTCAATTAGGTTTTGGACCACAGTGGTTTGCTCTTAAAACATTATCTAACACAGATGACGCAAGTCTACGTTTGCGTAAACAGATTTTACTTTTTGTATTTTTTTAACTGTCAGGTGAGAGTTTTTTGTGGTAACTCACAGCGTTTATCACACTCCTGGAAGTAGCAGTCACGGGTCTGAACAGAGGTACCCTCACAGTTGTTATTGATACGGTCGCAAGAGCGCCCACGCTGCTGGATGCCCCGCCCACACGACACGGAACAATGGGTCCATTCAGACCACGGCGACCAGCCATCCTCTGCATAGTCGCTCGCTAAGCAGTAGGGAGAAGGATAATACATTTAAGAGTGAGAGAAAGGGAGACAAAGGGCTATTCCAGTGAAGCAGCACCCCCTTCACAAACACGCCCAGACCTAAATGAGGAGGGAAAGTGCTTAAAGCAGGGGACTAATGGTGTGGATTTAGTAGGGACCGACCGAGAGAAGGCCTTCTGTTAAGTGAGAGGGCAGAGGCGAACACACTGAGACAAGCTCGGGAAATAAAAGGGCCACTGTCCTTAGTGTACACAGGGATGCCCCGCTGACGTACGTTTTCCTAAAGAGGAAGCACATTTCGCAGACATAGCCCTGGGTATATCATGACTTCAACAAGTGGCTGAGGTTGGGATCAATGTGGCTCCCCCTGTTTATTTAGCTTTTAGGGAAGCATTGCAGTCAAGGCTGCAAAGGTATGAAGAACATGTCACTAGTCCTCAATAGAAGATGGGATTCACTAGTTTTCCATCCTGCTGTAACCAATTTGGCAAATTACAGCCATTTTCACTTGAAGATTCAAAGCTGTTCTGCAGCACAAAGCAGCAGTGTTCCAAACATACTGTAAGGAGCCTTTCATTTATGTTTATGTTGTTGCAGTTAAATCATCTCTAAAATTAACATGTGCTTAGAAAGTTTACATCTGAGGAAATATTGTAGCTTTTTTTATATGGCAAATAACCGAATGAATGCGAATGCTTCATGCTTCTGAATGAGGCCTCTGTTAGTTGAAACATAGATTCTAGCTTACGCAGACATATATGCAAATGCTTTCAGTAATAACTGTAATTCTTGTGCACTTTTGTTAGAGCTCAACAGATGCTAGGAATATGAGCTTGGCTTAAGAGGCAAAAAGGCTTACGTGTTCCACAGCGTGGGCAGCACTCTCCGTCGGGAACAGTGGCATTGGCACAGGGGATCAACGGACACGAGATCTTGCGGCAGACAGTAGCAGAATTCTACACCAGCACAGAGATTCATTTCATGGTTAAACATGAGCTAGGAAATATGGGTATCATCAAAATGTTTTTGCAGTTTTCACCTAAATTGTTTCCTGGTGCAGGACTAAATCAATATTTTCAGTTGAGACGTGACACATTTTGTTTCACTAATGTGAAATTACATTTAAATTAGTGCCTGTTGCAGGGTAATTCCATGTTTGTGCTTATTAAATTGTCTACTCCGAAGAACATTAGATTTTGCAGCTTTACCATGACAAAAAAAAGCAGGATTCTCGCTGAGAACACAGAACCCCCCCAGACAGCTACATGCCCACTGGATTAGAGTAAATGTGAGTAAGGAAACAAATCCGAAAAGTGGAAGTTGCATCTGTGGAGCCTCGAGTGCCAAGCAGGTCAGTTCAGCTTGCCAGCACAGCCTGACTAAACGTGCGAATGATCTTCCTAGTGGATCTGGTAACTGATTAGAAAGAAAATGCCTATAGGGACGATATAAATATACAATGAAGATGGGTAAGTGTATCAGTGGAAGAGTATATCAGGATATGACGCCCCTCAGTGAAATGCAGGAATCTTCTTTGAAAAGTATGTTGCACCTAAACCCATCAATCATTGACACTTGTCAGAGCCAAAGTTCATAAATAATGGAGGTCCAGTCAGGTCCCTCCAGGTCACACTTGAGCCAAGCGTCTGACAGCAGACCTCTCATTACAACAGGAAAGGCTCGCCCTAATACCCGCACTCCACAACTACTAATTGCTGAACAGATCAGTTGAGTGGTGTTAAGTGTGTGCCTTGGTGTGGATTGTTATGTGTGTGTGTGTGTGTGTACAAGTCAGAACATTAGAGTTCATCCCCCAGACATGTGTTTAATGAATTCAGACAAAACAAACACACGCTCATGAGAGCTCAGTCTGAAGATCTGACCTGACAAGTGCACTCAGTGCAATCATCAACGGTCCACTCATCTCGGTTCTTGTGAACAATGCCGTTGTGGATGCAGACGCCGGTGTGAATGCCAATGTGGCTTTTAATCAGCTTGTTCTCATCCGTCTGGGAGGAGGTGTAGGACAAACAGACAAAGCACAGGTGTCATTTGGATCACCATGAGTTGTTACCTTGACATAATACCACAAAATAGTGTACAAGCAACATATACAGTACTGCTTCAGTCTTACACCATAGATTTAATAAATTAAACTAAAATAAAAAAGGCTAAATATAACAATCTAAATCTTCAATACAGTGAAGGTTTATAGATCATGATTTGTTATAATAAAAAATTGTCAGCTTTGGATAGTTAAAGCTATCTTTTCAATTCTCCCTTTCCAGCTAGACTTAAGCAGATTCACTGATGCAGTTCATTACTGAATTTAAAGTCATATTCACATCAAAGTATTCTTAACCCCATTTGTTCAAATGAACCTTTTTTTTGTACAAAATATGTTATAACTGCTTTTTCTAGGCTTCATATGCAACATGGATTTAACATAGTTTTTTTTTCTCAAGACAACGGTGCACAGGTGGTGAGACCACACGCATATCTGCGGCACACACAGACACATTCTTCTGCACTAGACTGGCTGGCAGGTTTTCTCCTTACCAGCTGGCGGAGGTCATTGGACAGCTCCTTGACCACAACACCCAGGCCTTTCAGCTCCTTAAACATGCTGACCAGATCCTCGCAGGAGAAACCACAGACCATCTGCAGGTCTTCACCACAGCAGAAAAACAACACAAGATCGGGGCATTAATTGTTAGATTGGGTTCATATTCTTTTGCAATCCAGTCTCCAGACTGTGATCTAATCAACACATGCCAACATCAGTAACAGGACATATATGCCGTGCAGCAGCGTTTACCTTTACTTTTGTGTCCAGTGTACTCTGTCCTGATGGCTGAAGAGCCATTCAGGTTGTCCACCATCATTCTGTCAGTCACTGAAAGAGAGACCATAACAATCAATCCCATATCTGCTGCACTCATCTTTATGGTTCCAACTCTTATTAAGGGTATTTGCACTTGGATTCATACAGTACATCCCACATGGCTATAAATCATTACAAAAAGTAATTAGTTTAATCATTACACCCTAGAGAACATATCTTGAGACCACAGTACCCTGAGGTATTTGTAAAGTGGAATTCCTCGGTGACAAGTGGTAAACAGCTCAGCAGGGAGTGTTTTGTGTAGAAATCACTAGGAAAATTCAGTATATACACATTTCCTCGACGAGGACTTGCTAGGACTTGGCAGAACATGAAGAGATGAGCGATGCGTAAACACTCACAGAACCTCTTGGTCGTGATTACTTACAGCTTTGGCATCCTTTGTTGCGGAGGATGGCGTTCAACGTTGTTCCAAACACGAACCGCACGTTTTGGAGAACCCCCTGCAAGTATCGACGTTCATGTTTAGGTCACAACCTAGTTGGATTCAGCCGTGCCATGGCGGCCTATTACGCATGCACACGTTTCTACGCATTCGTGCTTGGATGTCTTTTCTGATCTAAAAAAAAAGTGGCTGAAGTCGCTACTAACCGTGAGGAAACGCCCAGTTTAACCCTAATGTTAAAGGTGTGACAGGCTCGTGCTCTCACCATGAACCGGTCCTTCACGGCCCCCTTGCCAACCCGGAGGCGCCCCAGCGCCGGGGTCTCCTGCGTCAGGATGCTCTGGATGGGCGCATCCAGCTCCGCGGTGTTCACCTCCTCGCATCCCGCGTACAGCTGCGCACGGTCCTCCTCCACGAACAACGTGATATTCTTCCAGTAGCCCGTCGCCACGTCCGCGTCTTCGATGGACACCACCTGCTGCTTGTTCTCCGTGGAGTAAACGATGTCCAGCGTGTTCGCCTTGCCGTTGGAGACGATCTCGAACACGGGTCCGGAGCCGTCCTTTTTCTCCACGGTCAGGAGGCTTCCCCTGGTCCGTCTGAACTGCTTAAAGTTGAGCAGGAGGAGGAAGCCCCTCTCGGCGTGGATGGAGTCGATCAGGTCCCTTAAGGCGCTCTCGGGGACCGGGGGAATCAGGTCCGGGTTGAGGATCTTGTAGGCGGGGCTGTACGGGTCGTCTCCCTTCACCATGGTGACCCCGTGGTTCTTCCTGGGGACCTGGATCAGCTCGAACAAGTCGTACACGCTGTTGTCGTCTCGGCTCTCTGCGGGTGAATAAGAGTCAGCGGTCAGCCTGTGTGCGTCGGTGCTCGGGATTTCAGCTGTTTTCACTCATTTCATCTACAAGAACCCAGTGAGAGTTTAAAGAAGAACACGCACAAGTTCAGGTTGAGGATCTCACCTGCGACTCTCGCGCTCTCGCAGCTCCAGAGCATCAACAGCAAAAAGATCCCGGTCACCTTCATTGTGAGACGGCGACCTGCTGCCTGCTGCAAATAACCGCCACACATGTCCAAATCAGTCTAAACAGGTACAGTGGTACATTTAATAAATGCATAGAAACAATATCAAACTCGGCCATACTATTATTATTATTATTATTGTTGTTGTTATTATTCGTGGCACCACAGCAGCAGAATTCCTCTGAACATTTGTTACTCACCTGCCTAAAGAAACCAGGAAACCAAATGTAATAAAATCCCACAGAAATACGCAAAAATCCACAAATAATCCTCAACAATTTGTTTTGGCGAATTCTTTTTTTAAATTCCTTCTTGCAAAGAAATGAATTTGCTTCTTTTTTATGCTCTTAATTAAAAACGCGTTGCGTCGCGCCGCTATCACCGCTAAAAACCTCTTTAAGCCGAGGGTGCACAAAGTGCTATTTAAACAGTTTGACGCCATTCCCAAGAAACGGCCTGGTCCAATCACGGGGAGGGGAGAAAAAGGGACGAGCTTATCCTCGGAGAGTGAGACACACACGGAGAGAGAGACGCGCTTCAAAGTGGGACCTTGGAGCAGCTGCAGGGCGCTGGACTCACACACTCTTTCATGGACCAGTATTTTCTGTCGCAGGGTCCATCCATCAGTTCTCAGAGGTTTTTTCAGCCCTCCAGATTCCCATAAGACCCCCTACAAATAACCCGGATCATCCAAAAACAGTCTAGAAATTGCTGTATAACATACAAAATCAGCCCTGTGTTGTTCCACAAATATTCAACTGTATGGTTTATTTATAGCTCCTATGTGGTATGAATAGTTGTAATATTCCTGGAGCTTATAATAATGAGGGTACTTTGTGTGCCTTTGACTCCTAATATGTTTCAAATATCTTTTCTAACTAATCTTACAAAACCAAACAAACTTGTATACATTTATTGCAAATAAGTGCATTTTTATGAGTTCGGATGTGAGGTTATATCAGATATGAACAGCAATGAATTTCAGCATTGTCTTCATCTTGTTGCAGTTCCACTTTCAAATGCTAGGAGCCGACACGAGTTCACTGGAAAGATGCCTGAGGCAGTTTAAGGTGTTGCTGCAGCACACCTAAACTGACATTCAGTTTTACACTCTTATTGTACAGAATATTAATTTTAAAAATAGAATGTATCCTCTTTAATGGCCGTCCTATTTAAAGCCATTACATTTTTGAAAATAGTTTGGTAAAGATAAAGTTCAGAAGAGGGACTGTTCCTTTCCACTAGTCACTCAGTGATTCTGCTGCGTTTGCTCCTCTGTTTTTAAAAAAAATAAAGTGAGAAAACAAAAGATAAAATCATTATTAGCCATTGTTAGAATATTAGTGTAAGCAGATAATCTCAACATGTTTTGGATGAAACATGCCAAGATATGTTGTAACGGTTGTAGAGGTGTGTGTTTTACAGACAGGTGCATATTGTCCCTGTGCTGGAGCTGAAGCAGGTTTGCATGTCTCAGAATGGAGGCTGTAGCCTAAGGGGTCCGGAGGTCAGAGCCGAGCTGAGGCCTGTGGTGCCGGCGATTCTCTTTCTCAGATCAGGGCCCGTGATGGAGATGGCAGAATGCTGGGTTCTGACGGTGACAGAATGACAGTATACACAGACAAAGGTTGGTCAGTTTGCGGATGCATTATTCAAAACTTTTTTTTTAGAAGTCTGTCTGTGAAGAAGAAAGCACATGTGTAGAAAAGCCTTCTGCTGTGTTTGGGTAGTTTTAAGTCCAGTGTGCAGCATCTTCTGCTTTTGCAATTGTAACTGGCTAATAAGCCAGGCCACAACATTTTTACTAAACCTCTCCATGTTAAACTTGTGCCTAAACCTAACCATAACCCTGTGTCTGTGTGCCGAAACCCAATCCAACTGCTCTGTTTACACTGTAATTCTGCATTTCTGACCGTTTGGAGTAAAAATGTTTGCCATCGCAATAGATGGCTGCTGCTGCTGTTGTGGCACTGTTTCAACAAATGCTACTACGAGCCATATGAGACTGGACATATGACATGTATGATCAGTCAGGCCGGAGGACTTGTTACGCTGTAATCAGGCATACTGTAACCACATTGGACACTGTGTGGCTTCCTCTTTTTCTTATCTTGTTCTTACCAGTTTTTACTACATAGCGAAAAAGACAAAAGCATATGAGAGCAGAGTATGAAGACGGAAAAAGAGTGTAGAGACAACGAAAAGAACTTGGAAAAGGAGAAAGATGAAAAGATTTCAAACAATAAAAAGAGTGGATGAACGGAATGAAATGAGCAGAGGAAAGATTGAGAAGCAAGGCAACAGGAGAAAAGAAAGGAGAGAAATAAGGAAAGAAGTGGAAAAAATGACCTACGTGGAAAGCAGTAATGAGGAAAAGAAGAGGGGAATGAGGAAAGGAGAAACAATGAAAGGAATATAAAAGCCCAGGACGACTGACAAGGCGAGAGGAAAATGAAATGAGAAACAAAGGCGAGCAGAGGGGTCAAGAGTCACAGGGAACGAGATGAGGGGAAAAAAGGAGATTAGATGCCTAACAAAGAGGTTGACAACAGAAAAATGCAGTGTATACTGGCACAATGTGTGCGTTCTTTTACAGTCCCTGCATCTAAGAATGCACCAGTTGCAGTGAGATATGCTTCCTCTGAATCCAGGAAATTGTTGAGTAACATTTTATGACAGCTGACAAATCTTTCCATTAAGTCCCGCGTCCTTGAGGCAATTCTGTTGTAACTGAGCATCCCAACAGGTCCGGATCAGGCCCCAGACGTGCTCCGTGGTTCTTGATTATTGGACGTGCCTTCCAACGTCACGCTACGCTTTCTCGTAATGTCATAAACTGGATGATTCAAACACTGGGAATTAATGGCGATGCATTTTATTGACAGAGCTGACAGAAAGATGCCTTAATCACCAATCAAGGGCAGATTTCCAGTCACCTGGCAGAGGATGAAGTAAACTTCCTTGGAAAACCGCAAGTGAAACGGCATAACGCTTGCTATTTAGGTTGCCAAATAGGTTGGTTTGATTATGAAATAAACTGTATTTCCATCCTTGGTTACATGCAGCGGTCAATAATTTGTGACGATTAAGCCAGTAGAAGTCTCAGGTCCTCGCATCAGGGCTTGTTAGTTGTCCGTCACTCTAGGCTTCTCTGATTCTTTTTTTTTTTTTTTTTTTTTGAAGGGCTTTGTAAGGTTTGACTTTAGAAAGTTGCTACATAAAAAAAAATTGACTTACTTACTTTCTTGTTCATAGTAATATAATGTTGCATTGAACAATAGACAACAACAAACACTTTCAATTATGAAGTTCACTTATGCTCCATGTCTGCATTATTGCTGAGGGATCAGATTCCCGGGCCTACTTGTAATTAATAGCAAGAAGATGACGTGAAGTTTTTTTTTTTTCTCCAGTCCGCAGCTCATATTTGCAGTTAATCAAATCTGACAGGAATTCTGCGTTTGCTCTTCCCTGATCCATCATCAGAGAGCCAAGATGCTGAGATTCTGGGCCAGGTCAGAGCAAGAAACTGGAGACAACAAAAAACAAGGATAATATTCAAAAAATACACTTTTTATTTTCATTTATCAAGAAAAAAAATCTTCTATTTCATATAACACAACAAATTTGAAGATACTATTTTGACAACTGTCTGTTTCAAAGAACAAGAAATAAATTAAAGATTTCCACAGGATTGTGACTGTGAGGGTCCAGTTGATGTAATTGTGGTCATGAGTCATGTACATCTGGCCAAAATTAATCAGCTGGGTAGTTTCTGCTGGTATGTTAGTGAGCCTGATGCAAATTGCTTCTATGCTGTTGTGCACTGCCTTCCGAAAATAGTTGTATGCCCAGAACTTTCATCACTCTAAAAACTCTAAACTACAATTTCTTCCTCCCACTGACTCTCTTTTTATGCCTTTTCTTTAAACTAAGTGGCAGCCACACAGAGGGAAGCACGACAATCTTCAGCTTTGCTATAAACTCACTATATTGCGTGAAAAAGTTTAGGTGCGGACAGTCTGTCCACAGCTTAGAGTTTCTGATAGTATGTGCTGATAAATGTGTGAAGACTTTGAGCGCAGCGTAATTTTAAAGGGCATTTTCTGATATTTTGTTGACAGCTTATTCTGAGACAGGATAAAACAATGACTTGAATTGATAGGTAAACTGCTAACAATGAAGAAATGAAAGCAGTTTGCAGCCATACAATGGCACGATCCACCTTTGGAGCAGAAGTGTGTGTTTGCTTTTCAGCTGCAGCAGACTCTGCCTTAGGTCACACACTCCCACTGGAGATTACCGGTGTTTCTGCTTTGTGCGCAGACAACGCCACCAGCACCTCCTCTGCATCTTCGTGGCAGTCGCCCAGCACAAAGCCCACCAGCATGCAGCTTCAGTGGCCAAATTATGCCCATGTTCCCTCACTAAAAAAACCTGTAAGGAAAAACTGGCTGATGATAACTGGTGATTTATATTATATATATATATAAGTTCTGGTTAAAAACGATGAACACTTTATATGTATATCTGTATACCTGATGCATTCTTGAGCTCTTATTCCATTATCCAGCGATGCAGACCCAGCAGGTGACCACCTGTGCGTCTCTTTCACTGAGCCCACTTGCTGCTCCCACTAATTTCTAATAAATTACTCATTGGAGTGTTCACCCATGACATTACTGTGCCCATGCCAGGACCATTAGCCGGGTCCTGTGCCCGAGAAAAGACACAGGTCGCCGCAGGCTTAGCTGCTCAATGATTTCTAAATATCAAATAGTGTCTAGGAATGTAGTCTTGATCCAGTTCCATCTTCTGCCTATTAGGAGGTCACGGTGTGCCAGCTTCTTTTCATGGACTTCCATTGACAATGTAATTTGCATTCCAGAGCTCAGTGGGTTGGGGGGGAAAGGCATTTGGGTGTTCAGAATCATTGGAGGTAATTGCTGCTGAGAGCGTAACTGCCGAATCTGTTTAGTTCTAATGGAGCCTCTAGTGAAATGTTTTCCCCAAATTTGGTGAATTAATACAGCAGCCGCCCTGTTTTGACCATTAGTTATGTTGCAGCTGTAAACCAGCTGTTTACACAGGCAGCACTGCAGGAATGACAACCTTTTAACCAATTTTCTGGTCTCTGAGCTTCAATATTCACTGAATTCATTAAATATCAGGGACACATGATGCTTTAATCTAGTGCAGTGATATTGTTGGTCCACAACCCATGTTGATTTCACTCATTGCTAAGTTATTTCCTGTATTAAATCGATCCACCAGGGAAAGAGTAGTAGTGTAGTTAAACAGTAGCAGGCAGTTGCTGAAATAGTTTGAAGATTTCATACAGGTTTTGTGGATTGTAACGGGTACATTTTTCCTGCTTACTTTACAGACATCACACATGCTTGCAGATTGGGGCTGGAATAACAGGCTGCATTTTCATGTGGCCTCTGGTAGTAAAGCAGTGCAGTGCGGGTGGCGCGGGGTGTTGGTGGCGTGGAACAGATAAAACGGGGATGGGATGGAGTCTGCGTGTAAAGTGGTTTATTATACTCAGAGAGGATTGTAGCTCACAAGAAAAGATTTCAACATGTCGCAAAGAAACTGCACGCTGCTATGCGCATGGTTGGCTAGCACAGCGTTCTGCTACTGCAGATAATGTCAGTGTACTGCAAATCAATTGAACCACGTTTGCCTTTTTCACTTGTCAACTTCTCTGTTGTTTTACTAGACCGGGTACTTGTTGAAATGGATGAGTAAGGCAAAGTCTGCATCCATTCTAGCAGCTGTGTGTGGCTGTACTTATGCAGAGCAGGGCTTTGAGCGTAATGCTAAGCTTAGCACGATATTAAGCACATATAAATTTCCACGTTATGTACCTCCTTAAATCTGTTAGAAAAGACATAAGTCATACATAAAGTTGAGACAAATCTAAAATATTAAAGCAAAGTGTCATGACATTTATTTATATATCTATATCTATATATATCTATATATCTATATTCTATATATCTATATTCCAGTTTTTACACCACTTATTTGCTAATGAGACAGCAAGTCATGAGAAACTGTTATCACTACTGGACAAGAATATACAGGTTAAATACCCCCACACCAACACACAACTGTCTCATGTTCAGCAGTTTAAAAATGTAATTTTTTTTGTTACCATAGACATAATTTTTGGGGAATTTCAAACAGTGCTCATTCTTTATGGCTCCACACACATTCTTCTGGTAGACAAACACACACTGTGGTGACCTAGGCAAAAGCAGCAATAAACAACTGTCAGTCGGCCTTATTTAGAGATATAGAGAGGTCACCTGCCATGTCCACATTCCCGACATACCTCCGTAGCCTGCATAAATATCCTGGAAGCCTTGTTCCATATGCCCAGTGTGTTTATCTGTCTGAGCGCTGGACAGAAATCACTCTGATTGCCTCTCAGCTCACTCAACACAACAAGAGGCACTACAATACTCCTCCTTGTCCTGCGTCATTGGTGAAAGTCAATCTGCGCTCATCAAGGATGTTTTCACATGGCTGATTCTGATGGAGCGTATATAAAAGGCCTGTCATGTCAGCTGCACAGCGACACTGCTTTGTTTAGAAACATCTCTTAAACTGTATTTTTCCCTGCACAGTTTGGAGTGGAGTAAATGTTGCCATGTCCCCGGAGCTCTCTCTTATTTAAAAAAAAAAAGAAAGAAAAAAAATGCAATGTTGAAACTGAGGGATCGGGGCCTGGAGAAGAGGGAGGATCGGTCCAGACCTGTAGAGCCTAAATCAGGCAACACACAATTAGATGAGTTTCTCAAATACCAGCAGTTACAGAGAATGGGTGTGGATCAGGACCTGGCAGTGACACGCACAGACAAAACAACATCCTCTCAATGAAGGCCTGTGTGCAAGCTGCTTGCAGGTATGGGAGCTCCACACCCTGACAAGCACTGTGTTCTCAGCCTCACATCCTTGGATTGTTTACACGAGGTGTAATGGTTTTACTGAAGGACACGAACCATCCCTCCTTTGTTTCGCACTCAAATCTGTCATATACTCCCTTTGTACAGTGTGCAGTGAACACAGCCCAGTGTGGTTGCTTTCACCTGGATGGCACTGAGCCCTTGTGTCTTGGATAACTACACAGGGGCCAGTGTGGCCCCTGGTTATGGTTCTTTTTGCAGCTGGGAGGTAGACATCATGCTTGCAACCGGGCACCCTCGCTTAGGTTTTCACTGTTCTTGAACAGTTTTATCCAAGTCCTGGTCAGTTGCCAGTCTTAGGTTTTTGCACTAAAGCCTGCCAATGGCTTCTAGGTCATTCACAGCTTGGGGGATTTTTTTCCACGTGTGATGGATTCAACAACCCTGAGACCCCTGTCAATGTGGGTCTGTTCGGGATCTGACTTTATCCTGTCTAAAGCATCAGGGTTTTTCTTCATGGGACATTTTACTGCATATTTAGTGTTGATCAAGACTGGAGGCAAATCTGTGCACTTCCATTTAACTCAATTTAAGATTTTAAAAACTATGGATGAAAATAACCCATGGCAAAAGCAAATTTCTCACCTAATCTTGATAAAACAAAACCATAGTAAATATACACTTTTATGACTATAACTCAGTGACTGAACAGTCAGTCTGCCACTCAGATATACATTTCTTTCTAAATGCTGTCATATTTGCTTCTTTACAACCGTCCTTCAGCCCTTCTATAATCTCCCCTGAGGGTCAGGGTAAATGCTTCTGAGTGAAACAGGATCTTTCAGCAACTATTTAGTGCATGAGTGAACAACTGATGGCTCATTGAATCCTGCAGCCACCTGTTCACCCAGGACTCCTTATTGTAAGATCCTTACATCCCAGCAGTCATTCGGACAAGTATTTCTAAGATAACAGTTGTGGAGTTTTAAAATGAGAAATTCTGTTTTTGACAGGATGTCAGCTGTTGGTTGTTAATGGGAAGGTTTATGGGTTTACAACAAACATTACTTGGTTAAGCTTGGGAAAAGATCATACTTGGTTAAAGTTGGTGGGAAATCGGATGTGAACTGTGTTAAGCTCCGTGTTGTTTGTGTCTTTGGTTTGTTTTTTCCTTGTGACAAGGACTAATTCACACAGCTACTAGACGTCCATGTAAGTAAACATATGTCGCTCGTAGTATTCCGACAAATGACTAATGGCGCCGTTAATTCTTGTGGAGACAGTTTGACTGATTCATCACACAAACATTTATAGCCTGTTTGAATGAAAAGTAAATTCAAGAGAGTTGTTTGGTTGCTGCCGTGGCTATGTGGATCACACTGTCCCATTTGTTGTCGAATGGCAATATCAGTACTTGTATGTATTGGAATCTGGGCGTATGTTGAAGGATCTGTTTCTTCTTGGAATGAATAAAAATTGGAACCTCCTTTTCTGTGTTCTGTCTGTCTGAACCAGGTGGTTTTCCCTCACAGCTGTGATCCAAAGTTTTACCAGAGCTGGCTGCTGTATTTACTAGATAATGTCATTAATGAAGATTACTGCAGCAGGTTCAGGTAGCTCCCTACAGCTCATTTAAAAACCTTTTTCCCTTATCGCAAAAGAAACTGTTAAATCTAACATCAGCAAATGTGTTTTAGGCCCATCACCACGGAGCAGTACAGTAGGGGAATAGTAGGTAAATAGGTTAATCTTCCTTTGGTGCCCCCCCCTCTTTTTTATTTTTCTTCTTGCAAACTTTCACCATCCATTCAGCATCAAGACGTTTGCTGCAGGCAACATCCTCAGTCATGTTACTTCATGTTAGCAGTGGCACTGAGGCTTCAGCAGGACATTAAAGTGTATGTGTTTATGTTCTGGAGTTTAATGTCGTGACAAAAGGCTCATGTGAAGCCGGACTTCTGACTTTGAGAACCTCTCAGTGTGTTTGGTCTCAGAGGGAGACATCTTTTGTTTACCAAATCCATCTGACAAAGCACACGTCAACAACTCTGTCACGCAGACATTCATTCAAGTGTTTATTTAAAGCTTCCGTATTTCTAGTTTCACGTTCACGGCATTTTGTCCTCTGTCTTTAGCATGAAAACTGTCTTTGACATATAGGTTTCCAAAGTTGTTGTTTTTGTCCTGACTAGACTTATTCAGGAACAAGTAACTTTTAAAGATTGCAACTGGCACTGAAAGCAGCTATTCTTTTTCTCATGTATGATTTCTATACATGTAAATCAAACAAAAACGTTGTGCTTGCTAACATCCGGATTTAAGGTAAAGAATTGCTCTGAGGTAGCAGTCGGCATGACTCGTTCAATGGCTATTGTATCTACCCCACCGCCTATGGATGATGGTCATGTGGTAGGAGATTGTAGGAAGTGTGCAGTGAGACGAATGGATGGCATGGATAAAGAAAGTCCGGAAACACTGGATCTCCTTACATTTTATCGATTTTATGAGTGCATTAATCTGTTTTTTTAAACTTTTTTTTGGGCCTTGATTTACTTGTTAGGGTTAGGGGTTCTGCTGTCCATCTCTACACATGTCCCTTTGTTCCAGTTATGTGAACAGGATATCTCAGGAATGCCTTGAGGAGAGGCCTTCAAATTTAGCACAAATGTCCACTTAGACTTGAGAATGAACTGATTAGATTTTGATGACAAATTGTCAAGGTGGCTGTGACCTCATGTCTGTTTAGCTTTATGGAACAGTAGCTGTATAAAAATTGTACATGAACTATTAAACTGGCTGTCTGCTTGATCAGGCACACATGTCATTAACACAGAAGAAAGTCTGTTATTGTAATGGCTTTTAAAACCATGAATCCAACTAAACATTTGCTCATTTTGTAACATTTGTTTCTTTCATAGTTGCCTAAATAATTTTGGGAAATGTTATAAATGGTTCCCGAAATGTCTTCTTTTCTCCCTCCTCTTGAGTCACTCAGTAGTTGATACAAAGCAGGTCATATCAGCAGCTCTGTTGATGTAGTTACTGAGCAACAGCATTAGACAGTTTTGTTTCATCTCAAAGACAAATAAAATACAAGTTGAGTTTGAACTTAAACTATAGTGATTTATGAGTTTTGGTGTACTCTAAATTCTACAGTAATTCACAGTGTTGTTTGAAACGCCTAAATGTAAAAGCTAAGACTTGCTACGTTACTCAGTTTATTGTTTGACTCTTCTGGTATGTGTCAGTGTTTAGAGCTGTATATTATCAAGATCTGTCATGTCATAATTCTTAAAAAAAATGAAGAAAAAACAGAGAGTAAAGCAATATTCAAAATAACCAGAAAGACATAAAATCAAAAAGTGACAAAAGAATGATAAGAAAAAGGGGGTTTAAAATGACAACAACCACAAAATGACCCAACACAGAAAGAAATATCCATAAATTAACAGAGAAAAAAGCATAAATAACCACAAAATAGTCAAAGAATGACCCAGCAGAGGCACAGCAATCATCCAGTGTTCATCTCCTAACATCAATGAGTCACTAGAAACCTGCCATGGGGGTTAACTTTCTACTTTAATAAGCTGCAACCGCCCACATGAAGACATGTTGTGACACCAAATGGATCTTCCTCTTGATACTCTCCTGACTTTGAATCCCGAGAAGTGTTGGGGGCTCTTGTTTTTAGGGCACGGTGAGTCCTGTGTGTGTGTGTGTGTGTGTGTTTTTTTTTGGGTGCAATGACCTGACCACGTGTGGCCTCGTTTTTCACAGGGCAGCTTCCAGCAGCAGAAACAAGTTGTGAACACAACACTGACTTATTAACTTTTAACGAGAGAACAAAAAGAAAAGGAGCGATTTAAGGTGACATCCTTGATGGAGAGGTGCAGACAACACAGACTGTAGAATCTACAGAGAAATCCACCCATCCATTATCTGTAACCGCTTGTCCTGTTTAGGGTCACGTGGAGGTCACAGATCTATGTCAGTGCCAACGCAGAGAGACATACTCAGACAGACAACCATTCACACTTATGTTAACACCTACGGACAATTTAGAGTCACCGATTAACCTCACACGCATGTCTTAGCGCTGTGGGAGGAAACCCACGACTGATACTGGTAGCGGCCTTTGGGCCTCGTTCATCTGAAAATGATGCAGTCAGTAAGCGTGAACCCTGTGATGACGTCCGGACAACTTAAATGAGCTGAAAACTTTACAATCTGGTCTGGATACTCATGCTAGCGTTTTGTCGCCTTCAGACTCAGGGATCTAATATCCAAACTTTTTCCATCTCTCATTTTAAACATAATACTACTATATATTTGATTGTCAAACTATTTCTTTCTGAAGATAGAAGGCAGATTGCCTGTGATGTGGTTGCCCTGCACATTTTCCAGTTTATTTTTACCAATACATGGCAGCTGATGCTATTTACCGCTTTGTCCACGGTTTTAAAGCAAGTCTGCTAAATGCAAAATTATGCAGTTATTTTCCAAACTTTTACTGTAAGCAGTTTGCTGTTTTTAAAACCACAATCACATAACATTTTTAATAGGTTTTTTACAATATGCGAAAAGGCCACTGATTTAATGATTTCTCTGACGACTCCAGTAATTACTGGCCAGTGCAGGCCCTACATGTAATACCAAATGTGATAATGAGATGCCAACTAGAAGACCATAAGTTACATCTGACCGTAATAAGACTGTGGTTTTTAAGAGCGCCTTAAAACAGAGCGTTGTTGTTGTTAAAGAGACGTGCATTCAGTTTGTCTTTTGCCACGAAGTTGTCAGCATGTTGTTTTTTCTCTCGCTGAGTTCCTCCGTGTGATTATTACATTCCTGAAGAAACCCATTAGCAAATACAGCTGGGTGGAGTGGCTCTAATAAGACTTTGAACTTTTGCGTCGAAACAAACAAACCCGATCAGAAACACATTAATTGTCGCTGGCATTGACGTCGCTTTGTGCAACACATTTTTTACAGCCTTTGGAACCCAGCGCTTCTTTCCCTCAGATAATCTCCAGTGGCTTCCAGTGAGAAAGACGTGTTATCAACTTTTCCCCTCCTAGTTTTCCTTAAAAGCTGATGTTGCTGACAAAAAGTCAGGTATAATTCCTCTGAGATAAAAAGGGCCGCACATCCACCGTTCTCAGCAGCCCCAGTTTCATTTTCTCTGTGGGGGTCTCCTGAGAAATGCCTCCAAAATAATCACTCTTGATGGTACTTTGGCATGACCCCAACAGCAGCAGAATCCTGAATGGAAATGTCTGCAGAGAGGTTTATGACTCTGCCTCTGCACTGTAGGAGTCACAGGGGTCATGTTTGTGTGAATATCAACAGGATTTACGACACAATAGCAGTCAAGTCCTCTGCTCAGCTAGTCCAAAATGTGCGACACAATGCAGGTTGAGTTTATTTCTGCCAGGCTACCCATGGCTTTTTGTCCAGTCTCCTTAACAGGGCAAGAAGCTATTTTTAGCACGGGTGCAATTTAAAAGGTAATTTAGTGTTTTTCATTACATGGAGTCATCTGTCAAAGGCCGCACATTTATCACACCAAGAGAATTGTTATTCCTCAAGCAGCCTCACATGACAATTTTTTGTTCTAACATTTACTACATGTAAAGCAATAGGTCTTACTCTTTGGGGCAAGTGTGACACAGCCTGACACAATAGAAACATGGTGAATAGTCAGGAATCACTATCAACAATGCTTTCAACTGCCATAAAAAAAGTATGATGTAGTTATATTAAAGCAAACTCCTCTGATTAAATGTTCTGGGCTGTTATCAATTTATGCTTCACACAAGACTCTTGACATGACCTGACTTGCATTAAGCATATTTATGGAGTCAAAATACTGATATCAAACTCAAAAACACACCTCACATGCCAAAAAGTTTGATTCATTTAACTGCCTAGTTTATTCAGAACATTGTTTTCTCATTTTCGATTTAAAGTTAAAGTCAGATTATGGAAATTATCAAGATTATTTTTGTAAATTTGAAACAAGGCCTTTCGAAGTAAATATCTTGGGATCAGTCAGTGTCCTCGACATCAGGTGCTTCTGACGTATTTGGAAACACTGAGGGCTGAAATGTTCCTCACTTGGAGTACTATTTGAGGTCCTCTAATCTGTATCATTTTAGCTTTTCTCCATGGAAATGTCAAAATAAACAATGCATAATCTTGCCCCAAGAAAAATGAACAGTCGTGTTGAGTTAAAAGAGATGTTTCACTTTTGGCATCAGCAGAAGTTTGATTCTTGTACAGTATGATGGGCACTGCAAAGGCCGTGGAAAGAAACAAGCCTTTTAATTAACGGCCTGGAATGTTGAACATAATTCTTCTAAAACCTTCTAGAGATTTCAGAAAACCTTAAATCACCAAGTAATGCAGTGATAACTTTATTCCTTCTTTTTTTTCTGTGTTATAAAAATTTCTCAGTTCCTGGGCAGATTACTATCAAATATGTGGGGAATTTCCAGCCGCGTTTAAGTTTGAGACAGTGAAATCAGCCAGTTTTTTCATTCAAGACTATAAATAGTCGTTCAGTTTAGCTTTGCAAGCCCGTCTGTGAGGTGTGACTTCTGCAGCCTCCGTCTCTGTCTCACTCCTTCACATCAAACCACACTAAAGTTTGCACCCACACACAGTAGTGCCGTGATGTGATATGGATGTTGGCACTGGCGGTGTCCCAATTCAGGCTTTCATACTTTGATATAAGCAACAAAGAGCTCTCTATGCTGTGTCTATGCTGTTTCCTCTTTAGCCTTGATCCAGTTGGAGCGGTTCAAATTCAGCTTGTGTTTGAAGTGTTAATTGGTGGATTACCTGGTCTTTAATCGAAGTGCATCTTGGCGACATAAACACAAATTCTGTTTGTGATTCCAGATTCGATGGGGTCTTGGTTTCACATCATCCTTCCTGTTTGTTCCCACATTTTTAGTTCCAGCTCCCTGCAGTGCAAAAATGTCCACCAACATTTAGAATGGGGAGCAGTAGTGTGCAGACACAGAAACAGGTGTCGTGTAAGTAATAGATTTTGCAGTCCTGCTTTTATGAAAATATATTATTCTTTAGCCCCTTTCATGAACAGCCAAGTTCTAACCGTACCCCCACTTAGAGAGACGGGCATCTGTTGAAAGTGCACCCTTTGCCGTTTCTCGCAATGGAACCAAATATTTTTCACTTGAAGGTGAAAAATGCTTAAAACTGTGCAATCGTAGCGGTTTGGTTGGGGTTCGACACAAAGGCATCAGGGAGGGTAATGCTAGGCGATGCTGCTCCAGCTGCTAGATGATTCAGGCAATAATACTTTTCCCCCAGTAGTTTTTCCAGCAGTGGTGCTGTTGTGTGTATGTCCACAAACAGGCGCTGGCGGACGAAAACCTGCAGACATTTTTCTTATTTGTGGTGTTGTGTGTGTGAGTGTTGCCGTGAATGTTTCTGTGACTGAACGTATACTTTGTGTTTTTCCTCTTTTATGTTGTGTATTTTATATCAGGTTCTGTGTTAGAGTGGGATTGAGATTATGATTTTTAAAAAATTTGAAAATGTGACCTGAACGTCCCGTTTACCAATTGTCTTATTTTTTTTGTTGCTGGTACGAATGACCTATGTACATGTGTTTACAGGACAGGCTAAAATATGTGTGTAGATTTTATAATGATCCATTACTTTTGTCACTATGTTCACAGGTACCAAATCTGTGAAATACGCTACAAAATTTCCCAGAACAAAGTGCTGCTAGTGGCTGAACTATAAAAAGTTTAATGATCCAATACTGACTATGATTAAATTGTGTCCAGCGTCAGTGAGAAGCCCGTGAGCAGTTCATGATGTTTCCGCCCAAACATGCTGTGGTTAGCTGCCATTTGATTGCAAATCGACCATATTTTCTGGGACATGGGACTGAAAAATGGGAAAGATTTTGTCCCTAGTTAGGTGACAAAATCATGCACAAAACCCTACATTCATATCATACATGTACACATACCCACAGTAAGAGGGTATGTTGTGTTGGCACTCACCGTGTTTTCCCTGCAAAGCAGAATAAGTAAACCGACTTTCACTTCCTACTCCTTCCAGGCCCTCCCCACTTTATAAAGCTGGAGGAATTCCATTCAGATCCTAAAAATCATCTTTCTGCAGGTGTTTTCATCTGTTTTGATAGATCTCAGATAAGGCCCAGCCCTGCTTCTTATCTGCTTTCCTGCACCACTTTAAGCCTCCATTTGTTTTAGGATGGAGGTGTTTTGTCCCTGGGATCTTTGTGAGAGTCTGTCATGGTCACGGCTGTGGAACTCTTGTTTACTGGGAGCACAGGAAAGACTCCAGAGATATGATGATTAACACAGTCCATGGGTCATGTTACCCAGACCCTGATGAAAGAGATAGCAAATCCTAATATTTAATTTAATTTTTTGAACCAGCATCTACGGAAAGGTTTAGTTTAAAGTGTGGGAGGGATAAAGGATTGAATTTCCACTTCCAAGACCAGTAGACACAAACATGAATGAAGCTTTAAATTGGTTTTGAGTTTTTCCACGGATATATTTCAAATTTCTGGATGTGCCTCAGGACAACATATCTAAATACACATGCCATGCTTTACTCATTAAAGGCTATACACAATGAAAAATACAAGACCTCCCTTGAACTGTTGAAAAGTTTCAGTACACAGGGCTAACAACATGAGCGTAAATTTATTTTGTATAGTAGCATTCTTTAATTTCATTTCATTTTAAAACAAGACATACCTGAAGAGCTGAGAGAATAGTACAACTGCAATGGAGCAAGAAGAGCGAGGGCTTTTTTCGGAGCGGGCGATTTAGTTTGAGTGTCTCACTGCTGAGAACTTAAAGTTGCACATTGTAGTTTTGTGGTCCATGCATCACATGCATTCCACACCACGGGGGCTGATAAATGACACCATTAACATTTAGTTTGGAGAAGTGTCTGACTCTACTGTAGCTACTAAATGCCCTGCTGTTCCCCAGTCCTAATTTTATCCCCACCTATCCCCAACCCACTGTGGTAGACAGCTTGTCCACCACTTGTGGAATAAGCCATTTCATTCAGGGCTCCTCTGGTCCATATGTCAAAATGTCCTATGGCAATGCACTGAACCCTTGGTTGCTCCCTGTGGGCCAGGTGAACATCACAATCTTCAGCGTGTTAATAGGTGAGTGTGAACCAACAATTTGCAGCATTTTTAATAAAAGCAGTCTGTAAGAAGACCATTATGTGGAGTAGGCCAAATGTATACAGCTGCGAAGCCCATTAGACTGAGGGTTTCCAGATGCTGATAATATTGAGAAATGGCCAAGATTGCCTTAAGAATTATCGTCAGTGTGCACAAAAAACTAAAATACCAAACCTGTATATTGGAACTCTGTTTTAAGGAGCAATAAGGGAAAAAAGGATGTATTTAAAAATAATCTGTATATATGTGATGGAACATACTGTATGTCACATATTGCATAGTAGAGTGGGAATTTTTAAGCACAATGTTTTCACATTATCACTTGAATCGTTATTTTTTGTAATTTTTTAAGCACAACAAAATAAAAAAAACCCTGTTGGTCCATATTTAAATTGTCAAAGTGGTGAACTACAGCTTGGCTTTTACTGAGAACGAAGGAAGTGCCCCAAATGAAAACCAAACTACTGGTTATTTAAAAAAAATTGGCATAATCCTAACATACCTGCAAAGTGTCATCAGGGTTAACAACCTTCACACCAAGCGTCGTCGCTGTCTTTGATTCTACCCACAACATGATTCCAGTTATGCTTTTGTTTGATGACATTGAATTTTCTCCCTCTATGTTTCTTTGACTGCATTGTAAACAAATGCCTGTTTCCTGTCTGTTTGCCCTCAGCGATTGTCTTGTGTAATTAAGAATTTTAGATTTGGCATTATTTTGAGACAGTTTGCAGACTGTACACTTTGAAAGGACCATAAAACCTCAATTACTCATTCGTTTTCTCTTCCTTTGAGTTTCTCATCCATATGTTTTTGTTTGATGAGGCAGCATTCACCATACATGAGCTGGTCCGGGCAACAAGGCAAATACACAATATGGGTTCAATTTCTCCTGGTCTCTTCCTTGTATTGTACCATCTAGAGAAAAACTTACTCCATGTGTGAAAAAACAGGTCATGTCCTCAGTCACTGTTTCAGGGCCATTTGGCTTAAAACCCTCCCTCCACCCCAGTCCAACATCTTGAACCAGCATCCCTGTTGCACTATTTGGCTTGGAAGCGTGCACACCAGCAGTACCTTTACTGATAGCTACAAACTTCCATCTGTTTAGCTTGTTTTAATGGTGATGCGAAGTTGTCGTCCGGCGTTTCGTGTGACACCTTTTCATCGCTCGGCACCAACGTTTTTTAACAGGGATACCACAGGCTCTGTAGTTTGTCGAGCTTGTGGACACCTAATGATCTATTTTCACAACGTTACAATGGCCGTAGAAAAGGAGTTATTAGCAGGTTATTGGTGAATTGTTGTGCACTTTGCCATATAACTTTTAGCATAACTTCGTGTTTATTTGCAAATTCCGGCTTATCCTCCACTGCCATGAAATGTTTTTCACATGGGTATAATTCTAAAAGTCAAGCTATTTTGCAATAAACTTAGATTAATTGACTGAGGATGCACAGTTCAAAGAATCATAATGCGTTTGAATCTGTTCAGCATCAAATAGCATCAAAGAAAGAATCCGATCAAAGACGTGACTAATTCCCAGAGCAATCTTGAGCTGTTGCACATGCGATTTCTACCAGGGTCTGTAACCTACTCAAACCTACATCCTTTGAGGAGCAATACATTGTGTAACACAACAGTGTGATAACAGTATCAACCAATATTAATGGCTCAGTAGAATGTCCAGAGAATAAATAATATGATAATATAAATGCAGAGGTCAGGGCAGATGGCTGGGTGCCTGAACAGTGGCTTTTGAGGTGAGAGGAAAAAGAAGTGTGCTTCAAAAAAACAAGGTCTTTTACTTTATTACTTTAAACCAAATCAAGGTCTTTCCCTAAACCGAACCAAGCCATGTTTGTACCTACATTTGTGCCTAAACCTATAAACTGTGTAGCACTGTGTCTAATATTGTAACCATAACAATGGTCAGTTGCACCATACTGAGTAATTTTGGCTTCCTTGAACCCGCTGGGAGTGAACCATATATTATAGGTTGGTAAGAACTGTTGAATCTCTAATGATGAACAAAGCCCATTTCCACTCAGTGCTGCCCAGGAGTTACTGAAGACAAAAGGCACAAATGTTCAATTCTCGCTTAGTGGCTCGTTGATTCTTAAGAATTATGTTTAATTTTGTAAATAACAATTTTCATGTTATGACTTCATCATGTTATGATTGAAGTCATGTTTCCAAGTAGGACAGGGTGTGTGTGACTATACATACAAACAGGAATCAAAACCCCTCGGTTAGAAGTACTCGAGCGAAAGTGAAACCAAGTGAAAGTCATGATGCCCCTCAACCCAGTGAAAATGAGTGAATCTATGACCTTGGTAAAGCTACTGAATAAGTGGTTTATGCAATTTGTGGACCTGCAAATATACTAGTGAATAACACAGAGAGCAAAGCAACATGATGTAGCTTTAGAAAAAGTGCACTTTGATTGTTTTCCCATAACATTAGGTCTTAATTGGCATTGGGGTTGCACAAGAAAAATAGAATTTAGCTTTATGTGTCTCAAATCATGGTGAATAAAAAGATGAAACAGGGTTTAGGTGAAGAGTGCCTTCACAGTTTTGGGTATTTTGATAACCAGACGTTAACATGCCCATGGTACAAATTGTGATAAAGTAAGTTTTGGACTGATTATTACCATTTGTTAGGAGATACATAAGACAAAAGAATACAACACTATAAAATCCATAACATTGTTGGAAACTGCCATCACCACAGCTGAATGACATGAATTGCACTTGGCAGCAGTGGCCTTGTGCCTGTGGGGTTTGTACGTTGCTATAGCTGGTAGGGACGTCGTGCTAAGCCACAGAACCGCAGTGATTTACTGCAACGCCGTGGGCCTTGTTACTGTGCGTGCAGGTAATCCTCCTTCTCTCTAGCCTGCAGGTGGACAATCCCCACATGTTGGTACTGTATTCAGCACATTGACTGAACATTGAACACTCAGCTTTTCGAAATGTGAGGACATTAATTGACCTGTAAATGATATTTCAACTTCTTAAAAATGCTGAATATGACGCACGGTGTGTGAAGGTAACATTAACTGGACTAATGCCAGGTTTGCTTAACTAGACAATGGAAAGCAAACATTTGGGAAACTTTGGTTTCTTAGAAAAAAGAGAGTGAACATGTGGCTCACATGTGTGTCCCAGCTCCAGCCTCTTGTTGTGTGGATTTGCATACAAAGCGGCACATGAAAGACGCTGCAGCCCAGACAAGCAGTGGACGGATGATTCGTTAAGGATGAGGCGGCTGTGAGACAACCGAAATCATATGCCACTTTGAACACCCAACTGGTGTTTACTGGAAGAGAGCTGGAATGCAGAGAATGTCTGCCGTCTGAGTTTGTCCCTGAATGAAAAGTGCTTAGAAAATGTGCCCAAGGAAATGGTCTTCATTTCAGAGGATAGATGCCGGGAATCCCCGTCTTTATATATGCATTTATAGGTTAAACGGGAGGAAAAATATCCGTTGCATGGCATGACTCACAAAAAGTCATAACCTCTATCCAGAAACTTGCAGCTGAGATGCAGTGCAGACCACGTACCCACCGTTGACTCCCATTACAAGGAAAAGCAAAAACAGACGTTACAGTGCAATGACTTTACTTTTTGAAATGAGACAGTAAAGTTTATCACACGGAGGGTCATATATTTCTGACACAGTCACACTGTCAAGAGTATGTGATACGTGTATGAGTGTATGTAAGTATAAATACATTTATTTTGTGCACTGTCAGACTTGGTTCCATTGTTCTCCCCTGTATGAGCTGTCATCTTTTTATCTTGATTAATGTTAGAGGGAAGTAGGAAGGAAATGCTACTTGCAGACTCTTTGAATACAAGATGTGAAGACAGAATCACGTCTATATTTTGTCTTGACTCTCGTCAAGTGTCCTGTTTCCTGTACAATTTATGAGACCTTGTTTAAGATCATACCAGATAACCTAGGTACACATAAATATTACATAAAACAACACTGGTCACTTTATTAGGTACACCCGTACAATGTAATGCAATCCACTACAGCAGCTCATTTCAATACTCAGTCATAATTCCACTTTTACAATGCTGTAATATCTTAGCTTTTAATTTGAAACTATCAGAAACTTGATAATTCTACTCTGTTTATTACTGAGGTCAAAGTGGAGTTGTACTGAAGTGCAGTAAAAGAAGAGGTGGTGCTAATGTTTTGGCCTCCTCATATATTTTAAATAGAATATGTAAAAAAAAAAACAGAACATACATTTCACTACATTTTTTTTTCCATAGTTTTTGGAGTAGACATTTTAACTAACAAATCAATTGAAATGTAATCTTCGATTGTGGCTGCCTGTCAATTTGCTTCATCTGCTACGAAGGCCTTTTCACTTGCTTTTCTAAATAGCCGTCCATTGTTGGACACGAAGCAGTTTATTTTACGTTTCTCTGAGCAGTACTGGTGGTTTGAAATAAGACAATCGGAACGAAAACAAAAGTGACGTTTAACACAAGAAGCAGAGGCCACAGTGGCTGGACAAAAACTTGTAAACACTAGACGTAAAAAGCATAAACCATTTAAACACAATTATGTCAATGTATCATTTTTAAATTGACCAAAATGTTGGTAAAAAGAGGATAAACGAGTTGCATCCCCCTGCCTCAGATAAACTCAAAATGAGGAATGAGTTTGGACGGACAATGAGCGATTTACTGTGAATTTCAAGCTGATTATTTCTGCTGGTGAAGAGCAATGAGTGTTTGAAATGCAGATGTTGATCTAAATGTACCTCGCTTTAATTCAGGGCAGTCTCTATAACGTTTCTGCGTTTTAAGGCATGTTCCATACTCCCTGCCCGTATAAACAGAGCCGTCACGTTGCTGGCCTTGTGATTAAGCACGTTGCTCCTCAGAGAGGCGGATTTTGTGCGGCTAATTTGGCAGAAATTGTTTAAATGACTCATGTTGGTTCTCAGGCTTGTCATATACAGTATAACATTCAGTCCCCTGAGAAAGCGAGCTGGGGACGTCCTCACGGTCGCTGTGTCAATTACCATGCTAACAAGAGGTCATCAATTAAAGTGGAGGCAAGAGAATTACAAGGAGACAGAGGAATGGAAAAGTGAGAAAGACATCGGAGGAGAAAATGGAGAGCAATGAAATGTTGATGACTAGTGTTTGTGGAATGCGTGACTACTGTGACTAGCCCTTGGCAGACACGATCAAAGATCAGTGGCCATCCTAAGGCCGGAGCTCCAGTCACCTGCTGGGAATCAGTCTCTTGCTCATTCCCAGGGTAATTCACACGATTCCCAAACTGATAAAGTAAAGAGGTGAACGAATTTAAATTCCATTTTGCTTAAAGTAGTGAATCCCCTAATCATCAAGTCATTCATACATACACTGATCAGCCACCACATTACACCTGGTTGGGTTTTATGCAAAGCACAGAGTGATTGCCAACTTTGAATTTTAACCGTTATTTTCTTTTTATTTATTTGATTGTTTTCTTAGCGGAATACTGTAGTTCTATTGTTTTACTCACATTAAGCAAACTGCTCTGGATTACAGTCTGCTTGTGTTTGTGTGTTTCTACCACTTGTGTGGAGGGGCTGTGTCACTGCAGACTGCTCACGCTGGCCCTTGTCCTAAAACCACCAGTGGTAATGTTGTGGCTGATTGGTGTTGTATAATATGTGCTTACAGACGTAGTTGCACCAATAAGGAAACTGAAATATTTTCCCAACTAAAACTTGCAATCTGAGCCCTTGGTGCCTGTGCTGATTGCTTTATTTTGGAGATAGACTATATATCAGCTTCCACTGATTACACCAGTTGGCTGCGTGTTCTAGATGTATTGGTTGAGACATGTTATTAGCTTTAAGCGGTCGGAGATAAGACAGAGGCATGATTAATCTGCTCTCCATTACTTACAGTACCTGCAACTCATACTGCGCATTATAAGTACTGACAGATTAACATATATCATAATATGTAGGACACGGAAAAAGCCACTGTGAGCCCCAGGCAAAAGGAAGTGAGACATCACTCAGTTTGAGGTTGAAACGTGATGATACATAAAAGTAGATGAGAATAGATACAAGTGTAAAAGAGAGTGTGTGTCTAGTATTACAACTTCTGTAACAAGCTCTCAGCTCAGCCACGGTTCAGAAAAAATAAAGACAAATATGTAAAAAAAAAAAAAAAACGGCATTAGTTGCATGATACAGATACTGTATATGTAACTTTGCATTTATGAAATTGCAGGTTGTGTCCCGTTTGCTGAGTAATCCTCTAAATTCACACGCTAGTTTCTACCAAACCACCCAGATACTTTAATTTTCTATTGTGTGTATTTTATTTAGAATTCCGTGTAATTTTACGACCATACATGACATTACTGGTAATCATAAACTCCCTCAGACATAGTGGTGTCTGTACCTGCCCTAAACCCTCAGCTGTAGTGAGTTCTAGATTACTGGAGTCTTTGTTTGAGGTGTTGCAGGCGCACAAAGAGTTCCTTGTATTTCATGCCTGCAGATGACTTTATACATGTTGAACAGAGCAACTCTCTCAGACGGTCGAGACTGAACAGCACCTGTGCTCCGTGTTTTCTTTAACTCGCTTTGGAAGTTTAGGGTTTGAAATCTCTTAAATTCGGTGCTCCTTTTTCATCCTCTACGATGTTGGGGATGATTGGATTACTGAAACCGTAGCAGCCCCAAACAACCTCCAAGTCTCAGATGAGAAAATTCTCAAACTGCGACTCAGTCAGAGCAATGTGATGCTAACTGCACGCAGCGCTGCAGTCTCTGCTGTCTTTCAGACGCTCACCACTAATGATAGTGGAGGATCCCACTTTCATAATTGTATTTGCATTAAAATTACAGCTTGCATGCCACTACAGCTTTGGATCATTAGTTGTAACTCGCTCCAGGGAGCAATGGAAAACCACAATTTCTGCTGAAATATTATATGCAAACGTATCAATTTGGGAATTACAGTAAATGTACACATTTGGGTACGGCTTTTCATTGGATTTTGTAACTTAATTTTTGCGCGGGACCTGTAATTTTCCTCAGTCGCAGATTACCAACTCTGTTAGTAGAGGAACAGATTTATTTTAAGTATTGCCTGTAGTCTTTGTGATCTGCCATGTACTGTATTAAAATGTTGAGTCTGAGAACACTGACTTACTGTACTGTGACACTTTAAAGCCCACGTTACATTTTTTGCAGAAATGTGTGTGTGATCCTGTAAATAAGAGCAGCGGGTTACAGTTATTTCACCTCAGAACCAAAATGGTAATTAATACCAAATTATACTTGTAATTAAAAGGGAGGTGTGTCTGTTAATGTTTGTTTTTTTAAATTATTCTTTTATTACCTTGGAACCCAGTGGTTTGCTGTTTTCATTCTTCAGCAGAGTCATAAAATGTCAAATCCAATTCTGAAACACCTTTTTAGTTTTTGGATCATGGGCACAAAAAATTTTGTCTGCACCCGCATGTTTAATTAAATCTGAACTTGTTCAATCATTGAAGCAGTTACAAAAGACTTCTGATTTTCCGTGTGTCAGGTTAAAGGTTTGTGATTTTAGGTATTATACTCTACACAGAAATCCAAGTCTGCTGACTGTTGAATGGATGAGGCTGAGTATTACGTCTTCATTCATTGGCTCTCACATTTTAACCGCCACTACTGTTGCTTTTTGGAAGACACATCTGCAATAATGACACACCTTAACAAACAGCACTGGATTAAAATGGCAGCCCCGCTCTTTATGAGAGTAGCTTAGTGTACGTTTTGATCATTATGTCATTGTGCACACGCTGGACTTAAAGTGATCAAACTCTAGTTGACTGAAGTGACTTTCATGAACTTTTCTGAATCCGAATACGGGGTTTCCCCTCTCAGGATTTGTCATCCCAGACTTCAGGTGTAACCTGCTTTCTGATTTACCTCCCAATTGTTTTATGGGAACAGCAGGAACTGCAGCCTCAAGCCGTTAGTCAAAACCAGAAATGAGGCATGTAATGAAAACTCACTTTCACTTAAGTAACAGATTAAAATTGGTTCTTGTAGTGGAGAATATTTTTTGGTCAGTATTTGTATCTGTGTATGGGGTTGTGTAGCCACAGACACCTCAGATTGGCCGTGCTGACCCTTGTCCTCAGCGACATTATTAGGCCAGGAAAGGTGATGATTTGGTTTTTGTTATTGCGGTTATATTGGATGGGAAGGCCAGTGTTACAATATGAGATGGTTGTCAGAAACTGTAGAGAGCTAGTTTGGTATTACTAAATTATTACATGTATGATTTAAGATAACATACTGTATATCTCTAGCTAAGTGCATCTTACATTCAGCAGGCCAAACACAGTCAACAGCAGTGTTTTATTGTAATACCGACTTGTGAATTTTTTTTTTGCTCTCTGCTTCTCTCACTCTATACACATCTCATTTTTAATCTTTAATCCTTGCAGAGCTGGCAGTACGTGGAACTGTTCCTCAGCACATCAAAGAGGCAATCAGCCAGACAGAGGAAACATTGTTAATGTTGTGCTGATACGTGCCATCAGCCAATTTGCAGCATGTTCTCAACAACAGGAAGCCAGGAGAAATGACTTCTCCCACAATTATGTCGGGCATGTTTTCCCTTCCTCCACATATAGGTTTCTGGGGGTAAACTGGTGCTAGATCAAAGAAGATCAAAGCTGGAATGTTGAATCTTGATCTTATATGGGGGGGGGCTTCCAGAGCACAGTAGCGCAAGTTTAATAAACCCTAATACTACTTTATAAATGAGGTCATTCACTCCATATGTACAGAGCAGGAATCTGCTTATGGGCTGGAGGGGAGGGGAGGGGAGGGTGGGAGTGGAGGAGATTGACCAGCCTAGTTTTCCAGCTCCTGTGAAATAAAACTGGCCGTGTGGCAGAGTGGTTCTTATGTCATTATGATATGGTTTTATCCACATCCATAAAACTCACCAAGACTCTCTTACAAAACCCTTCTGTCCATTGTTTTACGTGGAATTTCTGCGTAAGGTGGCTGCAGTGTTCAGTCCTGTCTGTTAGAATTGAATCTAGCGGGGCCATAGAAACACTGTATGCTTGCTGGCTCCAGGTAGGGGCCCGATATCTGGTGCTTACAGGATCTGCGGAGTGCTTACAGATCTGATTGTGAGCTGGATCTGACATCTGCCAGACTCGGTAGACCCATATGTGTTAATCCCTCTTTCTTATGTCTCTGATTTCACTTCTGAGAAAACGTCTTGTGTTTTAAAGGGCACTTAGGGACATGACATCAGAATGGATGCTATTCAAAAATGTTATCATCAAAACAGCTGCAGGGATCTGCGGCCATTGGGTGGTCAGTTCTTGTCATGGCAGCAAACCAAGAACCTGGCGGTGGTGCACTGGAAAGCCAGAATTATACAGCTGTGGTACTTCTAGTGCGTGATGACTTTGAGAGGCTGTCATGGGTGACCTTTGAACTTCCTGACATCCTTTAGTGGAGGGTTCACACAGGAAAAGAGATAGGAGTGCATGTCCACAATAAAGGAGGCAGGGCTCCAATGTTTGCCGTCATTTTACTTTGCTCATTCTAAACAGAGTTGGGTTCTGGTATTTGGTGCCATTTTAGATACAGGTCCCAATTAGCACAATTGTTGATTTGTTGAAATTTTTTTATCAATTTTATTTTTATAAGCAAAAAACGAACCTTTAGAAAGTATTGCCTGAACTTTCCAAAATAACATATCTCACATAAAGCGGCGTTATATTAGTAACATCACAACATAAAGCCTCAGATTTATTCAGGCATTTTCATCCCAACAACTGGTCCGTGTTTAACCATCATCACAGAATTACCATCTTTTTAGAAGATTTTATAGAATAACTGTAAAAATATCTCTTTTAACCCCATTGGACCTGGCCTTTGGTGCTATGGATCTCTGTCTAAAGAGGAACTCGCCAAACACAGAGTAAAGCCTTTAAAATATCTCCTTCAGAAAAGAAGTCAAACCACCTTATCCCCCTATGATCCCTCAGCAATAAAGGGACATTAGTCACTGAGTTTCTTTGAAATGTCCAGCTATACTTAGGGATGAACTGATTAGATTTTGTGTTTTAAGGTCAACGTTATCTGGGTCTCATGTCTGTCCGATTCTCATCAATCTGACTATCACAGAAACAGGATTTTATTACTATATCTAGCAAACACCTCTCACTTGGACTCATTCATGTCCTGATCAGAAAATGCATCTTGACTGACGTGCGTGTAAACTGAAACCAGTTGGTAGAGCCATAGAACGGTGAGGCGATAATTCTTGTCAGAGATAAAGAATCTGCCACAAGTACAAACTTTTAAAAAGTGTTTCTGTCCAAGACTTTTTAACAGCTTAGGAAACACTGGTTGTCCATATGCAGAGCATTGTTTTAACACTTTTTTTTTTGAAGTGCTAGACGCCAATAACAAACCAATAATCAGCCTTATGGACCATTTTCTTCTGTTAGGAGACAATGTTGAATTGAAGAAGCAGATAATTGCATGCACTGCTTTAGCGGTAAGCTCTTTTTCCATTGATTCCATTGTTATTGGAATCACATGGTCAAACCTACAAATAACACAGTGAGACAGAGAGACGTAAACCGGAGGCGTTTTCCGACTTTATTCTTCCAGATTTGTGAAGTGTGCGCACGCACACACACACACACACACACACACACACACACACACTACTCGAAGATCAACTTAATATCCAAAGTGGAATCCCCTGTGATTGTGACGGTTTGTTGTCTTTGCCGTGTCTGTTCTCCATTATGTGCGTTTTCCCTCTCTCACATTTAGTCTTTATAGCCTGATTACATAATACAGGATAAGTGACTTATTAGGGCCGTGATTAGCACAGTCTTTGAACGGGCATCCTGTGCTGCCCTGTAGAATCAGGCAGATGATTCACTGCAGACGGAGGAGCTAAACAACAGCGTAAAGCCTATTATACAAGAAGATATATTTTCACAGATGTAGGCTCAAGTGCGTATTGGGAGACTTTTAATATTTTAAGTTATGAAATGTATTTTGTGCAGTAAAAGTGCAACATTTGGCTCTAACATTCAGTGAAGTCAAAGATAAATATTCAGTAATGATTAACATTAAGTATACTCTAAGGCCCTTAAAAACTAAGTTTGTATTTTTTATGAAAACATGGACATCACAAAAGAACGAGGCCTCGTCGATGTACCTGAATGTTCTATGACACAGGTCTGTGCATGAGAAGAGCATCATTAGGAGCTACTAGAGGAAGCCGGTAATAGATGCCACAGGCTGAGTACTTGACATTTCTATGTCTGTGTGTGGAGACAATCAGTCTCGTCTGACTTCTGGCTGTGAGGAGTATGTCTCAAGGGTGCACTCGGAGCGCCGGACCCCGTAGAGAAGAAGGGGGCTGACAGGCCAACCAGTGTCTTCACCTCCTGACCTCCTGAAGGTCTGAGTGGCTCTGCTGATAATTGTGCATGTCTAGGTGCTGGCCCTTAAGACTTAAAGGGAAGGTAAATCCAAAACCTCCACATGGTGAACTGTTAGAAAGTCCACATACAGATGATAAAAGAATCAGCAAGCAGATTCTGACGATGAACAAATGAATCGTAACTTCTCTCTTTTAAGGAAAACCATATTGTAGTTGAATCTGATAAGTACCAGTAACTTTATGAATTAAAGCTGAATAATAAATGAACATTTCTAATGTAAGACAGACCTTTGGGCTTTTGGTTGCAAAATAAGTCTGCTTAAACACCTGACCCTACCGAGAATTTTAAGGAGACAGGGCTCCCAAGTATCCACATACTTGTTGGACTTTTCCAGTGTTTTGTGTTACAGCTGGAGTTCAGTATGGGTTAAACTGACCCTCTTTTTATCAGATTGAACTAAATATCCTTATAAAGACAAAGGACAGCTTGTGTCGTAAGAGTGCAATGCAGAAATAAAGGCGAAAAACAGCATTCCAAGCTGATAGGAAACCTTAAGGGGATGTCTACGCCTGCCTGCCAGGGAAACTCCTCACACCAATGACTTATATCACCAGGAAACACAACAGACATCTTGGCTGATGCATTTACTGTACATGCTCTGTAATCTCTAACACTATATTCCTCGTTTACAATAATAGGAAGTCAGCGTATTATGTGCAGTCACTTCTTATTGCTTTGATATTTTTTTCTCACAGTGTAAGTTACACTGAACGTCTGTTTCGATGCAGCTCAGCAGCAGTAATGAGAAAAATATCCTTGAGGCAAATCTGTGAACCATGAATTACAATATAGTCTCGACAACTAATTACTCGAGTAAAGCTGATACGTTGAGCATGGCCTTTCTTTTTATTTGATGTTAATAGAAGCAGGTGGGGCTAAGTTTTTTTACAAACATAGTCTTTGTATTTTTATTGCTTTTAAAGTATATTATGGGGTGTAAGGAAACATGAACCTTTTCAGGAAAGAACTTGTGGTTCACATATAGAAATACAGGCTCATTTTGCATACAAATTTTTATTTTTTAAAATTTTTGTTTTCCAAGGCTCCCACGCAAACACAAGTGAAGGGCTGGAGTGCATGAATGCGTGGATGTTTCTTCTTCACAATGTTCTACTGAGAAAAGACAAAAGCAGTGTGTCGACATTGTTCAGCGTTGACTCGGTATGTTTCTGGCAACGTGTCAATCTGGCTAACTCATTTCAAAGGGCACCAAACAATAATGAATATTGCTGTCACAAACTGTGCTCAGGTTCTCATGCAATGTATTAATGTGTGTTTTTATAGCATTTGCTCTATGACCCTAATCAAGGAAAAGCTGCGGTTTTTCAGTGTTCCTGCAGAGTATCTGCTGCTCTCACAGCTGATGGATGGCCAGCCAGAGCTGCCGTACAAAAGCCTGTCAGTCGTATCTATTTTCTTCCCTGTTCTCGTGTGTTAGGGATTGTGGAACTCGCGATGGTGGTCACACTTTGAAAAATCCTTTGAAATGTTTGTTTCCTGTGTCTCATGGAGTTTTCATCACAGAGCTGGAAGCCCTGAAAGGAGATTAGAGCTTTGATAAAACAATTAGTTTTACTCCCACGGCCACACGCGTTTGATCCCACTAAGAGTTTTATGTAAGAATACAGTTTACCTTTGATTCAACTTTAATATTGTCATCAGAAGGATTTTAATACCTTAAATCTGTGATTAAACATATTCACAAGTCCTCAGAGGTGACACTGCTTCTCTTTGAAATCATTCACGCTTCTGTGCATCATTAAAGCACTTAATGGCCTCTCCAAGCGTTTAAGCGGGAGAGGGACGGGCGGGAGAATGGACCTGTTGTGCAGCTGACCAGCAAGCGAGTGAGAACAGATGGAAATAAGAGAATGAGAAGAAGTGAGTGGAGTGATGGGTGGTGAGAAGAAGAACTGAGCTCTCTTTTTCTCAATTATGAGAATGGGGATTAGAAAGTGAATAGCGATTACCTCCACATTAACCTGCCAGCCACTGTAATCAAGGACAGTGTGAATGATGCCATGATTGGCCAAGAGGAAGAGATCAGTGACAGTAATCCTTGGGAAAATGTGGACCACAATGACAGGTTATGCTTAGAGATGACAGGAGCGGCACCATCACCTTTCAGAGCATCAACACAGGAGAGAGAGCAACTTCCTCTTTCTTTCAGCACTTGAAAAGCTTTTGAGGATCTTTACTACACGCAATGAGGCCTTTTCAGCTACCTTGGAATAGTAATTGATTGAATCAGAAAAAACAAATGTCACTTAATTATATATATCACAATATGATGGTAATGGGAACAGGCCAAGCAGCTGCTAATTTCTTTGATCACTTGCATAATGTGAAGCTTATCAAATACGCCTGTACTCTTTCATTTCATTACACTCTTTGTCTGAATCAGGGGAGATGGATCCCTGTTAACCCGGGCAGACGCTGTGCAACCTTTTGGGTCATGCAGTCATAACACAGAAACAGCAGATCAGAGAATTCTCTCAAAGTTTATTCAAATAAACAAATAGAGGAATATGGCTTCACTTTCTGTGATTGCACTACGAAAGGAGAACAAGAAGAGGAGAATAAATACAATATAATATGGAGCTGTGAATGACTGGAAGATGTGCACATTTTGCAACTGATCTCCAGTGAAGTTGATTATCACAGCAGTGTGTACAGAAATCAGCCACAACATAAAAACCACTAGGCGTCATATGTAGATAGAATACTTGCTAAATATTAAACAAGCTCACCTACTTTTAGAACCTAAATATTTATAGCAGCCACGTGGAAAAACTGCAAACCTTGTAATATGGCCGACCAAAATATCTGTAATACTAGAAAACAAACTGATTGCTTGGGAGTAAGGTCACAGGACCCGATTCAGCCTGATTCTAAAATCTGTTGACTTGATTGGATCAAGGCTCAAATCAGGCTCAAAAAAGTTGGGTACCAAAGGCCAAAGCTGCAGAATACTCAGAACAGTGTCAATGTTGAAGATGGCGTGGCGTATTCTGCAAGTAATTTTATTTCTAGGGGCTTCCCAGAAAGGTTTGGTTTATACTGAATAATATACAGTATATAACTTCAGACCAGTAACTTCACCAACACTGGCTCAGCGTTTTGTCAGCCATCACTAACTACTGCGCTGCAGAAACAACGTACAGAAACGGTGGCTAATCGTTGACAGCAGTTGGATGATTCCAAAAATGCAGTCACTCGATTCATTACTATTAATTAGTGTTGGGTAATACACATTCATAGGGACAATGTGCTCGCTTGCTGATCTAAACTTTTGGTGATCTGCTAACACAACAGCCTACAAGTCCAAAAACCAAACCGTTCACTGACAGGGATCTTTGCTTGTTTTCTAAAGCAACCTTGACAAGCAAGTGAACTTTGTCACAAAATGCTGTGGCAGCAGGGCCAACTGTTGCATAACTAAGTGTTTTAGGAATGAGATCCTTTGTGGGGGGTCAAGTTATAAATTAACAACCCCCCTGATATCCAGCTGCTCGTTTAAAATCCCTGCCCACTGTTCACTCTGTCAGCTGTGCAGGTCCACTGGCCCCTCTGTTGTTCAGGGGCTTTGACGGGGAGATTAGAAGAGAGCAGCTTTAATGCTTGATGTCCACAACATGTTTTGATCGACGTAGATGGTGCATAAAGTGTATTGTTCCCGTGTAAGCCAGCTTCAAGATAAAATCATAATCAAGTATAGACAGAGAAACTGCAAATATATTGTTGATCCATTACATAACATATTTCACACAGTACATTTGTCATGCATTATATCTTATCTCAAAGAAGTTTTAATCTTACATCTTGCAGCTAGAAGAGAATAGATTCCTGAAATAACTGACAAAGAGAAGCAAGGAAGCTAAGGAAACAAGCTGAAGACGGACACACAAAGCATGGAGCGATGCCCTTTATTGTTTGTGTGCATTCGTGATTTCCTGCGGTTGCTCAGCCATTTTCTCTGCTGTTATTACAGGCATTTACCCACCACCGGAGCCACATGGCCAAAGAAAAGCCACCTCAGTTTGACAGAAGATAAACATTTGTCTTTAAACTGTTGTTTGACGTCAAGATGTGGCCTGCAGAATTAATCTGGAGGAGCCCAGTCAGTTTTATGCAGAGTCACGGTAAAATGTCGGAATCCAAGCATTTATCAGTGATGTGTTTCTCATACATATTTACAGAGAGTTTCAACTCACTGCATTTTTCCTAAGTTATCCGTTTGATCACCACCTCAAAGGCATCTGAAAAGATCCAGCTCATCTTATCTCTTTTATGTGGTGATGAATCGCTGAGAGAAATAAGAATCATACATTATAATAAAAAGCAAAGACAGAGAGACTATTGAATAAAAAAAAAGAAACATCTGTCCTGGGCAGACTGTTATTTACTGGTATATTCAGTATCAACATGTTTGTAGCTTGCCATTCACGTTAAATGTCGTCATATCTACATTGTGTTTGTGGAAAATGTAATCCGTTTGTGATTATTTATCCTTACCCAACCTAAACGCATCCGCAGTTTAGCTGTAAAGCAAAGTACTTTTCCTATGCTGCACTACTATATAGAGTACGATACAAACAATGCATTGTATATTAATATACTCAATAAATAGTATTGTTTCTAGGGCTGCACTTCTTAGGGTTATTTTAATTAACTTTGCAGATTTGTGAAATTGAATACATTGCATATACCTGTCTGATATAGAAAACCACTGATATGATTAATGGATGAATCAAGTTTTATCTCAGTTAATTGACTTATAATCTCTGAATCACTCGTTTCATTTTCTCTCTGATTACCTTCTCACCTCCCTCAGCTCATTATGTTATTAGAGCGTGTGATTGATTTGAGAACTAGCCCCTACATGTCCTGGCTGAACTATGAAACCCTCTGTTTGCAGGCCCAGTCTGTAACTAGCACCAGGACACTGGTTAACCAGGATCAGCTTTTATCTAGGAAGAAAGCCCCACTAAGTTCGACTTGCTGCATCATACAGGCCTCAGTGTTTGGACAGTTTAGACGAGGTGGTGGCCTTGCAGCACCTGATCACATTTCTTGCATGCTTCACGGATCCCAGGTGCTCACTTACATAAGAAAAACCTCTGACGCTGCCCTTTCGCCAAACCCAGTTATGCTTGGAATGGATTTTTAATTAACTTGTACCGCCCGTCTTTATCTCGGTTCCTCTGCCTCCCTCTGCCTGCCACTGTCTCGAATGTACAGTATGAAACTCAGAGTTCAAGTACCCGATTTAGCAGAACATGCAAACATTTAACGCTTTGACATCTATGCTTCCCTATGTTCAGTCTAAGGGACATTGCTGTCTGTGAAGGGACTGGAAAGACGAGTTCAGTCAAAATAGTGACATCTAATGTGCATCTGATTCACAGTCCAGGTAAATCCTCAGTAGATAGAAGCACCGTATTAGATCAGTATTACATATATTATTATCATATTTAATAGTTTTCTTCTATTGTACCACACTTTGGGGTGTGTTTACTCACCTTGGTCACATTATGAGAAGTGTGAGGAACTTTTATCTCTGAGTGTCCTTCCTCCCCATCCTCCTTTTAGGCACTTTCTTATAGCTACACACAGATAATTGATATTTTTAATGAGGAGTTGTGCTGATCAAAGCCAACGTCATCTATGCTGTGTGCGAGCCGGATCAAACATGACTTCAGTTGTGAGGCAAAGCACAGAAGCCTCTCGTGACCAGATGTGTTGTTGTTTGTCTGCTTCCACCGAGTGGATGTGTCACTGCCAGGTTAGGATGATGGGATTAAACATGTGTTATCTCAATTTGTTTGATTTATTACATTTGAAAATTTTGTTCCCATCTATTTTCCACAGCTGACAGGCTGAATTACATAATATACAAAACAGTAGAGGACCTGTGACCCTGCTCGCATGAGGAGTTGTTTGGCTCCCCTGAGCTACCTCGAATCCAGTGGAAACATCCACACATCAAAGAATTTTCTTTGCGGGGAAAAAAAAATGTAGATTGAGTTTTCCAGAGAGGGGCTGTGGTGGACAAAGGTGGGTTTTGTGTAATGAAAATGGTCCATAAAGGCCCATTGAGGAGCGGAGGGGGGAAATAAATGTGAGCTGATTGCAGAAGGCATGTTGTGACGGGACAGAAGATATGTTTGGAACAGGAGCTTAGCTGTGAGATGGTAACATGCAAGGATCCTCAGGAGCAGCGAGTTCTGCTTGGCTCTCACTGCTCTGTGACATGACTCAAGGGAGCATTTCTTGCCTTAGCTCCTCTGCCTGCAGCTGGAGATACAGCGCAGATAAATGCTATCGTGAAAGTTTGGTTCTAGGCACAAACGTCTGAGGTTCAAGTACAAATCATAGGGTTGAAATAAGGTTGGAAGATGTTGGCCATGGTTACAATGACTTACATTTAATAAGGAATATTGTTATCGTCACTGTGGTGGAGTGGTTTCCGCTGCCGCCGGGTCCCCGGTTTAATTCCTCGGCTGGCTGTGGCCTTCCTGTGTGTTTGCACGGTCTCCCCTTGCTTGCGTGGGTTTCCTGCCACAACGCAAAGGCGTGCGTGCTGGGTTAATTGCTGTCTCTAAATTGCCTTCAGGTGCGAATGTAAGTGTGACTGGTTGTGTGTATGTAGCCCTGAAATAGACCCGTCCAGGGTGGGCCCGCCTCTTGCCCAGCTCTGATGAGTTGAACATTTAAAAGGACAAAAGCTGTGACAGAAGCAATATCAGTTTATGAAATATCAGTACCATGGTCATATCAGGATTAGCAGGTAATCTGCACAGTGATTTGGCATGCGGTTTTACGCCGGTTTCTGCCCCAACCTGCAACAGCGTGTCAGTGCCCTTGGCTTGGCTGACTTCTGTAAGTGTGGTGTCGTATACTGGGATTTTAGAGAGACATTTGCTGTCACCAAGGCGACGTCTTTTCCTACAAAGTCGATTTTGTTGGTCGGAGAACGCCGGTGTGTATTATACATGTGCTACAGCAGTGTGGACCTGAGTCAGTGTACTTGACTGGGCTGCCTGGAGTCCAGATCTGTCTCCCATTATAAAAATATGGCCCATCATAATAGAAACCACAGACTGCTGGGCAGCTGAGGTCTTGCATCTGGCAAGGATGGGCAAATATTTGCAGTAAAACTGCAGCACGTTGTACCCTTAGTTTCTAAATGAATAAAAGCTCAATTAAAAGAAACGATGATGTAACAGTGGTTAGGGCTGCTCGATTATGGATCATGATTATTTGACTTGATTACTTGGAAACATCAGGCATTTATTTAACCTTTTTTAAATATTCTTAAACGTGCACGTTGTCTTGCCTTAAAATTATTGGAACAGAAAAATAAACAATTAATAATCACTAAGCTCGACTGTTTGGAAGTCCTGTGTTTGTTGGTTGTTGGGAGTCTGCAACACCTGTAACACAACCTTAACAGAGAATTATTATTTTGTTTGCTTTTTGTTGTAGTAAAAGCCTTTTTGTGTATGAGCCGTCATGAAGAAGCGTCTTAATGTCACTTGCTGTTCTGTGGTTTAGATTTAGAATCCCAAGTCTTTGGAGTAGATTCTTGGGAAAATGAAGTCTGTACATTTCCCTTCACCTTGATCTGACCAACCTCAGTGTTTTGAGGGAAGAGCTCGTAAACTTTTGCCAAAATGGCAACGCTACACCTGTTAAAAAAATCTTGTCAAAATAAGCTTTAACGTGACAGACTTTGTGATGTGGATACAAGACTCGGGGAGCCTGAACCCAGACAGGTGTCTGCCACAGACCACTGGCCTGTAAGTCAGTTTTATTTCTTGTCAATTTGCTCTTGTGCCGTTCCTGCTGTGGTAATGGAATTGCCTGACTGTGTGACAGGATGCTAGCAGGCCTTTGGCTGAACTAACATTCCACTGCCTGGATTGGAGAGAAAGTTTGAGCAAGTGGCACAGCTGTAAAGGAATGGGGTATGCTTGATTTAAACCAAAAAACAAATGAGAGCAATCAGCACAAAATGAAAAGGGCAAAAAAAAAGATTTTATCTTGATTATTTTGGTTTTATAATCCAAAGTAACAATTATTTCATTGAAATCAAATTGTGGTAAATGGCCACTTATGTTTAGCTAAAGCGCTTTGCAGTGTTGCTCCTCATTCACACATACACAGACACACACTCACACACACACACCAATAGCTGGTTCAGTGTCTTGCTCAGGTAGCCAGGGAGGACAAGGAATCGAACGTGCAGCTTTTCAGCGTTAACATGCCTTCATCCATGCAGGCATCAAACTCTACACGTGCTTCTTGGCCAAATACAGTGACATTGTTCAGCGACGAAAGTGAAAATCTTTTCTCATTTGAGCTCATTTGATAACAACTCAGTGATTTTAGTTTTTTGAAGAGGTCCAGACTTTTCTGGAGATGCGCATATAAATAAAAATGCTCTGATTGCTGACTGATCTGTTACATCTCTATATCGTCAAATTCTTGGCAGCTCAATTCTGTGTTGAGATGAATTTCTAATCTGATGAACAAATGCAACGCTTCTCACTCATTTCAAGTGTGAACCAGTGTCATCTTGTTTCGGCCTATCAAGGTGCATGTAAGCTGGCATCTGAAATGTGAAGGTCAAATTTTTGCAGTTTACCTTTGTGGACCATATTTAACTCACCAGTACATGGAAGAACGCACCCCCTCGTGTTGTGTTAATGTAACCTGTGTGCAGCCACAGTTCGACACTCCCATTCACAAGAATCAGTAGCAGGGAACCAAGTGCTCTCCAGCTGTTTAATTGGCCATGTGAGTATATCTGAGATCTTCCTCGTGCGGCTCTCCGATGAGAAATAAGAGACTCTAAGGCGAGCAGCTGCCCTTCATCATCTCAAACAGCTTCAGCCAAACTATACACTCCAGAACAGAAATCTGACCAAGTCTGACAACACTGGCAGGAAATTACATGACATTCCCCAAAGTATGTGGCTCCCTTTGACTCAGATTGAAATTCATACATTTGGTCTGCTCCTTAGCTCAAGTCCTCCAAATATTGTGCATTTGGTACACTGTCTAATAAAATCCTGAGTGATGTTGTTTGATAAAGACAGATAAATGCAGAATATGTTTTTCAGGGATTCATGTCACAGAGTGAGTTCACGAGATGAGAGGCAAAAGAAATCCAGGGGTTCTGTTGACGTTTAGGGGCAGAGGCTTGCCGAGGGCCGGCGGATGTAGCATGACCTTCTTGGCGGGAAGCAAAAACATTTGACAAAGAGACACGGGTGGGGGGTGCCTAGAGTTGAAGATGGATCACACAGACACAGACGCTGCTGCAAAAGGCACAAAACATGGTCCCTGCACAAAAGGCCATTCGTCTTCGGTATATAGTTTTACAGCTTTGCAACTGCTGTGGCAGCCACATGCAGCTGGGAGTACATGCATGATATCAGGGCCTGCAGGGATGGTGGCGTTGGACTGTTACCGCACATGATTTGCTGTGTAATGTTGTACAGACGTGGTCTCCCAAAGATTAATCCGACTGACTTTTACTCCACCACCACCTGTACGTTGGCATTTGGTTGGTTGGTTTTGATATTGCAGTACATAAAACAGACAAGAGTTGGAACTCACCAATCACCATTGCACCGTTTACAGAGAGGAAGCTGCTACGTGTGAACACTAGAATAGGAGGTACGTCCTTCTGTTGTGCTAAGAGATCCTGCAGATTTCCTGTGAAGCCTGCTGCACCAGATCTAGGAAAATGACTCCATTACACTGTTGAATGGTTGATTCACTTGAAGTGTTGTTAGATACATTCCTTGCACGTCTCCAAGGAGCCGTGCGCTGGTAAACGTACTGAACGAGTGTAGAAAAGGATTTATTTTCAATCACGCTGACTTGTTTAATTCAAATGAAAACACAGGACAAACTAGGTGTACTTTAAGCTCCAATATTTCCAAAAGGTCATCGGGATAAACACACTCTTTCAGAATCATATTCTTGCTTCCCATCAGCCAAACTAATTGCCTGCACAACACAACTGTGCTCTGTTTTCCTCAGTATCCTTCAAACTAAAACATCCACCATCCATTAAGTTCTTGTCTGTCACTAATCATTTGCAGAATATGATTCAGCGTCTTTTGTAGCAGTAATAAAAAACACTCCTCAAGTGATCAGCAATAGTATCAAATTTAAAATTCTTATGCCGGCTGCTCTAATGTGGTGAAAATGTGCGTGTTATGTGTGTAAGAATGTAGGTTAGAAAACCTGCCAGTCTGTCGTTCAGATGCCTTCTAATTTCATTTCATACAAATCTATCATGTTTCCATATGTAAATTACTTTCTCCTCTCTTGTCCCTGCTCACGGAGGCTTTTTGACTTATTGACTTCTTCGGGTTCATCGTGTACTGTAGCCGTGTAGCCGTAGTTTTTGTGGTGTGCTGTAATATGTCTGCGCGTGTAATCTTATGTCTATATTTGTGTGCTATGATGTTCGACCATTGTAATGGTGCCCTCCTGCTTTAGGAGGACATAAATCACAGCTACCACCCCTGAAAGCCGTGACAGACAGACGGAGCACAGACTTTTAACTTGCCTCGCTTCACATTTACTGTATTTGAAAGCACTTGTCTGTCTCAACCTCCCACGGTTCTACAGCGGTCACACCAACACTGACAACACATACTCAAAACCACATCAGAATCATTTTCCCTCGCTATGGTTGTAACTCTTACGTCCTCTATTTTTTGACAACAGCTCATCAAAAGCCATGAAGGCAGCAAACAGAACAAACTGTGAGACTGAGGTTTGGGGTTGGCATGCAGCACATGGTGTGAAAAACACACGATGATTAAACAGTTTTCCCCAAATAAACATCTGTTAACCAGACAAGTGTTGCAAGCATCACTTAATCTGCACTGAAGTAGCTTGAAAGATTATCTGGATTGTGAGGTCAAAGTGCTTCTGGAGATTTATTGTGCAACAGTCTGTTCGGCCTAAACGGCCTCTCAAGTGGCTCAATAAAGTTTCAGGCCTCTGGGGCTGGAACAAAAAGACCGAAGAGAGCAGCCCAGAAAGCAAACCACCATTACCTCCTGTTACTTTTATTACTCTATAAACATATTTGTAGATATTTATTTATTGAAGTTCTCACCTGCCACCTGGAATACGATCATCTCACGGAAGCCTTTCTAAGAACCAGTCTGCTCTTACATAATTGTACTGCTGTGAAAATGACCCCATCCGCAGCTCGCCGTGCATTAGCCTCAGATGCGCTGCTGTTTTTAGGTCGTACACCCAGGGTTAAATTAGTAGAGATCATATCTGCAAGTAAGATTTCTGAAGCTCTGAGGAGTTGCATATTTCAGTGGCAGGCACGGCGCAGATAAAGCTAATAACACCGAGCATAGGACAAATCACAGCAGCCCCAGATTAGGCTGCAGACAAGGAAATGTGATGGAATGTGTGCTTTTCAGCACTCCCAGTGTGATTCCATCACAACCAAAACAGCTACCAGTGTCGGAGCATGAGCGGCGTTCGTGCTTTCTCTTGTTTTCTACCCCCGAGCATCTTTTAGTTTTTTTCAAACGTGATGATTATTTTAGATCAGAGCCAAAAGAACAAAAGCAATGATTACACTCTCAAGAATCCTCACACAGAGGGGTGTTGCATAAATCCTGGCGGCACCTTAAAATGCATTTTTAATCAAATATGGCATTTTAAAAAATGGAGAGAGGTGCTAAACTTTAGATCAGTCAAACTTCACTTCTCTGTCTGCTGTTTCGCAGCTGCTGTTCCTGAGGGATTTACACTCAGTAGCACAAGAATTTTAACTCTCAGGCCAAGTTCAAGTTGATCTTTATTGGATTTTTGAGCAATACAGAAAGAAAGTCGAATGTAACAGAAAACCACAGAATGACAGACACTGAGTTTATGATATATTTAGTCAAATCATAAAACATGCCACAGCAATTTGGGCCTGCTGTGTATTTTTATTTCAACCATACATTTCAGTTAATTTGCACATTTGACTACAGATTAGTATTTATTACCCTGCACTGTAGCACTAGTTGTGCTACGCCAGCGGCTTACACAGCACTTTAACAAGCTAAAAACAGATTATTTATGTTGTTCGCCAAAAACTGTTCTGTCTTAAAACCTGTCACAGTTTTGCCTGAAGGAAAAGTCACGAATTTCTTTGAAAGACAGTTTTATGAATTATCAGAATGTGTCAAAGGGCAAGCCATCTTCTACCAAAGTGCATCACACTTACTGTAACAATGAAGACGTGCAACCAACACAAATTATTTAAATTAAGTAATTAATTTAAATTACTTTAACTGCCCGAAGGCTACGTGCAAAAAGTCATTTTTTGTAAATTAACTGGCATTTTTATTTGCCTCTCACACTCTTTCATTAGTACATCATGACTATCAGAGAACTAGGAGGAAGCTGCTGTTAGACCTTTAGCTCTTGTCCAGCCATCCATTGTCTGTAGCTGCTTATTCTGTCTAGGGCTTTGGGGGGGCTATAATCTATCCCAGCTGTCACTGGGCAAAAGTCTCCTGTCTGTCCCGGGGCCAACACAGAGAGACATAGACAGACAGACAACTATCCACAGTCCGATTCACACCTACGGACAGTTTAGAATCACCACTTAAACTAACATGCATGTGTTTGAACTGTGAGACTGAGGAAACTGGAGCACCTGCCCCTTTCAGCTTCTGTTTAAATACGAATCTCTGACCCTTATGTTACTCTAAATATCTGGGAGTGTCTATATCTGAAGACCTGTCCTGGACTCATCACAAACATCACGGCGAAGAAGGCCAGACAGCGTCTGTACTTCCTCAGATGACTCAGAGACTTTAAGCTCCCCTCAAGGTGCTCAAGAATATCTACACTTGCACCACTGAGAGCATCTTGTGCGGGAGTTTAACCACTTGGATGGGAAACTGCACCAAGCAAGATTTCTTAGTCCTTAAAAGGGTGGTCCGTTCAGCCGAGCGGACCATCAGAACCAACCTCCCTAATCGGAAGGACATCCACACGAAACGCTGCAGGTTAAGAAGATCCTTAATCAACCCACACGCCGGGTCACTCTCTCTTCTCACTACTCCTATTAGGGCGGCGATTTCGCTGCATGAGCACCAGGACTGAGAGGATGAAAAACACTTTATTCCCCCAAGCACGCTCAACCCACAAAATAATATAAAATAAAAAAATATAAAATAAACCTGGTCTAATCAGAACTCTGTAAATGTCTAAATCGCTGTTATGCAAAGGTGTATGTATGTGTATGTGTGCGTATATGCGTAAGTGAATGTGTATGTGTGTATATATACAGTTATCTATGTGCAAATATATGTATACAAATGGGATGTGCAGATGTGTGTATAGGTATTTATATGTACATATATGGATATAAGTAGATGTATGTGTGTATGTAAGCATGGGTACATGCACGTCTACAAAGATATTTTGACTTTGACAAAAACATTCTCCAGACTTGTAATACTGACAGTTAAAAACATATAAATTAAGCCATGTTTAACAAATAACCTGCATGACTTTACACTTCATATATGATCATGCGGACATATTAATCACCTCATTTTCCTTCATCCTACAGTATCAAACTTTTAGTGTGAATTGAATAGTGGACTGTGTTCCATCTTATAACTCCAAAACACTTTTCCATAAACATGCTACAGATCTTTTATTTTTTCACTTTAAGTCTTAGTTGGAGTTCCAGCATAATTAAAACCTAACCAACAAAATAAAAGCTTCTCCATGAGAAAGATTGATTTGGTGAACATGAGGAACCCTCCTGTACCGATTCATAGTTCAAATTATTGTATAAATTGGGTAATTTGGGGGAAAAAAGTCCCCACACACTACTGTATGCACAGCTCAGCACAGCAGTAAACAAAGCATTTAGTCTAAATGCATTCAACTGTGCTAATAAGGCCATAGTTACATAATCTATCAGAGTCTAAATATTATGCAACAATGAACCCGTCATGTTGGTCGACACAATTCTGAGATTAACCAGATGCTCATTTAGTTTTGGAACACGCTCGGTTTATTGAAAGGCAGGAGGTTCCACATATCCTGTCGCCATGGGCTGTGTGTGTTTGGTTTACATCTCCACGAGGAGGTTTCTTCAATCTAACACTGAGAGCGCTCTTCATGGCAGGGCTCTCTGCGATTACCTTGTCACAATGCGTTTGGAAATAAATGTAGTCTTTTCCTCTCCTAAACACAATGAGATACTGTATATTTGTGGCAACGGAAAATCTTCTAATGTGACATAAAGAAAAGGAAAGTTTTTCCAAGTGGTTCTGGTTGATAGTGACGGGTCAGTGTGTGAGTGTGAGCTCATACAACTAGTAAAGTGGTGACCCGATTTTTACTCTTATTACACTATCACTTGCAAAAGATTCTGTTAACATTTGATCTTCAGATTATACAGAAAGATTTGTCTGAGCTGTTGATACTATATATAAACGGGTGTGCATAAATATTATAATAAATTCAAATGTTGGTTCCTAGTTATGAGTTCAGTATTGTTTTAATATCACTTCAAATAGTTTCATGCTGTTTCTAAAGAAGTCACCTGCGTTATGTGGTTTCCCTTAATGAGCCAGCAATCTGCAATAACTCACTGACAGTACAGTAAGTGATGAATGTGGGTCTGCACATGTTGGCAATGCTACACAACTGCTGCAAAATGGTTGGCCCTGGACTGGAAATCTAAGGACGTGAATGTCTCCCCAGCAGTTGCTAGTTTGTTTCCCGGCAGGCTTTATTGCACGTGCAGGGCAGGGAGCCCACAAGGAGAGGCGATCGCAGGTATAAACACAAGTCAGCTGATGCTAAAAGCTAACACATGGAGCTACAGACTGTTAGCACTGTGTGTGTGTGTGTGTGTGTGTAGTAAATGAGTAGAGAACAGCGACTAAAAACCCTGGTGCAGGTCTCGAGCCCAGATACAATGGGAGGGCCGCAGCATAAAAACGCATGTCAAATCAAAGTGCAGAACCTGTTTCACCCCTACAAACTGAAAGCTGCTGATTTTGGTGCATCAGTTTTTCTGTATATTGAGTGAAGAGCAGACTGTGAATCCTGCCTTTTGTCATGACTGCTCTTCACACAAAGCTACCCTGAAATTAGAAGCTTTTATCAAACCCTGTTCCTTTGTGCAGAATGTCACCAGACTTAATCTGCTGCAGAACCAACATCAATAATGAGAAGCACCTTTTCAAAGTTCGATCTGTGTAGAGTTTTTGCTCAGAGACAGGCTTACGCATAGGACGACTGTCCCTCGCCCACTGAAAGGCCGTGTGCTCTGGGGTATTTGGGAATGGGGAGCAGATGCTGGAGGGAACATCAGGTACTGGACAACACACGGCCGGGGGTGAGGATGTGTCCTCACAGCCCTCAGACAAACAGTTCCTCGAGTCTACAGTCTGTCTGAATCTCTCTTCTGAAGTTTATGGTAAAATGCAGAGACCGGATCCGATGAAAGAGATTGTTAATATTGGAGTTTTGTTTGGTGGATGGGAACAACTGCAGGGAATGCAAAGCTGGTGGATGCTGGGAGACATTAAAGATAACGCTGTTGTTGAAGGCCCTGGTACATCAGGAGTCCATCAGGTTGTTCTGCTCCAATTAAAAAACTGAAAAAAATTATTGTATTTTATGCTAATGTGAGTTACACCTCGTATGTATTGGCCAATCTGTGCAGGATAAAGGATTGGAGCAAGACAAATGTGTTTTAGGGTGGACTGTTGAATTGTGCTGTGAGCGTTTCCTCTATCGTCATCCATGTTGTCCGGCAAACTCTGTGTGCTCGTCTTCAAAGATGTAATTTCAAAGGAACAGAGTCCTTGTAACCCACTTCATGTAACATAATCCGTGTTTGTGTTTGCATTGTTGGCATACCTCAGGGACTTTCACTTGTGTCTGTGTTTCACACAAGTCACACTGTACATGATCCCAGTCTCACTGATGCAAGTCAGGCTGGAGCGATCGCTGTTCTTCTGCAGCAGGGCTGCTTATAGTTGTTGAAGGTTTCACTGAGTCAACTGAGTTTTTGTGTTGTTGTGGGAAGTGACTCAAGGGGATTCTTTAGAAGAAAAGCTGCTCTCCAAATATTTGTATTCCAACGTGTTTTTCAAGAACTTCAGATGAGATCTGCTGCTTATCTTCACAAGTTTTCCTGCCGAGATGTTAGGCAATTGCTTTCCTGGAGAAATTAACATACTTTAAAAGGCTTCCAAAATAATCAGTTAGGACCGCAAAGAAGGCAAACATCTGAATGCACCTGCAGAACGACTACTTGCATTCCAACCAGAACATTTAAACACTGGTTTACCAAAAATTCTAAACGTGGCGGGCTTCGATTTTCATTTTGCTGTGTTTTGCACAGCCTGTTGTGATAAGCAGATGGGGTTTCAGTGACTGTGTGGTCTGGACACAGAAAACTGAAAGCAGCGAGGACATTATTAAACCTCAAAAACATTCAAAAGGTTAATTCATTCACCATCCAGCAGCCTTGGTGGCTTAGTTAAACGTGAAATACTGTTTATCTAAATCGAACCACAGGACAATCTGAACTCTCATCTATTATGTGTTCAAAGTAGGTCTTGTTATTTAGTCTACGATATTTTGTTCAGAAGTAAGTTAAAGAGCAGCTGTTTCACTAGGTTGGAGCAGGAGCTTAAGAGTTACAAGGAGTCTTGTGTGCATCATTCTGGTTTTGTGTACAGCTCAAGGGATTGGCAGCAACCCACAAGCCTACGAATGCAGAGAAAAATGAAACGCAGCAACAATAATGAAGAGGAAGGGTGGACAGTTTTATAATGTGTTCTTTGAAAGACACTGTCGGACAATCATCACTGGTCCTGCACAAACGGCATTTGACCTCTCAGATTTGGAAATGTTATTCAGGTGTTTACTCAGCAACTGAACGGGGATCCGAGCACTTTGATTCCCTGCTCAGACCTCTCCCTTTGCAATGTAATGTTACTTTAATGCTTCATGACTTTGTGACGGGTTGAAATCGACAACCGCTTGCCATAAATGTGACAGTCCTGCCTCATTGTTGTTGGTTTTCCAACAATAAACTTCCTCTGGGCAAGAACAGGAGCTAAAGCTAAACCATGCGTCAAATTAGAGTAAAATTCTCCCGTTATATTTTATGACTGAGCGTAGAGCAGACTTTGACAGCATGATGATGGCCGCAGTGTGCCAGCGCTATGAGACGCCGGCTGGCCCCACACCCGGCTGGTCCCATGGTAGCTCATTAGCCATCATTTTCCGATGACCGACTGGACGTTTGATACTGTAACTACAGTGGGAGCAGTAATGAATGAAAGCTTTAAGCCACAGTGAGATGATAGAAAGGACAAGCAGAATGAATTTCTCCCCTGGGTGGCCGTAACGTGGATAAATGAAAGCTTGTTAGCACAGTTTGCCCTCTGTCAGTCTTCACAAACGCAAAACCATCAGTAACAGATTTTTTTTTTAAACCGTGGGAAAGTATTTAGCTGATTTGTTTCTGTGGGAAAAAACTGTTTATGGCTTATAGTTTTGGTCTAGATTGAGAAGTTAGGGAAATTAATGACTCACATAAAATGTGTGTGTGTGTGTGTTGTTAATTTACAGTATGTGTTCACTGCGTGTTTATGGATCTGACGCACCACTGTGGAAGTCAGACACGACAACTGACAGCAGCGGAGCGGGTCTCCTAATATTGACAAAGTGTTACGTCAGATTTTACAAGACCCCGCTGCTCTTTTAAAAAACCAAAATAGCCACGAATGCATTCCTGTCTCCCTCTAGAGACACGCAGCCCAGACATAACAACAGTCTCTCTGTGCATTGAAAGGAAGGACTGCTAGCACCTTATCTCTGTCTGTGTGTGTGTGCGCGGGAGATTAGTTTTGTGTATTTGTGGCACAAATATCACCATCTCGGATTACAAAAGTAATGAACGCAGGCCTGATGGTTGTTCAGTGAACGCCTGCTTTCAATAAACAAATGCATTTGTTGACATTTAAACTTTACCTATTTAACTACTTTTTACTTTTTTATGTATTTATTTTTTTTGCACTGACCTGCGTGACTGGGTATTTTTATAGCAGTAAATGTGCTCATGGATGCTGTTACATAATATTATGCTCAGCCCAAATGTAACCGTTGTGGGAAATCCCATTCACGCAACGTGGGATTGTTTTCCCCAGACTTCATTATCTTCAGCCTTACATCAGAAACTTCAGATCTCTGTCCACAAAACTTGTACAATCAGCACCAAGATGCACTCACTGATTATTGTTTTGCAAAATTCCCCAGATCTGCTTGACTCATCTTGATATTTTGAGACACATCTTAAACCTTTCCCCATGCTGCTGAAAAATTTACTTTAAGGCATTTAGAGTAAAAACCTGTAGTTGTTAAATTCATAACAAAAATTATTAAAATATTATAAATAATTTAGTTTTTTATTAAACGTTTCCTAAATTCTTGGAAGAGCCATAACAAGGCGGTCAATATGCACATGCACAACACCTGGTGGCATTTATTGCATTTCCAAACAACAACCACCACAGATTTTGGAATAAAGTCAGACGTCAACTGATGAAGCCATGGGAAGGTAGTTGTCCGTCTGTGCTAAATACTAACGGACACTAAACATGAGACAATTCATTGTTGCTTTGAGCATCTGTGTGTTTGTTACTTGCCTTAGAAAATGATCTTTTAGGACCTTCACCAAGCACAATATAGAATTCTTGTAAATGTTTTACCACATCAGATGGTTGTTGGTGTGCTCCATGCATACAGTAAATTCCTTCAAGATTGAGTCAATGTGTAAAGTTGGTATCCCAAAAAAAAAGAGGCATATTGGCTGTCAGCGCATAATTATGTCTTATTGCACTGCACTAATCACAACAAGTAGGAGCAAAAAATCATTAGCTGGGAAGATCAAACATCTCTGTAGTGTCTGACAAATCTGTGTCTGTGCTCACTCAGTCCCAGAATCCAGGCTTGTCAGATCATGTCCATCCACAGCTTGTCTCTCTCACAGGTGAAGTAAATCATAACAAACCTTGGACAAGTTTTCATCCAAAATTCATTAGTGGACTCTCTCTGTCCTTGCTTGTCCTGGGATTCCTCTTGATTTGGGCCTTTGTGAACCTTGTCACACTACGGTGTTCCTCGTTGAGAAGACAAGAGAAGCATCTGTGCCTTCAGGGTAAACATATTTCTCAGATTTAATATCACCCCCAGCATCTGCGAGATAAAAAGCCCAAAGATAATGATGGGTGACGCAGCTGGGAAATAATCTCAAACACCATCTCTTTGCACACTGTTTGCTCAGGGCAAATCTTGGCATAACACTGAGCACACTGTACAAATTAACATTCAGTCAGTTACTACTACTGCTTTTTGTTCCTCCAACAGGCAGCAAGGAGTTTAACACGCTCTGTATAAAATCCTTTTGATTATTGTGTGTCTGTTAAGGTTTTGTCTCATCGTAAATTGAGTCAGAGAACTTAGTCCTTTGTCTGCACTTGACATTTGCAATGCACTGCTCATCGGGATTCCTGGCAAAAGTCTTCAAAAGCTCCCGGCCTACCTCCAGGAGCTTATCACTCAAAAAAATTCAATCTCACACAATCTCTGTTGCACAAGTGCCTCCTACATACCCCCAGATCTAGAGCTAATGCCTGTATGGTTTATGCTCGTCTCTTTTCTAGCCCTTTGAGATTTGTTTGTTGATGAAAAGTGCATTGAAATTAAATGTATTATTATGTACAAACTCAAAACCTCAATAGCAACAAGTCCTCCATCACGTACATCGGGGGAAACGGGAACCTCCCGTTCTAGGTTAAATAGAAATGCAAATGTTTCCCAACCTTTTTTTCATGTATTTTTAAAATTAAAATCTCTAGTTATTGAACTACAGTACTTGACTACACAGATGCTAAAAACATCTAAGACGAGCTTTCCCCCTTGTTGTTATACTGCCATTTCATTTGGTCCACAAACTACATGTGCACACATTATGTAGCATTTATGATTATCAGTAAAAAGCAGGCAAATACCCGTCCATCATAGCAGACTTCCATGCTGCCCAGTGCCCAGAAAACCTTTGAAATACTATGCGGTGCACATGCGAATCTGTGTACAGTATTTGTTTTTATAGAGATCCTCTAGCCTCCTTTGGTCATTTGAAGGCCTTTTTTTCTTTGGGAGTGTTCAATGTCTGCTTCATCTAATGTGAGGCTGATACCCATGGGAATAGCCGAGGATCTCTAGCAGATGAAAGGTGCCCCTGTGGTGATGCTCAGACTGTCTGGCTCTGTCTTTGTCCCTCTGGATGACTGTCATCACAGTCATCGAGCCTTTTGCCTCATCCACTGTACCTCTCCAAGCTTCTGTCTGGAGCCGTGCACAGCTAAGCCTTACTTGGGTTTGACTACATCTGGGTTGTCGCCACTCACAAAAGTAAAACTCGCTGGAATCCAACTGCTGACTTCCAGTTAACAGTCGTCAAAGGTTTCCCACTGCGTGAGCCAATAAACAAACAAAAACATGATCGAGAGGCTAGCAGCTGAAGCCAGAGCTCTTCCCTTCAACTGCAGTATGATGCAATATAGTATAATCTGGAGATTTTCTTCATTTTAAGCCGGTGCCCACTATAAACTAGTGTAGACAGTGTATAATCTGAGATGTCACGGTTCATGGAAGTCTAGGTGAAATCTTGACGTTTCTCTAAAGTTTTCCACAATGACTCCTCATTTTGACGCAGTTCTCGTCCATCATCTTGCCTTGGTGTTTTGATGTGGAACTAACTGCCGGCGGCTGGAATTGTAGTGGAAAAGCTGTGATGCTGTTGGAGGCCCGTGTCCTTTATGGTTACAATTAAGTGATTTGCAATCTGGCTGCTCCTCTGCAGGGTGTCTGGGTTTCTTCTTCCTTTTCCCCTCTCCCCTCATTCTTTCCTTCACCAGCCACTGTAAAGTGGATGACGGTGGAGCTGTGTGGCAGTTGCCAGTTCTCAAATTGTTTGTCAATCACACCAGGTCATTTCTAGTCTAAAGCTTATCTTCCAAACGGGAACGTGGAAGTTGTATGAAGAGGTCGGTCCAGGCAATACACTCAATTAAGTCTCAACCGGATTCATCCACGTCTGGCAGCGGCAAACTGGCTCATCTAGGTGTCTGTTATCTTAAATGTGCATTGATGAAGTCTGCCGTTTTTTTTTTCCGTTGACCCCATTTCTGCTGTTTATTCAAGACAGAATCACTTTCCCTCGATCGCCACCGGAGCACAAGGACACTGATAAGACGTAGTTGCTCAATATCAGATGCAGCCTAATTGCTCTGAGGTCGTTGTTGTGTCTGAAGTGTAGCTGCTTTGTCGCTGCATGCCAGTGCTCGTTCATCCAAACCGCTTCTCCCCTAGATCGTCCTAGAACTGTGATGGTATGAAATGATATTAAATTGATTTGATATAAATTTAGCCAAAGAGTACATTCCCAAGGCCTTTGTGAAAGCGAAATTACATATTGAGTGTGTTAAAACTGGCAAAATCTCACATTCTTCACATTGATGTACCTTCCAGGTTTGTAAATTTGCTCTTTAGGATGTCCAGAATTTACCTTGGCCTGGTTCTGTCAGCTAGAATTAAAATGGGATGATAAAGCTATTCTCAGGGAAGTAAGGGAGTTGTTGCTCGAAACTGGACGAAGTTTCCCTGAGCAGTCTAAAGTGTTGTTATATAATGGGCCTAATGCATCACAGGAGCTGGAGAAAATCACCGTATTACTGCCCAGATTGGTCAAGTATGCCTTTGATCCAAGGAGGCTGACTCTGAGAAATGTCTCCAGAGCATTAAGATCTTGCATGCTTTTATAAAACAAAGAGACTTCCTGCTTATTAATCTTCATTTTACAACAGTGCAGTAAATCAGGACAGCTTACATGTTAAAATGCTGCCAAATTTGTAATTGTGTGCACAAGTTTAGAACTGTTAAGTGACCCAGCAATCGAAGCCGTGCAGTATCAATCATGTTGTTGTGTTTTAAAAAGATTTAGCCTGTGTTGGACATGGAGTCATAAGGAATTTCTTGACCTGAAGAACTTGAAGAACTTGAAATAAGATCCGATGAAGGACTTTTTAATTGGGTTCGATTGTGTTGATATGAGTGTTAGCTAAGTTCGTTGAGCCATTACAACACTTTGGGCCGTTTCATATACAATTCTTTAGATTCAGGTAGCCTAACGTTAACTGAATCTAAAGGATTTCGGGGTAAAACAAGTACTCATTGTTACCGCGATTATGTTTGGTCTATAAAATGTCAGTAAATATTTGAAGTACCTTTAATAGTCCAGTGGCAGAGAATGCTCACACTATTCCCTTCATGGTGATTTCACTTAGATGGAGGGAAGAAGTAAACCTGACACAGCTGCCCTGCTGGCCAGGTCTCCCCGTAAATGACATTGGAAATCTTAAATCTCAATGAAATCGTACCTGGTTACGTAAAAAAATTTTAACGTGAGAGCTGCTGCCAGGAACCAATGACTACACAGTTATGGTAATTCTGTTAGTGTTTTATGCAGAACATCTGTGTTTCATACAGTTTATTGATATACTTATTGTTAATTGTATTAGGCTTTGGATGTACAATACCAAACCCATGCTTTGTTCTTAGTCACTGAAATTTAAAAACTCTTTTGTGTTTCGTGTATTTTTGATGGCTTGTTATCAACGCAACTATTATGAAAAAACTAAAGGATGGTTAAATATTATCATATTACAGACATGTGTCCCAGCCTTACCAGTACATTAAATTTGGATGCAAATGGCTCAAACTCTGCACTTAATACCCAGTGATTCAAAAGGATCAAATATGGAGGAAATTTAAAAGTGTTACCATAATAACGTAGCCCAGTGCCAGGTCTTATTGATCTTGGACTCATCAATAACTTAAAAATAAAGATCTGACATTAAATTATACATTATACATAGACAGTAAACATACCAAATATGGAGGAACATTTATGGTCTCATTATCCAATAATAAAAGAGTGTGTGTGTGTGTGAATTTCTAATTGGATGTGATATACACAATTCTTTCCACAACCATTTGGCTCCAACATGTCAAGGTCACATTTCTTTTTTTATAGGGGAAATTAACGTGACAGATTTGTGACTTTTTCACTTAGTCTTTTTCCGTCTTCAAGGCATTTTTTTGGGCTCCCCATCTCCCACCTTGATGGTGAAGGCCCTTGGAGAACACTTAGCCCCCACTGTTTCCACTTTTAGAAAAAATAAGAGCGGCATGTTATATAATTTTCTTTCAATGTGGAAACACTCTGGCAAATTAAGAGATGATTAGTTGAAAGAAATCTGCAATGCAATCAAAGCTTGGGCACATTTCGGTGATTTTCCTTTACAAAGAGGAGCGTTTGCTCCTAGCACCTCCTGTTGCCACTCGGTAGATTTAGTTTCTTTGGCTTGGGAGCAGTGACGTCATGACACCATGTCACATGACCAACCAGCTAGTATTCATTGCTGCACATACAATCTGGTGGATGATTTGCTAAAATGTTACTATTATTGATCTTAAAAGGAACTTGTTGTCTGTTAAATATTTCCATTATTGTTTTATACTTTTAATCCACAATTTGTTTGAGAATATTGTATTTTCTTTATTACTTGCATTGTGCAACATGCATAATTACTAGTTACTTTTCAGATATAGATTGGATATCAGATTCAGATGTATGATTCTCTGCAATCCCCCATTTCATCAGGGACTATTTCAACCACAGCCCCTCGTAACTCTTTTTTTTTCCCACATGCAAACGTAACTTACATTTTCTGCATCTTTACCTTTTTATGCAAACACAGTCTTCCGTGCTGTACTTTAGAAACCAGGCAAACACATCCATTTCCCCAAGCTGAGATAATTGGCGGTGTGTTTGCTGTATTAAGCCCAAGGCAGGAAACTGCCACAGTGCTACCAACATCTGACAGAGCATGGTTTGTTTGGTGATGCAGTGGGTGGCCGAGCATGTCGACGTGGAGGCCCGAGCAGCCTGAGCTCTGGTGCCTGCGTGCAGATGAGAGCACTGCCAAGTAACACAGGCGGGAGATAAGACGCAGTGTGTCGTGTGAAGTCGAGAGGAGTACTTCAAAATTCAGGCCGTTCTTATCTTTCCTTAATCCATCTGTCTTTATTTGACCCTAGTGACGGTGGTTTTGGAGCTTGTGTGAAAATCGGATCATATTTCAGGTCATATTTTTAAGTTCAATTTCACAAGCTTCCAAATGCCAGTGTGTGAAGTTACACAGATTAGACAGTATGAAAATGTTCCTGTCTCTGTTTGAATCTGTATGTCCAAATCCTCTTCCAGTGCTGAAACTCGAGCCTTGTCTCGCTTCGTGAGAACGTAAAGACTGTTTTTTGTTGTGCGAATGTCCAACAAGGCCATGCAGAAGTTGCCAGGTCCCTTAATGTTTTTCCCCATTTGGTCCGGTTTCCACTTGCACTTGGCTGCCGCTCACTGACAAAGTGATGGAAAGGTCTATGAGGACCAACTCTTGAGATTGTCAGCGACTGTCAAAGAGAGAGGACAGCACTGCGTAAGTCCTGTTTTATACGCCTCTGGCCCAAACGTGGCTCCACTTACTGTCAGGAAAATTTCTCCATTGTGTGTGATGAATACAAGAAAGATTGGTCATCTCACTTGTAGGAATGGAGGAGGCTGTCTGACTACTGCTAACAAAACAAATTTCCTCACCCGGAGAAGAGACAGATCAAAGACAGGAGGTGAACGGAGGAGCAGATTTCCCTCCCGCTAACTGAGTAAATGCAGGGAGCGCTATCTCTCTGAAGGAATGATTAGATTGTGCACGGCTCCGTCATCTAAGTAAACACAAGTCGCTATAGTGACCTGTATGAAATCTTGTCTGCAGACCGTGTGTTTTTGTCGGGCTGAAGCTGTTTTTCAGATGGCTTGAGAATAGGGATTTTGTAGGCGTTTTATAGTTTACTCAAGACCTGCTCCACTCCAAAATGTGTTTTGCTTGTTCTTCCTTCACTTGCATATTTGACCTTGACGGTTCAGACGGATTTATGTGCAGATTTTGAAAATACAGGCTGTTTTCACATGCATCTTCTGGAGCGGGTCAGTGCTCAGCTGAAAAGATCATTCTGCTAACTTTCTAAATGAATTCAATTTTCCACAATCCACATACAGGTGCGAAAAACAACATGGATTCATCTTTAGTCGTGTTTAGTTTGTTAATAAGTGAGAATTAATGAATGGCATTGAACAGTGGATGTCAAATTCTTTCAGGTTAAATTTATTGATAATTTAAGTCCACTTACAACAGTGTGGAAAAAACCTCTTTCTGCCCCTCCCAACGGGCACGAGGCTCCGGTCCATCAAGACCAGGACCTCACGCCACAAGAACGGTTTCTTCCCCACTAAACAGTAGCCAAACCCCCCCCAGATAACCCCCCCATCTCACGGACACTCACTGTAACTTGCACATATTCACTTTATTACTGTATTGTATCCTTGTGTTATGGTACTCTTGAAAATATTTCCTATTTCATATTTGTTGTGTGCCATGCTTACACCAAGACAAAGTCCTAGTACTGCTAAGTTTTCTTAACTGTGCCTGGCAAGAAACACTCTTGGTCGGTGCATTTGCTTTTACGGACACTGTAAGTCATTTTTAGATGGCAGTTTGCAGATGACAGTTTCCTCAGCCTGCTTATGTTGATTTCATTTACTGTCCTTTTAAAAGGAAAAAAAATGTAGTCGTCCTAAAGCAGATAGTGAATTTACTGCACGCCGGTGTCCAGACCGAGCCGTGTTATTACCAAAGTCAGATGGCTGGAAGAGAAACTGACTGAAGTTGTTTCCTTGTTTAGTCCAGTTTCCATGGCTCAGTTTTATGGGTGTGAATAGTTTGTGTGTCTGTTTATGTTTGTGTGGGTGTGTGTGTTTGTTGCAAGATCTGGGAACATGATACAGACCAGTTATTTAGCTCATTAAACTGGAAAAGCTGTGGACCAAGTGAAACTTTATCACCTTTGGCACGGTCACTTGTGTTTCTCTTTCTAACATTTTGTCACAATAGTCAATATTTTGCTGCAACACAATCGAATTAAAACAAAAGACACTTTCACTTAAAGTGAATCTGGGAAACAATTTGGATCCGACCATCCATTTTTCCTTGTGATGCTTTTGTGGAACCCTTAGTCATTGTCCCAGCTTAAACTTCTGACAGCTTGATGTGAAGTTTGACAAGTGGGCTTGTGTCTGTGGCACAATTTGATGTAAAATAGCATAAACAGGAAATGTTGGTTTCCCGCCACATGGAGAAGATTGACAGAGGAAGTTATCCTTCACAAGCTGACAAACATTTAACTGTGAGCAGTTATATATTCATAATGCCAACTTCAGTACTAAACACTTTAGATAACAACCTCAGCGATGCAGCCAAAAGTTTCAAAAATCTACATTACGATGGTTCACAGAAAAATGTTGCAGGTATTTGTGACATAGAAATCCTGACAGTTTATTATATCCGTGTGTCGTGGAAAAACATTAACATGTGATGGAAGTTACTTGGACAAAAAAAAAACCAAAAACTTTTTCACATGCCCATCACTCATTCACCTTAAATCCACACTGCTGCAGTGGTGAAACTGAGTTTTAATTCAGAGACAAACATGATCAGATAAACTTTAAAATATAAAAAAGTATGAAAACTGTATTTAATGGCACTGACTGTTCATTATTAATTGTTTTCAATTATTAGCATTAATAATGTAGTATTCAAGGGTCATTGGTATTAGTTAGGCAATGGATGATGTCTTCTTGAAGGTTTTGCCTCTGATCTGCAAAAACATGTCAGCTGAAATCACGAGTGATTGATTTCATGAGGGCAACCACATGTGGAGGTTTTGTGTAGAGATGTGTTGCAATAGCTCTGCAGGAATAATTGCAGGAGCTTAGAAAGCAAGCCATTAAAAACGTATGATACCTAATGCTAATACAACTGTGTTTTTAACTGTGGTGAAGTTACATAACTTGTAGTGGGTCCGAGAGAGAAGCCAAAGAGTTTTCAGGCATCGAATGCAATTTAATTTGAACTGGGCACAAACGGAAATTATTTCCTGTTTTACGTCTGTTTTCCTTCCACTCACTGTCTCTAAAAGACGTTCTGAGATGCAGTCTGTGGCGTAAAGGCTTGGCACCAGTTCCCCTGCGTTGGCCCCGACATTAAAGAGAGAAGCTCGAAGCCCCGCAGACCTCCTGCGTAGTGAAGTGATACCTGAATTCTTAACAAAACAATTCCACATTTGTGTTTTGTTTTTCGTCTCTTTCTGTTTCTTTTATTAAAAAGCATTTCATGCAGAGGCTCTATTCCACTGTGCTCAGTTATTTTTCCACCCATTAGTTTTCTTAATTTACATTTTTTGAATAATTCCGGTTTACATCAGATGGGATAAATTCATATTTACCTAAATGACCTTAATAGTAAAATCTCATTTGATACTTGCTCATAAATTTGCAGATTGATAGGACTTGATAAGGTAAGGATTGTAAAACCAAGTCTGATCTATCGAGGCCTCATCCCTCAACTCACAGGACTTTAAGGATCTGTACTGATCGTTTTGCATCAGATAACACAGCATATCTTCAGACGCCCAGTAGAGTCCACGGCCCAGTGGGTCCGGGCAGTTTTGGTGGCAAAAGGGGGACCTCCTTAGCGCCAGTCTGGACTTCAAGGACAGTACCTAATTATTGCAATCACAACATCACAAATTCATGAGAGACTGTTTTAATACGCAGATCAGAAGTTGCTCATGAATCGGTAGTTCTGGGGATTTCTTCTGTTTTTATTTTCCACATGCTGAGATAATTTGGCCTAATGCGCTTCATTAGTAGATCAAAATATTTGTGTAACATGATGTAGTCAGATTACTGCACAGGATCTCAATGATGTTTACAGCAAATGGCAGTTTTATCAATAAATTGGGCAACCGTGTGCACACTAACACCACTATCACGGCTAAGCAGCTGAGACATGGTGGCTGCAGTTGTGGACCTGTGCTTGATTTCCTGCAGTTCTTTGCTGTCGAACCTGTGCAATGTCTGGGTTAGCTGAACCTCTTCTGAACCGCTGCTATGCTTAGTGACAGAACAGCACCACAAGTTGGGTCCCCTGTGTGTTTCCTGGTATGTACACGGAGCCTGGGCTGTAATGATGTCACTGATTAGTTTGCTAATCAGCCTTCAGACCTTTTGATCCTTGTGTGAGGTCTTTCAAAGCCAAGACATTCAGACCACAGATTGGAGCTTTGAGTGTTTGTTTTCTTTATCATACAGGCTTTTATTTTTAGCTCCCCAGCATGGAAACAGAAAAGCTTACTGCTGCTTTTTCTTTTATTAGTCAGCTGTTTATTATTTCCATCAAGGATAAATCTCTGACTTAATATTCTTTATTAATCATCTACCTCTTTAATTGTAAAATCTGAAGGAGACATTTTATAATTAGGACAGCTAATTGATGTCAGTTAATTGGGTCTAAAAATGTGGTTAAGTGCAACAATAAATTGTAGGCAATGCTGCTACATAAATAACAATTACATGTTACAATATTTTATACTGTACAAAGAGAGTTCCAAAATTCTATTCGTGTGTGTAGAACTAAGGAGAATCCCTATATGTTATTTCAAGAAACATCTTTAGTTTTTAATCATTAAATGTTTAGGTGTGAGGTCATTGTAGAGGCAAGAAGTTATTCTACAGTAAGAGTCAACATTCTGTGCCTCAGGCAGTGATTTTCTCTGATGAGGCCAACAATTATTTATATTTTTCAATGAGACTCAACTTGATGAGTGTTTTCCAGAACCACGGATGATGTGACAGAGGGACGCCCTCGGACATTGACATTAGATGCTGGTTTTGCATGCGAACTGCAAGTTGAGCACCTGATTCCATCCTATCAAATCCCAATCTACTTTCCTGATTGGTCCTTTGTGCTTTTTGGCAAAATCAAGACCAAATTTCATGGAAAATGCTAAAAGGATCGAAAACACATGGGCAAGGCAGTGAATAAACTGCTTGCCAAGCTGTTATGAAAAAGTGCATCAAGGTCATTGGGATTTTTTTTTCCTCTGGAAAGAAAATTGACGTTATCACTTGTATTTCTATTAGATGGAATCGATTTTAAATGTGCAAACCACTTTCAAAATTCCCTGTAAGATAGAACTCAGAGATATGTTAAACTGACCTTATTAACCTCAGAGTCAAATGCTGGGATGAAAACTCGGGAAAGAGGAAGGAGATACTGTATTTGGACATGTGCAGAACACATTACCAGGAACATCATTAAAAAAAAGATGAGACTATGAAGCCACTGTAACCACAGGGTCCAAACGACGACTTTATGGACTTTCCTTTAAATGTGTTTACGGTGTCAAATGCACTAGAAGAGAGTGTCGGCTGATTTCATTTGGCAAATGCTCAAACTGGTAAAGTATTTTAGGATACAGTGGTTCTCTGCCTTCTGTGTCTTCTTGCCATCCCTTCCCACAGTCAATGAAGTGAATTTACTTTCTCTGATTCTCATATTTCATTCATTTTAATGGGTGCAATTATCCACATGCAGGTAAAACAAATAAATATTTAGTCTCAAATAAAAAGAAATGAAGATTTTACCTCAGGGCATATCTGCACTATTACCCTTCTGATGAGGACTGCTGTTCAAAGATCTGTCATCTGCAAACATTGTCTGAGCTGAAGAAAGATATAGTTTGAACTTCAGCAAAGGAGGCAACTACTCTGACGTACTTCTCTGCCACGACATCCTCATACAAACAGATGACCCTGTTACCAAATACAATTTACTCTTTTTTAAATTATGGTGTACATTTTTCTGTTTCCACTACTGCTTCTTGTGTGTCCATCCCTCTATAGGTTTGTTCTGATTATTGAAATGGCATCACAAAAATCCTGTTAAAAAGACCTGAAAACTTCACTGCTGTCTAAAAAAATGTCATCAGGGCCAACAGCCTCTTTAAAGGTAAGTCCTATTTCCTGCTCCACAACATCCACATCTTCCTCCCTTCTTTCCCTGTCATTCCTGTAAAAAAATATGATTTAGAAGTCATTGTTACCAACAGACATACACAACTGAAATGCAGCTATTACCATTTTCCCATTCAGTGGCTGTCTGTAAACTGAAGACCAGTCCTTTCTACATCCCACTTCCTTTTAGCTAACCTCTTCCTCTGTTCCTTACTACTTTTTCCTTCCCACAGTCAATGATGGCTTGTCATATTTCTTCATTTTAATGGGTGCAATTATCCATCCATGCAGGTAAAACAAATAAATATTTAGTCTCAAATAAAAAGAAATGAAGATTTTACACAGGGCATATCTGCACTATTACCCTTCTGATGAGGACTGGCAAAGATCTCCCTACATTGTCTGAGCTGAAGAAAGATATAGTTTGACTTCAGCAAAGGAGGCATACACACAAACAGATGAGTTACCATACAATTTACTCTTTTTGTAAATTATATGTACATTTTTCTGTTTAGCGGTGCTCTTGTGTGTCCATCTATGGTGTTCTGATTATTGAAATGCACACAATGAGTGAAAGGTAAAAAAAAAAATTCTTTAAAGGTAAGTCATCTCTTCCTGCATTGGATGAGAGAAAGACATCTTCAGCTTAACATCTCCAAGACTGAAGTTCTTGTTTTTCCCTGCCAGACCTTCAACAACATCTCCAAGACTGAAGTTCTTGTTTTCCCTGCCAGACCTTCAACACAGCACGATATCGCTATCCACGCTGGATCTGCAGTGATCGTCCCCGCTAAGTCTCGGGGTCATCATCGACAACCAACTGAGCTTTACGGAACACATCTGCTCAGCGACCTCACTTTCAATATTTCAAATAACGTAGACAACAGAACTCATCCATATCTTTTTACGCACTTAAAAAAGCTCTTGTACTTCTGTCTCTCATCTCATGAAATAAAAACATTTCTTCCACTTCTCCCTGACAGAGATTTTTGCTGCCTTGTACCTCACTTATAAGTCGCTTTGGATAAAAGCGTCTGCCAAATGACTAAATGTAAATGTATATACTATCTAAACTCCCAAAAGCTTGTTAAGATGATTTTGGGGGTGGTTGGGTCGGTCAACTAAGCAGCAGTTTCCTACAGTAGACCCGATTTTAGGTCCAGCCATGCGATGCAACATGTTGAAACTACTGTGTTCACAAAGTTGTCATCCAGTGTTTTTGGCTCTTGGCTGAGAACAATGGGTTTACAACAACTCCATCCACAATTTTAGTACCAAATGGGTCCGTTCTTAACAAACAACCTCCCTAAATGGGGAGGCTGTAGGCACGCAAAGCAAAGAGAATCTAAAAAAAACTAAAAGGTTTTCCAGTAAGAACAAGTTCAGTGAAGTTTTAAAAGATTTGTAGTGTACTCAGGGTAAAGTATGGGTGGTCAACCGTTCGATTCCTAGTTCCTATAGTCATCATGTTACAATTGTGCCTGCCATGTGTTCACTGCCTGCAAGTTGCTTGCAAAAGTGTCTACCAAATGCTTAAATGCACTTTAATGTCTGAAAATAGGAGTAACTATCACTCATTTTATGTGTGTACCTGTAGCCTGACACACATAAACAGAAGCAAAGGAAAGTTTAATTATTCTTGACATTGGGAAAGGTCAGATTCCAGGCCTGAGCCCCATTGCCAGCTTCTAATCAGACAACAGTTGCGATGGGAAGTGAAGTTCCCACCAAATGTTTTCTAAAAGCTTTCAGATATAAAATCTGACAAAGACCAAGCTCAAGCAAACAGCCAATGGGCTGCATTCATGGCTCCAGAGAGTTTTTCATCTTCCTGAATTCATCGCTCTGAGAGTTCAGTTCCTTTGTTTTCTGTCAGGCTTTTTCGCAGACAGGTTCCAACACACCATAGGTTTGCACAGGCTTTCTGTTGTGAAATAAATTCAGTTTTGGGCTGAATTAGTGGACTGTCAGGATAGGAATGATAAAAGAATAAACAATTGAAGTTCAGACACAAACTGTGTTTTCACTGTGGTTTGAGTGGTGTTGAGTTAGTACATTTTTTGTCTGATGGACTTTGGAATAATGTCAATCAAGTAGAAACTGTGATAGCTTACAGGGGAGGGAAGAGGACCAAACATCTTGGATGGACTATGACAAAGTATGCAAATTGTCTGGTTTAATATGGTAATTTTGTGTGTCTTGTGCTGTTTCAGTTATTAGTGTTGACATGATACTTAAAGGTAATTGGGATCATCAGTCAGGGTGCTCCCACTTCAGAACAAAAACGTTCTGTTCCAGAACAACATGGAGAGTGTGGAAGGCAGCAGCGAGGATTGCTGCCAGAGGGAACAATGGTGACTTTGTGTCTTTGGTTTAGCCTCACTGTGATCAATGCAGCTCAAATCTGTGGGCATTCCTGGCATAGTGCTAGTGTCCTCATAGGACAGCACGATTCCTCCAGTGTTTGGGTGATATGTTTTTCAGGTGTCCATGTGTCCATCCCTTTTATGTGAGCTCAGTATCTCAGGAATGCCTGGAGGGATTTTCTTCAAATTTGGAACAAGCATTCGCTTGGACTCATCTATGAACTGATTAGGTTTTAGTGCTGTGACCTCACGTCCATTCAGTTCTTGAGGGAATTTAATTGCGTCTGGCAACAACCTCCAAATTGGACGCTGAATGTAATGCGGTGTCTTAGTTTTGAAGTGACTGCCTTGCAGTTTACAGAGTATGTCGCACAGGTTTAAACGTTCCTTTAGGGTAAGAGATGGTGCAGGCAGCTTGAATACAGTTGTAATTCTAACTCTAAATGGACACAAGTGTATTGTAGGATACCACAGAGTCGCCGTAATCCCACGATGAAATGTGCTGTCTCACAGCAGGGTTTGAACCAGCCACATGCATTTAAACATCCTCTGCTGTTTTGAGGAAGCCATTACTCCCACGTTGAGCCTCATTATGTAGCTGTGGTCAGGGAGGAAGTTCATTCTATCTGAGGACAATGTGTGAATACTGATATCACACATGTGGTGCAGTTAGAGGGCCAACATCAGCCTGATACTATGTGCGGCGTCTTTCTCTCTGTGGTCAAGCTGTGGCGTTATTGAGGTCTTCCTCTCAGAGCGTTGCCTGTCTGTTAGATGACACTGCCCTCATTCCTCAGTGCAGCTTAATGGATGCTGGGAAAATCTTTCTGCACATATAAGGAAAGAGACAGCTCCCAGAAAATAATCTGCCCATTTCTCATGCAGATCCTTTAGCTGAGACTTTACTGACAGAAACATCAGGGTTTGTCTTCACCATTATGTTAAAGAATCGGACACTGGGTGAAAACAGGGCTTGAGAATAAAAAGGCAAGCTTTCCCTATGAGGAGGAAATTTTAGTCTTTTTATAGTTTGCTTCAGACAAACTTTCTTATGCTGAAGTGTATAATTGTCGCAAGTGTAATGGGTAATGAAACCTCTGTGAAAAGTGTGAAATCCGTCAGCTTGTGAAAAACGCTTTCCTCCAGCAAGACAATGAATAAGACTGCAAACATTTTAGTATTGGACCGATTATCATAATTATATCATCCTATATCATAATTGTATTACCGTAATTATCCATCCGTCCAGATATTATCTTAACCTCCTACTCAATGGAGGCAGGAGCCTATCCCAGCTGTCATAGGGCCGGAGGCAGGATACACCCTTGACAGGTCGCCAGCGATACACACAGACAGACAACCGTTCACACTCACATTCTCCCATGGGATCAAACCAGAGTTCCCCGAGGAAACCCACACAAGCACAGGGAGGACATGCAAACTGGCCCTATTTGCAGATAACTCACACTTTTGTTAATGGCTCGGTGAGAAACTCGTGACATTCGTTGATCACATTACTAAATGTATAATTAATGTTTATAACCCTTTATTAACCACTTTCAATATTCATGTCTGCAGACTTGATGGCTTATAGAAAAGGAAGATTTTACATTCGTACCATGACCCTGAGATTACGATATTATCTTACTGTGTACCTGTACCTCAGAGTTAGTTAGTTTAGTTAGTTGGTTAAAGATATAAATTAAAAGGATGCTTTAGTTATGTTAAAAACACTTTATGAAGCAGTTTGGTCTGGGGAAAAAAGACGAATTTTCACAGTAATACCACTTGAACAATGAGGGACTTCAACTAGACGATGAGTGATTTCCTCTGCCTACGATTTTCTCAGCGACTTGATGAGTCTTGCTTTGCATTTCCTCCAACTTTTGGTCAACACTCTGTCGTCCAAACGTTCAGCCCTGCAGCCTTACCACAGCTTAACATTGTCTCCCATCTCCCTGTGCTGACTCAGTCGTTAAACAACCCCGGAGCCAATTTCAGTGTAACACAAACCGTCATTTACCTGCCAAATTAGCCATACCACACACATACAGTATGCACAGCTGTTTTAGTCCATGATCAGCAGGAATCATTAATGTAGAGACTGTGTACAGCTTATCATTATTGTGACTAATAAATGTGTTTATTCCAATTAATCAGAAATAGGCTTCTTCCCTGGTAGCCAATAAAATACATGAGTGCCTTGACTGCCAGTGTGATTCCAGGTCACTGGGTTCCTGTTGACAATATGAGCCAAAGCACGACTAAGATAAAGTTTAACAAAAATGACACAACACGTGGTAACACAGGTAAACCCCACGCAGAGTTTATCCATCATGTCACTGTTAGTGTAATAGCAGGGGGTTCACATTCCCAACAGCTGAATCAGACTTAAAAAACTCATACGCAACCATTTATTTCTACATTGGCACGCAGCGTGGCAAATTTAGCATGAGCAGTGTTTTCCCTGTGAGGCAGCAGTCAAGCAGTGCTACCTCAGGCGTGTAACTGGCTTAACTATTGGGAAATTATTACAGTGATGGCTGTGTGTAAGTGTCCTAACTGTTTAAACTGATTAATCATTTGGAAATCTGTAAACTACGTGATTCATAGGAGGGTTAGATCGGAATTGTCCCACTGACCTGCTTGGTTGAAGAGACACATTTAACACGAACTAAAACCCAAAATACATCCATTGAAACAAGACTTTTAAGTCAATATTTGCTTTAATAATTAGATGGTTTGGTAATAATCACAAACAGTAAACGGAACATAGTGAAAGTAGTACTGAAATATTCCTCAGAAGAAGCAAAAAACATTATTCATAAATAATTCAGGAGTCGCTTGACTGAATTTTTACAGTCAAGGTTTACAAAGTTATCGAGTGGTTCTTAAGCAACAGTCAGGAGCAGTGGAGTGTGGCCAGGCTTTGGTTTCTCCACTGACTGCTCTGGTTGATGCTGGTCATGAATAGATCGGCTCCTAAATCTCAAACGATACGAGCCAAATTCCAAACACCTCGCTACGACCAAAATGTTGCGTCTAATGCTAATATAAGGCATCAGCAGTCTTAATCACGCCAAGTGGATATATTGTACATCTGGTTTCTTTGCAACTTAACTGCAAACCCAGTTATGTTTTTGTTGGGTACTTAATCACTGCACCATTACGTTCCAATGCAACATATGTTTAATGAATGATGCGCTGTAATTTATAATAAAAAATAGTTTCATATAGAAGGTGCAGATGCCACAGACCCAAGTTCAACTCTTTTTAATGTGTTGTGTGGTTGGATTAAGGCAAAAAAGCACTTCGGTTAAGGTTGAGAAAGATCATTTTGTTTAAAAGTTAATGTTCTATGTGCGGTAAATGGTTTTCTACCAAAGCAGACTACAATATTTCTCAAAACTTAACCAAGGACTGTGAAACACAGCCATAAGAACGTTAAATGATGCTGTAATCAGACAAACTGGAAGCTCTACTGCAAGATGGGGAAGAACCAAAAAGTTATCACTGCCTTTGCAAATTTAATTACAACCAATACACTAACATATCCTCTTAGTGATTGTTTATGATATTTTACGTAAGTTTCCTGTGCTATTTCGTATTAGTCTTGTGCAGGTAAATTCCAGCTCCTGGGAGTCTCTATAAGCTGTTAGCAGTAAAACCATCATTCCAAGTGGAATCAGCGCATTCTCCAGTCATGGGGATACTAAATGCACTGACCTTGAGGGCACACAGCATAATTATAATGATCTTCTTATGGATTTTGCTGAGGTTCTTAAATGTGACTGATGGGTGCAGCTCAGACATGTGTGTTATATGTCACATTATACCCACTGCCCAGCAATCATATACAGTACAACATGCCTGGGAGAGGAAATTATGTTTGTGAAGTAATGTCATCTTCAGTATGCTGCCTACTTTTAAATTTTGCCAGCAAGGGTTTTGGGAATGGTTCGAATTTAATACATTTAAAAAGTGGTTTTGGGGCACTAGTTTACAGCATGTGAGAAATAGTTAAAGCATTTTATTTGACACCAAACCCCTAAACCTGCTGAAATTAATGGCAACGCAAAGACTTAATGGCAGCTTTTCAGGAAATTTTATAGAGATTTCTGTAGCCAAGCTGTTTTTTTATAAACGGCTTCACATCTTAATCCCTCACTTCACCAGATTCTGGCAGTTGTATTTCTGTAGAGACCTGCACCTCACCCCTGCTAACTGATCCTTCATCTCATTTATAAATCAAAGTCAGCATTTTTGCTCATAAAGGGACTCTGTGCAGTTTAAACTTGCCCACTTGGCTTCAACCAGCCTTTCTGCCCTTCTGTGACTGTCTTTTTCCTCTGTACCAGGGCAGAGTTAACAGTGCATCCCGTGTTCTCTGCCCTCTGCCCGTCTGTTTTGATGAGGAATGGTGTTTTCCACGTGCGAAACATTTCAAAACCAGAGTGGCAAAGGGAGACAAAAGTGAGTCCCAGGGCACATGACCCCGAGTCCCTCCAGTTTGTCTCGCCAGCCTGGTTGTACCTGAAAGGAAGATGTTTTGGTCAGATGTTTAAGACCTTTCTTCCTGCTCGTTTTTCAGTGGCTGCAAAGCCTGATCCGATGTTGATGAGTCAAAGTTGATAGCGCCTACTCACCCTGCCGCTGTCTTTTGATTGTAAAGTCAGGGCTTTCCTGAGGAAGCTGACAAGGCAGGGTCAGACCTATCCTCATCTTTGAACATGCAGCAGGTTCCCATTAGGAAGAATTTAAGGGGCAACAACTGGGCGGATGAGCCTTTAAGTTTATGAGCTCGCTCCCCATCCTATTGTTTTAAGATAAAGGTATAATTTAGGGGATGCAGAGACAGAAAAGATGCATGGAAACCCTTAAGTCCAAAGATGACAAAATGGGAAGAATGTATTGCTAGTGACGATAGTGACACAGGTAAGATCTTTGCATTTTGCGCTAGTTAGTTTACAGTGGTGTGTTATGGTCTTTTTCATTAAAACCGGCTGCCTGCAGTGTCTGAAAAATAATGCTGGTACACAGTAAGAGTGAAGTACAACATTAATGTTAGTGGCTGTATAATCAAAACAAGGAGCTAAAAGGTGCTAAAATGAAAAATAAACAGGAGCAGCAACATCCGGTTTCAGTCACGACAGTACGAACCACACTCTGCATTACAATCAATAATTGTTTACACTTTTAAAATAAAACTGCTTTCACTCATTATGATTTCCCTGTACTGCCATTTCCAGTAATGGCTCAATCCACAGCTCTCAAGGCAACTAAATATCCACATCTTTGTGCCTTTTCCAAAATGCCTTCATTCTTAAAAGCCCTATAAACTACCTCCCAAATGTGCAAAAGTTTTCAGCTGTCCCCTTTGACCTCACATATGAGACAAAAATTAGCCAAAGTCTGCTCTACTCCTCTGTTGGACAACATCAACAAAATCCCACAAGGACGAGCAGAAAATGTTCTCCAAAAAAGAAAAGCCTTAAGGACAACTAATGCGTACTCACACAAAAACACTTTTGAGAGTGAGAGGGAAAACAACTGGCAAAAAGAAGGCTTACTTTTGTCAGGTTGGCTGCATATGATAGAGGTTATCCACCATTCCTCCCACAGCAATAATTACCATCAATAAGAAATTGATGAATAGACTCCAGATGTTGAATTAAACATTCCCAGCCTCCCGTTTGATTCACATGCAGGATTTGCCGTTTTGCAACCTCTCATTGTCATTCCCATTCACTGTCTCCTCCCCACGGGGACCGTGGAGCTGCTGCTTAGTCATAACAGAAGATCAGATGATGCTGCACGGATAGGCCGATAACACATGGAGTCTGACATTTAGTGGAATTAGATGATGTGGTGAAATCAACACGTCGGCCTCTTGCTGCCAGAACGGTCGAGGGTGGAAAATGTTTTTCAAACTGGCATCTTTCGAGGCTGCTCGTGTAATCTGCGTTATTGTCTTTGACAGCAGAGTCCATGTGAGAATTGTTCATGGAACAACACGTCAACAGGATGTCATTGTTAGACACCATCATGCTGTCAGTTGTTAGCAGCTGTTATGAGAAAATGGCATGTTACATTTTTGGACTGTTTCACACTTTCTAAACTAAGCAGGTCGACACGTGTACGGTTGTGTTTTTTTAACTTTCAGCTGGATCTCATGAATTTCAAATTAGTGAAATCAGTGGTTCCCAGCCTGCAGGTCAAGATCACCACGAGGACACAAGGTACATTTGAGGGGTTGCAAGTATTTCTTCAATTTTATAACTAGATTATTTCAGGGTTATTGTAATTCTTTGAGTCTTATTGTGAAATACTGGATTATTGCACCTCTCCAGGCCCCAAAGAAGTATTCAAATAAAGATCTGGATAAGATACATTTTCAAGTTGAACTGCTCTGAATTCTCATGTGCAGCCTGCAGAATTGGTAAAGCTGCAGCATATCAGAAACAGTAGCTGATGTTGAAGCGCAGTAAAGTTACTCTGGGTAGAACTGAAGCTACTTATAAAATGTATTTTAAAAAACTGTATTGATATAACTTCAAATATTGGGCAATCTACTGCAGACATGGTGTGCAACAAATAAAGATTTTCACAAAGGATTAGAAATTTGGTCTATTAAATATTAGAAAATAAGAAATACAATATCAAAAGCACTCATATCCTAAAGCTATGGGAGTATGTGTTTAAACAAAAACGTCACGGTATCACATTGTGATTATATTGATATTATTGGTGATGTCGCTGTATCCAGTGGGTCAGGCTGCTGCATTCCTACTTTTGTTCATATAAAATGTTAATCATTTCGGAAAGTGATCGCATATTAATGATGTTTTGTTGTAAACAGTCGTCTAAGTTACTGCAAACCTGTACTAGACTCATACTCACCACAAGTTCACTATGTTTATACAGCCTCCATTTGTATATTCCGTGAGCACCTAATGACTGTACTCTGCTGACTCATTTAGTTGCGATGTACAATCCAGAGCCTAAATTCTGAAATGTGGCTTGTTTGTGTTTAGCATCCTGTCGATAAAGACAGTGTGATTGCTGTTAAATGTGAAAACCTGCCTCGCAGTCTTAACTAGAAATAGATGTTTACTGAAAACGGTTTCAGAAGGTTAACAAAATACTTCCCACAAGCCGGCAAAGAGAGGAGCCTGTGCATCTGGCCGGGAACTCTTCTGAGAGTGGATTTACCTGCCCAAAATTAGGCCTGTGTGGGACAGAGATGATAGTGTGCGAATAAGGTCACTCCTGAAAAATCTCTTACAGACATCTCCTTCAGGCCTCAGATCCCGTTGAATAAAGAAACATTGATCTACATCTACCTGTGTGAATTTATTAGCACTAGACTACGAGCAGAATTTACTTAGTAATTCCAAATTCCTTCGGTGAAATGAAAACCTCCTGAAATTAATCAAGCCCTCAATCCGGCCCTGAGGGAACACACAGATTATCCTTTTGTATATATGTAAGGATAATCCATCAAGAGCCATGTTAGAGGCAGTTAGTTATTGAAAAGTAATGCATGACATGGAGGCCATGAGCAGGTTTGGCTCTAAAGATCATATCTGAGTGGGTCGTCCAGCACATGGAAGGACCAGGTGACATATTATTTCTTAATATCTTGTCATATTCTTCATTTTGAAACATTTTAAAACAGTAATCATATATTTGTCACTCTAAAGCTTAAAAAGAGCAAAAATAAGTTGCCCTCCAGTTCTGAGTTTTGTGTTACAGCATTAATCTGAGAATAATTAATATCCTCCAGCAAATTAGAATCATTCAAAAATCCATAGTCTGCATAATTGACATCAACAATCAACATTAGAGAATACATCACAATACAGAAAATGTATGCAAATGTTGTTCTTTAAAAAAGTGTTGCTTGGTATTCTCGGTCGAGTTTCCTGCGACATGTAGAATATGATGATGTCTTTTCATATCGCATACACGCTAATCTAATTTTTCTCAAGCAAAATATTTGTTCAGGGAGTTTGCGGTCGAGTTGGATCTCTGTGTTCATCTTCTGCCTCTGTTACGAGCCAACATGCTGTCACATTTGGGAGAACAGCAAAAGAACACAAAGTCAGAGCAGAGGCACCAGACAAATAGTAAGACGAGGACTCAAAATAAAACACAGGGATGATAAACACATTGGGAAAGAGACAGAGAATTATTGAGCAATCATGGTTTAATACCAGCACTTTCTGACCAAACAGCTTCAGGTGTGATGAACAAACAAAAAGCCGCCTTTTCACCTGCCTGTTTGCATTCCCACCACTTTTAAAGAACTATATGAATATATAAATATGAGGCAAATGAGTCACCTGTGGTTATATTCCACCACCAGCCAATCCAGCTGCACTTTAAATGTATGTTTTTCCAAATTCTAATTAGTTCATCCATGAATCCATGTGGATATTTGTGACCGATGTATTCCAATTCCCTCCAGGTGGTAAACTGTTGGTGAGAATGTGAAGGACATGAAGTGAGAGTAAACTTGCTCTTTGACCAATCTAATCAGTTCACCCCCTTGTCCAGATGGATTTGAACCTGAACCGTGGGGAAACCCTTCCTTCAAGGGGTTCCTGTGGTATTGGGTTGATAAGAATGAGATAGACATGAGGTCCCAGTGATGTTTGATCACCGATACCTAGTCAGTCCATCCTTGAAAAGTGGACTTTTGTGCCAATAAAAAAAATAAAAATCCCCCAGAATCATTCCTGTGATGATGCAATTAAGAGGACGGACAGTTGGACAAACTGAAAACAGCTGTGACCAGTGCAGAGCCGTAGCTGGAGGCTCCAAACAATATTTTGACAAAGTCCATGAGCTCCTGAAATGTTTTTTTCTGAATAATTTGTCTGTACCTTCCTGCACACACACACTGGTGTGTTTTTGTATTCTTCCTTCATAACAGTCCACTATACTGCCACTTTTGTGGTAAAAGAGAGACTGAAATGTTGAGAGCTGAGCTGAAAGTAAGGTTGAGGCAAAAGCACAGCACCCAGAGCGACAATGAAAAGGATAGAGAAGGAAGGGATTTCTTATTCCGTAAGAGACCTATCAGTCTGGCCTTTAGTCAAACAAAGTACACTATGTTTGACTGTGCACAAAGTATCTCAACAGGTAATAAATCAGTCATGGTCTTCGATGGTCTTGCCTCCGCCAGGTACAGTTTGCTGCTACCCAAACTAAACACAGCCTCCCTGTGTTCAGGTTTCTCTGGCTTCACAGCATAAACATCCAGCAGCAGTTCCTGTCCACTCTGCCAGCAGCCCGACAGGTCTGTAGGCCCAGACCTTCACCTTGTGTCTTAAAGCCTACCCCTTTCCAACTTTAACTTACCCCCCAGAACCAAATCGGGATCTCTCTGTGGAGCCTAAAGGTAGAGCGTAACCTGTGATGTTACCTGTGTGTGTGGGAGGTCGTCCTGGGAGTTAGGAAAGCAACGCATAAATTGAATTTCCATATGGATATGTGAGGTTTGACCCGCTTCCTGTTAGTGCCCTCACAGACGTTCTCATTCACCGCATTTGAAATCCATGTGTGGTTGAGCTGCAGCAAGGAAATCTCTGGGCACATGCACGTACTTTGAAGAAGAGCTGTTCCTCCTCCTGTCTCCTCCCATTATCATCCCCTGAAGCTCTAAACATGTTGGCTCGCTCTCATCTGAGAACACTTCTCTTGCATTTTGAATTGCCCGGCATGCTGAAGCCGTTTTCCTGTCAGGAAAATCGATAAATGCTGATAATGCCACGACCATTTGGCCCCAAAAGGAGCGAGTCACGAGCTGTAACATGTTTGATGTAATGCATGTGTGTTTGTCTGTGTCAGTGAACAGTACCAATGGAAATGAGCTAAAATTCGCTATGTTCACACTGCTAATGACAAATGCTGGACTCCAGTGAAGCTGTTGTTCTGGGCATGTGTGTTACAGTCGTCCATAGGTTCAAGACGAGGCATTTCTAATGTTTCCTGAAATGTCAGTGTTTTTTGTCTGTGGGTCACTGTAGTGTGTTGTAATGAGCGTGTGTATTTAAATCTTCGACTGGACTGTACATTTGATTTCTGACCCACCACCGGCAGACACACCACCAATGTTGGCAGTGTGTTTTTCCAATATCCCCAGTGGATTCGCAGGAAATGTTAAAGCACAATCTGGCTTCACTCACCTTTAAATGTTCAGTATCAGAGCTTTATTAGTTGGAAAACGATGTGCATCGTGGTCAGCAGTTATTAGGCAAATCGATATCCAACCGACTTCTTTGTTGAAACATAGCAAGTTGTTTTAATTTCTCTGTAACTTGACCCAGAATAAACTATATGAGGATTATAATGAAGAAACATGGCAGCCAGCAGAACAATGGAGCTCTGGCTACACGGATAATACTTGCCAGTTAAATAAGTCTGTTTCTGTTTTTGGTCTTTGCGTTGACGACAAAAGAGGATTAGATCAGGCCTCTTCTTTACTTGTACTTCCTTCAGACCTGGAAGCATCAAACATACAACCGTTCAAAAGCTCAATAACGACAACAACAAGCTGTTTAGGCAGTGTTGTTCCAAAGCTACACAATACAGTATTTAAGCTGGGAAAATATTGAGTCACTAATAAGAACCACATTAAACAGCCACAGAATCTTAATAATAATTGTTTCTCCGTCCAATATTTGAGATTCCCACTCTTCAGGTTTGTCTAAAATAATCTGTGTCTATTAGATGGGTATTATAAGGTCAGTTTGAGTTATAATCATCATAAAAGGCATGTGTGTTTTAAATTTTTATTCTGTCAATCTACAAAGCGAAACAGATTTAGAGCTAAAAATGACTTCATGCAAGTGACGCTTTGCCAAATCAAATAAATCACAAATGCTTCACACTTGGTTTTTTGAAGCTGCACCGATGAAGATGCATTGATCTCTAGAGAATGAGTCGGGGAGGAGTCGCAGATCAGTCTCCTCCTGTGATAAATTACTTTTTTCACTCGGCCAGAGGATTGTTACCCCTTTTTTTTGCAGTGTGAGTGATGCAGTTAATGAACACAATGAGCCTTGACAGCCACTAATAGTAATCGATTAAAACTGAAAATAAAATTGTGTCAGCAGCTCTTCAGACGAGAAACAAATAGAGATTGTTATTGTGATAATTGGGATCTTTATTGGGAAATCTGGTTTAGTTTTTGAGGCCTGTTTCTTTTACACAGTTACTGGTACTGACAAGCTCGCTAAGCTCGGAATGATTGCTGCGGCATTTCACTCCTCACAGTTCTTAATAATGATCAACGGTTTCAGACAGAGGTGGACAAAATTCTCATTTGAAGCCGGCAACCGCTGCACATGTACCTCTTTCTACAGTGCCACACCACGTCACCCGGCAAAGTGCCGCACAGGTGCAAGTGCTGGTGAAGGTTGTGTTTCCTGTTTGCCTCAAGATTGGCACAAGCAAACCTGCTGCTGGAATAAAACCCTGTCCCTCCAAATGGACAGAGGGTCATGTCTCACTGTCCCACTGGTGCCTTTACCATCACAGTTTCAGAGAGGCTTCATTCAAACAGTGTCTGTGTGAATGGGCCTTTCGGATGCCAGGTCCCTCTATTTTAACCTACTTGTAAAAATGCCGGCTTGGACGTGACTGAATAAGAAGACTGGTTGGACAGAGGACGGTATTAGCCGGCGCTCAGTTTACCTCATGAACAGACTTTCATGTTCACCACTAAACAGCACCTGGGCCTTCACATACAGTAACTGCTCCTGTGTCCCCCACTGTGGGGAATACAGGTCCACTGTGGTGGGATGTTGACCCCGGTCTCCTCCACCTAGTTCCTCTGATGGACAGTGTGTCTCCCGTCTGCAGGTGTGCATCAGCCTCATAAAGAGATGTCTGTGTTTGTCATTTTTCCCCTCTGCCTGTTTCATCATTAAGGTATCGAGATGAAAAAGCAAACGCTGTGGGCAAAAGCGGACAACCTTCTAGGTTTACCCATTTATGAAACAGCTTTTATGAGTGTGGGGGCCCCCGCTGAAGTTCCTGTCGAACACACGGCTGCCTGTTTGCAAAGGGAGCGCTCGCGGTCTGCCCATCCTGGCTTTTTGCCCCGTGTCAGTGCAAACCCCTTATACATACCACTAACTGCACATATGCTCTTATTTTGTCCCCGCCGCTTTACAATCCCTTTAATTCTCCCTCGTTCCCAATCTTTCGTCCGCCTTCACCCCTTGCCTGGAATGTTTTCACACAGAGGGAAAATAAACCGCCTTATACCAACGCCCGACCCTCAAAACACCTCACATCGCTTCCACTTTAAGTGCATTTCAGGGTATTAAGGATGAAGAAGAGCGGTGAGGAGGAGGACACGGCAGCCTACATGCGAATGTAAACTTGGCTGCCCTGGAAATGTTTACCTGGACATTCAGTGTCATACTTTCCTTGGGTGTTTCTGTTCCTCTCTCTGCACTTGCAGAATGGTGCCTTTGTGAGCGAGAGTTCAGCACTCTGTGCACCTTCCTGGCCCCTCGGCTAGTCTTTCAACCAAATGCTTTATCATATTCTGACAGGAGCAGAGCGGTTCTTACCTGGGCCCCCAAAAATCCACATGAAGATCATCACCTCAAACATATTTTCTCTAAACCCTTAGGAGATTATTTTTAAATTATACTAATCTACTCCTTCCTAACTTGATATGTGATAAATTATGAGGAAGTGCATTTATACCTGCTCGTGCTACTCGGCGTAGATTTGCTTTGGCACACTTTGACAAGGGTGTTGCTTTTTTCAGGACTGGCTTTCATTGGTTACATAATGAAGTGACAGATGAAGGAGTGAAAGCGTGGACACAAATGGAAAATGGATTTATCAATGCCAGAATGATTTCCACACCACATTCACCGAGTTGAAGTCACACACAGTTCCAGAGGGGTTTTAGTATATTTGTCACAAGCCTTTGGCTGCACCAGTCCCTGTGGTTCAAGTTGCATCTATTCTCATCTCTGTTCTGCTTTTAGTTCTTCAAATAGCATATATTATTTTTATTTTCATCCTCTAGTTGAAGTCGAAGAGGAGGTCATTTGCATTTTTTTTAAAACTTTTCCAGCAGATGTTGGGAGGTTTTTGTGAAAGTGCTCTGAGGTTTAGATTGTTCACCTTATGTGTTGGACATTGGCTCCAGTGCAAAGAAAACAAAAAAAATTTAAGACAAACTGGTGGTTCTGGTTAGCAGTTATATTGGGCCATTGCAGTGGTTAAACGAAATGAAATAATCTTCAGCGGTGCAGATTTTGGCCTTGGATATAGAGGCAGAGACAAACCTGAAGTTATATACCAAGAGGGTCCAACATACAGTAGCCACCTCTGCAGTGCTAGGCCGCCCTTCTTAATGGCCCGAGCAGGGCCTGCAGAGTTCTGGTGCAAGAGCACCTTCTGGAATCTAAATAGGAGTGTGATCCAGGCAGCCCTACTCTCAGAGTGCACAGAAAAACTGATGAGATATAATATTAACATAATATTATGAGAGATTAATTGCATAACTGTATAATGGGATACTTTACAGCAATGAAAAGATCTATTAGAAGACGATGCTCTCAAAGATTAGCTTTTGTTTTTAACAGAGATCACACACGCTGTTGTTGTCACCAGTCAATGCTGCAAAACACTGATGTTCACCAAAGTTCAGTGCAGCTCTCTTCAGCTGGTGTGGTGGCACTCAGTGTTCATGCCCACACTTGTCCACCGGACTTTTATGATTGTAAAATGCCCATCACTGGCTAAATAGTAAGATCATTTTTCAGCCCAGTTGTTTGATACAACACAGGCAGAGGGAAAAGAGTCAAAGGTAATTTTTTTTCTTCTATTTTTTGCCCTAGATTTTCAGAATGTAAGCAAGAGTCAACAGGTGGAAGGTCTCTAGTTGGAATTAATATCTAAAGATTAAAGGGCGACTTCACAAATGTTCAACCTGTATTCAGTGGATGTAGTTTAGAGTGTAAAAGTGCATTAATGCGTTTCAACCTGCCTCCGAGTTCCCTATATTAAAACATTTTTAACATTTTAACATTCTGGAAAAACTCCAGACGACATGAGCCAGAGGAGTTGAGATGATGTCATCTGTAGGAGCTCTGGAAAAGCACAGTGACCATGATTCCAAAGTTTACAGCCTGTGTACAGTGTTTCTGTGATAGCACGATGCATCCATACTGTACTACAGCTCCTCCAGACCGTCTTCTAAACCTCAAACTATCCATGTTTATGTTTTGTGCCTCTTTTTCTTTTCTCCTTCTTTCAAAAAGTTCACTGATTTTCATTTTTTTCTCCTCCCCACTTTGAGGGGAGAGAACAGAGGGCCTTTAGTGCTCTCGGCAGACATGCCTGTCAAACTCTCCAGCCACAGAATTTGTGAAGTCGAGGGTTTTGAGAAAAAAAAGGTATTTGCGTCCTTAGTGATGTGTTGTTCAGTCATTGCAGCCCAGTAACAAGAAAAACGAGCTTGTGTTTTTGTCCTTTGCAATTACTGGAACATCTATAATTGTTGTAACAAAAGCAGTGACATGCACCTCTGTCCCTCTACAAACTGCCCCCCTTCATGTCAGTGCGGCAAACCCAAAAGGGTCTTCCTGTTCCTTTGTCCGTTCCATGCCACGGTGGAAACTGAGGGGCACAAATGTCGAAATAGATCACTGTTATTTACACAGAGCTTGTGGTTCAACCTCAGGCAACGTTTTTTGGCATCCAGATGCTAAGTCTGTGGCTGGGGCAAGCATTGGAAATTAGCTTCCGAACCATGTCCAGCTCGGATAATTCATGAACTTCGTTTGTGAATGTTAAAATAAAACATTGTGATAAATCTAATCATGATTAAGAATGTTTTGTTTATTTCAGTTGAAATATAAAAAATAACTGTTACACAAGACAGAGGATTGCAGTAAATATGAACAACAGGTAACTAAACAAAAGGACCCAAACAAATCTGGGCACATATGGGAGACAATCCAAGTAAAATAAGCCAAAGCAAGAAACCAAGGAATAAAAGGACAAAAGAGACAAACACTGGCACACAGTAAATAAAATACCACAACAATAAAGTACACATTCAACAGCTGGAGCTGGAGGCACAATCCATAATCATACTCTGGAAAAATTAGAAGGAATATCTTTTTCAGTATCCACATTTCAGAATGGTTTAATTTTTAATCAGTACAATCAGTAAACGTGTAAAGCACATAGCTGACAAATCCTAAATATATTCTGTTTACAGTGATATACACCGACCTTTGAGAAGCGTGAACATGCAATTGTTCTGTGTGTCTTCAGTAGACAGTCATTGAAAGTAATTTCTGATTCTTTTTCTGCACGCATTATTTATATAAATTGATTGTTTGGAAGTAGTTGCATTACTTGCAAATTTACAGAAATTTAAGATAGAACTTTATTAATCCCACAGCGGGGAAATTCTTGTGTTTTTTACCAGCCATAGACAAGGAACACAGAGTCTGCACAGAACAATGTGCACTACAGACCAACAGAAAGGGCATTTAGATTAACAGATGAATAAATAAGAATATACAAGTAAAAATTGCACATTGTGTGTCACTGCCGTGACACATTATATAGTCTTATGGCTGTGGGGACACACATGTTACACCCATGTTCTGATCAATTTTTACCTCAAACCCAAAGAAATGTCCACTTAACCCCCTTCATGTTTTGGGCCTGCATATAGAATAACAACACGACCAACAAGACCAAGAGATTTCAGCACCTCAGAAACAGACTCAGTTCAAAAAGTTCAGGAACTTTTAGCAGTTTTTCGAATTTAGGAGACACATTGTTGGGCTCCAGCTGGTTGAAATCCTTTAATACTGCACATAAGACTTGGTGAAAACCTGTCTGAGGTGGTTTATTTCCTCTGCCCACCAATAAGCCCAAACCGCCTGTAGACAGAAATGTCATTCGCTGTGTGGAAGGATTAGCATACTTGCATAAGACCACATGTTGTTCTGTAGGTTGTTTCCTTTTTTAAAAGGCGGTGAATACAGATGCTTGTAATATTTCTCCAAAGCCCCGCACTAAGCCGAAACAGTTCCTGTTTGATCAGCCTGTAAATTTCACATCTTTTCAATGTCTGACCACAAATTAACTTTACCTTGGATGCTGAACGATGGCTGTGAGTACTGTGTCTTTGTCTGAATCCTAACAGTTTATAGTAAAGTATTAACAAATGTAGCTCATTTTAAACCGTCCACAAATGAGCAACAGTATGTGTCTGTTATGGATCAGTAATGTCTTTTGTCTGTCAGTCCATCTGATTTCTCTACACAATTGGTCACTATTGTAGTGATCGACCCTTCATCTCGCCGCATTCCACTTAGCTCCTGTCAGGAATTTTGTTTTCAACTGGGGTGACCAAGTTGGTTGGTTGGTCAGCGGCACAGTCCTTTGCCTGCAACCCTGTGCCTAACCACTGATAACCCACCGTCCCTGAATGTACCAGTGCTGCTCCTGAGGCTATGCGGTGATGTAGAACACACACAAAAGCCAACGAAATGTGGTGGCAGATATGTTTGTAATCAATCCATTTAATATGCACGTGACTTGCTGAACTTCCGGGAGAGTTGAGATGATACACATCGTTTCTAAAAGCGACTGCTGAAGCCTTTGTTGAACCCGCCTTTGAGGCATTCAGGGGCCATACAGAGTGTAGCAAAAGAGCAACATGGTTTGAATTCATCATGAAACAAACTGGTTATCAGAGAAATTAGGTTTAGGTAAGTGTGAGCTTGTATCCTGCCGACTTTTTATTTGAGTGTGACCATGACCATAACGTTTCCAACAGTCTAAGCTTTATTTTACATGCTACTTAATACCATAGTGATGTTAGCCTCACAGAGCTGCTACCGTGGCTGTCAAAACCTACTCATCTCACCAGATCTTTTGATTTTAGTAACATTTTAGTAACATTAGGTTAGTTAAGCTTGTTGAAAGTTTAAACAGCACAGAACACACCCATTAAGCACCAAATACTTTTTGCCTCACTATGTAACAGTCATATTACATCTGCATAAAAGCACAAAGAACGTTTGTATACAGAAGATCTGTGTCTGTGTGACAAAAAGGTCGGAGATTCTGATATTCTATGCCCCCTAACCCTAAACACTTTTTTAGATGCAGTACATTCCCATTCTTCTCAAATTTTCCATGACTGTAGCTGACAAATCAACCTCTGCTTCGGATGAACTGGGCTGGTCCGTGTTTTGAGCTGCAGTTGACTTCACACATACCGAGGACAGTGTGAATGTGATCAACGCTGTCTCCAATTTTAGAGACAGAGAAAGTGCCAAAAACACTGATGTTGCCAAAATACTTCTACGATGTCATCATAATCACTAATATCCATTTATGTGTTGGAAGGTACAATATGACTTTTAACAGGCGTTGATATCATTTAAGAGCAAATCCCATCGTATCCAGCAGAGGAATGGGGACGTAGTCGTGCATTGCATGCAGCTACATTGATGGACGATTTTCTACCTTAATACAAATAATCCAGGATAGGACTGGATAGTGTCGCACAAAAGCTGAGAGCGGTTATGGAAAACTACCGCACGTCTTTGTGGATGGCTGCAGATAGAGGATAAATGTATTTAAATCCAGAAATCAAACGGTGTGTAGGAGAGGCTAGAGCTCAGCTTCCTCCTCGGGCTAAGAATCCGTCTCTGCCAGCGACGTCTCACATCAACAGCACCTTTGTCGGGAGTGGTGCGGCAGAAATGGCCCTTTGATTTGGCCTACTTCATGCGCAGCGGCCTGTGCTCAGCAGCTGGGCGTTCCAGAGCGGTGTGACGTGTGGTAGCACACCACTTCGCTGTTATCTGCGAGAGGTCAAAGTGCCTGTGAACAAGCTCAGCGATTGTCAAGGAGCTGCAGCTGCGTGCACGGCGACACAACAGCATCGGCCAAGTCTCAGAGGGAGTCAGATAACTCAGGGATGAGGAGGAGGGTGGAGAAGGTTTGAGGACAAGCCAAGTGAGCTCTCCCTTCATTGGGAAGTTCATGTTTGAAGTGTTGCAGGCCTCTGTTCTGGCCACAGAGCTGCTTGTGACTCTGTTACAGCTGCCATTACCGTCTTAAAGATTTTGACCTCCTCAGTGAAATCATCAGCTGAGTGATGCAAGACATTGGTAATACAGGTTATGGCCTGTTACTTCCAGCAATTGCCACATGGGAGACTGTGGAGGGCACAACCACACCGAGATTGTTATTTGTAGTTGGTGTTAACAGGAACCACAGTAACTAATACCAGATTTACAGTTTGAGATCCGCTTCCATGTGCCACAGCAAGTCGGAGAGCTTTACCTAGCACACTTAGAGCCTGTTTATACCGTAATGTTTTATTTTGAGAAGCTTTATATTAAAGTGACACAGAGACACATACAAATCCACGTTTAAACCATGTTTTTCAGGGACTGTCTTGTGTATTTCATGCTCATGCAGTATAAGGTCTCTCCATGTAAACCAGGGGTGTCCAACTCCAGGCCTCGAGGGCCGCAGCCCTGCTTGTTTTCCAACTCTCCCTGTTCAAACCCTCATCTTGCAGCTTCTGAATGACTGAACATACCTGATCCAGGTAATCAGCAGAGGGTTGTACAGGGGTAGTTGGAAAACAAGCAGGGCTGCGGCCTGGAGTTGGACACCCCTGTAACAAAGCAAAGGGTTATAGGTCGGTGACAAATGTCTTCCACTCACCTCATTGTCAGTCATCATCTGCAGTACTTCGCACATAAAGTAAGTGCAGGTTCTTAGTGGAACTTTTTAAAGACAATTGTCTTTGCAAAGGATAAAATTATGAATTCTGTTTTTCATGGTTTGTTCCTTTTCGAACAGCTAGCAGTAGGTACTGACCACGGTCATTTTGAGAATTCTTTGACACAGATGTTGGCTTTTATAGCTGCTCCATGTTAGCTATGAGAATCAATTATTCGCCTGTGGTTGGGACTTAATCAGCATTATTGCAACAGTGCCTGACAATGTTTTTAAGATTGATCATTTAGAGACCAAAGTTTTATCTGAAAGCCCTCCCACTGCCAAACAGCCTCTAAAGATATGGTTTGAAATAAAACACTCTGCCATCAAAATTAGATTATTGACTTACTGGTGGTCTACGGTTGCTTGAAGTCGTTCTGATACTGTCCACACATGATCATTTAACAGTACAAAAACACTGATTCTCCTCAAAGGCCTCAGAGGCTGTTAAAGATCAAAATCAGCACAGTATTTTTGGCTGCTACATCAACCTGACCCATGTAAAAATTATTTTTCTTGTAATCAGTGAAACTCAGTCAGTGCTTTACCCCTTCAGTCAAAGCACAGACACTCATTTAATTTAATTTGAGTCTGGTGGGAGCAGACGATCAAATCCTTGTGGTGTGGCACCGACACAGTCCTCCACATCCTTTTCCTGCGTACGGCGTGAACAGCATATGAATGAGATTTTGTATTAGTGAGGACTTCTGTCCCAGTTTTGGGTCAGCAGCACTGTTAGCGTGGCTCATATCAACCTCACACTGTATTTACCTGCTGGTTCTGGGCCAGCGTCTATAAACAGGACAACTGAGAACCTAAAGCACACACAGTTTGGTTCTTCACCCTCTGCCAGTGCCAGTTAAAAAAGGAGTCAGCTATAATACTAAGACCACCAGGGTTAAAGGTTCACTTCGTCTCCTACTTCTGCACATACATCATTCAGTACGTCTCATCTGCAGATATTTGCCTCATTATCGCAACAGATGAAGTGATACAGGAAAGGATTGTAATGTCTGGGTCGCTCCTCTCCGTACAGACTCCTTCTCGCTCTCTCACGCCCGGCGACCGTTTGGCAAACGCCCCTTTGCTCGCTGACAACCACAGGCCTGTCTTGCAGCTCTCCGCAGCAGCCTGCTTCACCTCCACCCTCCAAGTGTGTTGATTTTACCCACTTGGTTTGGAAAGGAGGAAAAAAGGGCAGCGGGCCAGGGGGCCTCCAGAGAGAGAGAGAGAGAGAGAGAGAGGGATGTAGGGGGGGACGTGACCCAGCCTGAAGGCCGGCCTCTGTTCCCCTCACCCTGACAGGAGAGTTTCTGAGGGCACAGAGGACAAAAGAGGACATGGAAGCTAGTACAACAATGTTCATTTCGCTTTTCAGTGACAGCACAGACTCTTCTCTGATGGAGGACCATCAGTTAAACAATAACTAAAGCTAAACCCGCACAAACAGAACATGTTACATGGCACATAGCATACACCCATAAAGCAGACAGAGCAACATTAGCTCACATTCGGGGGTAATAATGAGTGTCCTTGATGTCCCTGCAGTCTCAGTCTTCTTTTTCTTGCTGTTTAAAGAAGAGAAATCTGCATCTTTACTATCAAAGTCCGTTCATGACAGGTGTTTGAAAGTCACTACTCGCCAACATTGCTGACTGTCTGCAGTTTACTCAAAGTTCTGTGGGTACGCCAGAGAGCGTTGGAAGAATGTCCACAAGGCCAAAGTAGAACCTCCTGGCTTGAATGAGAAGTGTTAGGTTTTTCGGCAACCTTTCCAGCAGAAAAATCTTATCCCATCTGTCAAACATGGTGATGGCAGTATCAGGAACTGGGCCTACTTTGCTGCCTCTGGACCAGGATGCCATGCCATTATTCATGGAGCTGTGAATTGTACAATTCATTCAAGAAGAAATTGAATGTTTTGGAAAGTCCTGACTAGAAATGCTGTGGAAGGGCTTGAATTACCAACAGCTGTCTGATGAAGGTGTTTGAATGGGCTAAACGTCCTTTATGTCAGCGTGGCGTTCACACACTTTTGCCACGCACAACTTTTACCTGTGGGTAAATTTCCACAGTTACAGAAATGTGCTTATATTTATTCATATTTGTGTTGATTGCATTCCCTTTATTTAGGTTTAGGACTGGCGTAGGAATTAGATTTTGGTCACATTTACTGAAAAACTAATAAGTTCCAAAGGACTGACAAAAAAAGTGCCACGTGAATAGATGTAACAACCTAAAAACCAACCAAGTGGCCTCATGAGCTAGTTTAACGAATCCTAAATTTGCCTCTATGAGCTTTTGGATGTGTATGATACCCTCTGTCTTTACACTAATAAATTTGCCGCAACTTTTTTTTATATTTAAAAATTATGCATATACAGCGTCCTCAACATTTTACTGTAGTGGTGGTTTTTTCCGTCATGTTACGGCCTAGAAGTGGTACTATCTTCCTCATTTGCTGCGAAAGATATCAGTCACTTGACCAGCTAGACACACTGTTAGTCAATCAGCCAGCGTCTGTCAGAGAGGAGGATGAATCGGGGGCAAAGGCTGGAGAAGATGAAACAGTTAATAGAGCAGAAGCAGCTAGAGACCAAATCCATGGAAAAAAAGCAGGAATCAGTGATGTGCACGGAGAGGGAAGAAAGCCCATGTATACATCCGTATACTGTGTGTGAGCACGTCCGTCACAGAGAGCTACAGAAAATCACAGAGGCAGGTATGATCGACCTCCATCCCCAGCACAGCGCTGCTCTGTGAGGTCGCAAAACCGAGAAACCGCAGACTCATTAGGGGTTACATAACAGCTCAACAGATGCTCTCTATGACAGCCCGTTTACCAGGCTCCACGGCTCCTCTAATGGACACTGATGGATGTCCCCGGAGCGGCCGAATCCTATGATCCCCTCACAATCAAACCCATGTGGCCAATTTGTGCCAAGCTTGGTGCATCACCAGGTTTTACATCTGCACATTTTTACTTCTCTGCGCTTGTGCAAACACACGATCAAAGTGCCGCTCTCAGCACCTAAAGGGACATGCACAAAATAAACATCAAAAGAGGCCTGATACGAGCAGCCGAGGTGTGTCCTCTCCTTCCTGCCACGTTGAAACAACCTTTCCAGTTTGATGCTGCGATCAAACTACAGATTCAGTCCCTCTTTCAGGAGAGAAGCTGTTGAGAAAGCTTGTTAAAAAAAGGACAAATGTCGGCTGTGGGATGATTCGGGGGGACCTGATTTACCTAATAATGGCTGTCAAAAAGTGTGTGTAAAGCCACAGAAACACAAGGCTGAGGAATTCAAATGTATTTGTTGTTGGGATAAATGTTACTATGCATTATACATAAGTTTGCATAATCTTTAAGGGTCTAAGTGCAGGACAGCTGGACAATAGTCTCTCTGGAAAGGACACTGTCTGTGCGCACGTTTGATCGCAAGGTCATCAGACAGGTCAAAAATAGAAATATACAGAAGGCTGCCCCCCAACACCAGCACTTTTTTCTGCAGCTGCAGACCCAATCTGGTGGTAAAGGGGGTGGGGGGTGTATGCGACGGTGTATCAGACCATCACTGGCTGAGCAGCTCAGACAGAGGGGGGCTTTGTGTGACTGGACAAACGACCACCCGCCCCTCCTCTTACTGTACCTCCACGTCTGGCTTCTCTTTATTACACAAGATAACGCACATTCAAAATTAAACACACTGGGAAACAAAATACTTTGCTCAGTTTTCCCACATATCCAACAACTTCAAACGCCACCTCCCACCCAGACCCAGCATTCCATCATTCACTGTACCTTTTACTTTCTCACGTATCCACCTCACTGAGCGTCCGAATCGCTGAACTCTCCCTTTTTCTGTGTTGAAATAAACATCTGCTTCCCCAGTGACTTCACCAGGCGACACCGTGGTTTCACTTTAACTGGTTCCCTTCCTGTTTTGGAACACCTGAGCAATGTGAGAGCGAGCCACAGTTCAGTCATGCTCCTCAGCAAGTGGAAGAAACTGAGCACTTTACCAATTGGTTCTTTGTCATCAGGGAGTCATCACTGAATTTGAACAGTTGAACTTTGATCCTAGGAAATTCAATATTGAGGATTTACAGAGCACTTTACAACACGTGGGCTTGGGCAGAGACCATTGCCTTCAGATTTTATATACAGACGCTCCTCTGCCAGATGATGCAAGGTGGCAAGCGAGCGACAAAACTGTCTGGCTGATCCTGACGCGATTACATCATGCTGCCTGGCAATCGGCGGAGCAGCTCTTGATGCCTAATGCTTCTTGAATCAGACAGCACTCATTTAAAATCTCATTGCTAAACTGTGAGCTGTGACTTTGGCTTTTATGGCATTAGTCATTTAATTTGTCCAGTACTGAAATTGTCAGATGAAGTTGACATCTGTTTTCCACAAAAGTAGCTGTTAGCCGAGATCCCACCATCTTTTGCATCTGGAGGACTAGGTATAAAAATGCTAAATGAAAATTAAAAGATAAATTGCTTCAGCAGATACTCTACATGGTAGAGGGGCAGGGCTAACCGCTCCACCACCTCACGGCTTGAAGGTCCCCGGTTTGAATCCCTGACTGGCTAGGGCCGCTCTGTGTAAAGTTTGCATGCACTCCTTGTGCTTGCGTGGGTTTCCCTCCCACAGTCCAAAGAACTCCATGTAGGGTTGCTTGGTGACAGTAAATTGCCTATCACCGTGTATGTCTCTCTGAGTGACCTGTCCAGGGTGGACTGCTGCCAACCACGCTCAGCTTCTCACTGAAGATTTAAGGACAACTTGTTTATCATTGCACAGTTGTTTAAAAAGGCCTGACACTGGTATTAGGAAATAGAATTACCTTTTTAAACCCCTTTAATCTAATCACTTTGAATTGGTCTTTCTTTGCTCTGTCTTATTACCACGTTTGCCAAAAAGAAAGCAAAAGCACATTTGATCTTCAAGGCAGGAGTTTTTGGAGACAGATTAGAATTTGCTTTGGTCTCAGTTGCGCTTGGAAATTGTGCGGAGTGATTCAAAAAATGAATTATAGTTACAACGGTGGTTCATTCAAGAATCCAACTACAATTTTATCCCAACATCTGAAATCACTGCGTAACTAGGAAACATTTCATAGACGTAATAATAATCTATTAATGGTTAGAATGTATATAGAACCTTTGATCTATGGCGTTTCTGTCAACTTGAAACTAAACTTTCTTTCTAATTTACGGGTGCCTTAGCAGCAGGTCTTCCTGTTTGCATAAAATAATATTTTAATTTCACGTACCGAATGAGGCGTTTGAATGATGCTTGCGAATTTGGCATACATGGCCTTTTTACTGCAGTGTAAAGGTAAAAGGGACAGTCACAACATGCCGACGTATCCTATCAGAGTTTATGATTAAAAATACTGCACTGGACGACTGAACAGGCTTAGTATGAGCCACACAGGCCAAAGCATCTGACAGAACTTTCCCTGTAGTTTGTGTAAAAGAGCTTATATTTAAAAGACTCACCGTGGCCACAAAAATTACCCAAAATACTAATATCCACTTATAAATGACAAAAAGCAGACAAGGCAAAACCGAAACAGGCACAAAATGATCCAAATTGTCAACATTCAAAAAATAGACACAAACCATCAAAAATACACAAAATGCAAACAAAAATATTACAAATGACCAAAAGAACACACAAAAATCCCAAATAAATACTGAATGTTCAAAGAATTTGACCCAAATCCACAAAATTTCCAAAATTCACCACAAGTTCAAAAATACAGTTAAAACGCCAAAAGACACACACCAAACCTCTGTAAATAGACACAAACCATCCAAAACAAACCCCTTGTCCTGTCTGTGCCCTGATGCCCACTGGCTAAGATTCTTTTTTGCAAACAGTGAAAACAGTGGTATTTTATCTTTATGAATTGCTGCAGTCAACAGAGAGGTGTGCAAACGACTCAGTGTTTTCACAGGAAAACCTCTTTAAAAGCTTGTCCAGATGATCGTCCTGCAGTTTAAAGCGAGGGCAACTTCTACCAAAACACAGGTTGAACCGCTAATGGAAGGTAAACAGTAAAAACGGGCGAGTCTTGAGTTGATTAAAGCGCAGACAGTGAAGATTAGACCCGAGGAGAAATGTGCTCTATATGAGGATCAGGGTTTGCTGAGATGCTAACATGGTGCTGTTAACAAGCACCGGGTCCGTGCCAACTCTGACAGACAAGTAAACAGCATGCCTGTTACTTGTCCTATAGCGACGGATGGGCCAGAAAGGAGAGGGGGACTCATCGTCCAGAGTCCCCGAAGTTATTAATCATCGTTTTGTTGGAAAGAGTTCAGCTCCCTTTTAAGTTCCGGCAGCATGCTGCCTGTTAGGGTTATTGGAGACAAGGACACGTGACTCACAGATAACACACAAAGACCTAAACCTGAGACTTTAAAAAACAACACCACAACAGGACCACATTCTCCCCACACAGACAACATTCTACTAAATGTTTTCAAAGTTGGAAAAAGAAACATCCTCTAATCTGTTATATTTCCATTAGATAGATGGATTGTGACAAAATGAGCCAAATTTTTGTATCTATTTATAGTCGTTTTGCGTGGGTTTGTAGTTTTGTGTTTTACTCTGCTGGATGGTTTAAGGTTGTTTATCATTTTGGGCAGTTTTGCATCTCTCTGTGGCCTTTAAACTGAGCTTTTTTAAAGCAGAAATAGCCTAGGCCCGTTTAGTGATCCAAACCATGGAATAAACGCTTCACAGCAGGCAGAAGAACTTTGAGAAAACATGTGGACATAAACCCTAACAGATGAGTGTCCATGTAAACTGTTGATGTCAAATAATGTGACTGAAGGAATAATGCTAATCAGATCCGATCAGATTCAACTTTATTGTCATTGTGCAAGGTACATGTACAGAGCCAATGAAATGTAGTTGGCATCTAACCAGAAGTGCATAAGTTGCTTATTTACATTAATAAATATCAGTGTAATAAATAACACAGAGATAAATATGAATATAATATTCAGATGAATATGGATTAAATATGAATAGAATAGACAAAGTGGAAATGACAAGTGGAAATAATATATAATACAAAGGTGCATATGGTAGTAGTGCACAAGTAGTGCAAAATAAATTACAGCAGTGTAATGATATGATGCAATATGCATATGGTAGTGGTGCAAAACAGAGAAAATGGCAATGCAGTAGTGAAAAGTAACAATGAATTGATTGTAAACATTGTACATTATTTGTTCAGTGCAGAAACAGCAGCAGGGAAAAAGCTAATGTGATATCAGCTAATGATTGTAAAATTAAAGTGATATAAAAGCTTTTATTTCCGTGGGGCAGCTTACAACTTTTTAAATAGCTCCATCCATATTTTACATGTATTGACAGAAATCTAGTCAGCCATCCCCAAAGGGGTTTTCTTAAACCAAAGGGAAACTGCTGTAAATGGGATCAAAAACACCTTTTGATTAAACAATGTCCCCAAACCTTCACGTTCAAAGTCACCTTCTGCAAAAAGGTTGAACTTTCATCAGCTCCTGGTCATGAGCTGATAACATGTAAAGTATATGCTACATTCTTTGTGTAATGTGATCTCCTGACTCAGTCACACACTGTCACTAAGTCGTGTGTCGTCAACCCAAAGAGCCGTGTAGAGCTGTTATTGTGCAGCTTGCCTGATCTTATCCACGAGTGAGAACTGTGGTCTTGTATGTGCATGTACATGGGTTTTCCTTTGCACACGTGCAGGTGTGTAGCATCTGGCAGAAGCAGCAATAGGGGACTGTCAGTGTGCACAATCATACTGTCAGTCAATCTTGAGCCAGTTATGGTCAAATTTTAATTATTGTAATTAAGGGTGGACTAACAAGGGGGGAGACGATTGCACGGGGAGGAATTTGGAGGCGGACGACTAAAGAAACCGAAATGTTACAATAGAGCTACAATAAAGCTGAGACGAGGGATTGAAGTTTGAGATTTTGGGACCAATAGAGGTAAAATCCGCTGATTGACACAGTGGAATCCCTTTGCTGTGAGTCTTTCGAAATGCACATAGGCAGCAGGAAACACTCACTGAAACCACAAAATAACTATCAAAATCCTCGCCAAGATTCTTTAAACAAGCCACAAAGTGTTCCACCAGGCTCGGAGGAATTAGAACCAATCACATTTAACATATGCATCGGGCAAACCACAGAGCAGGAACCGCAACCTTTTCAACCAGCCCGCGTCTGAACCTCCATTCTTCTCGTACTTGAGATAGCTCAGTGTTTCCCAGCACTAATGGACAGAACCAAACCGGGGGGGCTCCAGAGGGCAGGGATTTGCTGCTGTTTAAGTCTCATGACCTGACATACTCTTGCAATAACAGCAAAAAGACTTAGAGACTAATTAGGAGCAGCAGGAATGTTGTGTGAAAAGACCACGTCATGGGAACATCTGATTATATACACGCCGATGAGGCACAGCATTAACACTACGTGGTGGATTTAATGTTGTGGCTGAGAGTGGACAGACTGAGTCTGAAGAGTTAAACACTAACTCCAAAGAAACCGTGTTAGATTTGTTTTGTTGTTATGTCTCAGCATTGTTTTGTCCTTTAGCGTGTGATTTAATCAATCGGCATGGTTGGTGGCGCGTCATTACACATTACGTTACTGTCACACATAAAGCCAAAGCTCATTTCAATGTCAGGAACCAGTGGGAGCGCTGTCCTGGTCGAAGCATTCAGAGTAAAAGTCCGTGGGCTCTCTGCATACAGGTAATAATCAGCAAAGCCAGGTGATTCACAAAATTCACAAGAAAGATTCTCGATTGGTTCGGGGGCAATTAAGTTACCCTTGCATCTTAGCACCACCTATGCTAAAGGGTCACAAAGGTTGGATTCCAGCTGTGCAAACAGTGTTTTGCTTTGCTTTAGGCACCGAATAAACTTCACTGGAATCCCCGTGGACTTTTTACCCACTTTGGGATCATTTGCCTCCTTCACACCACATTTGTTCCAACTCTGCCTCCTGTGTTTCCTGTCACGTTTTGTTCACCTGGACTCTGACTAAACCTCTAAATTTGTTAATTAAATTACACGTCCAGCATAGGCAACATTTAGTAGTAGTAGTAGTAGTCGTCCATCAATCGCAGGGTTGTTGGTCCATTTCCCAGCTCTTCCTTTGACATATCGAAGTGTCCTTGATCAAGACGCTGAACCCCCACTTAGTTCCTCCCAACGTGTGAATGGGTCATTGAGCAGCGCTTTGGGTAAATGTTAGGTAGAAAAGCGCTATACATGTGCAGACCATTTATCATTTACTGCTATAATGAATCACTGCCGTAGGCTATAGGCTGGAATGATGAATGCATATGATCCTGTGGACAGCTCCATGAAACTATTTAGTAATTATTTATTTCTGTAACCATTACCTCTTTTAACACCTGCTCCACTCCTAATTAGTCACCAGGATCTTTTCGCTCTGCAACCCAACAGCAGCCATGTGCATACGAGACTGCGATCATTCGTGTGACAAAGCTGTGCTATTTCCATAAACTTTCATTCACATTTGGCTTGAACACAAGCTTCAGTGTAAACATTCTGAAGCTCCTCTCTCCATAGAACCCCGCCCCTGCTGAGCGCTGCTTATTTTCACCAGAGTGTGAGGGGCAACACTTAAAGATGAACAGACAAAAATGCACATGTGCACTAAAGTGATTCGAAACAAAACCACACAATCATGATCTTAACAATAGCCGCAGAATCAGAGATCACATATGAACAAGCATGACACAGAACAGAAATGGGAATATAAAATATTGATTTGATGGACACAAAAAGTAGAATCTGGCCACTTCAGCAGGTAATGTGAATGTAGCCGCAGAATTAACCGATGGATGGATAAACCATGAACCATAAACCATTATTCATTTCTTGTAGTAGCTTGTCCTGTTCAGGGTCTCAGGGGGCTGGAGCCTGTCCCAGCTGTCATTGGGCTGTAGGTGGGGTACACCCTGGGCAGGTGTCAGGACAACCATTCACACAGATTCACATCTATGGGCACCAGTTAAACTAACATGCATGTCTCTGGACTGTGGGAGGAAACCGGAGGGAACCCACGCAGGCATGTACAGACAGCACTAACCACTCCACCGTGCTGCCCAACCTGTAAATCAAAAGAAAAGTAAGACATTATCCCTACAGCAGCATTTCAAATCTCTGCAGCAACTTCAAGGGTTGATTAAAGAAAAGACAATAACATAAGTGTGGTTTTAAAAAGATAACAGGCCAGACATGGGCTACACAAATACTCCTTTGTATTCTGCATAATTGCATCTTAAGTAGCACAAGTGTCCATTGCTTTTGACATTTTAAGGCTAAATCAGCATTGAAACGGCAGACGTCGGCCAGGGCAACCCTGCAGAAATGTGGGGTTCTGCTGGTAAAGGATGAGGGTTTAAACGAAGAGCCAGGTGTTTTCACTACCCCAGCGTGACTCTTTCTCAGCTGACTCTATGGCACAGGAGCTCGGCATGCTGCGGAGAACGTGATCAGCCAGTGTTTTCTTCCCCTTCACATGGCCATGTGTTGATGTGCTGACTGTTATTCCAGCAGCGCACAGAGCCACGGGCGACTTTCTCACATCTGTTCAGCATGTTGCTGTGTGCTCGGTGCCAACAGGAGACTGTTGTGTCGCCTCTGACCAGTAGCTGCCGGTGACAGTTTACAGACACGAAACGGTACAACGTGCCGGTGATGTGGTCAGGTAGACCGGAAGCAGTATCAGCCCACACGTGTTGTCATACTTCCATTTTCATCCACACGCTCAGACAGCTTTAGCCAACATCCAGCAGGAGTAAAAAGCTTCAGTCTGTTATTTCCATGTGGCTCATTGACAAAACTGTTTAGCTCTGCATGGGAAGCTGCAGTGTGCCCTCTCTGCCCTCAGCTGTTTGTTGTCTTCTGTTGCAAATTCTAGTCAAATGTTTTTTGGTTAAGTGGTCCGTGATTCATGCTTTCTCCAGGTGTGTCCACTTACTCCTCATTGAGAACTGAAGCGTGAGTTAGAGAGCAGTGGAAATCTTGTTGTTGTCTAGGTATGGCCGAGTGGTAAACTGCTGAAAGCACAGCGAGGACAGAGGACGGAGGAATGTTCATCTGGACTCCAACAGCACACAGACAACACATAGACGGAACATTTTAGTGCAGTGACAGAATTTTGCCACAATCTGACAGATTCTGGAGTTAACTTTGGTGATTAAAATGAATTGAGTCTCATGTCTCCTGTCACTGTCACATGAATTTCTAGGTTTTTCTGGTGCCTCCTACTTATGAATGTGGACTGTCTGTGAATAGACCTGTGTTAGCCCAGACACACCACGAGACTTCTGCAAACTGGACATTCAGAATCGACTGGACTCTGGCTTAGAAAGTCCTCAAAGGGACAGGAAGTAAAACAGATTGTAAAAGTAAGAGCCTAAAAAAGGAATATAAATCTGAGATTATGTTGGCTGCTCTTAAAGGAGACTTTAAAATGAAACTGCCAATGTGACGCAACTGCTCTTTAAATGCATCTTTCAAAGGATGCAGCCACCAAACCCGAAGGCCCAGCAAGAATGTCTAAATAGGTCTTCAGGAGTGAGATCCACTGATCTTTGTACCACACTGACGAGATGAGAAAGAACTGAGGCTGTGATTTCGGTTTTATCGTTAAAATGAAATGTAAGTAAGGTCACATCTTGAAGGTATAAAGTGTTTCTGAAGCTGTTCCACAGACCCGCAAACTGCATCTTTGCAGTAAAATAAGTATGTGGCTTTCTTGTGTTGTGAGTGAGTGAGTTTCCATCAGGTTGAGGGGTAGACTGAATAGTTGCTGACCCACAGGGCGGTATATCAGCCTTCACCTGGCTCCGGCATCACTGTTTTAAATGCTCCCGCAGTTTCAGGCTGAACTCAGCCAAAGAGATTAGCACCCGAAGATGCAAACTGAAGCTCCCTGCAGACCTGTTGGAGCTGTCAGGGAAGGCACGTACCACCAGCGGAGGGGGGGGTGGGAGCGATCCAGAAAGTAGCCAAGTGGAAACTTTCTCAAACAGTGATCTGCGAAACACACACTTAGACACACACAGTCTAAAACCACATGTGGGGGAGTGTTGAGTTTCATGGAGGTGAGGCTGCCTGTGACTCTCGGCTTTAAACGTCTTAAGCCACTTAAACATGAATCTTTTTTACTGCTTTTACATACCTGCTCTCACAGAAAATGGACCAGCTGCACATGGTCGTCATGTTGAACATAATTCAGGTTATCGTGTTCTGTTTTCCGTGTTTATTATAACGATACAATTATTGTACAATAATTTAAACACTTCCAAAGTGTATGTTGTGTGCTTCTGATGACTTGTGGGTCCGTTAACTGCAAACGCCTCTTGAACTATAGTTGACTGCAGTTGACGAGTCACCGCACTCGTGTCATCTGCTCTTCGTCCGTCTGTACCTAGACTTGTCTGTGGTTTGTTTGATCCTAATCCTCAGTATTTGTAAAAGTATATTTCAGTTGACAGACACAACTCTGCCCGTGCTTTTGCTACTTTATACACTTGTTTGTGTGTCTGTGTTTTAATGCACCGCTGGGTTCATGCATGAGCTCATACATCAGGAAGCCACATTTGAAAAGAGGAAAATCCCGACTGGCAAAGCAACAATAACCATCAGTGTGACACTGTCTAAGACTTACTTGCTGTCCCTATTTTAAAATGAAAGACGGTTGCTAGTAACATTTACTGTAAAATGTTGGGGATGGGACAGTTAAGCTCCTGTACGGTACCACCCTTGCGTGACTCCTTTTGCCCTGTGGTTTAGGTTGGTGGAGTTACCAAAACAGGCAGTTTCGGACTGGAACATGCTTCCTGCAGAGGCTAGTGCCTGAGCTCCTCTGCAGGTAAGTGTGCGCCGTCCACAACGGCCCGTGTGTTCATGCTGAATCAGGCCCAGGTTGCAATCGTCACTGTGGAGCTCTTACCAGCAGAAGACAAGTGATGGTTGCATTTCTTTTTCCAAATTTTACAAACTCAGAAATCTTGCACAACATGTTGCTTTCTGTAGGAAGGAGGCGGAACAGGAAGTGATTCAGTTTTGGTTCATTCCACCCGACGAGGCATCGCTAACAGTTTGAAGACAAAAGATTTGTGTTTGCTACTTTTTTCTTTATAATCTATCTATTCACTTTGTATTTCAGACGTTGACAAAATCTCTTTTAATCTCTGGGGTTATTTAAACCTTTTCAGAACATCTTTGTATCAATATGATAATGTATTGTTGAGTTCGGGATGTAAATCTGCCTTTTTTTTTTCAAATAAATTTTGACTTTCTTGTTTTTTTACTTGTGTGATCAAGCGGCCGCTGGTGCACTCTCTGCTATTTAGTTTGATTGAAGCCAATAAAACCAAGTCTCCAGGATTAATAAAAGTGTTTATTTCCTTTACAAACTGCATGCACATTTTGTTCTCCTCGACCAACGCTCCCTTGTGAGAAGTTCACTTATAGTAGATGCATCTATTTCCTGTCAATTACATGCTCCGTGCTTGTTGCTTTAAAGACCAAAAGCCAAGACATACGTTCAACAAATTCGGCCAATAAATCTTTGGCTAAAAGCACATAAAGAGCAACCATATGTTCCATACATGCAAATTAATGCGGTTTGCAGCCTTCAGTGTGAGTCCACTTTATCATCATTAGATCTTTGCACATGCCGTGAAGGTACACAAGTGTATTTTTACTGGCCAGGCCTGGGTTTCATATCCTGAATTCAAAGGGTTATTGTGACTTATGTCGGCCTTTTTGTTATCATAGAATAATAAGCAGTCCAGTTAAAGTAAAATTATGGAATATGGAACATTTCAAAGTAAAAAAGCCCTGAATGACAGCCCCGGGGTCAGAAGTCAAATGTGCAGGGTGTAACTGAGATTCAGTATTACTGAGAACGACTGGCCTGTCTCCTGAGTTATCACTGGTCTCGAGCTGCTCTCGTGTCAAGTTTGTGCTGTGGCGTAATTGAATTACTGAAAACTTTGCCCTTTGTCCTGGTTGTAAATAATAATGAAAGAGATCCGCGCCCTCCTGCACATTTCATGCATGCCCCATTAATGGCTTCTTGTTCTTCCAAATTCTGAGAAGAGCCCACGTACTCTTCAGAGGGGTCACACCTTTCTGTGTTTGATGGGCTCTAAGTCTGTTTGTACAAGATTTGCCAAAAATGTGGTGAACAATGAAAGTTAATAACACCAAATTCATACTGAAAAGGTACTGCACACTGTTTGCCAGCACTCGCCATCTGCCAAATATATCAAACCTGCACAAAACTAAATGTCTTTCTCATGACTTGGCAGCAGCTCATCGAGCTGATAACACAACATTAACATATGGTTTTTCAAGCTGACATGGTTAACTTGTTAGAAAATACTTCTTCTTTTTTGGTTTTCAAATCCTCCTGCGGGAGTATCTTGCTCATTAATCGCTAAACGTTCCGCTGTGTTGCAACAGCTAGTCAACTTTCACTGTCTGCTGCCTGGTGCTGTGCATGGTGGGTATATTTGAGCTGTTTGCCTTCCACAATGGGAGCAGTGAGACTGAAGCTAAACTGCTAAAATACAAGCTGTAAAACCAAATCAGTCAGAATCCGATTCACTCATGTGTCCATGCAACAAGTTGGTGCAATGTGAGTCAATGTGTGTGTGAATGAACCGAGTTGCTAAAATGTTCTGCAGAATGCGGCACTGATTCCCTGGTGATTATGGTTTGTTACCATTCGATCTACTCTTTGGTATATAATATGAAACAGAGCAGCTTTAAGTTTAGTTGCAAACGTTTTATAAGTTGCAAACAGCTGTAAAACATGTTTAATAAGCCTGTCCACCGTTTCCACCTGCTACAGATTCACCATCACACTTGCCCCACCTGTAGCTCATTTATGCGGATGTCCCTGCCCTTATATCTGCCTGAGGACATGACATTTTGGGCATCGTGAAATTCCTCACATACCTCCCACCATCGTCAGCCTGCAGCTGAACTCAAACGACACCCGTGTTGGATTCACATTAGATTGTATCTCGTACAATGTGGAAGCAAAATAAAAGAACAAACACATTTTGATACGTGTCCACGTTGTCCCCTCTCAGCTCAGGCAGCTCAGAAGTGCAAAACACTGTCTGTCCATTCAAATCTATCAAAGCACAAAGATGAACAAAAGAACAAACATAAGTCCCCATCAGTTTCAAAATATTCAAACAATTTAGTTCCTATATCCCAGGAGATAAAGGCTGGAAAGATTCCGAAGGGCCTGTGACAGACCACCTTGTCCTCCAAAACCTGGTTCTTCTTTCACTCTGTGCACTGTGTGACTTCCATTGCATACGTCTTGCGGGTTCTTCGTGATATAGACATTGGCATCCTTAGAAATCCTCGTGAGACCATCCTCTGTGGCATGAAGAACTGGATCCAACAGGTGCTGGCAGCAAACGCTTCTGTCTAGACGGTGAAGCAGATGTCCAGCAGCAACAGACACACACTGCCATCTAGTGCTGGAACAAGCTCTCCGAGGGTGACGGCGTGCATGCTTCCAGCATCTGTTTGCTGTAAAGGGCCACCTACATGGAGATCTGAATGTCCTGACACAAGGCAACACAAGGGATGTGCCACTCATCCAAACGTGCTCCCCAGTGAACGAGAGGCTCGAATAAATCAGCCTGAATAAAAATAAAAAACAGCAACAGAGGTTAGTCTCTAAACTTTAAAGACGAGCCTCTGTTGCTTTTTTTCATGCTTTAAAGTTTAAAGCATGAAATAAGCATACGACCAGTTTGGGTTTAAGGCCTTTTGTGAATGTTGTCTGAGCCCTAATCATATGAAAATTAAAGTTTTGTTTCTTAAACGGGGTGCCTCATTCATCCAGAGAAAATCGACGCAAAGAAATGACAGTGCTGCTCTCCAAAAAAATGTGAAAATCTCCAACTGATATTCCCAGAAGGCTGTGATTTTTTCGATCAGTCATTCTCACATTTGGCACAATGTGTGTCTATAACATTACATCAGCACCTCCCTTGCTGGTTTTCTGTGGTAGAGGTACAGCGCAGATGAAAGGATGTGTGGTAGAAGATGCTGTAAATATAGACTCGGCGTCAGTTGAGGTGTAGTTTTCATTGGTTTGAAGGGTTATTGGATTCTCCAGGGAGCCGGACTCCCGGACTGGCGGCTTTGAACACTTGCTTGTTTTAAAACATTCCAGCTGTTTCATCCTGGGATAAATCATTGCCACCTCTCCCTTCCTGAGATCTCTGCCAGCCCTTTGATTTCGTTCGGTTCACAGTTTGTTGACAAAGACCCTGAATCCGTCATCGTGGCAGAGAGCTGCTCCGAAAACAGAGACGCTGTGTGTTAAGCGCCTCTCAAAACAGTCTTACATAAAGTCAACACAGTTACCGGCATTAAGCTCTGCAAATGAATGTGAGGGCAACAGGCCAGAGTTGTTTCACCCCACTGATCTAAGGGCTTTTTAAGAAGCATTTGATGGGGAGGGGGCAGGAAGAACCAAATTAGGGAAGAAGGTTGACTGGCTTTAGTAAAGTGGTGTGTCCTCCCTTTGTCCCGATAAAAGAAAGTAGGAGTTTGCCCGTCAGGTGCCGACCCCCCGGGGGGGAGTTCTGTGCCACATTAACACTGATGCTTTATGTCGACCCTCCATTTATCCATCGTTACATAACACATCATTATAAATTACAATTAGAAACTGAATGCAGTTGTTGTTTTTACAATTTTCACCATCTTAGCATGTTAGCATTTTCTACAACAGCACACAAATTCAACAGTTAAACAGGAAACAGTGGAGAGATGGGGCACAACATGCAGCACAGGTCCCTACATGGATTCACACCAGGGATGCCTTAGCTGTTGGGCTACCAACATTTAAGCCAATCTGCCTATTTCACATGCATATTACTTGATGACTCTAAATTTCCTGTAGGTGTGAGAGTGAGCGTGAATGGTTGTCAGCCCTGTGACAGACCGGAGATCTGTCCACCGTGTACCTCGCCTCTCGTCCAGTGACGGCTGGGATCGGCTCCAGCACCCACCCCGAGACTGGATGTATGATAGCAGATGTATGACTTGCTAATAAGCATGTTAAATCCTATAGGGCAATTTTTGTCCATTAGCTTGTGAAAAAAAAAATCTAGCTGAACACCACAGTTCAAGTTTCACTGCAAAGAAAACCTCATTCCACCGACAAAGGTCATACCGCTCCTTAGCAATAATCACATCCTGCTAAGAGAGTCTTAGCCTTTAATGTTATGAGGGGAATTTTCCCGCACCTCGGAGAAATTCCAGCTTAAATTTTGAAGGCCTGCAGACTCTAACAAAGACTCTGTTCTTGAGGAAAACTTGTCACAACAATCCTTCCTTGCAAATGTAAATCTCCTAATGTGCTTACTGACTGTGTGGGTGGTTGCATTTGTCAGAGAAAATCAGATTTAGCGCTCCATGTTTATCTCGAGCTGGTTTTTGGAGACAGTGTTTACAGAAAGGCCCAGGGGACTGGAATGAACACAATATGTGGTTTTCAAACTAATGTTTCAACACGTCAAACGCGGCACATTGTAAGCATTATATTGAAATTAACAGATTTTTAAGTTATTAGCAAAGTAATACATCACCCAATTAGGTGATATGTTTCTGGCAGCATCTCTGGAATTTGTTATATAACTGCATTTCGAAATTGTTTCGCAGGCTACACAGGTACACTGGGCCTCCATTCTTTTTCAAAACCTGGATGGATGCATAAATAATCTGTTTCAAACAGAGCACAGAGCATGACCAATATTTTTGCAGGCATAGAATTGTGTTTTGCTTGTACATAATATTTGCAGTCTTTGAAGTACACAAGGTATGACCTTCAAACTTGCTGAGGGTTAGACTGCAATTGCATTACTCGGTTACAATAATTAAATCTGTTTGTTTTAGGCTAAAACATCTGCATACTAATCAGTTTCAAAGCAAAATGATAATGCTTAACATGTGGCCTTCTGCTACATGATGTGACAGACGCAGCACTGTGATACATAGGGTGGACACAATATCATGAACACCTGTACATCTAATGCAAACCATCAAATGCTTGTCCTGTCTGCATGCTTTGAGTCATAATGTCGCAGAACAAAAGGTAAAGTTCAGAGTGTTGTTGTGTCTGAGTGCTTTTCAAATCTTTTCAGTGTCACACTCAGTGTTTTTGGTTGGTTGATTTTATGTGTGCTTCAAAAATAGGTAACGTATAGTACTGTATTTAATCTTGGTGTTATGGGTAAATGTAGGTATTGTTACAAACTCATACACAGAGTAATAAAATGTAAACATGCATAAACACATGCACACAGTCTGTTTTGTCTGTCCTGTACTGTCCATATCCAGCTGTTTGTTTAGCCCTGATTCACCCACCCCAACGACGGCCGCACTCGGAGCCGTTACGTTTCCAGGTCGTCTGTTTGTACATCCCGTTCTCATCAGTGGGATGTCTTGGAAAAACCCTGAGGGACTTTCTTCAAGGCACAAATGTCCACTTGGAACCAAATGTGAACTAATTACATTTTGGGGGTCAGAGGTCAAAGAATTATGAGTCTTGACAGACACGCGTAAAATGCAAGCTGACTGGTGGGCAGAAGCATGCAGCTACTAGGCATTTATTACCATTGTTGCTAGGCCACCGTTTCATCACTCTTATTTGAGAAAAAGTCGAATTGCCTAAATGAATTACTGATGCATAGTAGTCACAACCCTACTGTGGGAGAGCCACATCAGCCATAACATTAATACCACCTGGTGGTTATAATGTAGTGCTACGCTGGGGTCACCTTAGGAAGAATAAAGTCAAGGGGTCATAGCTTGTTGTGCAGGGGGGTTTCCTCGTTGATCAATGTGTTTTACATACTTTTAGACATGAAGTACATTCAATAAAGCTGAGTACAAATAAGTTCTATCTTTACTTTCCCTAAATCATTTAAAAGGCACGTACATTTATAAATATCTAGAAGATTGATTTCATCTTTACTACTTTATTCCAGCAGGTTCTGTATGTGTCCACAAACTCCAGACTGGATGATCCTGGACTCATAATATTTAGTTACATCCTTGTAAAAGCCGAGTTGTGTCGAATATCTTTAGCGTTTAGTGGTGGCCAAATTGTGATATTTTTTTGATTACCACAGTGCAACAACAAATTTATGAAAATGTTAACAGAATCTAACTGTGCTTCCATCTAATGAATGGAACATTTTGTTTGGATGGTTTTCATAAACTGTACACCAATAGCACATTGATTTGGGTTTATTTTCTTTTGTATCCCCAAGAATTGGTATGTTTGGGTTGGTACGCACAACTGCACTCTGATTCCTGAACATGACAAACAGAAATAACTATCAGACATTTTCATTTTTGTGGCTGTCTGAAGAGAGAAATAGCTTCGATTCTGAATTAAGGTGCTGTCAGGTAACTGCCAAAATAAGGGAGACAACCATTACATTATTTAATAGGGTTTTGGACTCCTTCAGCGTTCCTTGGCATGGGTCCTGTTAGTTAAGACTAATTTAGTTTCTAGAGAAAACGCTGACTTTTCTTGTTTTGCATAACATTGCTCCTCCTATTGCTCCTACATTGTTTTCATTGTCATCCATCCTTTCAATAACTACTCACATCCTGTAGCGACATCATTCCGAGAAGATTCCACCGCCATAAAATGGATGATGATGGCAACTCAACATGTCACTCAGAATCGTTTTGTATGGTTTGGCATTTACACTGTTAGTTAGGCTTCAGTTGACCTTGCCTGGAGATTTCCTTACGTACGTTAACAGCCGCAGAGGCTCACTCTGCTTTGTGAAATTAAAGATATTACGAAAGGGATCTTGACAGAAATAGTGCAGGATTAAGGATGATGGGAAACTTCACCTTTTAGGGAATATGTCTTTGTTATCACTTGAAAGGAAAAAACAAAAATCTAATATTTCTTAGCTGCTAGATGCTAGCTTAGCTTAGCAATAACGGGAAACATTTTGTCCACACAAAATATTCCAATCAGCAACGCTAAAGCTCCTTAATTTATGCAGGCTAACAAGCTAACAAGCTAATTCAGAGTGGAGACGCAGACGGGCCCCGTGGGGAGGAACAACGCCTTGTTGGTTTTTGTGTCTGTGTCTGAGTGTGATCAGACAGATGAGTCCTGTCCGGAGTCTAGACGCTGCAAATGCAGCTGCATAAATATTTCCACCCTGCCTACAGCAGACAGAGCTAATAATTCAGTGCTCAGACACAATCATACACCCCAAACTTCCAATTCCTATCCAGGATTAAACGTCCGATTAAAACGCAGCGACCATGAACTCTGTCCAGACTAAGAACTCAAGTCCCAAGTTAAACAAATAAATTAAATTCACTGTCGAAAGGAAAAGCAGAATTCGTTGATTTTTTTCAACATTTTGTAAAAAGTGATAACAGCGCCCAGATGTGTGTTACATGTCATCATGGAACCACTTTATTAAAAGGTGGAGTAGTGAAACCACGTAGAGTGTGTGTTATACACAAACCTCAGAAAAATCTGTCCTCTTTGGGGGTTTTTATTATGAACTAATACTACATCAACCATAATCTCTGCTCATTTTTACCCATGATAAACGCAAGGAGTGCTCTGCTTTTTATCAGCTACTTTATGTCTTGGTTTTTGCAATTTAAAATCAGACCACAACACAGGTGAGAGGTTGAAGCAGGAAAACATGTGGTTCTTGGCTCCTTTAATCTGTTGTGTAACTTGTTTTGTTTCCTTTGTTAAGGAACATTGCTCAAGGTTCAGTCTTTTGACCAAAGGACGGGATCATGTAATTGTCAGCCACAAAAAGGTGGATGGCTCCTATGGAAAAACCTGTTCAACAAATAGCTGTGTTCATTTGTTTAGTTTCATCTTTAATCTGAATCTTTAATCTTTAACTGTATAATTTTTTTTCAGACTTCCTCGTGAAGAACCTTATTATACTGTACGTGCAGTCAGAGTTTCCCTGCAGTCTCTGACAGTAGATAACTGAATTCTGTTTGCAACCAGCGGACAACTACATTATTTCTCTTTGAATAAAAGTGGGAAACAGTGAGAACACTGTGTTGCTTTGTGCCACAGTTGCTGCTATTTCCAGAGTTTTTAATGGAGAAAAATAAATTATGACGTGATTCGCCTAAAACAAAGCAACATTTGTTCAATTCTTTTCTTCTCTTTCTTTCTTTTCCACTTGCTGTAAATTTCCCATTAAACATACATTAATAATGCTCTGGATCTGAGTCCGATTTACATTCAGACGCTTTTATCCAAAACGACTTATAAGTGAGGCACAAGTCAAGCAAAAAATCGAACCATCAAAGAAGAGCTTCTGCGTCATGAGATGCAAGTACAAGAAAAAGCAGATTTTATTGTATTATTTTTTTAGTGCATAAGAATGAGCGGAAAAGTTCTGTTTTAAGCAGTTTTTTTTAATATTGCCGCTGAGCATGCAGAGTTTGGCGGCTCGTGGGATCACTGAGCTGGTCCTGGGACCACCAGACGTCGGGAGGGATTGTGGACCTGAGTGACGGAGTGACGTCAACCGGAGCCTGCAGACAGGGAGGCCGAGCTTTGAACTTAACCATCGCGGCCACAGGAAGCCAGAGCCGAGATCTAAGAGCGGCGTGACGTGAGGCTGCCGCGTTTTGGATCAACAGAATCTGTAATCTGTTGTTGCACTTATTATTTATTTATTATTTAAGTTATTTAACACACCCTGAAATACTCTGATGTACATATGATCCAAAAACATAACTGGTTAAACGCGTTTGGTTTACAAACTGGGAGCAATTTTTGCTTCAGTCTCTCGTTACGTTTGACACTTTGACATGTGGAGCATCTGGTTGATCGTGGGCCACCGCCACCACCTGCTGCTCTATCATTTTTAACATCCACATACTATTTGATAAAGTCTTTGAAGCACTGCTGTGCCGCCTCTCACTGAGCCGTAAAGTGTAACGTGCCTCCCTGCAGTGAAGACCACCTGACGCAGGGTGGCGCCGTGGTGCCGCGGCAGTGAAGTGTCGTAACGTCCAGTAGTCGTCGCTACTTTTTGCCGGGATCAATCCCACAATCCTCCCATCGCCGGCGGTGTATTCATTTGAATGGTGGAACTCACCACCGCTAGCGAAGCCGCACACAGAGAAGTAGCGCTTAAATCGGCAAGTTTGTCACGTTTGGGATTTACGTTTCTGAAGAGACCTCAACACGCGACGCACGATGAATCGGTTTGTATTCGGGTTTAGTGTTTGAATTGTAAAAGCAGCCACTGAACTGCCGTTAACGACGCCATATGTCCCCTGAGGTGGAAGGCTAACTAGCTAGCTACAGTCCATTAGCGGCCCAGCTACGTGTGTTTTTAGTGGTAGAGCTACAAGCTAACGCTAAAATGCTAGTTGTAGCTACTGCAGGAACACGGGCTAACTAACTATGCTAGTAATGCTAAACCACATAACGAAATACTGAGCTGCACTCCTCCATACGTTATTCTTTTATAACATGGTAGATAAAAATCTATTTTAATTTTAGTTTGCACACCTGTTAGCTAGGTCAATCTTCCACATTTACATTCGACAGACGCTTTTATCCAAAGCGACTTACGAGTGAGAGGTTCGAGGCAGCAGAACTCTTTAGGTGAAGGAGAACACATGAAGGCAGAGGCATCAGAGAAGGTTTCCGCTTCCACACGATGATCCACCGCAGCAGCCAACGCCTTCGTCATGAGAAACGGAGCGTTTTGTTTCTCATTTGAATGTTTGATTTGAGGCTTTGAGAAGCGCACTGTTACACCTGCTGTGAGACAGGAAGACTCACCTGCTGCTACTTACGGTCAATACTAACTGTTGTCCCACGATTTTGTCCAACAGTGTCCCTTATTATGGCAGCTGCTAAGCATGTCTGGAACCGGGAAAACCTTAAGGTCCACAAGAGTAAATCCAATGGCTTCCCACAATCCTGTCAGCATCTTTCTGCTGAAAAGAACATGAAGCAGGTATGAAGCAACACGAAATGCAATGAGTGACTGTGCAAACGGCTGTTTCTTAAATCCTGGTCACTGTGAAGTTTGGTTGGGTGATATTGTAGTATTAGAGATTGTAGTAGTGGCCTCATCCCCTATCCTTTTGTTTTAGGTGGATATTATAAATAAGGAAGAATTAGATAAAGAAAGGTGAGTCTTTGATCCACATTATGGGGTTCATCAAATTATCATTACTCACTGTCTGTGTTCCACAGCTTATTTCCCTTAATTACTGGACCAGTTAGACACCCTTCCACGCCATTTCAGTGTCTTTGATTTGATGATTGTTTAAGATAGTTTTGCACCAGATTGATCATGACTCCGCTCTTGGCAGATTTCAAGGGCGCTACGGCGTACACAGTCCCGGCAAAGCGAAGCGGCTGTCATCTTTTAAGAGGAAGGGTTGTCCAGTAGAGGAGGTGGGCTTAAAGCTGCGCCGCAAAACATCAGATGTAGGCCGTGTCTGTAACCCCGGCATGGCCAACAAGGAAAATGAGCTGGCGTGCTCCGATGATGTGCGGGGCAATCTCTACAATGACAACTGCGGCCTCCCTTTAAACTCTGCAGAGGCCTCCAAGATGGCAGGGGCCAGCTCCAAGTACAGTGACTTGACTGAAGTGAGTTAGAGCTGAAAACGTGTCTGGTGTTAGAAAATGTACTGCAGTAAAGTAAAAAAAAAAAAAAATCTGCACCAAATTTTATTTGTATATTGTTTGTTGTCCTATAAAGCTATCAAAGGACCATGAAGCTATGACTCACATTCTTTTTGGGAGGAATCTGCGGCTAAAAGTTGCACTAACGCTATGGCAAAGGAATGCCAGTGAATTTGTGGCCTACCTTGTGAGGTAAAATAGTAACAGTTAATACTGTACGTTTGTTGACATCTAAGTTGCAGACATTCTTTAATCTTGTTTCTGTTATCGCAGAATTCAAGATGCAGGAGTGCTGCTTGACTGTTTACCTGTCTTAACGAAAAAGTGAGTCTCATTTCTGTTCATCCTTTTGAATGACTGAGCTTCACCCCAGTGACATGAGTGATCAAAACTGCGATAAGTATGTAATAAGATCATGCGTGATGTAAATATGTTGTCATGCAAACCTTCATTTTAAAATAAGCCACATTTTAAAATTGAAATTGTAAAAATCACGTTATCCGAGAGAAAAATCCCAAAGTTGGGTGTTGCCCATCTGCTGTGAAATAACCGCAGACACTGAAAGTAATTTCTCTATAATACAATGTTTAAGAAAACAGAATATCACAAACACGTTTGATATTGCTGCTGCTGCATGAGGCTGAATTAAACTTCAGAAATTTTAAACAGATTTTTTGGTTTCTGCTACTAATAACCAGCTTTCATATTGTCTTTAAAATGTTGTGTCATCAGTCTTCAAACTGAAGCACCGTGTGTGTCACTTGGCTGCTGCATTGACCTCGTGCCCCAAGTGAAAGTGATTCTTGCCAGTAAATACGAAGAGTAAGTGTTGCACAGGAATTGCATTTGACAATATGTATAAACATACTCGGTTAAAAGAGATTTGAAGATGATGCACCGCTCGTCTAATCATTCAGCTTTTGTGATTAATAATTAATGAACTGAGCGGAGAATCTGCTTCTTTCAGACACATACTGGTGGGTTTACACTGGGTTCAAGCTGTCATCAGGAAATGGTGGCTGGAACTTTCTAAGAATGACAAACAACTGCGGGACAGTTGTTCAGAAGACAGGTGAGCAATATATTCTTAAATATTGTAATAGCCCTTCCATAACACCACTAAGAGTATAGATTTTAAAGATTTTTTCATTCCTACCTTCTTTTCCAGTGTCTTTATTAGATTATTTTTTATGAATCAATGACCTGTACAACCAGTGTACTTTTTTTTTATACTGAAACAGAAGAAACTCATTTGCCACTGGACTGTGACCTGTCTAACTTGAAGTCAGGTTCCTTATTAAACCCTTATTCGTTAATGCTCCCTGTTTTCCTTCCACTGCGTTGTGTATTTTAGTAATGAGGAATAGAACTGATTTCCATATGTGATAATGTACAGTTTGGGACAACATGGAAAACTTGAAAATAGCTCCCAAAACTCAGTTTACTAAATTTGTCCCAGTGTATGTTGTCAATGATTTGTCCCATATTTATAAATAAAGGTTTTTTTCTCATTCAATTTCAAATTATTGTAATTGTATAATAAATTATATAAGTACATTATGTGGACATTAAAAAAATGTTCATGTCCCCTTAAATGAGGTGGAATATGGATCTTGACATCATAATGGGTCTTCCAAGCAGGTGTTTTGAGTTTCTGCATAGAGCTTTTCAAGACATTGTGTGAAAAGACAAACCTTCTTTCTGGCATCTGGTAGCACCTGGACTTGCTTGAGTCACCGTCCTTTAAGCTCTGACAGACCTGACAACAATATCACAGCAGATGAATTCTCCAACACAGGTTGCAGCCTGACTTACATCATGCATGACTAGAGGAAAATCAGTGTTATCTTTAGTGTCTGTATAGCTTGTTTAAAAATATGATTCATATAGAAAATGGCCAAAATGATGATTTTAAGCCAATTCCAAGTCCATTTGTTAACCATGGACTTGGGTTAACCATGACCTGGATGACTGAGAACTAACACAGACATTTGGAACTGCAGTTGTAAAAATGTAGAAGGGGTGTGAATATATTTGCAGTTTCTACCCCCATGGGTTCCTTGAGCACCCAATAGATAATTTATTTGTAATGTCTTTATATATATATTGCAGAAATATTGAAGTTATGAAGCAGCGTCTGAAGGACTTGTGGAAGGAGGGAACCCGGCTATGTTTGGCTCCAGGATCTACAGGAGAACTGGCAAAGGTGGGAAGGATGCAGTTGTAATGTTTTTCATTGATTTATTTATGGTGCGGCAGCTGGAAAAGTTGTCAGTTTTGGGTGGTATTTACCTGTCATTATAGGCTTTGTTTGGTTGACAAGACTTCTGTTTTATGACGTATCTAAAATTTACAAGTTTTCTTCCTCTTATGGACAAAGCTAAATAAAAGAACAAGTGAAGGTCCATGATAGTTTAATCAACAATTTCATCATAAACCTTTTGATTGTGTCACATATAGATATTTGATATTTGTCTTTTAACTTTTTGTACTAGACTCTGCATGCACTCCTGTCTTGTTTTTTCCCCTGCTGTCTGTTGATTTTTGGGTGGACACTTGCGACCACTCCCAGTCTTGTGTTGTGCATGATAGACGTATCATTGCAAAAAACATGTCTGGACTGTGATTGATTCATTGTGTTGTACTATGGTACTGTGTTTTTAAGAAAGGCTGTGGCCATGACGACAACTAAAGCTTTATCTCTGCTTCGTGTTGCAGGCCGTAGAGGCTTATCTGTCACAGCTGCCCTGAGAGTCGTCAGCGCAGCGCTCTGGGATGTGACCACTACTCCGATCATGGCTGTGTTTTGAACTGATAATGATGCCAGAGAATGAGACTGGTTCATTCTGTCACTTAAACTCAAACCTCTTAACTGGGACTGAACTTGACAATTCAGGCACACTCTGTTAGGAAGCTGGAGACTCCTTACGGAGTTCTGGGCGAGCCTTTCTGCATAAATAGAAAACAAAACACAGCATATGCCTGCTTCACATTGAAGTGGACCATTTTTAATGGACCTCCATGAGACTGGGTGCGACGTCGCTCTGTGAAGTGCCAAGCTCTTTGTCTGTCACTACACCACTTTGCCATGGAATGAAAATGCACTCGTGGATGTAATGAATGCTCTGCAGTTGTCTTTTTTTTTTTTTTTTGTGGCCAGGTTCTCCGGAATCAGGAACTTGAATCAGTCTTAAGTTATTAGAGCTTATTTTCATTTTGCATCTTCATGTGACATTTGACTGTATAATGTAAAGTGTAAAAACAATGATTCTTTTAATCTTCTTTTAAATAAATTTGATTAAACTTATGTGTTTAGTCTCTATTTTGTTTTTAATGTTTTATACTTGTGCAAAAGTGGAATAAGCATATTGTGGTACTGTAGGGCTTTGACACACTGAGAGGTCTTGTTGCTTTGAATATTTGTTTTTGAAAAAGCAGGTATGGCTCAATGTTTACTTGCATTTATTTTGTTAACATAATTGCGCTTCCCTGTTGACCTTGCTTAGTTGTCAAGCCAAAGTGGCGAAACAAGTATTTCAGCTTCTCTGTACTGCAGCTCCAATTTATTAGTCAACGTTTTATTAACACAGTAGCGTTTCTCTTAATAGTCATAAACACTCAATGAAACGTAATTGGGTATCTGAAAAGGTGCAAAAGAGCATATATATATATATGTGTGTGTGTGTGTGTGTGTATATACATACATATACATCTCAAAATGAAGTTATGTATGAAAAAGATTTGCGACTGGGGGAAAGAGATGAGAGCTAAGAGATTTAAAGCTAAGGTGTAAAAATCGAGGGAAAATTTAAAATATGACTTCTGTACCATATATGACTATTTTTGCTGACTGCAAGAATTACAAAAAATCTGTCCCACATGCGGCTCCATACCTGAAGTGAGTTAGCAGGAATTGGAATGAACTTTCAAAAATCTATAGTAAATATAATGAAGAGAAAAGCCAATAACTTTATTTATAACGTGCTGCTCACATTGCATCGCCGCGCACGAACAATAAAGCTTTGGGTTTTTGAAGTGACGTCACTTTTCGCGGAGACAGCTGATGTGCCGAGTCTCCGTCCGCTGTGAGGACACACACACACAGTCCACGCTCCACGGTCCACGGTCCGCGCTCAGTCCAGCTGACTTCGTTCCGTTCAGGTCCAGGCGACATGTCGTTCGGGGAGAGGCCGGCGCTGCTGTGGCTCTTCGTGCAGGCGGCGTTCGTCGCGGCCTGGTGCTTCACCGACATGGAAACAGGCCCCAGCGCAGGTGCAGCGACCCAGGCGAACGGGGACCGGTTCAAAATCGAGGGCAGAGCGATAGTCCCGGGGGTGAAGACACAGGACTGGGTCTCCGCGGCAAGAGTCCTGGTCGAGGGCGAAGAGTACGTGGGATTTTTGAGGTAAGAGACGCCCGGAATTCCTGGCTAGCTAGTTAGCATTAGCATAGCCAGCTAGCCGTTGCTAACGGCAGATGGCTGGTTCCTAACGTCACCGTCTTAACCGAGTTAGCGCTAATTATCATGGCTGTTACTCGTCAGTTCGGACAACGGCGCGACGTCCTGCTTCTGTGAGCCGAGCTCCGCGTCTCGCTGCGAGCACAGGCCCGTCCGCGGCCCGGCCGCGGCCAAAACAAACGTCGGCCTGCTGCCGAACATCCGCTCCAGCGACACGGCAGCGCTCAAATCAGTGTTGACTAGAACCGAGATCACCGAGAACCAGGGGAAACCGGCCGGCTCCGATCCGCCTGGAATATTCTGCTCCTGCAAAATGGGAACGTGCTCCATACTTGTCCACGAAACCCATTTTCTTTTATGAATTATTATTCTTTCACACCTGCATCTCCCGCATTAGGACTGAGATTTACTCCCATCGTGACCACGTGAGATGAGCTCAAAGACACAAATATCAGAAAGACATCTCTGACAATCTCTGCAGTACGGAGGGTTGAATAGTAAAATAACACATGGCATTATAATAAGATGTCATTTTGATTTTGGAATGTAGCTTTATTATGTGATGATGGAAAGTAGCTTGATGTGAAGTGAATACACAAACTCATAATGAAGGAACAAATCGCATTGGGCATCAGCGTAAAGTTAATTATGTGTATTGTCTCTCTCTCTCTTTCTAATCATGTCATGAAAACGTATGCCAGTAATTTCATTTTACACTGAAGATGTTTGCACTGGATTTTATTACTTCCCTGTTTACATTACAGTCATATGCTTGTTTTCTTTTGGTAACGTAGCACTAGAGGCAGTTATTACTATTAAATAATGAATAAAGTCAGTTTGATGCCCTTTCTTCATTAGGGGCTTCTGTCTTTGCAAATATCCTTAAGTGATCTCAAAAGATATAATAAAAGTGACAATAATACACCTTACAACAAGTAAAATCAGTTAACTACCTGTTTAAATCATTAGTGATCCTAAAATATATGTAGAATGTAAATATATCTTATGTCTGAGATAACAGTAAGACCCTTGAGATTTGGCTACTTGGCAGTGATTCTAAGAAAGTTGCAAGTCTCTAAACGCAGACAAATAGATGTGCAGGGTTCACGACCACTGACAGACCTGCAGTATAGAGTGGTGGAAACATTGTTGGCAAAGTTTTCAATCTTTTTCAAACGTTCTTGTTACAGGGCTGATGGAAGCTTTGCGGTGAATGATGTCCCTTCAGGATCTTACGTTGTGGAAGTTGTCACCCCAACTTATAAATTTGAACCAGTGCGTGTTGATATCACATCCAAAGGCAAAATGCGGTAAGATTTTACCGGTGGAATCCAAACGGGAATTGTTTGATAATCCAGCTACTTCACCTAAGTAACCACGTGTCGTTTTCCAGGGCACGTGTCGTGAACTACATCAAGACTTCGGAAGTTGTCCGGCTGGCGTATCCTCTGCAGATCAGGTCTAGTGGCTCTCATGTCTACTTCATGAAGAGGGAGACCTGGGGCTGGACAGACTTTTTGATGAACCCAATGGTAAAATATTGATGGAGTTGCAGAAACATGCTGCACATGTGTGATCTGTTGTCTTCAAATATATCAGTGATGGAAAGAGATGTGTGTACGATTAGATTTTGGTTTAGGAAATGCAGATTTAGATAATGCATCTCCAATATAATTATTACCCTAATGGAGTAAAACCTCCCTTTGAGTTTTATTTTCTGTGGACCCTGTGCTGGATAACGTAATGGCATTAAGATTTGATTAACAAGATATTTGATGATGTGGTTCATGTGACTGAAAGAGACGTACACTCTTCCTGTGCACAAGCTCTTATTTCAGTCAAGTGTGAAAGATTAACTTAAGCATTTCTGATTCTCTTGTTTAAATTCAGTGTACGTGTGTGTTGCTCCTGCAGGTTATGATGATGGTTCTGCCCCTGTTAATCATTGTTTTGCTACCTAAAGTGGTCAACACCAACGACCCAGAAATGAGAAAGGTAAGAAATCTTTTATAGCTCGTCATATTTAGCAATGTTTGGTTTGCCTGAAGTTAATCATTTAATGACCCAATTGTCAATCATCTGAGTTTAAATAAAGAATTTATGAATTTCTACTCATACAAGGACCTGAAAGAGTTACTATACATCAGTAGCCAGAGGAAAAAAGCGTGATACTTCATTCTTGCCTGGTCCTGAAGTGTGATCACATCGTAAAAGTGTCACTGAAGTTCATTCAGTGATGGCTGTTTAAAGTCTGAGAGGGTTTCCAGACTCTCTTCCCAGTCTTTAATTTCTCCGTCTGATTTGTTTTCACTGTCACCCTCACAGGAAATGGAGCAGTCCATGAACATGCTAAACCCCAACCCTGAGCTTCCAGATGTGTCTGAGCTCATGACTAAACTCTTCTCTGGCTCCAAGGGCTCCAGCAAAGCAGGCAGCAGCAGCAAGGGCACCAGGCCAGCTGCTAAGAGGAGGTAGTACGACCCCGGACTTGTCTTCTCCGTCTGCCTAAAGAAGAACGACTTATGCTATGGAAGCATGATCTTTTTTTTTAAGTGTCATTTTTTTCCCCTCCTCTAGGTCTATTGTACAGTTTCTTCATTAACAGACATTTAGATTTCTAAAATGCTATTGCAAACAGATTTTTTTTCCCAGACGGCACTGATAGAAAATTGTTGAACTCTGTAAAAGCTGTTAACCTTCGTTTGCTCTTTACTTTCTACATGTGAGCCTACTACTCATCAGCCTACCTGTGCTAACCCTGGTGTGCATTTCACTGCTGCTACCTGAAAGAGAACATATATACATAGAGATATACAGATTTTCTTGTTTCTTCGATTTCAGTAATACAACTGTGAATGAAGATGAATTTGAATTTTAATATTGATAAATTCTTATTTAAAAACCTAGATAAATAAATTTCAACGAGTGTATAATATCTGCGTTTTTATTTCAGACCAGCTTATTTATCCGAAAGTGAGCACATATTATTATGTGGCGTAAAGCATGGCCGGAGGTAATGCTGTATATATGTGCCCATGGTCTGACGGAGCTGTGGCTGCTTTCAACATCTCCAGAGTGTAACTGGCTTTACTTTTAATAAAGCAGACAGTAAAGTCCAAATATGTTTGTGGCAAAGTTCCTCACTTTGAGATCAGTAACTCGGTAGTTCGACCAAAGAATCCCCGTTCAGGGTCCAGTTACTGGTCCTTTTTTCAGAGCTTTCAGTCATATGTCATGGACTTCATGATCCTGGGGCGTTTTGCTCTGTTATAGTGATGAATCAGATGTTATTAGCTGTTTTGATTTTTACTTTCTGGTTTATTGGATTTGTTGGACGCCCTGATGGCTTCCACTTTCTGAGGTCCAGTGGAACAAAACACATACATCCAAAACAGTCTTAAACATACCAGTTAAAAACAGTTTACATTTACCACCAAGACTTAATGTCAAAATTGTCAATCTATGATACCTTTACAAACTCAGAAAACAAACATTTAAATTCTGTACAAATCGACAAAAGAGCAAAAATAGTCGTCTGCAAACTAATAAATCCTAATTGTAGCAGTTTGTCAAAAAACACAAATATATATGTATTAATATAAAGACATTAATGGCCTATATTGAAATCATTAATATATTATGTAATTTTAATTTCTTTTGTTTCCAGTCAGATGAATCTCTGAACAGCACTGTCCTGTGATTTGAGGACTTACACGATCGTTAAATGACCAGCTGCTGCTGTACAGGAGCTATGTTTGTGACAAATGAAATCTTAGTGCGACTGAGGGGCGGGGCCTGTGGTTTGATCGCCGGCTCCTCCGCTCGCATGTCAACGTGTCCTTGAGCAAGACACTGAAGTCCAACTTTGTTGCTGAAAAGCAGTGTGAAGCGCTTGGAGTGCTAATGGGTGGAAAAGTTCTATGTAAGTGCAGGCCATTTACTTTTTTGCTTGGGCTTTGTATAGGAAAATGTGATTTAAAAAGTAAATCTTTCAATCTAACAGACAACGGTGTCAGACGCACTATGGCCATAATCTGTGGAACACCTCTGAAGTAAAAGAATGTTTTTGTGCTCATAAATTCCATGAAGCAACCAAAACCCAAGTGTTTGTGTTTTCAGTTCCTTCACTCTCCATCCTTATGCTCATTTAATACCTGATGATAATGTAAAATCGAATCAAAAACAGAATACATTTTTTATAGGAACTGATTATTAAACAACTGGATATGTAGGTTTTGCTAAATGTTACTCCAACATAGGAATAGGTAGAGTGTGTCGGGTTAGTGTATTTAAGGCAACAGGATTGTTCACGTGCAACCAGCTCAAACTAAAATCCTCATTTACGATCGATTTCTTGTCGGTTTTGTTCAGGCTGAAGACACTGTCGTATCTAAACGCCTGCACTACCACAGTGTCTGAGGAACACAGAGATTTGTCATTACCTCTGGGAAGTCTCGAGTTCTGTTCTGCACTCAGCTTTATTAGGCAATAGTTGGAGCTTGTCAAGAAGAAGATTTTCCAAGTTCAGACCAAATCAGATGACATTTGACGACTTTGATGACACTCATGCGGATGAAAGTCTATTTCTGCCTTTGAGTTTGAATTTCACTCTCCAAATCAGCAAACACAGACTCACCAAACTGCACAGACACTGAGCGCAGATTCGTTCACAAAACAAAAGGCACAGAAAACATTGGACATTGTGTCAGAAATTACAATAAATAAAAGTGCAGTATTTTACAACAGCATCCCTCAACCATCAGAGAGACAGTGGGATCGTCTGGCTTCAAATATCACGTCTCTGTGTGGTTTTTTTAGTACACAATAAAATGGATAAATAGACAAGGAATAGAAAGGAGCGATCCATAAACAAACTCAGATGTTATATTACCACCATGAAACTAATCCAGTAAATGCACAAAAATGTACAGATTAGCCCTTAAACACAAGATTAAATATCGATAGTAAGAGCCAAGGTAGAAAACAGAAAAAATAAAATACAATTTTTAACGGTGATATTCATTAAAGCATTTACATGTTCTTTTTTTTAAGGTGTAGAATTCAACATTCAGCGTGTTTTTATACTATCAAATGTGTGTCTATATTTACAGTGCAAGTGGGCAGAAGATTATATAAGGTCTGAAGGATGGGTTCATGCTTGTGCAGTATGTACAGTAAAAGCATGTCTTCACCGCTTAAACTAGTGAGTGGAAAACATCACAGCCTAAATAATTAATTGATAGGATATAAATATAACTTGTTATTAGCGTTAATGTCCAGATTCTGTGCTGTCGAGCCATATGTCTACTGACAAATTATTAAAACGTTATTATAGTACATCTGCAATTCTGCCCATAAAACCTACAACCATCATTCTAAAAAAACAGTAACTGGCTCAAAGAATACAGCGCCTTTGGAAATGTCTGTCTGTCTGCATGAATGCATGAGTGAACAGGCCTAGTGGGCACAAGGGCCCAACAGATCAGGGGGCCCTGGACAAGCTGAGTGTTCACATATCTTCTCTGAAAGCCACACGATGTAATTCAAAGACACAACGACCAACAAAAGATACATGACAATAAGTAAGAATATGAAACACAAGATGACCACAAACAGCTGGAAAACCATCTAAAAGAGGCAAAATGACCACAAACAATTATCAGCCATAAATAGAAAAACAAACCCAACAGGTGGAAAACAACCAAAAGACCCCAAATCAGCACAAACACAGATGCAAAATGCCCAGACTTTGTTGTAATTTTACCATAAACGGGCAACTTGCCACTGAAAAACAACCAAATAACTGCATATGGTGTAATAGACCTAACAAAGACAAACACAAAACTAGCCCTAAGAAAAAGAGACAGACAACGTTACTAAAAACAGTCTCATCTGTGAACTGGTTTGTGTCCAGTAAGTCTAGAGGACGCAGGAGTCGAGGGTCTGTGCTCAGAGGCCCATTGTCTCATAATCCATTCATGCATTACATGTGATTCATTTCCTGCAAGTCTGTTCTCCTTTTTACGTCAAACTCTTTTAGTGACAATCATTGTTTCAGAGAAAGGACAAAAATGTCCAGTTTTGTTGTAAAACTATAAAAATGTCGTTGTCGGATCCAGTACGTGGACGTGGGGGAGCGAGCAGCTTATATTCTCCAGCAAAATGGTTGCAATATAAATTGTTCATGGACACAAGGTTTAATTAGCAATGAGAAGATACTGTAATGGACAAATACAATATATGAAGAAGCATGTGGATCCTTTGCCTTGATGCTACCTGAACCTGTAGTTGTACATTTGTGATGTTAGTGATGTTCTGTTCAAAGTCATAGACTGTCACTACTAGAAAAATAGACTCAGCCTTACTTTAAAAGGCATGTTTGCACAGAACAGCGGGACTGCACGGCCTTTACCGAGAGCAACCATTGCAGCGACTGTTTCACTGTAAATATACGTGTGTAAGTCTTTTTTGGTTCCCTGCATTTCTTTATAAAACCCTTGTGCCTACGTTACCCACAATGCTGGGCGATATTAACTTAGGTTTTTTCAGTCTGAATTTCTGTTTAGTTTTAGGTAGTTTCACAAGTTCCGTTTTTATTTCATGGACTCATTTTGTTTTGATTGATTCGAGTTTCAGTTAAAGTCATTTTAGTTGAGGAAAAAAACGTGGTGTGTCGGTGACCGACGGTGTTCTCAGGTGTTTGGAAGTGTTGTGCTAGTCGAGGCTCATGCAGGATTGTGGAGCAGGCCGCAGAGGTCTGGTAAAGTTGCTTTTTTCTATTTCCCACCTGCACATTTACGCTTGTGGTCATCAGATCTGTTCCTGACACGAGTGACATCACATGAGGTAATTGATCATATATCACTTCCTCACACCTTCTAAAGCCTTATACCATTTTCCTAATATGTGCTATGTCCCTAAATCCTGTAAACAGGCCTTAACGTGTAAAATCAATGTAGCGCTCCTTTAAAAATATACTTTGACACATTCTGAACCTATTCTTTAACTTTCAACCTCCGTAACAACGTGTTGCCACTTTTCATGAGTCATAATCTGATCATCAGCAGTTTAAGCCCTGCACCAGGCTCAGACCATTTACCACCAGCAAAAGGTTTGAACACAATGACACACAAAAAAAGACATAAAGCGCGTGCTGCTGCATGCTGTGGATGACCACTATGACCACGGATCAGGAAATTCCACAAGTCTGCGTTAATATTGCAGTGCCACATCAAGTCATTTTATTGTTGGCATTTGGGTTCTGTCCACACCAGTACTGCTTGTCCTCACCTCTCCTCCTCCTCCACTGGCAGAGCAGAAGCATGCGGAAGGTCTTCTGGAAGGTCTTGTTGCAGAGGGCGTAGCACATGGGGTTGACCGTGCTGTTGACGTAGCACAGCCAGTAGCCCAGGTGCCAGAGGGACTTGGGGATGCAGTCTGTGCAGAATGTGGAGATGAGCACCATGATGTTGTACGGTGTCCACGTCAGGATGAAGGCCAGGAGGATGGCCGAGAGAGTCTGGGCTGCCTTCTTCTCCTTCACCAGCACCATCCTCTTCCTCTTGGTGATCTGGTTCTTCAGGGCAGAATCCATAGGTTTGGAGGTGGTAGAGGAGGAGGGGGAGGCATTTTTGCCAGGCTGCTCTGCTTCCGTCGGGCAGCTTTTTGCCGGTGCTGAATTGCCATTTTCACCCTTTGAGCCAGGTCTGGACTTGTAGGTGATGCACTTTTTCGTGTTCTTCTTTTTAGGGGTGGCAAAATATTCATCTTCTCTATAATCGTTGACCTTTCCATTCTTACTTCCTTGTCCTCCACCTTGCTCCTTGAAAGATCCCTGTGGGGTCTCTATTGAAGCGTGCTGCTCCTCTTCGTCCGATGACGTGTAGCTGTTAAAGGAAGTGATCTGGTCTGCTTTGGCCCAGGCCTCATCTGAATGAGTGGTCGTCTTTGTGGTGTTACTTTGGTTAGACGATGACCAAGAGGCCTGACTCCGCTCCTGCTTCTCTCGGGTGAAATGAAAGCACGAGTTAATTATAGTCTTCTGTGGTTTTGTCCCCTCTGGAACATTTCCCGATGCGAGCCCCTGCAGTTCTGCCAGATCTTTTGTCCGTTTCTGTGTCTCCTTGTAGATCCTACAGTACAGGATAGTCATAATCGACACTGGGATATAGAAAGCAGCGATGGCTGTCCCAAAAATGATCACAGGCTCAGTTAAAAACTGGATCTGGCACTGATCAGCGGGCACTTTTCTCTCTCCTACAAAGTACTGCCAGCACAGGATGGGTGGTGCCCAGAGGACAAAAGACACCAGCCATGCGAGGCCGATCATGATGGCAGCTCTCTTTGGGGTCCTTTTGGCTCTGTAAGTCAGCGGCCTTGTGATGGAGAAGTATCTGTCAAAGCTGATGGCAAGTAAGTTCATAACTGAAGCATTACTGGCTACATAATCCACAGCAAGCCAGAGATCACATGCTAGATTCCCCAAGGACCAGTTCCCCATCACTATGTAGGTGGTGTATAAATTCATGGACAACACCCCTATGATGAGGTCAGCGAAGGCCAAACTCAGCAGGTAGTAGTTGTTTACAGTCTTCAGCTGGCTGTTTACTTTGAACGAAAGTAAGACCAGCACATTTCCAACAATGGTTATCAGGCTGACGATGGCTGACACCGTAGCGATGGTGACAACCTCCCAAGGGCTGAGAGAAGCAGTCTGGTTGTTTAAGGGGTCGACAAATGTGCTGTTTGGAACCTCCATGGTGCTGGGTAAAGCGTCTGTGCTATTGGTGCCCGGACAGCATCAAGTCCACCTCTGCAGTTTCATATACAGTTGAGAGTTCTCCTAAAATGAAAAGCAAAAACAGAAATAAGATTCATCACTATTTTGAAAACTAATATCAGGATAAACTCCTGTATGTAAACGCTCAATTTCAAAACATGCTCACATACTACTATTAAACTGTTTTCAGTTTCAGTTTCAGAGCCACAACCACACATGTCACAGAGATCTTTTATTCTATGAGGCTTTTTTAAATGATGAAGCAGAGCTGGGGGCTTATTTGCTCATTCAGCTTGTGGGTAAATTGTTGTTGCTATAGAAATGTTGAATGCTAAAGAAATAATTAGGCTACATACACAATTGCCAATTATTTTACATATTTTAGTTTTATATTTAGAAGAAAGAAAAAAATTTGAAACATTTTCTAGTAGTTTAATTTATTGCCAAGAAAATCCTAATTTTAAAAAAGCATTTTTTTATATTTGGATTGTACAACACAAAGTACAGTGTAAACTATCTTTGTATTTTTATTTACCTACATGTATTGTGAATTTGTTTGAGGGTCTATAGTGGTTGACTTTCTGATTTAATTTTATTTAATTAGATTTTTTTACTGTATAATATATATTAGTAATATACCTTCCTAAATTAGTCTACATTTTATAAATTGTGTACATATTTTTTTCCTAAAAACAGAATCACAGAATAGAGGAAGACTACGAAGAAGAGACCGGAACCATTTGTTGTACGACACGATTTCATGTAACACGCCCTCTGTTCAAGTTTCAGCGTCACATGCTAAACTGTCCGACCAGTTGACAGCAATGGACGCTAGAGCGAGCAGAGGCCGAGGAGGCAGCTGGAGACGAGGCGGCCGGGGCGGGAGTGACGGCGACGGCGGTGGCGGCGAGCAGCGAGGCAGAGGCCGGGGAGGCCACCACCGGGGACGGGGCAGGAGAGACCAGCACCACCACCACCACCGCGGCCGCGGACGCGGCGGAGGCGCCCCGGCGGCGGAGCTCCGCGAGCCGGTGAGACAAGTTCCCACGAGCGGCGCCGCGTGTTCCGGGTGTGCGCGTGCACCACGCAGCTGCGCACGCGTGCGGAGCACGGTTTGCACGCGCGGGCCGGGGCCGGGGCCGGGCACGTGATCACACGAATGATCTCAAGTGTCATAACCAGAGCTGCATAACTGAGGTCACACATAATCCACCGTGTTGCATATGTCTCCCGCTCCCACATTTGTACACAGTCCGTGAACCGTCAGGTCCGGTCCGGACGGTTCAGCCTAATCCAGTCAGCTGACCGGAAACAGCGGGGCCTCCGTGGTTAGAATCGCGTTAATGATTAAGATGAACCTCATTTGGTGCCACGTGTTTGTGTTTGTATGCGTGTGCAGCACTTTTCCATGAAAAGGTTTGCGTGAGTGAGTGACCGAACAGAACAGAACATCTGTGACTCACACACTTTTAATGACTTCGGTTTTTTGTCGTACAGTATGAGAAATGCTTTTCGCCTTGACCTTTTTGTTAGACATGGCTCCCAGTCAGGAATGTGAGCTATGTGCTAATGAGCACTTTACAAATGATAGACAGTGAAGTTTGTAAAAAGAAACAAGTCATTTTTTTAAAGATAATATGACATCCAACAAATCCACAAAGAAAAAATACCACTGCAACAAATTTATATAAAAATGATGTCCTCACTGTCTCTGGAAAGACGACTTCTTTCTGAGATTATGATATACATATTTGTCTCCCCAGCAATTCCAGGAGGTATTTTTTGAACTGCCTGCCCTTCTCTTCTTCAGCATGTAAATCTCATTATTTTTCCAAAGCTGAAAGTGAAATTCTTGGCATGGTGTTTCACTAGAAAAGCATCTGCCCACATTCTGCAATTATGATTCAGCTCCTTTTTTTGGTGTATTCACTATTTGCTGCTACTTAATGCAGCAGAGGTACTCGCCATTCACTTACTTCCCCTGCATGTTCTCTACCGTGAAGAGGAGACAAAGGAAGCAATAATTTAAAACAAAATTGCAGCTGGGTTGATTTGAAAATAGTTTTTTGGTAATTGTAATATCAATTTTAAAACAATTTAATGTTTGTTGCTATTTTTGGTCAAAGCACTTTCATGTCCATGTAGAATAAAGGAATAATTCTCAAAGGGATAGAAGAATCCAATTAATTTGGCACAACAGTCATTATGTATTATTATTAAAACAAGTTATTTCAATCACTTTGTCTGATGCAACATTTGTCAGGAAAGCAAGAAATTGGTTAGTTGTAAAAGAGGCGAATTTATTGTGTTTTCATGTCAAAGTTCAATCAGATACGAGGTACGTTTGCAACAAGAACAATTTTAGCCCCATTTGATCCTCATAGAATATGAATAAGGAATCAAAAGTTATTGTGACCAGTATCTTTGTGGTGGATAATTTGTCAAATCAGCCACAGCATGAATTTAAATTGTTTAAAACACATGTTGCTCACTGTGGATGTTATGCTCTCATGTAGGACAAAGATGGAGGAGACAACTTTCAGGAGGACGATGACACGATGGAGGTTTTCTCCAGGAGGAAGCTAGAGTCAAACTGGGATCGCTACAAGGAGTCAGAGGTCCAAGAGCTGGATGATGACACGCCGACTCAGAGAGGAACAGATTACCACATCCTGCTGGAGTCCGCAGGTAAGACCCGATCAGGTCCAAGACCAGATGAGGGAATTTGGGCATACGGGCATTTGGTTTTGTCTGTTCTACGAACTAACTCACGAACTGATCAAGAGTAGTTGAATTTATTCATGTAAATAATAATAATATAGATCAGTGAGCATCTTCATGGTTAATGACTAGGACATGTATAGACGTGTGGAAATATTTCGTGTGCAGTATTTTTCTCACCCGAGTCGCAAGATCTTGTACTGGAACCCAAAAAAGATATAATTAATAAGGATGATAGATTGAAGTAAAGAATGGCTGACAAGTAAAATTATTCAAGTACAGCGTCGGATTGTGAAATACTTTCTTTATTGGAACCGACGTCTTATTGTCACTTCAGTGTAAGTGGGGCGCTTGCATGGCGCATCCATAGTCAGATGGATTAACTGTTCCACGGCCCTTTAAATCCAACATGCATCGTGTTTACACTGACTCAACCCGAGATTAAACCTGCTCCCAAGTAGGTTTGAGATTGCGGATATGTTGCCAGGGCAACAAGCTCAACGTGACTTTGAAAGAACCAGCAGATCCGGGATCGTGTCAAATCGTCAACAATTGCTGCTAATCCATGTATGAAGAACAGGACCCTGAACATGAAAACCTGGCAGAGTTTGTTTGTTCTGTCAGCCACACCTGCCATGTCCTTCAGTTATTAGCAAAAGAGACAAGTTGGCGTCTGATCTGTCCCAAAAAAAATCTAAAATATTATGGGCTATTTGCATTTTTACCAAAGTTATGATTGGGTCTGACCACACAGTAATGTGATGACATGCTGGTAGACAAACAAATCAGTAAAGAGGCGCGGCAGTTGGACGGTGGCACACACCGCACGACAAAAGAGAGAAAGCACACCTGCTCCTGAAGCCCACTTGTGTTGCTCAAATAAATGTTGCCACATTTTAATCAGTAGTGGCCAAACCATCGCTGGATTGAAGGAGCGGCGCTGGGGTGTTATGGCTTTGTGTTGGCTTTTCATGCACTCGGTGTCAAATCCTCCACTGAGTCTGAGCGTACTCGTCTGCCTCCTAATTATTTCAAAGAAACCGTCTGCGTGCCTGAGAGACTTTAATTGCTCTGTATGGACACTGCTGTCACATGGCTGCATAGAAAATCCTTGGTTGTCGTTGTTTGCCAGGTTCAGCCTCACTGGCCGTTGTCGGGCCCCTTGGGTGTTTGACGCTCTCCTCTATGATTCTCTCGATAATTATTTCCCCACGGGGAGGAATAAGCGAGGTCTTATTAGTGCACTGCTTGTATTTTCTTGAAATGTAGGAGCGATTAAGCAATAACACACTTGAATTTAAGACAGTCAGACTGAGCTCATGTCGTAAGTTAAATACAGCAGAGGGTTCATCATCCCAGACCTGTGAAGTGTGCTGCCAAAAGTTCCATTTTGAAACGTAACACAGGGACACAGGCAGTCTCGTTTCAGCAGCTTTCCAGCGTGCAGTCATTTAGCCGAAGTGCCTGATGTTTGATTTCTGATTACCATGACTCTCAGCTTCCTGCAGTTGTTACATAAGAAAAACAGCTTCATGATCGGTACCACCAGTTCCCAAATCCCAAAAAAGTGTCATTAAAAGGAAAGATCATGTCATACAGGGGTAAACATATCCATGTTCCAGCTTTTTGAGTGTGTTGCAAACTTTTACGTTGTATGTCAAACGTGTATGTGGTTTGTATGTCAGAGTAGTAAATTCCCGTAAATAAAGTTTACTGATTTATAATCACGAACATTCACCGTGGTACTGTGCTGCATCATGGCTACACAGTTGGCAGTACAAGCTGGCTTATTTTACTGTTCCTCTCCAATTATAGTTCGTATGGATTTACAGTTTGAATGATCTGAGGATAAAGGCAGATTACTGCTTCAGATCCGTAACAGAAAGCTCGACTAAAGTGCACAGATTCTCTTGTATGATTCGTCATTCATAGGCAGCATACAGCACCTGTGGCCTGATGGTTTTCGTCTGTATTTGTGTCACTGTGACCCTGGATTTGTACTGTGCCAGCTCATACCGAGCTGATGGGTGCCTCCTCAAAACTATGAATTTATGCATTTAGAGAGACGCCACACGAAGAAGAGGGAGAACTGCCAGCTCAGGCTGCAGATGTTTCATCTGACATTTTCCTGAGTGCTCACAACATTTTTTCACATTTTTTAAAATATAATTGCACAAATAAAAATAGATAATACATTCTGCCGCATTATGCAACATGATTTAAATTACAAATAATATGATGTAAATATTAAGTTCAGTTGATCACGACTAAAAAAACAATTTCTATTCAAATTACTTTTTAGTCTTATAAATTATTGTACCTGTAGCTTTACATTGAATTAACTAGACAGATAAACTGTGGCTGGTTAAATCTTGATTCGCGTTAATAAACAGACGTGTATTGTTCATCAAATCCTATAGTCAATCTAGTATGTTTTCTTATCAAGCAAAAATACATTCACTCATTCCAGCTCCGAAAAAGTGAGGATTTTCTGCTTTTCTCAGTATTATATTTTTCTATATAAAGCAGTCCTAAAAAATATCCCGATAACATCCTTCCACAGTTCTGCGGGTGGTTAACACATCCATCTAGTGTTGCAGTGGTGCTACAACAGTCAGCAGGGTAAACTCCACATCTTCCTGTCTTCCATAAACTCTTGGACTTCCTGTATCATGTAACTGTATCTAGTACGTGTTACAGCCTGAGCTGTATGCAGTGAGGTGGTTTCCCTCGTAAAGCTGGCTCGTTTTTATTTAAAACATAAAGCTAACACCTCTTTTAGGCTTTCTGTTTCTATATCTGTCAAATATGTCATAATGTCCCATATCGGAGACAGCTGTGATATGATTCAACTTTGATGTTGCATATGTCCCTTTACTTTGCACTCTGCTGCAGGGACTCGAGAACTTTGCTGTACAAGCCTGTTTTTTGGCGTCAGGATCTGAAGCCGTAATCTAGTGTTGGATTATTTGAATTTTATAAACCGCCACAGCAGGATGTGATGTTGCTATTAAGATGCCATTATTCAAATTAGGGTTACACCAACACGTTGACCTTGTATTAATTTGCAGGAGTCAACCAGTCATGTCGAGACGAGTGAGTTTCTCTTCGTTGCAACATAAAATGGAAAGCATGGAAATGAGTTTTACTTTGTATGCATATTTCATCTTTGTTTTTTTTATGATCTTTGTCTTTGGGTAAATTAGCTCATTTAAAGGCCTGTTACATGTGATAGATTTCTAATAGTTTTAGCAGGTTCGGTGGTTTTCATTAGTTTAGGACAAGTGTTTAGTTATTTCAGTGGTTTGAATCTGCGATAAACTGATATTTTTATCAGTGACTGATCCACTCAGCTCTACAGAGCAGTTTAGCTTCTTTTCGCTCTCAGTTTTGGTTTTGAACATATTAAATGTTTTGTTTTAATCTTGCAGCTTTTGTTTGTTTTCTGTCTTATTTATTATTTAAAAACCTTAAATAATAACTACAGCGCTGTGCTGTGTCTGTAGACGTGCATAGTGAAGCAGAGTGGATTGGTTTCAAGTGCAACTAGCCTTCCCTCTCCCTGCTCCACTTCTTCATTCTGCTCCACTCCACCATGTTATGCGCAGCCCTGCAGCTTTTACTCATTTCCAGATAACAATAATTAACATTGCTGCAAACGTTACTAATCATTCAGAAATCGTTATTAGCAAATACCTGTGCACTGCTACCAGGGCTCTTCAGTGAGTGTGACTTCATGAGTGTGTTTCTACCAGAAAATACATGCATACATACTGTATTGCTGAGTAAAAAAGTTCCATAGACCATGTTTGGGATAGAAAAATTACATATATTATTCTTCATTTCCTTTAATTTTGTTTGCTGCACTTTAGCTGAGAATTCAGAGTTTACTGTGAAAGACCTTGACTTGCTTGTGTTTTTGGAGCTAGTTATGAATCTCATTTTTAGCTCAGAACAAGTGTTTAAGCATTTTCCTGTGTTTATAGAATCGTTTTTTTTCTCACGCCATTAGAGAGAGTGTTGCAGCTCTGTGTTGTCTCTCCCATTCTCTTGTAGCAGAAATGCCAAAGGTGCTCTTGTGAGTTGTTTGACTCCTATCTCTCGTCTCTGTGTTTTTGCCCACATTGTCAGATTAGTCATGCCGTACAGCAAGAGGCTGCCGCTCTTTAGAGGACACTTAATTGTACGTGGGAGGCGATGCTTTCAAGAGTCGGTTTTTGGGCCAATTAAGGTAGCCATGAAATCAGGAATTCATCACAGAAACCTCTCTTTTCCGCTTGGCTAAAGTTATTACAGAATTTCTGTTGTTGTGGAGCTTATATCACCAACCTGTTTTGTATCCAAGATGCTGAAGTATTCTTTTTGCTTTATTGGCGAGAGAGAATGTACAGCTCAGAAGTGTGTGCGCGCCAAGATTTTCTATATTTCAGGACTGAAACGGCCTGCAGCATTGTGCAGATGTACCTGCAGTGTGGCGAAGGCGACAGGCACAAGGACGATTCTAAGTTGATATTAATTCAGTTTTGTTATCACAGGATCATACAACACATACAGGAAGCTGTCTGTTGAAACAGGCCCTTTATCCATAATGTTGCTACTGAGGGGTTTGAGAGTGGGGCACACGAAAACCGTCGGACCTGGCGTTTATGCGCCTTCATCTCTGTAACGGAGACTAAAAGTGGTAATTCACATTTTAACCCACTTAAAACTAAAGTTAAACATTTTTTACTAATATCTCTAAGTGGAGATATGCTAAAGGATGTTTTCATTTTGTTACTTCTTAATTAAAGGTTGCCGTTCTAAACCAAAAAAATCTTACATCTGTTTCTGTTTGACCGGTAAGTTTTGCAGCAATCTAGTGTGACTAATAACGAACTGTCTGGTGGTCCAGGGAAAGAGAGGGCTGGAAGGAGCAGAGTAGACCCCCTCACACACACACACACACGTGTCATTCCACCGCTACCTGAAGTTGTGTTATTAATTTTTGCTGTATAATTGTCCTTGCTATTTGTTTCTGGGCCAAACTGGGCTCTGTTCACACATCGGGCTGTCTAACCTGAGGGTCCTGAGGTCTTTTCTGACGTGAGGGACAGAGGCTGTCGTTGTGCAGCAGATTGTAAAGCCCACTGATTTCTTTTTTTTAAGTAGAAAAAACAAAACATGTCTCGAGACAAGAGGTGAAAACTCCTGTGATCCAGACGCACCGAACTTCCCTGAGTGGTTGTTAGTCTACTGTGACAAAGACACATCTATAATATTTCTCATTTTTACTGGTGAGAGCTAATTTTGCTTCACATCCTCAGTGCCAGAACTAACAGATGGAGAGATGAAGTGACTGTCTTAATAAATCAGCTCAACAGTAGGACAGTTTACAGAGGCTTTAGATGCCAATTTTATAATTATAGTTTCCAATGAGTCACAGTCCACAACTGTCACGCTGTTGTAAAGCGCAGTGTCACTAAATGTTAGGTTAGAATACGATAATCCCATGTCAGTGAAAGTCTGAGCGAGTGAAACTGAAGGAAGTACCCTACAACTAAAGCTATTAATAATCCAAAGTCATTAATTCATGTTCAAGTTAATCAGTATGTAAACGTGAAGCACAAATACAAGCACTGCAAACACATCATCATCAAATCATGTGATGTGATCAACAATATCACTTTTTTTAAAATCCCTTTACGTTGGGAAGAACTTAACGAGTGGACGTTTATCCTGCACACGTCTACTCCAGTAAATTGCTGATTAGTTAGTAATCAATTTATGGAATTGTTAGTACATATAGAAAACAGACTCACTGTATGATTTCTGATGTATTGTAGATTAAAACATGTATTATTATCCAGTGATATGAATTGTTATGCATAAAGCTTATTTTTAAGTTTGTGAGCATATTTTGATGCTGATACTTTTGTGCTTTTACTCAAGTAAAAGTAAAAATACCTGATTATTATTGGCAAATATCAGTGTTACTAAACTGTCATATAAAAACTACAATATGAAACCATCCTGTCTGTTCCACACTGCGTTCCCTCTTCTTGATCCACTGTGCTCTACTGCCATCTGCTACGCTCCATCCACTCTCCACAGTCCTGTAGGTATTAGTCATTGTCACATCACAGTAAATGATGAGCTGCAAACCTTGATGATAAAACCGAAATCTGGGAAATTCCCTGATTCCTTAGAACAGCAAGACTCTATAAATCTCTGTTCGGACAATCTGAATTCAAGGCATCAACAGGATACGTTTTGGATGGTAAAATATGATAAAAGCAATGTGCCGTGGCTGTAAGTGAGAGATCTGAGCATCTCTTCCACCACTGGAGCTATGATAATACTGCATGTCCCATACTTTCCGTTCCTACCATTTACCATTTTAGCAGGAACCTGTCACTGTTGGTTATATAATGTCCATTTATATATGTTAGGTCGTTGCTCTGATATATCGAAATGAATCTGCTGCTGTCACCTTATACCTAACCACCAATCAATGCACAAACCCTAAATACAACGGGAAAATTCAGGCCCAGGATCCTCAAGGTCTTCCATTTAAAAGCATATCATTTAGTCATTATAGCATATAGTGGCTGACCTTCTGTTTGCAAAAGCTCTGCTGTGCTCGGTGTGATTAAGAAAAATGGAAGCTGACAGGGAAATTATGTAAACAGACTGTTTGATTTGAATCGAAGGTCATGTTGATTTCTGTTGTTCGGTGGCCTTGTGGAGGGCTATTATGTAGCGCCACTGCTTGTCCAAACACCTCAAGTGCTTTTACCATTCATGTGTTTTGATTGAATGCAATACAAGGTGTGATTACACCTTGTATTGCATTCAATGCCAAGATCTCCCTGTTTCAGGAGGCGAGGACGCAGCAAGCCTTTGCCGTGACTGTGGTGGCCAGACACAGATTACTTTCATGGATAAAACCTTGGCACTTGTCAACTTGAAATATTTCAGTCTCTCTTTTTTTTTTTTTTTCTAAATTGCTTTTTGTGCAGAAGGCTTTTCATTGCCTTGAGAACTTAAGTCATCATGTAGCAGGGATGGAATTGTGGTAAACGCACAGTGCATTGATTGAATTATTGTACGTTCCCTTTGAGCCTGCGGGAACAAACTACTGTCAAGTGTTTTGTAACCTGAAGGTGATTTTGTGTTTCTCGTCTCAGTTCTTGCCTTGTTGGGGGTTGATTAGGTTGTTGCTAGGGACGGCGCACACATGGAACAATGCCCTTGTTTTGCGTATTTGTCTGCTTCCAGTATGGGTGGTGTGGGATATTTGGGCAGTTATTTACATCCTACTGCAACCATCTATCTGTACACGTTAGCACAAGGATCAATCCTCCTCCCCCGCAGCCGTAGTTTACCAAGGCTGCTAATGGGCACCTATCAAGGCTCAATCATGATGAGACAAAGGGAAATCGCATTAGAGCTTTGGTGATTCGACTAACTAGATTGACAAACACAGGGACGTTTCCCTAACTGAGATTAATAGGCCCAATCGTTCCATTAATTTATATGTTGTGGTGTCATCAGGGATACTTGGTTGTCCACGTAGACTGGAGGAGACTGGCGTCAAAGCGGAGGAATGAGCCGCGTCATGTACTGCCTGGTCGGCGAAAACTGGAAACGAGGCATTACAGGTGCCGTTTCCTTGCAATAGCTGAATATGATCTAAGCCAGAGGATGATGCCGTGCGACTAAATGAAGCAGCAGGTAGATCATAGACACTTCATAGGATCGTCCCACACTGCAATCTGCCCACTCTGATCCTTAAATATCTGTCATTGTTGGACACGCAGCCTCGTGTTGTAGCGCTTATTTTTGTTGCTAAATAGTTCATGGTTATAAAAATGTAAAATTGGTAACAAAAAAGAAATTACATAATAACTTTCCAAAAACAAAAAATGAAAAGCAGCAAAAAAGCAACAACTAATGAATGTTGGAACATTTGCTTAAGTCTTCAGCTGCCATTCATGTCCATTAAGCTACTATATGGTTTCCCAGTTTTCAGATTGCTCATTTTGTGCTATTTATCGATCCAAATCCCAGTGATAACCAGTTTACTGTAGCACCTCAGTTAATCAATAAGAAGAACATTAATTGGCAGCTATTGTGGCGATTGATTAATTGTAATCGAAAGTGAGAATTGAATCAAACTAAGGCACGAATATTCTTGGCTGTTGGAGAGTTGTTGAACAAAACCCGACATTTACAAACTTGTGTTTAAACCAAGGAGAGAGCTAAAGTGGTGGCGATGATTTCCAACTACTGAGGACGTTATTGGCATATTAATGGAAAATATTAGTTGCATCAGTTGCAGAAATGGCAGCTCACTACCATTAAAAAGGGAAGAATCAAGTGGAGTTGCCTTGAAATATTTTAATAAAAACTTTGAAATGGAAATTAATTTCTGTCCAGCTGTTTGCTTAGTGTTTCATCTCAAGTTTTACAACTTGTTTGGACAAAATCCATGACGTTTCTGCCTCGAGGAATACCGTGGAACTCGCCCTGAGATGCCTGTCATGTGACTTTTCGTCCTCCATGGGTTTTAATGATGTCCAAAATCAAATCATCTTGCTCCTCGGACCGCCCACTTATTCCTTGGTAAAGAATAAACAGACACGCAGCGTCCGTGCACGCTCATACTTAAACTTTGAATAACCTACTGTCAGTGTCAAAAGCGACTTTTTGAAATCAAACGTGTACAAAATGTACGGCACAGCACCGAGTCTAAACTGTGAAAGCTCTGGTGACAAGTGATGAACCCCAGCACTGGTTCCACAATTCATTAATTCAGCAGCACAGGCAGCAATAAAAACCCTATAACCTTAGAATATATGTAGTATGATTTTTACTGAACAGCAAGTTGGCTCAGTTGACAGCTGCTCCGCGTGCACGGTTTAATTTCCTGCAGCCACATCGAACAGAATTCATACTCACCGTGTATGTCTCTGACAGTCCTCCAGCGTTCAATGGCCGTTTGGTTTTTGACGCGCTGGTTTTTCCTCCCTCCCTCTTCAGGCTGACAGAGTTGTCTCTGTTTCTTCTCCCGATGTCTGTCTCAGATCTGTGTGTCTTCCCTCACTCTGTATTTCCCTTCTCAGAGCTTTACACCTTCCCTTTCTGGCGCTCTCTTCTCCTCCTCCCTTGCTCCCTCTGGCTGACTTTGTTTCCTCAGTGCTCCTCTCTCCAACGAGGTGAAAAACACACTTGTCAAATAGAGGTCGGTCATCACACCGTCTCTCATCCTCATCAGTTGCTAAGTACGAGGGGCTTTGTCGTAAACAAGTTTCTCAGCATCATCGTGTAGTGCTGTCTGAACGGTGCGGCTTCTTTCCGAGACGAGACTGTAAATGCAACAGCTGCTCAGTGTCCATGTGACAGAGCAGCTTAGGTGCCGTGGTGGTGCTGTTCAGACCTTTTTCACAGAAGGTTGAGTTACTGGAAATGGCTCCTCGTCCTCCTCGGTGACAGTCGAGTGAAGATCTCGTCAGAGCTAGTCCTTTGTCACACACGACAAACGTGGGCTTTACATTTTCTGGAATCTTGCAGAAAGCAGCAGAAGTTGCAGTTTCTCACTTTTGCTGCAAACTTTGAGTAACTCCACCGCCCGGAGAAGCGGAGTGAGGCTTCTTTTATCCTCAAAGCGGCGCAGATTGAGTGAGTGTTTTTGTCTCCTACCAGACTTGCACTTGCTGTAGATGAAAAGGCTGCGCGGATGCACACTGCACCACCATCCTCACCAACCGTGAGCCACTATTAGGAGAAATTCCCACATGGCCGAAAGCCTCATCCCTGTATCAGAGCACTGAGCAACATGCGAGAGGAAGGAGGCAGAGGTGAGGAGGTGGAGGAGTAGGCTGAAGCAGAGGAGGGAGGAGCCGGAGGAGGAGTCGATGTGGGTGTCAGAAGAAGCTGACGGCTCGTCTTTTCATCGCGTACAGCTGCATGTCTTCATCAGCGTGGAAACGCGTTCGCCCAACTCCTCCAACAATGTCCCGCTTCATGGTGGGACCTGATGGGTTAATCCCCCGTGTGTTTGGCCGTGTATCCTTCTTGATAGCAGGCTGCGTGACTTGTTGAAGCAGTCGCTGTTGATTGGCAGACTGGAAGCACTTCTAAAACTCCGCCAGGCAATCTCAACTGCCTCCATGGGCCGTGCTTCTCACTGTGTGCTCTTTCTTTTGGTATGACCTTCCTGTGCAGATAAGCTGTAGGTGTAACTCTAGAGAAAAGCAAACAATTTTTTTGGGTCTTTTTCATGAGCTACTGCACCGACGTGAGGAATGAATGTTTTCAGAGGCTGAAATATGAATTGGTTTTGTGAAAAGCAAAAAGGCAGGTGTTGTGTAGCCTGACTGACAGTTGTTGTACACATTCCTTCCCAAAATGTCAGTGTCTCGTGAAAGTACGTGGATGTGGGTGACAGGGACCAGATGAGAGTCTGAGAGGCCCTGCCTCGTTTAAAGGAAATAAATCGGATGTCTGATGAAGTAGGATGTTTGTAGAAGTGTGGCATGACTCGATGGAAGGAGATTTCTGAAAACCTTGCAGCTGTTGATCTGTAGGAAGAAATTGGCTAAAACTCGTCTGCAGCACTGACACACAATTACCCAAAATGTTGGAATGCAGAAGGTGACTCCACTCACATTAACATTTAAGGTCGGATCATTTTTCACAATAAATAAACTAGGAAATGTATATATTTTCTCTCTTATTTTTTAAAATTAGGTACCTTAGTGCAGTTTTAGGTCTTGAAATACTTCACCATGTTCTGAAAAAGAGGAGAATCAAAGCGTTACAAATATGTAAGCCCCCCAGCACAGCACACACATTGTGTTATTGGCTCCGGGTTTTTCCCCCCACCGAGGGAATTAGCTTTCTGACAGTTATTTGAGCGGCGTATTCGGTAAGCGTTCATCATCCGCAGGAAGCAATTGACGCAGCATCGTGTTACAGTCTGTTTCTGAAATCACTTGTTGCCTGAGCTTCTCCAGGGACCACAGGTGTTTCATCCTCAGTCTGTGATTGAGCTGGTTAAGTGGACTGGCTGCACTTTCAGTTTTTTCTTTCTTGTTAATACATGAGGCATGTTCTTGTGCAGCGCTAAGCCGCAGTCTAGCTATTGATTATCGGGAGAATGCGATGCAAAGGCCATGAGGTGTGCGTAATTTATGCCTCGGGGAGTTTATGTAATGAACTTCACAGCGATTCCTCGATTTACATAGATTGACCTCATCACCGGCTCCCACCCACACATCCCCCGTGACCCCAGCACTGTGGCACAGTACTGTTAACCGCTATTACTGTGAATGGAGATTACAAAAGTGATTGATGGAAAAACAATACAGTAGTTATCTTTATGGGTCAGTGGAAAGCTCCCCAGAACCTAATGGGAACCAGTTAGTTTAAATCAGACGGAGCGATCCAAGCACAGCTAAACCTGACCCGAGGGTAATTGGACCTTATTCTAAAGTCAGTCGAACAGACCTAAACCAACAGAACCACAACCCCAGCGTGATGGCATAACCGTTAATTAGAAAGTCAACGGGCAGCTTTGGTGCAAATGTCCATAAAATGAACGTGAAGAGAGAAATTAAAATCATTAAAAAACATTTAAGCCATAGTCTTACCCCATGCACCAACAATAAAACACTTTGCATACGAAGATAACAGCCTATTATATGTCAATCAGGGAACAAAAAGCAGCACAAACGTTGTAGGCTGATTACCCGAAGTTCCCACAGCAGAGCGAAGCTCTACTTATCTGCACCGTTTAGTTTTGCGTTCTCCACGAAACACACACACTCTCAGGTTCATTCAGAAACACACTTGAAAATGAAAATGAAACCTGACCCGACTCGAGTTCTGGGTAGGGTCCAAATTTCTTACAGTTAAGCGAACCTGTAAAGCCATCGATTGAGCGTTACAAAACCAAACATGACAAGCAAATACTTCGTCTCGCATGATTTCGTTTACTTTGCAACTGAAACGGCGTTTGTGTTTGAGTTGATTCAGTGCAGCTCCGTTTCCACAAACAGGGACTACGTGTGTTGGCAGTGGAGCTCAGCATTGTTGGCTTTCTATGGATTGTAGTTTTAGTGACTTTCAGACAAAATTTCCAAGTGGCAGCATGACAAAGACCCGACGCTTTGAACTGCTTATGTGCCTGGCTAGTTTCCCTGGGGATCCTCTGAACCTCAGATTTGTATTTTGATGGTCAGATGTTGGCGATCAGTGTTGGACGTATAAATTCCCGCAAACCCTGCGCCCTAATGTGTCTCGTGGCGTTCTGTGTACAGGCAAATTTCACAGCGTTTCAAGAGTTACAGCACGGTTTTGTCCAGAAATGATGTATAAATGTGTCAGACCTACATTGTCAAATAACCCTAAATTCCAAATACCTGAGCCAGTAATTTGAAGAGAGCACGATTTTGAAAGAAAAACCAAATTAGTCATTTAATAGTGTGATTCTCTGCCTCAATTAAACATAATTGCTTTGTGTGCTTCACACCTCCCACACTGTGTTGCCTGCTTTGTGCTAAATAACAATAGCGGTGCCGATAATGACGGCACACCAAGCTTTTCCACCAGATGTGTTGCACCCAAAAGCGTTTGTCATCCTCCGTCTGCGTGAACCTTTGTAGCATTTAGTTTCGGCTCCGGCTGCTCATTAGCTGTAACCAACCAAACGTAACATTTGTCATCAGTCAGACTGTATTTGCTCAAACCAACGTTTGAGTTTGTGCAACCTGTATTTGCCTTTAATCAGTCAAAACTATTGTTTTAAGTAGACTGCAAATTATTCATTTTTTCTCTTCTTTGTGTAATGTTCCCTCCACTGTTAATAATTTGTCCTTCAAGAATAAGGAAGCACTAGCATTTGATTTGCAGCTTGCCTTTTGTAATGATGCCCCCTTGAACTCGTCCCATTGCTAATTTACGAGCATCGTTTTGTCCCGAGCAGCTCACAGTGTTAATTGCTTTGACTGCTGTGTCCTGTTGTTTTTATTGTTCAGGTTGTCATTAATATTCCAGAGAAGCAACACGGGGACAGACGTCCGTGAACAAAAGTCCAAGAAAGAGGTGGACATAAATATTTTTTAAATAAATCACGACCTTCTGACCTGTCTGTGGCTGCTTGTTGTAGTCAGTGTGTGGATGAAGTTGTCTATGGTCTTTCTGTGTTGTAATGGTCTGCAGGTGTGTCTCAGTAGCTCTTTTCACGCGAGATGTGTGTGAGATGCACCTCGCTTAAAGCTGTTTGAAGATTACTTATTGACTGATAAATTCTAAAAACAATCATTGCAGTTACGTGCCATGAAATCTGCCACCGCAGCAGAAGACTGAAGGCCTAGACACAGTGTGTCCTTCATTCATTGCAGCCTCGGAGCAAAAAAACGGAGGTTCGCGCTCGGCGAATGATCCTCCGCACTGCATCCGTCTTGTTAGCATGTCTCCACAGAGTGCAGGTGTGTGCTTTGTGTCTGCGTCGTGATTCAGTCAGACAGGCCTGAGTGTCTTCTGATGAATTTACTGCAAGAACAGAGGAACTGGGGATTTCTGGAGGGAATAGATCAAGTGGGGTGGCGGCTCTGGATATCTTGTTTGGATTTCACTACTGCAGCGTCTGTCACATTTCATCCGCTCAAGTCTTCAAAAGGTTTGAACCATTCATGCTTTCTGGCAGCTTGGTGCTTATTTAAGGCGATCCGCGGGGCTTTATTTAGCCACCAGTGGGTGCATTGTTCTTCCTGTGGCCTTTTTAGAGAGAAAAAACACTGCCAGTGCTTTGAGTATAAAAAAACTTCTGAACAGAAATAAAAGTGTTTCCGTTGAATTAATAAATGAAATGCATGGTTATGTTAATCTATGGTGCATAATGAAAACTTTTCCAGCTTTCTGCCAGTTTGTCCATTATCTGAGTCATTATGACGCTCACTTGATTAGCTCTCCTACTGTTATTCAAGACATCTACTGCAAACCTCTGTCATTCTCAGTAAATGTTAGCGATGATGCTCTGGGACTGTGATGTTGGTTCACACTGTAATATCTGCCATGCCACGTTTTGTAGTGGAGACCCCCGTGTTTCCCAGACGACGGAATGTAAAGACTTCACTAATACGTCCCTTCCTGTCACCGTGAGGTGGACATTTGTGGACATTTGTCTCAGCTACTTTTGGAGAGGTTTGAATTTGGTACACTGGATTGTTTTGGGATTGTACAGATCATGATGAGTGGACAATATTGGCGAAGTGTGAAACTATGCAATTTATGCACCAGTGTTTGGCAGCATTAATCATACAATATCGCTGGCCTAAATATTTTCAGCCAGGGCGTGTTTGGTCAAAAGAGCTGTTGAATCAACTTGTTAATCCTATTACGTGCTGTTATTAAATATAAATGGGATGGCCAACGTATTACAAACACCTGTCAGTATAATGCAGCTCCACAAATACAGTGATTAAAATGACTTAAATGTAACTTTCTAACCTTTTATGAGGCTCTGATTTACTGCAGGGCTGTTTTTATCTTGGTGAAAGCTATTCAGTTGCTTATCTAAAATGGAATTTCAGCACTAGGCTGTATAAACAAAAGCACTAGTGCAGTAAAGGTGCCAGTGTTACAGCCAATCAAATGTCACATAGTGCAAGTTTCAATGATCATGTGTTTTTATCTGTGGGTTTTTGCCCCTAACATTTGAAAGCACTTCCCATGCAAAGATTTCGGATTGCTGTATGCGGGAACGCAAAGACCCAGAACAGTTGGACCAGATTTTAAACTGACTTTGGCCTTTAAGCTCCATAGAGCAGTGAGTGTGTAATGTCCAAACGAGCCCGTCATTGTCTAGCGACTTCACAGCGAGCGAGTAGGCGAGTTGACGACATGCCTGTCATTCAGCATCTTATTTTATTTGTTTAGACGAATCGCAGGGAAACAAGGTGATTAAACTGTAAAACCAAATAAAAATATATCTGGGAGCGCAGGAGACGGCCCAGATGGCTCATTTCCATTGGAAAATGTCCTGTAAGTGCTACAGTGTCATGGAGCTGTTACTGTACGTTAAAGCCAAGAACGTCCGATTATGAACTGTGGAGAGGAAACACAACAACACCTCCTGATGGACTGTTAAAGAGCTCAGGAGGTGTGGAGCTCCCTGGAAACCCTCGGTCTGTATTTAATGGCCTGACAAAACTTTGCAGTTTATTATTTCAAATGCACATTTAAATGCAATTAGTTTACAATGGAGAGGCTGCACCCACACCGCTGGCTGAGTTGGGTATTTCCTGCTGCGTCTTGTTGCATGTTGCAGCTTTGGAATCATTTGAAATACAGCCACACTTTGGCTCATTATAGCTTTGGTTTTTCTAAATTTTTACCACGTTTAAGCCAACTGCTAACGGCACCTGCTGTTACCTAAAAATGTCTATCACAGAGCTAATGGCCCAATTACCAGTATCTGATGCTTGGCTATGATTGATTAGATCCCAGGTAAGAAGTGCCTGAGCTGCAGCCGCTTCCCTCCAAACAAGCCGCACACCAATTAAACACATGCCTAATCAGAGCGAGGCCTTGAGTGGTTTGCAGCTCCTCTGATATGACTTCAACACAAACGCCACCTCACACAATCACTATTAAAAGTTAAGAGTAAATAGCTTCGACCCTCATTATTGTCTCGCCTGGTTTGTTTGGGATTTTAATTGCAATTAGCGCAGACAGTGATTTATCGATGCGTAGTGGGCTTCAGCGCTGTGTGGTGTTGGGTTAATTGGTTTGGTTAAAAAGCGTGACAGAGAGCATGCTGGAGGTACGGCAGTTCACGGAAAAAGCAGCAGCTCGGCACAAACAAGTTTGTCTGGACAGTTTGTGCAGCGTGTTGTCACGTTTCTTTTCCTTTTTAGTTTCTTTCCTTCTGTCTCTCCCTCTTCCTTTTCCTTCCATTTTCTCTCCAGACCCCCGCTTAGCGCTAATAAACACCTATCAGATGGGATTTAATAGCAATAACACTCGATTGCTCTTGAGTTTTCTGCAAGCTGCCGTACTCCATACCTTATCAAGAGAGGATCTGCCACGACAGCTGGTTTAAAAATGGAGTAATCACTCACTGATCATTTCACCATTACCCCTCTGACAAATGGAGGAGGAAGAGGGAACGGGGAATGTGTGTATTCCTCTCGCAGTCACGTCAAATATCAACATTTCACTGCAGGTGTGAGTGGAGACTGAACAGTGGTAGCGTTGCTCCTTACGTGTCCCTCCTGTTCCTGTTTAGCCAGTCGCTGCTGCATGAAGGAGCCGCGTAGGCTGCTGTAAGTGGATTAGGCCTATACAGTGAGCTGTATGCCCAAGGTGTGGCCCAGTCAACATGGGTGTGCGTCCGTGACGTCTGCCGTGTGCGTGCAGCTCCGTCCGCATGGGAACCGGAAGGCCAACAGCGGCATGCTCCGGCAAATGGCGTGAGAGGATGTCAGGGCCACACGTACTCGCGCCACAGGAGACCGTTTAGGATTATTAAAATATGCATGTGTATTATGTTTACTGTACTTGCAAAGTAGTATGCAAAAGACTGGTCACTTTGTTGTGGTAAAGCATAAAATACAACCCCTGCAGCACTGTGGGTAGATCTGAAACCTAGTGCATGCGAGGCAGCCAAAATATATCTCAGAATTGGAAGTGATCTGCAGGATGAGTGGACGGAAACTCCTAAATCAAGAACAGAAGGCCTCTTAGCTGGCTTTAAAACGTGTTTGCGATCCGAGATATCTGCCAAAGAGTGGGTTTCGATGCGCCGTGTGCCACAGTTGCTGTTGAATCCTCTTTTTTTCCTTAGATAAATGTTAATGTTGCATTTTATCTGAGGACATGTTTTCCTGCAGCTCTGGATTTACCTCCCTTCACTTGAAAATTCTGCAAAACATTGCCTCAGGGTGGCCGACTTGTGCGTACTGTACACACAAGATGTGGACGAATGCAAGATTTTACGTTCCCGTGTCTATTTAAGCAGCATGATGCACACGTTTAGTTTGAAAGCTTTATGTCAGACACAGACAAGGGTCTTTAGAAAAGCGTGAGGTGTGAATGTGGATGCATGTGAGATAACAGCGTTTCCAGATACGTTTCAGGAAAAAGAGCTTTTACGTTTCTTTGCCTGATGGGCCTGTTTAAATGGGTTGAAATGTGAAATGTACTTTTGTAATATTACAGCCTAAAAACTTCCATTTAACCCTTCAGGGTTACGCCTAATAATTACTTCCTCATAACTGTTAATCATCCTATTTGTACGTCATTAAATATTAAGTGTTGCCGGTCGCTCTAAGAAACTACAACTGAAAATGTGTTGCCACATCCAAGAATCCACATCATCCAATGTCCTGTTCAATGGCAGTCCGAAACAAAAACTGCATTTACAATAATGCAAGACCAAGAGAGGCTGTGTGCCAGTGTATTCTGGAAAAAATACTTTAGTTCCTATTAAATAAATGTAGGATAAGTTTCTTTTGATCCATTAGTTTTCTTAACATTAGTGAATCAATAAGTGACAGTGTCACATTTTTATTATGTAGCTGCTTGTTTCCAGACTTTATCAAAGTGATGAAGGAGCTAGATTGAAGAGCGTGTGGGTGGATGCGTTTTTAATGCTAAAACATTCCATCAAATAAGAGTACATAAACAATTATTCACATTAATGATGCATCCGATCATTTAAATGTAATGTCAAAAACGCAGATCACAATCTCACAATACAGAACTTATTTTCTGAAATAAATTCTCTAGTTTTTGTGGATCAGAGATGCAACAGTTGATTGATTAGTCTGTCGTCAGAGTTGTATGGTAATTGTAAATGTAATTTTCACTAGTTTCAGACCCTGTTATTTACCAAAACGTCAATTAAGAAATCTATTGGCAGATCAAGTAATATTAAATACATTAACAATTGTTAGTTTCATATCTGCATATTACGGTTATCACAATATATTCAAGTCATTGTTGACAAACCTTTCTGAATCAAAAGAATTTATTATTGGTCCAAAGTTTGGTTTGACCTGGTCGAACAATTTCATTGTTTTTGTGGGTTCAGGTTTCTGACGCAGCTTAAAAATCACAGATGTTTGATTAAACCTTTAACCAGTGGCAGAGGAGGCTCTTTTCTCAGAATTAACCCTTCCTCAGCATGTTCCATCGTCCGACCCCGTGTGAGATGCAACCGTGGCCGTAAATATCACAATATGAAAACCTCTCATGGAGACGAATTATTGGGACATGCAGCATTTGATTAGTGTTTAGCTGCATGTTGTTAGGACAGACGAGGAGACAGAGTGATTTCGTCTGATTACAGTTTATGAATGTTTGCGTGATCCCCTCCCTGCTCAGATACAGATGCAGCGGGTCTTATCCTTCTCTGCTCTACAGTCTCAGCGAGCAGAGCGGAGGAGAGGGCCGAAGGTGAACAGGGGTGGAGTGAGAGCAGAGTGGCGTTGAGTGGAGTAGGGAAAGAGCAGAGCGGAACAGAAAGGCGGGAGCGAGGCCAGCGAGAGCACACAACACATCCCAAATGTAAGAGATGAGAGCCGGGCTCGGCATGAGGGAGCCATAGATAGCAGAGAGGAGCCCCGGGCTGCCAGCAAAAAGCCACATTTGTTAAAATGGGGTTCAGCCAGCAAGATGTCAAGAGACAGGATACCACATTATACAGAAGTTACACAATGCCAGCTGAGCCACTTAGCACACGGCGAGAGTAATGCACTGTTTATCCACGGGGGGATAACGCGGAGCTTTACCGGCCCCACCGCCACTGACGCACTTCGACAATCGTTCAAACTGCGAATTGATCTTTAATTAGTTGTGTTTACAGTGAGGTCAGGGGCTGCCGCAGCGGGATTCCACAGACGCTCTGCGCACGACGGTAAAAGTTTCTGCCGACCTCGAATAGTTGGCGAAATGAGAGACTCTGTAAAAATGTGTTGTACAGTATGAAGCTGCGGAGCTTTCTTGAGTTTGATGCTGAGCAATAAGCGACTGGCTGTACGAGCGACTGTGGTATTCAGTTATTTCAAACAACGAGTTAAGGTGGTCGTGCTCAAGGACTTTTGTTGCGTATTATTCCCCGTCTCAGTCTTCTTTTGTTTCCTGTCTATTGATTTTTTTTTTTCACATTTGAGAAGTCATAAAAGAAGTAATTACATGGATCCAAACAGCATTTTTATTTTCATTTTTCTCCTTTGAAAAAGCAAGTTAAGCAGCATCCTGTTTGACGTAGATGACCTTACAGAGTTCATCTCCATCCAACTGACGTCACTCATCACTTTTACACACTACACCATCTTGTGTAGGGCTCGAATTTGTCTGTGTCTATGTGATTTTTGTCATAGGAATGAATCTATTTTCACCCAGTTGTCGGTTTATTAGGTACACCAAGCCAAAGTCAGTCTGATCCAACCTTCCCACTGTAAATCCTCTGCATAAGAAATGAGGTGACGTTACGTCCGCGTACAGCCCAGGCTGCAATCAAGCATTTTTATTAGAAAGTATTAGAAAACAATGAAATAACTGTAAACATTTATTCTGTTTCCTATTATATGAAACAAAAAATCAGACAACAGATCCTCTGAGGATGCAATGATGCATCGCTGTTATGAATTTGACTAATGCATTGAATCACGGGGAATGTGCTGCAGTATTTACATTTCATCTGCAATTTTGGTTCCTGGACCCCCGATAAGACGTCGTCCCCAAAAGCGTGAACCTGGTCGTTCCGTGTGTGTGTGTGTGAATTGTTTGAACATCCCTTCATGCTTTGTAAAGTTTCCTCCTTCACTACTGTTAATGTCAGGAGCATCTCTCAGGAAAACCTCACAATCACCAAACAGCAGCGAGGTCTAGACGTTAGGCTGCACTCGTGTCGCGTCGACTGGCTTCTTTTTCCTTTGCACTATTCATCCCCGTAGCTTCTTCAGTCTGAAGACGGTTTGCTGGGGCGGCCACTTGCGTCCTCCGGGGTGGTCTTTTGTTTCCCACCTCGCCTGAACAGGCTTATTAGCAGGTCGGACAGTGGCAAAGGTAAATATTACAGTGAAAAAGAAGCAAAGTCTCCTACGGGTATTTTTGTTAAATACAGAATAATCGACATATTAATGAAAAGAATAATCGATGACTTGTGATCGGTTGTCGCAGCTTTACTGGTGAGTGACTAATTAATCATGAGCTCATTGTTTTAGCGACAGTCTCAACAAAGCGGAGCAAACATTCCGTGTGTTGTTTAAGCTAATCCAGTGTTGATATTGGAGCATTTGATTAAAATCCACATCAGATATCAAACGCGCTGCGGGTTTTTCACTCGGCTCGATCCGCAGATCCTCACTGGAAGTTAAAGCTGTGAACTTACAACAGTGTCAGCCAAGAGCAGAGAGGGGATTTAAGTCTCAGATCTGTTTGGACGAGCAGGAATGAAGACTGCTGCTTCACGCTCTTTCATTTTTCACTCACCCGCTTCTGTGTCTACACACACACACTCTGTTGTGTGTGTGTGTGTGTGTGTTTTCTGGAGGTCTGACAGATGCCTTTATACCATCTTCACTGGCAGCTGTTGCCTGCGACCTACCTGCGATGATATTTCCACGGACACAGATCAGGATGACACCGGGGCTTTGAGTTGTAGGACGACGGCAGTTCACCGGTGTCAGCAGTTCTCCGAGTTGAAGACTGACTGAAGGGAGCGAGCAGAAGGAGGGAGGGGGGGGGGATTAGAGTCTGAGAAGATGTTAAACAGAGAGGAGCAAGAGCTGGAAAAAGAGAGAGCGCTGTCAAAGGGAATTTTCCCTGAATGCAGATTTCTCATTTAGCTTTTAGCACAGAGCCGACGAGTTTCAGATCTGTGAAAAACAACAACAAAGTGAGAGGAATGAACCGAGGCACCGAGGGAAGTCACGGACTGAGTCCTGGAGCTGTCCCATCAACACTGAACATTTCAGTGACAGGATCGTCTAGGTTTCTCCTGCTTTTCATGATGAATCACAAATTACTGCCTAAATGAGAGTCTCCGTCTTTGTTTGCAGACAAGGCCAGAAGGAACTTTTTTTTTTTATATAACTTTTAATTATTTAGAAAACTTAATTTAAAAAGGACCATGAAATTTTAAATAACTTTTCAAAATATTAGGCTGAAGTTAATTGTAAATTGAAAAGCAAATACAGAAACGACCAGATTATCTGTTAGTACCTGTGTTTCTGCTCCTCTGTGTGCGCTGCTAACGTGGGGCACGAATGATTCCAAACGGCTGCAGAGCTGAAATACTTGCACAGTAGCAAACATGACGCACGTGAATACAATTACTTCTCTTATTAATCCTGTTTCAGACGCTTTTTTGATTTTGCTGCACAGTCCTAGGGACACAGAACTAGCATCAGTGAGCAGACTCGGAATTAATTGCAATGGTGATGAAAATGTGATTTTATATGTTCAGCCAGTAATACTTCGGTGAAACAAGATCACACACGAGAGGTTGTCTTAAGCTTTTGACCAGGTCGGAGTGAAGCCTCGGATGTACAACAGTGTGCTCAGGTTGGCACAAAGACCAGACCCCAGACTGGGTAAAACCGGGGACTGGGGCAGAGTTAGACTCTGTGTCTGCACCTGTGTGGGATAAAGCAGGCAGCAGAAAGTAAAACTGCCCCAGTTTACTACACTTCTGTCTTTTTTTTGTTGTTGTGCGTCTCTTTGACTTTTTTTTAGGCAGCTGTTTGCAGCAGCATGTGTGGAGCGGAGCAGTTCACTTTGTCTGAGCTTTCCTGATGTGCCAGCTGCTTAGTTTTAACAAATGACAGCAGATTAGCTTAAGATAGTAGCAGCTGTGAATGAGCTTTAAGACTTGGTTTTTCGATTTCACGTCCACCAAATCCAGGTTTTATATCCCCAGATCTTTCCAAAGGTAGAGTGAAAATCAGTCGATTCTACGCACAGCAGACATGCGTGGTGCCGAAGATAAAGGCCTCCCCCAGCAGCACAGCCGTCACATAAAGCTGACGTTCACAGTCCCTTCGCTTATCTGTCAACCTTGCAGTCAGTGAAACCTCGGTAACGCTTCTATTCATAAATCATCTTTTGTCTGCCTGTTTTGACAGCAGAGACTGACAGAAAGCCCTCCTGCAGCTTTTCCTTTTTGACCCCCTTTACTTCCCGTACAGCCAAGCAGTCAAGGACGAGCACAGATGGTGCTGAGCGTCGCCGCTCGAAGGCTGAGAGTGTAATATAATGCCGCTCGTCTGTCAGGTCTCCCACTGACCGTCCATCTGCGTGTGGCAGGCTGACCACTGTCTGCTCACAAAAGTCAGCAGAATCGTCAGAATCGTCAGCGCGGCAGCACGATTAATGTTTAACATCCGTGTGTTTCACTCAGAGTATAACCACGCCGAACATCCACAGCTCATCTTTCATATAAATCCAGTCGCCTGGTCTGGTGAGTTTTCATCCACGGCTTGGTTGTTTGCTGACAACCATTTGCACGGTGTGAAGCAGCCGAAGTTCAGACAGTTACCAACATAACATGGAATAGAAAAATCCACTTTGCATGAATCATATTGAAATGACCCAGTCATGAGTGAATTTTTCACAAAAACGATGCATCAATTTAACATCAGTGTCTCCATAGAAACACTAATATTCCTTGAAGTACCAGGTTCTATCAGTTGAACCAAGCTCAAGTTAAATGTTGGTTCATTAGAGACAGTTTATGGTCCGATAATCAGTTACTTTGGTTAAACACGAGACCAAGTTAAGGAAACAGCAGGATTTGACTTTGATAAACCCAAATCAGTCTTTTGTCATGAGTTCTTTTCCATTTTTAGGGACCAGCTCTTTTTAATTCTGTATTAATCTAAACTACAGAGCTATATGCGCATGGACCAAAATTAATAAATAAGTGGACAATAGAACATGAAATAACCAATTCTAAGTAAACACTTGAATGAATCCAAGGCTGGAGGAAAAGTATTCAGTTACTATTCACCTCCAAGTAACGTAAAAAATACTTGTAACTGTTATTGGGGTTTTCACTCAATAAATATCTTGGGGCGTCGCCTGAATGGCAGAAGCGTGTTTACGCCGGCGATTGTTGAATTTGCCTCGAAAAGCCGAACGCTCCTTCTAGATCAAATTAATCCTTTAATCAATCCCCACATTTCTTCATATAAAACAAAGGAACATATTACAACTTCTCATCTATTCAAATGACGTGGTGTACATGAATATGTGTATAAAACTAACAGAAGAATATGAGATTGTTATTTTAACTTTAAGGTGACAACATCTCATTGTGGATTTATTCCTTCGTTTAATAACTTATTGGTTATTAGTCGTATGAAGGACAGCGTTGCATCTACTTTTACCAAATGAATCTTGCAAACTTTTGACAGATGATCTGTACCAGTTTTGGAGTTTGAGTCCCAAAATGAAAGTTTTTTCCTTCCTGTGAATTTGCGGCTGCTAGAATCTTGATAAGATGGCCTTGTGTGGTTTAAGGGACAGTTTGGGTTCTGGAAAGTTCTAAAGAAAGGGCGAAGTTGGCAGATTTACACCTATTGTGTGAGTGTTGAACAAGCACCACGGGGCCGTTTGACCAGTATGTGATTTAAAAACACATTCAGCATCTGAAGGCTTGATGAGCGGAGCCAGGAGTTGGATCACAACATGGCGCTGATTGTCAGAGTTCACCGTGTGTCTGGAGAACGTTACTGTCAGTGAGCTGGAACCGTGATCGGAGGGTATTTCCTGTCTTTAACGCACAAACTACCTGTGTGAGACCGAGGGGGTGAGAGGAGTGAAAGGAGACTGAGGTGAGAACAGGAGTCAAATGAACGAGTTTATCTAGGGGGTGTTTACTACACCGCAGGAGTTTCCATTATGATCGTGTTCTGTGCAATCACTGGCGGAGTTTGTCTGCTGTTATTACAAAAAATGTGCTCACTAAATCACAATCAGTTATTGCTCTAAACAAATTGCAATCTAATTATTTTCATTGAGGGCTGGATAGAGTCATTGAGAGTTTGAACGGTTTGTCCACCAGGGAGTTCTTTGGCCATTGATCCGTCTCCATTATTAATAAAACTATTGTTAAAGCTGGATAATGGGATGGTGCAGTGCACACGGACAACAGAGAGTAACGGAGACATTCTGGAGAGAAATGTTGCTTTCATTTTTGTGGTAGAAAAGAAAATCTTACTGAAGTTTGTGTGTCACATGACCAACGCTGTGCTTGTAATACCACCACTTTTCACTACGTCAGACGTCTTCCACTCGAGCGCGGCCGTGTGTTTGTGTGCGGTCATGTCTGGATTTGTGTGATTTAAGCTGGAGAAGGAACACAGACACTAAAAGATGATGTGACGTCCAAATGGTTTGAAGTCCAAACCTCCTTGAACCTTTAACCTTTATCTCTGCTCAGGCCTCAAACCGGGTTCGGTACGAACCCGGACATCGGGAGTTTGTCACCAGAAAAGTCCTAATGCTGTACAAGCTTCTGTTTGTATTAACCACTACAAGTTCTATCTGAGGCGTTTTCATCATCCCTTCATTCAGACAGGAAGTGTTCAGTTAGCTGTGTCACCTAGACCAGGCGCTGTCATTTGATCTGTGTCTGCAGCCGTGGACACTGTAGTCGTCCTTGAGATTCTTTCTCCTCCAAATGATGTTTACCAAGTTGAATTTAATGGAATTGAAGGTAAAAAGCCGCTAAGTAAGATGCTAATTAAAGCTTAGTGCACAATAATGAGTTTGAATTTTGGTCTTAAAAACCTTCGTCAACTCAGACGGCTCGACGTCAGCGTCGGCGGGAAGGTTATTTCTGAGTAAAGGGACGGGATAGGAAAAGGTCCTGACAGGAGAGTACAAGCAGGAATAAACGGTTTAAGGAGATGAGACAAGTGTGAAGAAACACAATTGAGGATTAAATTTTACCAGAAGTACCTTAAACTCTGATCTGACATAAATAAGCAGCCAATAAATTGAAGTTAAAATTGATGTAATATGGTTGAATTTTCCGGATTTAGTTACAGTTGTAGCTGCAGCCATGTGACGAGTCCTCACTAAAGGCACCAACGGTGTATGAGAAATAATCACTCGAGGTTCAGAAATGGCAACGAGCGTGGACGCTGATTACTGTAACTGCAGGAAAAGTCCATTTATTTTGGAAGGGCTCCGTCACGCTTACCTGTCTCTTAGAAAACCGCGTCCGCATCACGATGACTCGTGCGAGTGGTGCTTCACTCCTGACACTCGTTGAACAGTCGTGTTTCAACTCCACGCGCGTTGTTTACGTCTGCACCTCGGTCGCTCCACTGTCATCGCTGGTCGGCCTGGTTTCTCACTCGCCGCCGGCTCGAGCGCGTCTGCTGCTGTTTGTGCTTATTAATATTATGACCTCAGGCCCTTTGTAGTTGTAAGAGCCCTCAGCCGGTGGAGGTGTTGGAAGCCGAGTGGCGTCACATGTTAGCGCCTGCTGTAGCTCTCACACTGATCAACAGTTTACACAAAGCCATCAACTGGCTTCCAGAGAAGCACTGGCTTCTCAGCTCTGACATTTTAGCCCTCTCGCTTGGCTCACAACAGCACAGAAAGGGCATCAGTCACACACAGTCCTCAGCTGTCGTCGTACTTACAAGAAATGAATAAAGTGAAGTGGATAAGTTTTTTGTTTTGGTTAGACTAAAATGGTTATTAGAGTCCTGCAGCCGTGATGTCAGACTTTATTTCTGTCTTTCTCAGGAGATTCGTTCACTCAGTTCCGGTTTTCAGAAGAAAAGGACTGGGAGATGGACTCGTTTACAGCCAATCAGGTAAGTCTGCATCCTGCCCAAACTTTGATTCCCTGTTGTCAGCTTGAGGAATCATCACATCAAAAATACTACAAAGCTACAACTGAATATTACATGTTGGGACTTACTGATTACTCAGAGCTGAGAGATGCACCTTTGAAGCTGCAGTGTGCAACAGGAAATGTAGAAATGAGCTCCATTATTTATCCAGACAGGGACTTGCTGTCTACTGAGTTCTAGGCACCGAGCTTCTTCCAGACACACGCACCTTCCAGGGCGTCTGTTTGCATTTGCAGCACCAGTAGCAGTCAGGGCCAATTATGTACGTGTGTGTTGGTTTTTTTAACTTCCCCTCTGTGAAATTGGCAGTAACATGTTATAGTTCGAGTCTTGACCACAGCTTCAATCTTTTAAAATAAGCCGCAGCATTTTGAACACGATCCAGCAGTAAATGACCCCAGGGCCCTGCACCCTGCTCAGGTGCTTAGCTACAGGCTGCAGAGATGATGTCGCTCTCACCTGGCCGCACGGATCTCTTGGTGCTGAAGCCAGCGCTGCTAACAGCTCATTTTGCTGTTGTAGACGTTCCGTGGTCATTACATTTCAAAATGAATTATTCAGTAACACTGTAATAGAGACAAAATTGGACCCAAGCATAAAAAAAAACTATACAAGTTAAATGAATTACGCATTAATGAAATTAAAAAGCCTGATTGTCTTCTAGACCCAAACTCCAAGAAACTAAATTTACTTTCACATAAGACTCAAAATGGCAGCGAATCTTCAAAAATAACAAACTGGGGAATGTTGAACTTTCTCGATTTGGTTGATATGTTTTGTGGATTTGAATCGGCCTGTGGACTCAGAGCAACAAACAGATTATATAAGGGTTCCTGAACTTGTTCTATTTCTTGTGTACAGTCAGAACGCACAGAGTGTTTCTCCTGTGTTCAAGTACAGACGAGTACCGACCTGCTTTGGTCGGCTACTTTAAATGATTACAAAAGATGTGGTGGGCTGCACTCAGACAAAGACGTTCTCACTTGTGGACACTTTTCTTAGGCCTCTTGTTAGATGCTGTGATTCCATATACTGAGGAAGGTCCAGTAATCTCAGCGAGGTGTCAATTGGAACGAAAAGTCCTGAGTGCAAAAACATCTGGCTGCTTTTACGTGTCGTCTTCCTGTTTGCTCCACAGATGTCGGGAGTGTTTGTGGACCTTCAAGCTCTTGCCCAGAGCCTTCAGCAAGTGCCTCTTCATCAGAGACTCAACCTGGAGGCCGAGCTGGTTCAGGTAGGCCGCTTAAGGGTTTATGTGGACTTGGATTAACCACCAGAAAACATCCAGCCACAGAAATTCCTGATATTTATTCGTGGTTTAACCTTTAAGGAATTGACAAAAGGTTCACAAAAAATGATTTTACCTTTTCACAATCAGCTTGTGAAATGCTACAAACTGGATGATTCCCTGAGCTTAACCCCAGTCTCAGACTAAATACTTTAATCATTGGCGCTATAAAAGCAGAAGCAAATGCTCTGGGAAGGATTAAGCTTAATCCTCGTCTAGAAAAGCAGCTCTTTGCTGCACATACTCAGGGACGAACGTTTGAAAGGAGAGAACACAAGAGGCCGGTATCCACTGTCACTGCTGACGAATTCATGTGTGGCACAAAGGAAACAAGTCTTTTGTAAAAGGATGTAGTTATACTGTGTTTGGAGCGTTTCTTATAAACTGAACAATTTGTAAATATGTATTTAAGACGAAGTTTGACATCAGTTCGATGCAACTGTACCTATGAACAAGACCGTGGCTTTGAATTCTGTGTGAGAAAATAATAATCAAATGTGCGAATGCTTTTGGTTTGCAGATCATGGCTAAAATGTGTAAAGATATTTCATACCTGGAAGCTTCTGCTTTTTGACCTAAAGCAGTTTTCTGTTGAGTTTGTTAACACAAGTCCTGCTGTTTCAGGTTTCGACACCAGTAGAGTTGCCCGCCGTGACCCTCCCACCTAAAAAGGAAATCCCCAAAACATCCACTGCACCGTCTGCAACGCTGAAAGGCCTCAGCAGCCACCAGGAGGTCACCACGAGTGTAAACAACGTGTCGGGCTCAAAGTCGAACGCTGCTGAGCCACCAGTGGATGATGGTGATGAAGAGCTGGACCAGCTGCTCAGTTTACAGAAACCAGTCTCGAGTGGATTAGGAACCCAGTCGGTGGCAGACGTTCCACAGAAAGGTGAGTAAATTCAGCCTAAACCAAGTGGTCGGCCCGCGAGTTGGTGCAGCTGTGGGTTTGGACAAATACAACCTCGATCCTCGTCTTCTGTATTAGTCAGCCCAGACAAACTGTACATTATAGAGAAAAGCCAGTTTTGCACAGATTATAATACAGGATAAACTCTGCTCACTTTTCCAATTTGTTCCTACCAACGTTCCCCGTGTTTGTACAGTATTTCCCCCTCCCTACCCTCCACTTCCCCGTTAGTTGGTGTATAAACAAATGGATGTGCCAACCAAAAAAAAAGCAGGCAAACATGTTGTCAAGATTCCAGATGACCCCCCCTTCTCTTGCTAACGGAAACGTTATCCAGAACACAGCGGCCTTTGGTGATAAACTACATTAAATTTACTCAGTGTTTTGATCCATCTTCATCTGAAGTGACGCTCACACACTTGGGTCACAGGCGTTTACCACAGAATTCACCGTGGTAACCTGACAAACAGACATCTTAAACTTTGCATTTTTCAAAACCCACTAAAACGAGTGAGGGGTGAAGTTCCCATAGACAGGCGGTTTCATCCTCTTAACTAATTTACAACAGTGGCATCTTTCCCCAAACTTTAAATAAGTTGTCTCTACTGTCTTTGCTTTAATGTTCCTAAATATGAAGTATATATAGATCTCTGATAAATTCTTTTCCATCTTCTGATTTCATTCTGTAGTGTGCGAGGAAATGCCAGTGAAACCCGAGGCAAAAGACGAGAGGACGGAGAAGGTGAAGGATGTCACGCCTCCACAGTCGGCTTCCATCAGAGAGGAAATGACAGAGGAGGACCTGGAGGACTGGCTTGACAGCATGATCTCCTGACCACCGCCAATCACGGAAGGACTTGAGGTATGTAAAAAAAAAAAAAAAAAAAGTCGGCTTTGCTTCTGGAGCTAATTGTAAGACAAAATGAGCTGGACATAATGAACAGAATGACGTTTCGTTTATTGCGTCAATAACTTTATTCATTTCCTCCCGCTCGTCAAAAGAAATGCAGTTTAACGTACATACTAACGGCTGCACAATAGTAGTCAGCTATTTAGTCTTCAAATCCTTTTTTTTTTTCCTTTTGATTTTCTGCTTGTTGTGGGGTTCTTCTACTGTGGGAACAAGTGCAGGCAAGCAGGACACCACAGTTTAGGAACAAAACCAAACTAAGCAACATTTACACAAGGATCACCTAGATTTTATACAACTGAACTTTTTTTTAATTTAAAAGCCACAAAACTAACAAGATAAATCTGCTTGTAACTAATCCAGAACTAGAGCACAGCTTGTGTCAGGAGGGACAGAAAGTACTTTTTCTTTTTTTGTGCATAGTTTCTCATAAGGCACGTCGGCACTTTATAAACGCCTAAAAGTGAGTCGTCTCTGGTCCTGGTAGAACCACGTAAATTTCATCCGACTGATTTTAACCAGCTCTGAAAGGCAGATCCGGTCTCGCTCATTTCATGTGACGAGATCGACAGTGATCAATACTAGCAGCACACGTCTATTCAGTTGGTTTTGGTAGCAAGTGACACTAACGTCCTGACATTAAGAAAGAAATTGTGCATATTCAGACATTCAGTTGTCATGCCGTAACCCTCCACAAGGTATCAAATGTCTACACACAACAAATTGTGCAACAGGTTGGGGTTAAGCACGTGAAAAGGCAATGTGAATCAGAATCAAAACAAGAGTTTGCATAAAAGAGGTGTCGTGGCAAGTGACTAGTTCAGGTAACAAAGAAAAATGCACAAACCCCAAACGTCCAATCAAAAGTCCGAAAATCAGTTCCGTGCGTATGTAAATTCAGCTCTAAGTGTTTTGACACCATGGAGTCCAACGAGTGTTCAGGTTCCGGTGAAGTCAAGTTCATCGTGTCTTTAGATGGAAGGAAAGTAGGAGGGGCTGTTTGGGGCAGTATGCAGGGCTGCCCTGTCTAACCCAGCTGGTCCTCGTATTGCTTACGGAAGCAGTCTCCAGTGGGGAAGAAGTCCCAGCATCTCTCCTGGTACATCTTCCACACGTAGGACTCCTGGGGAGGGTGGACAAATGTGACAGTTAGTTCAGCGGCATAACCATGAAACTGTTCTGTTTTACAGGACGGCAGAGAACAAGCGTTTGGCGGAGAACGTGGGGACAGCGAAATCTGTCACAAAGCAAATTAGCCGACTCTTTGTGCTAGACCTGAAGCACCAAAGCTGCTGCTCTCGCTGAGCTTTGTGCCTGTCGTGATGGGCCAAGGTGTCAGCCGGCTCTCGCTCGTGACCCTCGTTCAAACACGGGTCAGACACTGGCATTTCCATCAGGCACCGATAGTTACGTAATAATAATGTTTAAATGTCATTTAACACAAGTCTCCAAACGAAGACACTGCGCGTGTACAGATGGAGAGATGAGGCGATTCGATGTATCGGGAACCAGCCGTAGTTAACGGATCTTTAAACCTGAACAAACGTGTTCTCTGCGTGGCTGCATAGATGAGAAATAACTAAATGTGTGTATTTGTGACTTGGATGAAGTGGTGCCTCAGTAGGTTAAACGAGTTCTTAGCACAAGCATCAAATGATAAAATGGAGAATGTGAATTTCACGGTCACTTTTTTTGTCTGCACAAACATGAAATTCTTTGTGTAGCCTGGAGGAACTGCAGCAGTTAGCGGCATGTGTGACATAAGAACAGAATGCATCGATGAAACAAGTTGACTCTCAGGTGCAAAACAATAAGTTAATGTCAAAAACAGTCTAAGTAAACCCACGCGTTGCTGCTGCTTCTTGTTCTTATGCAACAAAGCAAGTGGGCTGAAATGTTGCGCAAGTAAAACCTACTGATGTTCAAGTCAATGTGCAGCTTTTTATGTCTTTGCTACGTGTTATTGATCAGACATAGTTTGTAACTATGAACACGTACCTGGCCCGTGTGTTCAGTCTCATCCTTGTTAATCAGGTACATCAGGAAGAACCTGCAGACACGTTTTAAGTCAGAACAATCGTCAAACTGATTGAGTTGGGTTGTTTAGTATTTGCTGCTGCACTCACAGGTAGTTTGCGAGGTTGTGCTCTTGTAAGGTGTGGGTTTCAAACCCATGAGGTGTCCGGTCAAAGTAGTCATTCCCAATGCCGCAGATGAAGCATTTGGTCTGAAAGACGAAAAAAGGGACATCTTATCAGCAGAACCACGAGGAAGAATTGAATTAATGCTCTCTGGGTTTACGTGGACAATTGCATGTGGCCCCGAAACTAATTTTAACGGAAATAACTGGTCTGGGTTAACGCAAGCTTGGGTACGTTTATCGACCGGGGTTAGAGTGAAGGCGTCCTTATTCTGAAACCCGGCCGTCATGAGAGTTAGAATCAGTGTCAAAGTGTGTCGTTACCCTGGATCATTTCGGTTGTTCTGCAGGGGCATGAAACTGTTCCTCACGCCACAAGAACCATTTCTTCCCCCTGGAACTAAAAGCTAAACCCCCCCAGATAAACCCCCCTCTCACAGACACTTTCTTACTCTATTGCATGATTGTACTATAGTATTAGTGTAAATATTTCTTATGTGTGATGTCTACACCAAAACTAATTGCTAGTACTGTTAATTGTTAACTTTGCCTGACAATAAACGCTTTTCTGATTCTGAAATTATAGAGGTGGAGTTTGCTTATTAAACCTCACAACACACGGATTGTGCCGGTGGCAGCAGTTTTATCTGCTAAACATCGCATTCGTTTGACAACGTGATCCACCTGTAAAGTGTAGTTGTGTGCACGGATGTTGTTGCGTTTGAAAATCGGTTGAACGGGTGTGAGGCTGCACCGTGAAACTGTCTGAACGCCCGACCGGAAATTGTGGCTGACACGTTGCTCCTCACTTGAGCCGAGTCTTACCTCCATGTCCTCTTTCACCTGCTCCTGCTGGTCTCTCAGCTCGCCAAAGGCATCGATGATCAAACCTGAAGCAGGATGCAACACGTCAGAAGAGTAGCTGATTGGGCAATTAATAAATTATTAATAACATACAAGACTCAGCTATGAATCTTACATTTGATCTATTTTTTGACCTGCATTTGCATTTTCTTAGCCGAGGACTAGTTGTAGTAACTGACAGGACAAAGCGAAGGTGTGCGTACCCTGAATGATGGCCAGCAGGATGACGATGACGAAGAAGAAGAAGGTGATGTCAAACAGGATGCGGTAGAGCTCGTAGGGGTCTCCGGCTGGATCCTGCAACTCATCCCCAATGCCCCCTCCAGCTCTCACACCCACATACATGTGGAACAAGTAGCACTGCGGACAGCAAAAAGGGTTTCAGCTTCACAAAAGCATTGTGTCTGTGGTTGGATCAAAAAAAGCAATAATTCATTTCTGTGCTCTTCAGTCATTTGCAAATGTTAGTGCCCCTTTATTTGAAACAACAAAACGATGGTTTTATAAGCATAATATTTAATGCAAATGAAGCCATTTGTAACAGCATTAAAAATTATGCTGATGAAAAAACAGTTTATCATTTCAAAATAAGGAGCTACCAATCTTTGCCCATGATTGTCCATAATTCACTGTGTGATTTAAGCTGCAGCCAGAAATTTGCCGTCGTCCAGTGGGTGGAAAAAGATGTTGAATCTAAGGAAGTGTCTTCTGAGAGAGTTAAGAAAAACGACTTCACCCTACGATTTCCTAAGAATGTGTAGGTTGTTCTTGTGAGGGGTGAAGTTTGAAAAATATTAATTTCAAGAACTGCAGCCAAGACATTATTTTCACCAAACCACTAAGCGTGAATTGGCTCTAACAGTTCACTGATGGGAAATACTTTCCACTCAGGCCGTGTAGTCACCGCCTCCTCATACCCTGATCAAGGCCAGTTGGCTAAAGGAATCGAGTCGGCCATTCCGAATGAAAAGCCCCAGGAATCTTTTCCGGCCCCAATCACTCGTCCTCCTGAAGCATTTAGTGCTTTTTTTTGTTAATACGTGTGAGAGATGGTTGGATGTACCGTCATCATATCATCGCACTTCATGTCGGGCTCGTCTTCGTCTTCGCTCTTATTGTAGAACTTCCTGAAGAAATTGAAGGCCACCACAGTGTAGAGGTACACGACCACGGCCAGCAGACCCACGGTCAGCACGAGCTAGAAGGAGATGAGCAGAATCTATTAACAGTCGTTTCTTTCTGTATCTTTTCGTCTTCACGTCCACAATCTGAAGGTATTTGAGCTGACTTTGGTACTAGATTTAATCAACAAGCCTTAAATGACTCCAATGTCATGTATTTTTGAATCCCACCTATTGCATTTCCTGTCAGGAACGTAACTAGAGAAGTGCTTCAATCTGATTTGATGCGACTAAACATCCCCAGTCTGACAATACTCTCTACTTCAATCATATTTCACTGGAAATGATTTGAAACTGCTTGCAACTTAAAATTTATAACTGCGCATATTAATTCATTAGCACTTGTCCCTCACGGCTTCAAGGTTGCAGGTTCGTGTCCCTGGCTGACCGTGGCGGACTGAGACGTTTGCATTTTGTCCCTGCGCTTGCGTGGGTTTCCTCCCACAGGCCAAACACATGCATGTTGGGTAATTAGTGACTGTGTATGTGTGAATGGTTGTCTGTGTGTCTCTGAGCTGGACTACCCGCCTGTCCATGCTGTACCCCACCTCCCCAAACACGATAAGTGATTAAACAATAATAGATGGAAGGATGAATATTCATTCAGCTATTAGTCTCTGCTTCGATCTTACCAATGATTGCATCTATGGACAATTTACAGTCAGTTAAATGTCTCTGAGGACACATTATTGGCCTAAACACAGCTACATATCTTTAAAGCAGCTATCCCCTCATTTAACCACATATGAATTACAAGTTATCATATTACCTGAGCTGTTATTTAAAGTTAACTTTTAATCATCTGCCAGTCGTGCATTTAGTTTGACTCACACGCATCCTCTCCTCTTTCTCATCCTTTCCTAGAAGCTAATTTCTTGATTTGATTATGTTGCTGTTCAGTAAGAATCATGGTGGTAGCTGTTTAGTCTCCTATCTATCACAGACATGATATAGATTATTTACAGAAAGGTCATTTCTAAACGTGCGATAAAGGCCTAGAATCACAGGTTATCATGACTGAAAACCCACATCAAAGTTTTCACCAATTCCATGTCCCCACAGGCTTTAGTGCAGAATGACGCTTCCTGATTAGCTTCTCTGTACTCTGGCTCCCTCTGCTGCTTGATCTACTTGCCTGCTTTCCATTGTGAGTGACAGAAGACAGGATGGTCCGAAGGGTCTTAAAGCCCATGGCAATGTCCAGCAGATGGGCAGCAAAGAAGAAGTTGTTGAAGTGTCCAAAAATGGACATGGTGGTGTACCAGATCAGATACAGGAAGGACTGCAAGGACAGGAAGTAACGCCACGTATTAGTGGGAGATGAGGGTATGAGAATGCTTTCAGTCTTTCTTCTGCATATAGACGCTGGCACGTGAGTGATAAATAAACTTACATTGTCTGTCAAAACCACACCCAGTTTCCAGACGTGATACTTGGTATCAATGGAGCTCAACCTGTTCACAAAAAACAATCATCAGGCATCATCAGCAGTGCAAACGTTAAATCTCGTTAGTTTGGGCTGGAATAACAACTGTTTTAGTCAGAAATAAGAGGGGAAAATCTTGCAAGAATATTTTAACACTCTTGACAAAAGTGACATTTAATGTTTGAAATCTCTGGCTACAAAAGTGATTTACAGCCTGTAACTGCAACGGTGGAAAAAAGATCAAACAAGGGTTGAATGTACAACTTACCAGGAAACCAGGGAGGCTTCCTTCTCCACAGTTTCCACCGTGGGGTCAAAGTCGAGAGCGCTCTTATCCAGGCCCAAGAGCTCAGCGATACGTTCCGCCCCGTATAGATCACCGTACTTGTTAATCACCTAGACACAGCAGAGAGTCGGTCACATCTATGTGCCAGCTGTCGCTAAAGGACGTCCTTTAGCTGTGCCAGGGTCACCATTTCAGGGCAGCGTTTCAATCATTTTACTAATACCCACGTGTCCGCTTCTCACACACTCACCTTACGCTTGATAAACTTGTCCCAGTAGTTGCTGGGAAAAGACCTGGAACAGAGAGAGACCAAGTTCAACTTGCATTTAAACAGTTTGATAAAATTAATTTATCTGTTAGTTTTTATGCTTGTTCTATTACCCTCTGCTGCGATTGGCTTGCAATTCACACTTTAATTCTGTTTCTCATAAATGCTTAAAATAATAAATCAGCTGTAGAAGTGGTTTAATGATCCAAACAAATCATCTGGACACAATCCAGACGTGGACCCGCGTTCATGGTAACGTTGGGTGTAAGCACGGTCGACTCACGGGGTGTTGATAACAAGTCGATCCCATTGGCCTTTGATGTCATCGTCAGACGGCTGCTCGGTGATGTAAAGACCGTCGAACTCGAGCTTCCTGGCAATCTCTTTCTCCCTCTTGAACACCACCAAAGGACCTACAAGCAATACAGTCATCGAGGTGAATCAACTATAACTTTATTTACACAATGACTCTCAGGACGGTTAACGCACTGACGGCGTCTGAATACACACCTTCAGACAGTAGTATCCAACCAAACAAAGCAGCGAGATGACGGTGTGAAAAATGGCCAAGAAGCGCAGCGTCGGTAGCATGTAGCCGGTGCTCTCCTGAAGCACAAACTCATCCATGTCGAAGAGCGTGTCCTCGTCATCCTCCTCGTCGCCACCCCACTGGTTCTCCTCGTCCCCTTCCTCACTTTCGCCAGTCACCTAAAGAGCAAAATATGCAGCATATAAAATCTATGTGTTAATCTAAAAGTGTAGGTTCTTACGTTTGTTTGAATTAAGGTGTACGCACAGGAATCTTTTACTGCCAATACCTTTCTTCTACAACAAGTCAATGAACCAAAAACACCCGTTTCAGGTGAAACAGCCTGACTGCATAACAGCTGCACTCACTTCACCGTACTTTGTGTGGCACTGAAGGCCTGCTTAGATTATTTGCATTGTTTGACTTAATAGAAAAATGCCAATCTTTTACCAGGGCTTGGAAGACCTTAACATTTGAGAAGCAGCTTTTTCAAATAAAGGTTTTTCATTATTGAAAAGTTTTCTCTGTCAAACATTAGAAAATAATGTTCTTTAAGTGCAAAGAGCTGTGTGCACTCAACAAAGTAAATCCACAAAGCTTTTGTTTGCTTCCGCGTGAGACTGAAAACAATGGCACGATGATGAGCAGGTAGATGAGCAGTTCTCCTGGCACCGTTACCTTGTAGAAGAGCAGAATGAAGTTGATGGCAAAACACACAAACAGAGCCAGGAAACGGAGATTGTAGAAGTTACGAGCCAGGTAGTTCTGTAAGGAGAAAGAAGCAATCATATTAAAGCATCTGTCCTAAAGCCACACGCCGTTTCACTGATAGACCAACATACGGGCTCACCAGAATCTTAGACAGATAGACGTCCAACACCACAAAGACATTGGACATGAAGGCAGGTGCCGCCTCTTTGGGTTTGCTTGGTCTGGCCTTGGGTTTCTCCTCAGTCACTGGTTCCTTAGCCTCCTCCTCTTTTGGCTTATCCTCCTTCTCCTGGTTCTCTGTGCTGTATTAATCACAGTTTTAATAAACAGCTGTTTTGATCTTGTCTAATAACTAGTTTTACTCACAACTGTACTCACTCTGCTTTCTCTGTTTCACTTTCAGGTGTTTCACAAGGCTTGGCAGCAGCTTTCTGCATGAGAGCGTTAGAAACTAATGAGCTAAGAGAGCGAGTGGAAGACGACGTCTACAGAATGTGAAGTCGTTCATCACACGGATTGGGTTTTTTTCACTGCATACCTTTTTGTGATCCGTAGCGGAGGTCTCGGCGCTCAGCTCGGACACGTCACCCAGGCCTGGCTCCACATGTTTCCCTCCTTCCCTTTTAGGCGCCGTCAGCATCTCCATCATCATGTCCACCTCGGCTATGTCCCCTGTCGGCGCCATGGCTATGTCCAAGCTCGCGGACGACTCTATGGCCTCCACTTTGTCTCCTTCTATCACATCTCCGTGAATACCAAACTGTGTAGGGTCAGGCATGTTTCCCAGGATGTCGGTCACCTTCATGTTCTTGGCACCCTCCACCAAGCCGCCACCAAACATGGAGGACCAGATGACGTGGAAGAAACCAAAGATGAGACTAAAGATTCCCCTAAAAAAGCCAATAAAGAGCATCCAGAAAAAGGAGAAGAAGCCTGTGATTATCTCCCTGATGCTCAGCTTCTTGACTTTCTTGAACTGTTTGCGTAGGTTTTTAACCGAAAACATTTGGCGGACGTGTGCGATCTGATTCTTGACTGAGCGACAGGCAGTGGTGAAGGCTGAGGCCGACTCCAAGGCGCCTTCCTCCTCTGCGGCCAGCTCCTCCAGGATGCTGTGAGCTTCCTCCTCTTCCTCCTCCTCAGGCTGTTCAACTACATCCGGCTCAGAGATCTGCGAGGCCAGCTGCATCTCAAAGATGGTGTCCTCGCAGAAATTGACAAACATTTCCATCTTCTCACTCTCTCCGCCCTCGTTGACCACATCGAAGATGAACTGACGCTTGGACTCTTTGACCTGCGGCTTCTCCCACTGTTCGCGGCTCGACTCGCTGATCTCAAAATACACTCTCTCGATGCGCTTTGCGCTGCCCATGATTTCAATACGACCTAGGTAGGGCTCAAAGTAGCTGAGCACGCTCTCTGCCAGATCTAAGAACGTGGCAAGTCGAGCGTCGTGTGGCATGTGTTCAGACAGGTTGGTCAGCAACACTGCCAAGTTGAAGCCGATATCTTTGGCCGGCTCGTGGAACCGCTCCACAAACTCCTTGTAATTAAACATGTCGTTCTCATCGGCCTCTGCACACGAGAGCAGGAAATCTATCTCGGATTGGGTGTACTGCTTCTGACTCTCCATAGATTTCTGGAACTCCTTCTTTGAAATAATGCCTTTACACTCTGGGTCATACTCCCTGAAGTTGTCAGAGGTCGTCAAATCCTTCAGTTTCAGGAACATGTCAAAGAACTTGAGGATCATCTCGACGTTGTTCGAGGACTCCACCAGGGTGTCGACCATCTGCTTCCCAATTGTTCCATTTACAACATTACCTGAAGCGAGAACAGCATCCATCAGACTCACAATTCTAACGTTTTTAGTAATGTCTTAATATTACATAAGATTATATAACACTGAACGGCAGCTTCAGGCTCTTACCCTCTAGCAGAGACAGCAGCATGACAACCATGTCTTTCTGTAAATCCATCAGCTCCTTTAACAGCTCGATCTGACTGGCATCCTAAAAGGATTGAAGAGACTTTTGCTCAAAGCTTTACTCTGAAGTGGTTTCCATTCTGATGCATTGTTAATGTCTTACTGTATCTACAACACCCTATAAAAATAAAGCATTGTTATGACTGTATTTGTACAGTAGTGTGATGATTTTGTGAATAAGAGGTGCTACTTTAATTATTAAAGGCAAAATCATTCTCTAAATTAACTGCATACCAACACTTTAATTTAATCATTTCTACGGACAGGAAGTGCCCATCAGTCTGCAGCCTGGATAAAGTTATTCTTGTATTGTATTCCTCGGCTGATGCCAAGAAGCGATTAAAAACACACCAGCAGGACACGCAGCTCCACTGGTGACACGTTGGATTAGCACATGATTAAAATACCTGTGATAATCTGCACGGAGATGCCGTGCACTTGACTTTCGACTGCTTTATAAGGTGTTGCTGATTCCGAACACACGTGTGTGGCAGTGAGTCTGGTGGATGAGCTTTTAACAGAGGTCTATAGCATCTGTGTGAGGTTTGTTAAAAATACTGTTCATTTACAAAATGACTTTAACCTTTTGCAGTAACTTTTTACAAAGTTATGCTTTACCCTCAGATGTGAACATGTTGCCAAATATATGTATTTTTTTAATGTGTGGGACTTAAAAACATCAGATTGGGATACTGGCCAAACCAGTGTGTTAATCTGGCTGCAACTAGTATCTTTTAAGAGATAAATATTGTACTTACCCACGTATCAGTGGATTAGTGATAAATTATATTTCATACACGGTTTTATGAATTTGTAATACTTCCCTTCATATTCACCTCTATCTCCTCTCTAGTTTTTGTAAAAATATGTACAAGAAATGCAGAGTTCAGCGTACCTGTGATAGCTTCATCTGCATGTTGGCAAATACGTGCAAGAAGCCCACTACTGCATCCCACAGCCTGCTATGAGCCAGACTCTGCTGGTTCCCAAGGCAGGGGCCCTGAAACAGAACAAATTGGAGAGAGAATAGCAAAGAAGGAAAAAAACATAATATTTGATGAAAGTAGTTCGTATGTGCGTCGCAGATTCAAAATGCTGGCTGAGATATCTCACGCTCACCTGAATATACTCAGTCAGTGAGTTAAATATCTGTTTAGCTACAGATAATGCTTTAGAAAAGTTGTGTTTTCCAGTCTCGTCAATGACCTCTTTGCCAGAATAGTACCAATAGAAGTCACTGATGGATTCCTAGAGAGGGGGAATCACATTAGCCAAACATAGCGGATACGATCAATGGCTCGAGTGATTGCACGGTGTTCTGTGCACCTGAAGACGGAGAAGGTAGTCCACAGTGCTGATGATGATGTTGACTGTGGTTGTGTTTCCAGTTTGGGTTCTCAGGAAGTTCTGGAAATCTGACAGAAAAAAAAAGCCTCTCATCTTTAGTCATATATACACACACACACACACACACACACTTTTTTTGTGTTAAATACACGTGAATACAAACTCGCCTCCATTGTGACCCTCGCACAGAAGCTGCAAAAACCGGAACAGGTCTTTGGTAAACTCATCGTTCTGTAGCACCTTGGAGCCTTAAAAGAAACGACATGGTGGTGAATACAGGCGACACACAGCAAATAAAATCGACATTTACTACTTTACACACTAGGAGATCTTATAATGTGTGAAACTCCCATAAAAAGCAATTGACGTAAGGCAAGCAGGAAAGGTTTCATGTTCAAAACCTTGTCGAAATCCAGGGGCTTTAGATTGCAGATTTGAAACTGAATCCAAAGTGCGTTTGGTAGGAAATTACTTCTACAGAAAACAGTGAAACACTAGGACATGTCGATAAGCTGGAGGAAGCCTGATAACTTTCACATGCAGGCCAGGCTTGGGCCTGATGAACAGCATCATTTTAGAAAGACGGGGCAGACAGATGTGGTTGCCTAATTTACTTCAAAAGAAAACAACAACCACCAGGTGTTCCATTCATGAGAGCTACACAAACTGCAAAATAGTTCTAAGTGAGCAAATAAAGCCATGTGAAAGTTAGACGTTTGTATCAAAAACAGCTTTGTGAAATAGGCCCCAAAGCAAGACAAAGCTTTGCTTAGGAAGAGTCCACAAGCCTCCTAAGTCATGGGCGGTGGCACTGATGGCCTTCAAATGATGGACTGGAGCATCATTAATGGGATTTGCATTAGTAAATGTTAACGAAAAGGGAATGGGAACAAATGTCACACAAAAGACAGGCAACGGATTGTGAACATTCACTTTGTGTGTTTGCTAACAGTTGGCATGCACAGTGTTTCCCTGCAGACGCCTGGGCACGGAGTAGGGAAGGACTGGGTCCAAATAAAGCAGGAAATATAGACCACAGGTATGAAGAAGACATTCAGGGTGGAAGCATAGCCAAAATCAGGATTATCTAAATTTGCTATTTACCCCGCTCAGTGTGGACTGCCATCGATGGGTTTTTAAAATGACAAGAAGGAGACAGACAGTACACGAAGACATAAGCAAAAAGAGAGGACATTGAGTTACAATACAAAGAGATATGAATACATCTACTACGAGTGGAAAAAAAAAAGGTCATGCAGTTAAAAAAGAAAACGGTTGTAAGGCGAGGAAAATCATAGGCCTGCGTCGTGTCTATGTGGCGTCTAAGGAGATGAGTATCAAATAAGACTTCAGTCATGGTGAAAAGTTTATAACAGTAACAGACACAAGTAGTAACAGTGAATTGTTAAACACAGAACTTGGTGAAAATGTTTAGCGGGGGGCTGAACGATGAAAAGATGGACATTGTTTGATGTGAAAAGCATCAGGTGAGTGTGCTTGTGTAAACTAGAGGGACCGGAGGTCTTGTATAAATGCTGGACCATGATGTGTGTGTCCACACACTCCATGTTTACTCTCCTCTACAGAGGACAGGGCACGTCCATTAATACACCCAACATCAAGGTGGACAGAAAGTTTACTAAACCGAGGGAGCACATCTCTGATTACCGTGTTCTGTGATACAGACCCCATCTGAAAAAAGTTGGGCAGTTGTGTAAAATGTAATTACGAAAACTCAACGATTTGCATCTGAGGTGACGTAGAAATCATGTGCAAAAAGAGGACAGAGACCATCAGACATGGTGCATGTACACGGCTCAAAAGCCAGCACCTCTGATCCTGTGGGGGTGATTTATTGCACACGCATGGCTAAAGGCTCCATTAATGCTGAATGATATATTCAGATGGAGCTACATATAACACCATGCAGATTTTTGAGTCCAGGCTGAACTGGTCTATCTGCAGTCCAGACCTGTCTTTATGAACCACTCTGTGAGTGTTGGACCCAAACTATTGAGTCTTGCACCAGGCATAAATGTTAAAGCAGCTGGTCCTTGTTCCAAAAATTCTCATAGTGTAGACAGATGATAAAACGTAGATGTATATACTTTATAAAAAAGTGTTGCCGGCATCAACTTCAAAATTTGCAGATATTTCTAAAAAACAAATTGTTGATGATAATGATTCAAATTACTGCATTTATTAACATTTTACACAACGTCCCAATTTTTCTGGAAATAGGGTTTGTACATTGGACACTTTCCTGCTTTTGCTGTCTACAAAACGGGACATTTAGGACACCACACCAGCGGGACTCCCACTGAAAGCAATGGGGTTTGATAGTTTCATCTCACGGCAACATACAGAAACACCAAATTAGGAACTAGTACTTTGAAGAGAAGCTGGTGTCACACACTGAAGTTGTCATGGTTTAACTTCGGTTTCGTAAACTGAAACATGTAGAATTTTGTGGATTTGTAACAAAGTACAACCAGGTATTTGGACAATCGGTACTTTCTGATCTTAAAGAGAGAAACCGTATCTGTCAAAAGCACGAGGCTTAGAAGTCTATGAAGGAAAATCGGCTCACATAACACATCCAACGAGAGGTTTCTTCACTTACTTGAACCTTCCTCTGTCACCATGCCAAGTCCTTCTGCTTTATTCTGCCTCTCAAATGCATTCAAGTCCAGGACACTGTGACAAGAATCACAAACGTCAGACACCAGCGTTTGATGTACGGGAAGAACTACAGGCCGTCATATTACAGTACCTGCAAGACTGCATCAGTCCCGAGAGACTCTTGAAAAAGCCTCCATCCCTTTTTTCCTTCAGGTAATCAAGCATTTTCTGAGATAAGTGAAAAGAGAAGTATTAAACCTCTTGTATATTTGCAATATTGTTATTATAGTGTGAATCCTTCACATCAGTTTCCTTTATTGAACCACACTCTGTACAAAGAGTTCACACTGGATGTTGTGTAGCAGACGCCTTAAGACAAGTCAACAATAATATACCAAAGCACATGAATTTGTTGACCTGGCGATGAGGGATGATAGCAGGCTAAATACATGACATGCAGTTCAAAGTGATGGTATTTCAGTCTAATCTGACCTGCTGAACTTGCACGTTTCCTCCGTTTAGGATGGAGATTCCCAGTTTGAGTGTGCAGGTCACCATGGGGCCCAAGCAACCTTGGTACAGAGGGAAATGAAGGTTCAAACAAAATAATTTTCTGAATAAAACAACACATGTGCATGCATGTCTGAACACGTTTGGTTGAGTTAGACTTTTATGTACGTGGGTTACACTGCTGCCTAATATTTCATTAAAGGATTGTTCTAAGCGCTTGGAAAGGGTCAATGACTTACTACAGTGAGCTTAACGTTTAAATAAAAGTTTGACTTAGCAGTGGATTTAATAGGGGCAGAAACAGTCGGACTTCCCTTACCTTTGCTGGCGCTGATCATTTGCAGCACCATCTCCGCGGCCCCTCGAGCGTGCAGCCTCGCCTGCTGGTACAGGGTCTTCTGCTTTTCCATCTCCTTCTCCTGAAAACCAGCAAACAGCAATTGGTAAAATTGGCGTTTACCAGCCTCACAGCCACTGGCTTGTGTAAGTGTACCTCAAACGTCTTTTCTTTCCCTTCCTCCTCTTCTTCCTCCTCATCCTCGGCACAGCTCTAAAAACACAAAGATTAACAAACCTCATAATTTGAGTCTTTGCACATTGATTTTATCATTGAGCAGAACTTAAACGTCCACTACCTTTGCCATCATGTCTGCATATGCAATGTACAGAGGATCTTCCTCCAAGTGACTGAAATAGAGTAAAGGCACGTTAGACGGCATGAATGTGGTTTATCGTTGAGCTTGATAAATCTTAACAATTTCAGACCAAGTCCTCACCACCGCTTTCCAAATCTCCTACAAAACACATTACACCCATACAAATAATTAAGTACATTGGAGTAATATCAAAAAGGAAACTCTGATGTTAGCATAACAAATTATTGTATCTGAATACATTTCCAAAAACATGGGAGGAAATCTTGCCAGGATTCAAAGTACAGGCTCACTGCAGCACAAACTAGCTCTCACCTCCTTTCTGTCAGAGCATTGTGGCTGAAGTGAAGGATGAGTTGGTGGAGTGGGTCAGGCTGGATCTCAGCCACCTCCTCTTCCTCCTCCTCAACAATCTTCATGGGGGTTTTCTGCAGAAGTCCACAGGTGCCAACAGTTAGCAGCGCTCACCTCTCACCTGCTTAATATTCATCTTCCTTCCCCCCCAAAAAAACTGTGCCCATTCACACACACATGTCCAAACACTAAAATGAGTGATTAATATTCAACTAGCACCGTCATGCAGCGGAGTTTCAGTCATGTCCAGGTGGTCTGCGGAGAGGACAGGACGAGGAAGTTAAGAGTGAATGATGGACAGTGTTGGAACCAGTTCTCGAATACATGCATGTTACAGCAAACAGATGCAAGCAGTAAGCCACTGGGTGACATGACTTTGAAAATGAGCAATGATGCCTGACCGTGAAGGAGCCCGGCAAACGGGGCCCTTCACCCATACACAAATCTCCAGGAGTCAAAGCTATTCTGGTGGATTTGAAGCATAACCATCATCTTCCCAACAAGGACAGCACTACTGTGTCTAAAGCTGGACTTTAATACAAATCAATGACTTGCACTGTCTTAATGAATTTGCTGCGCATCTGCATACAGAGATCTAATATGAAATGTGATCTTCACACGACTGCTCGAGCATGCCACTGATGTCACAGCCACAGAACCAACTGTAACGTCACCTGCACATTTACACTACAGAGTACAGCAAAAAAGACGACTGATGGGTTGGATCCAGATCTGACAACCAAACACCTAGTGACAGTCTCCTAGTGAAAGGCCCTTCTTACCCCTGCTGTCAGAAAGGAATAGCCTGCTTTTCTAGAGCTGTGAGTGCCGGAGCTGGCCCTGTGTCTCCTGAGTTGGTCATGCAGCCTTTGACCCCTGACGGATCTCTGTCTGAAGGATTTTGCGCGCCTAAAGCGGGGGCCCCTGGGTGCTTTTGGCGAGGTCCGCACCGGGGCGCGCTCCCAAGGCTCGACGGGCATGGAGCTAAAGAAGCATTCGGCAGACAGGACTGGCAGAGGGGTGCCAACACAGGGCACGAGGGGCAAGGGCAAGGCAAGCCCAGTACTTACTGCCAGATCCTGAACTAGCTTCTCCTCAAAGGAGTACTCCTCTGCCTCTATCCAAAGTCTCTGATAGGCCGGGATGAAGAGGTTGATAGCACGATGCCTGGGGAGGGGGGAGGAATGGAGGGAGTGGGGAGGGAGGTACACTGGCATTAGGGCGGATTCTGGTGAGTTTTTGGAGGAGACAGGAAAGAGATGAGCGGGGAGGAAGCGGTTACAGGAAGTGCATTTCAGGCAGGTGGTGATCGGTCAATGTGGGACCCACTGGCTCTTCTGACTGGTCAAGTTTGGTCTCTAAAATGACTGTGGTTATTTCTATCGGGTTGTGAAATTTATTAGAGGAACATGCACAATTTAGGGGAGCGTGATTTGTTTCTTGAAATGATTGGATTGAAATGTTTTCCATAACACAGAACTACATTTGTGTTGTAAAAGTGCACAGGCTTTAGTCTAGAGTGTCAGATTAGAACAAGGTTGAAATCATCATGTTCATCTTACTGGAACCGAGCACAACAGGAAAACCAGCTTGTCAGCTTATTTAATTGAAGACTGAATGTTAAAGATAGGTTTCTCTCGTCTTCTTTTTCTTCACTCCTTCCTTCCTGAAGGATTCACCTGAAATGAAACAGACGCCTGCAGCTTGCAGCGCATTTCCACTTTCCAAATAACAGTTTTGGTCAATTCTTGGGCTCATTCTAGCTGACCAATCAGAATCAACAGTGCAGAAACAATTGGTTGCTAGGCAGAGAATTGGTCCACAGCCTGGTGGATGAAGGAGGGTTTGAGCAGATGAAACATTCGCCCCGTGGTTTCACTTTACCGTCAGCAGGGAGAACAGGCGGTCAAAGCTGGAGGCTTTGAACGCCCTTTCCAACCAAACCTCCCGATAGCCATTCAGGAAGTAATTATTATTTTTGTATCTGAGGGAGGATGAGGTAGTGTTATGCAAGAAAACAACACAGAGGAGAGAGTGTCATTAGGGAGGTGATGAGAGGTTTAAATGGGCACACAATCAAGAAAAACTGGCCCCACCCCACGACTATTTGGTGATTGTTATGTACGGTTAGACTGACACATAATGTCTTAATTCGGTAGTTTAAGCAGTCATGTCAATATTTAATTATTGACACCGTTTATCAGCTCAAGGTGTGTGACAGCTGAGAAAGACACTCACCTGGGCAGGTTGTAGAGTGGCGCCATACGGAAACACGCCACCACAGCACGCTTACGCTGTTTGGACAGCAGCTTCTGCCACACACACTTCTTATTCCTGAGGGGCTGCTCCACCTGATGAACAGGGGCGTGACAAGGGAAAATACGATGTTGAAATACAGGATGCTATGTAGAGCAATTTAGCCGCATATCTTCTTGTAGATTGTGATAATCTAAGAAGCGCCATTCTGTTATCTAAAAGTCACATTAAAGCTTTGGTGATCAGACTGCGGAACTTAAGTCGGCCAAGTTTCATTCTTCACTGACAAGTTTAAGTATAAAGTGTCACAACAGCCTAGTTCAAAATTCTGCTGTTTATTTTGTCCAACCAACAGTGTAGAAGTCAAATTTACAATGAAAAAAAAAAAAAAAAAAAAAAAAGAGGAATGCGCCAAACATGACATGCTTATTTGAGAATTGAAAAGACGCTCGCTTTCTGCTTGGTGAAATACTGAAACTGTTTTTTTCATTTGTTTCTACCTGCTCCAAGTGGAAGACTGCAGCGGAGATGCTCTGCACTCTGCCCACTATGTGCTCTGGGTTTGCCGGTTCCTCACTCTTCACCACGACGTCCCTGTACAAATTCAGCTGCCACTGCACTGCGGGGTCATCAGACTACATCATAAAAACAAAGCAATGAACAGCAGTATTATGTAAATACCAGTTATCATTACTTCCACTACTGACAGTGCAGCTAATCAGAACCTTAATCCCAAGTCTTACCTTGTCTTGAAGGTGGAGATTCTGACGCAAGTGCTCCTTTACCTCATCATCCGTGTCTTTCTACAAAGGGCAAATGGGGTTTTAACTTTGTTCCGACTGATTAAAAATAAAGATCCATCATAGTGGACCTGAGCTTTCAATTTAAGTTTATAGAGTCTTGCATCAGGACACTGAGGTAATGTCTCTAAATAGGGAGATTAAGCAGCAGGTGAGGCACATCATGTAATATACAGCAGAAGCACTTTCATAGAGAATTAAGAAAGTTGGACTCTTGTTCTACATTGTCGGCTCCAATCTAATTAAAGTGATCTATCAGTGAATCAAATTATAAGATCACTTGAGATAAGGCAGAATATAAAAACCAGTCCGTGTATATCGGACCTCCTACGTAGAAACGTGGAGGTCTCTACCAGCTGATATTCTGTCAGCTCACCAGACTGTAGCGTAGCTTGGCCAGGTAGATGAGCTCCTGGTCTCCTGGGGTACACATGTTGAGGCCAATGGGCAGCATCTTCTTCAGTGCAGCGACGATCAGAGACGTCTGGATGGAGTAATACTCGCCTCTGCGGCGCTTGTGTTTCCTCTCCTGGTCCCCACCTGACTACAGAGACAAAATAAAAGTTTACTCTTCTCTGTTACCTCTGGTTTAAGTTAACCAAGCTACTCAAATGAAAAACAATATTTATTTTATTAGATTCTAATACATGTGGCGCTGAAGTATTTTTCTATTAGTAGTTTTTGCCATTTATATTTTACTATAATTTGCCTTTTATGTCAAGTTATTTTATTGTGTTCCGTCATGCACTAATTGACTTTAATTCTCATGCTGGTGATTTTTTTAAGTCATTCTGTGATTGTAAGAATTAACTACAGAATGTTTCTGCTTTGTTTTCTTGATTTTACAGGTCAGCATGTTAACATTTAAATATTTATTAGCATTTTAGGATTTACTCTTAACCGGATAAAATAACATGGGCACAGGATAAGACATTGCTGTTAGTGATCAGAAACAGCACTTCACCTTCTCAAATACTAATTAAGACAAATCACATACGAGAGACATAAATCAATTAGCAAGGAGCTGACTCCTCCGGGAACAAGAGCTGAGGAGGTTTTTCCCCTGTGACAGTCACACACACGGTATCCAAGCTCTGCCAAATCAAACAAATAAATTCTCACAGTGACAGCTAGTTAAGCAGCGGTCAACCTCCAGAAATATGACTTGACTGGTATGACAAATGCCAACATGAAATTTAAGAGCCTCATACAGAAGAGTTTCATGTATCACATTTCCATATTCAGTGTGTCACAGCCCTCGTCAGTGTTGCTAAGAAAAACACAGAAAAATTGCTTTGGCTTGAACTTTTTTGCAAAGCCTGTGAAGTACAGTACAGACGCGAGATTTGGAACACTTGTATCATTTTAGATTGTGCTTTTCCAAAGTGCTGACAGAGTGAAGGGGAGCAGGAGAGGAGCGAGATAAATAAAATCCTACAGAGGCTGTACTCTGCTCCGCGTCTACAAGACAGAGGTCAGCCAAAATGAAGAAGTCCAAAGAGACAAAGTTATCCCAGGAAGGCCTTCGCCCTCTTTGCTGAGTAAAGGTTATCTACAAATACTTCTCAAACTTAAATGGACTGTAATGATGATGTATTACTGTCGGAACACCCAAACTGTTAGATCAGCACTAAGGATTGAGCGAACAACATCTCTGGTTTACGGAGCTCCACTTCCAACTCAGCTGAGGTTCACCTGTGGGTGGGATTTGTACCTTTGATTTCCAAAGTGAAAGGCAGAGAATACACGTCAACGTGCCAGTTTTACTGATTAATTACACGATTTGTTTAATATTTTAAAAGACAGGGAAACCACCAATGCGTCAGTGTCTCCAAATGTTCACTCCCTCGCCTTTGGTGGCACTCAAACGTTACACTTCTACTTAGTGGTTTCCATAAATAGTTGGCTAGTGTAGTTTTTGGCATATATTTAAAAAACCTAACAAAAAGGGACTATTTTTAACACACTTGTGTTATACTGAGTACTTACTGTGGCAGGATGGTGTATGTGGGACTGACTCAAAATACTCAAATCCAACAATGATGCATTTGGCTGCAAAGTCTACACACAATTTATTTTTGAGAAAAATAGAAGACCTCTCTAATTTTGTATTTCCCCACATGGTTTGCTGTGTGCAATCCCACGACTTTACCTTGGACATGTTCGTCTTTCCTTCACCAGTTAGGAAGCCCAAATTGTTGATCTCATTATGAACCACAAAGTTTTGTTCCTCACGCTTAAAGTTCTGCATTTAGAGGGCAAAAAGGAAGATGGAGTTAAATATTTCATCTTTAAATTAAAACTGTGTAATAATTTGGGAACAAAATGGTGAAACTCACATGTGACTTGCACCAGAGGATAAAGATATCAGCCACCATCCTAAAGAGCTCAGTGGAATCTGCATCAGGCTCCTTCAGCCACCTAGACCTGGAGTGGACAAAGGCACAAACCAGGGGCGACTGAATTACAATGTGTCATGTTACTACAGATTTGTGCAGGACAGAGCAGAAGTAAAACAAAATGACAAAGTTAGTTTCTAATAATTCAACGGTCATTTTTCATGAAGGAGGAGGCACAGATTAACGGCTGCGATCAAAAAAGGATGGAAAAGCAGTGATGCGCCTATTCCACTGAACATACACGCTCTCCCATTCTAGCTACGTGATGTACTGAAGGACTGACGTATGTACCTGTTGTTGTCCACGTAACGGATGAGCATGGGGTAGAAAGCGTAGAGATCCCTGCAGAGCACAGCGAACTCATCCAAAATGAGCAGCTCTGCCTCCTGGTTGTCACCTTTACTGTCGGCCTTCAGCAGCTCCTCTTCAGCCACAACCTACGTTTGCAACACATGCGACTCATCTCTGGCTTTAAACGTACTGAACGTGTGCACATTCTCAGAGCAGTTCCTCTGCCTGCTGAACGTGCTCACGATGGAATCACCAAACAATGTACTTTAAGCACAGGTATCAACGCTGAGCCGTGGACACAACGTGTTGCAAATATCATTTGCCATATTTTTCCAGTCTCTCACCTTCACTGTCTTTTTCTTCAGTTTGTCTAGTGTGGGCAGGAAGTGAGTTCTAAGAAGATCTGCTCCAGCTTTGCAGATGATTGGCTGAGAGTAGACTGCAGAGAGAAAATGGAAAATATAGCCTGCCCTGAGAGTGTGATGCTTTCAATAATAAATCAGGTGTCTGGAAGGATTTGCACAACAGGTCTGGAGAACAGACACCAAAGGTATTTCTGGGTCCCATAAAATAACTGGCTATAGTGTCATCTGTCAAGCTAAGCACCAACTAAGCATTTCTGTCTAGAAGTTAATGTTTTTACCTTGCATTTCTCACAATGCAGCATTAGCCCAAGAATTGTTAAATATGACAAAGAGTCAATTTTGCCCCATTTCTAATTTTCCTGTATGTAAAGTGCAATATGCAAACGCAGTGTCGACCTGCCTCAGGCTATGTGCCCCCACAGCAGCCAATTATGTTATTCGGCCTTTTCTGAACTCCCACTGAGTCTCAGTGCACTGAAAATGTCAGTGTTCCACAACAAGTAAATCATAATCGTGTTGGGTCCATAACTTGGGTTCCTCATTAAAAACAACGGTTTATTGCCTTTTTATCACGGCGTAGTTTCTTTAAACCTTTTTCTGGGTTTGTCTTTCAGGGAACAGAGTCACTTTTACTTCTATACAGAAAAATAGACAAACTCACAACATAATGTATGTGATGATTTTAGTAAAACAAGACATCAGTGTAACTTAGTAAATCATCTCTTCATTCACTTCATTAATATAAATATAGAACTTATTCGCGTTTCTAGCAGATTACCGGCAATCCTCTTCATCCAGGGAGCATCATCGGTGCCCAGGTTGTTGTTGAGGATCTTGAGGATGTTCCCCAGGATAATGCTGAGGTGTTCAGAGGTGACCATGGTGCAGCACTGGGCGTCAGGAGGCGAGTTCTCTGGGCCTTTTTCCCACCAGTACGACAGATAATTACACAGCATAGGAAGAATCACCTCTATGACCTGCAAGATACAATGTTAAACGTCTGGATGACTGAAGGCAAATACAAATCACTGCGTTAGAGACCAGAAGATATTTGGCATAGCTTTAAGTTATTAAAGGTTTTACACATTTTTTCCACAAACTGATAATGTCTCACAGCAGCCTTACACTAAGCACTGAAATTTCTTTTGAACTAAAGATCATTTTCAACCAAGCAGACGTCTAGGTCAAAACCCACTTACATTTCTCACATTTCATGGGCACAGTTTAAAGGGTTCATCGCATGTTCAAACACCGGCAACAATATCATTACTGACATTACATTACTGAGCCTTTATTGTGGGAACAAACACCTACATACATCCAAAGATCCCACAATCCCCTCAGACCTGCGGCATGTCACTGTAGCGAGCACCAGACTCTGATGCATCGTTGACGTCTTTTAAAAGCCTGTCGAGACGAGGCATCTCTGGACACATTTCCTCTACGGTGTCAGGCATACTGAGGACTAGAAAGGGGGAAAACAATTATTCCAAGCACACACACAGACTAATTCGTGTGTCAAATACACATGAATCTCCGAATATGCTACAAATAATTTGGACAACGACAAAAGGAATGAGCATGTGGACACTCACTAGCTCTCTCGCGGGGGGTCTTTGTGTTGAACACAGAGAGTGGGTTATGGGCATTTAGCTGGGGCTCCAGGAATGCCACAGGCATGGCTCCCACCAGGGTTGCCAGGCTCTCCCCCAGTGCTGGCAGATGTCTGAATGTATACATTAAAATATGCATAGGAAGAAAAAAAGTAGGCACATCAAAAAGGAAACTTTGCTGTAACACATTGTAGTGTAATGCCAGATGCCTGGTGTTGGCAAGCAAACATTTTGGGGAAGGGACAATCTCTTTCACTGCCACTGGAGACTGTACACAGACTATTCACAGAGCTCCATGTGGCACCAGGATTAAAACGCTTGTTATTTTAAGATTGCTGAAGGTGAGAAACACTTTTCCGTAACAGATTTTTACTTGCTGTAAAACAACCAGTCAGGGAACAACTATACAACATGTTTTCCTCTAACAGACTGTCATAAAAAAATAAGAAGTTATTATGGTGCATGGCCAAGCTCCAAAACTACCTCAAATTTCTATGACCTACTGTTTCACATAAAATGTGAATTATAAATCAGAGACTTGAGTTATTAGGCATCATCAAAAAAAAAGGTCCTAGCACATTTGTCACGAGTTAATGAAAAAGCTGAACAGCCTAATTAACAGCGACAAGCATAATTTAGTTTAAGCACTGCTATTTCACAGCACCTTGATAGCAATTCTCACAGATCCAAGCGCACATTACCAGGGATTCTTAAACTGAATGGCCAAATATACAGGACGGCTCACGTACTGTGAGAGTTAAAAGCCATTTTAAACCCTGTTGTACTGAACTGGCGGGACTCCTACCTCTCCACGAAGACATTTTTTCCTGTTCCCAAAGAGTAGAAACAGGTCAGGATTCGATAGCAGGACAGCTGCACGTCATCCACTGATTAACAACGACAACAAAAAAAGAAAAAATTAGACAAATAAATATTAAAAAACTAAACAAAAACAACCTTGCTGTTACATCAGAAAATTCAATCACCACCCAGAGCGACAGTAGCAACTGGCTCTTTAACACTTTCCTCATCCTTCTGCCCTGGGCTGCACTGCCAAAACACTTTTTTTCCTGAGCACGAATAATGTGTAAAGATGACCTCTTTTGCATTCCTCTTGGGGACTGCGTAGTATTTAATTTAACACCCAACACCCACTCTTGTACTTTACTGGGTTGCATTTAATTTCTAGGATACCAACAAGAGGAAACTAAACATGGACAGACAAACTCACGTAACAGGTCGACTCCAAAATCATGCGTCTTAATGTGTTCAAATAGGGCAGTGAGGATGGGCAGCAGCACCACAGTCACATAGTTGATGCTCTGGCTGACGCTTTTCATCTGGGCTCGAGACTGCAAAAACTTCCCCAGCTTGAGCATCTCCAGCAGCTTCTCCAGGTCCTCTGCTGCGTTCTCAAAGAAAGCCCTAACACCAGCTTTCACCAGCTCTGAACCCGACTTCATCACTGTTCTGAGAGAGTAAAAGAAAAAAACAAGGCTCAGGGTCCATCCAAAGACCAAAAAAGTGATTTGTAAAGGCAAAAAAAAAGATTTATACGAGCAGTTTTCCTTTCTTTACCTAGTGTCAAGCGAGTGAGTGAGGATGTGCAGACAGCTCACCATCATTGCTGAGTCACTTCCTGCGAGACACACATTTGCTGTTGATATGTGAAGACATTCAAAGTAAAGAGGCGCACACATGCACAGAGGCACAGACAACCTTACCAAAGAGAGAAATCCTGTGTCTAACGAGAGCTGCCAGCTTACAGAACAGGCTGGAAAAGATCGAAGGTAAGAAAAGAGCAGAAAAAAGAGCTGTGAGTAAGAGCAAGGAAGTAAGAAAGAAAGAACTTTCTTCAGGGAAAGAAGACAGAGGACATTAAATACGGCAACAGCAGCCTGTGCCCAGAAAAATGTACGGCTTCTGCAAAATTACCTTGTAACCATCTCCTTCTCTTTGTTTGATGCACAACCACAGCTGCTCAGGTTCTTATTCGGCGTCGACAGGAAGTAAAGACAGTGGTTCTTAAAGGTTTGATCGACAAGAGGAAGCAAAATCTAGGAGGGGGGAAATGGTGCATGAGACACAAATCAAACTCAAAGTAAAATCATCAATATTTCATGAATGTGTTCCAGGACTCCCAGACCTTGGCAAAGAACTTGATTTCCTGATCATGAGGTGATTTGTCTTTCTTCCCACTGGTGGCCATAGCCTCTGGATTAACAGCCAATTTACACTAGGTGAGTGTCATGGCACAGTTTTAAAAAGGAAAATGAGCTTTTCTCGGACAGTGTGTCCATATTTATAATCACACACACTCACCAAGGTGAGCGATGAACTCCTGGGCCGAGTCCACGTATTTTAGCAGCCTCTTGAGGAACTTGTAAGCAAAACGTTTCTCCATGGAGGACGAGTCCTGCTCCAAGTCTTTCAAGCCTCTGTCAGGAAATAGGATCACAAGTGTCTAAAATCTACTAGTGTGCTGCAGTGACATAATTACACAATTTTCAGTGAAGTTTTACACTTAACCTTATACAACCTTTTTATTTTTTTACGATACAAAGACAAACAGGGGTTAAAGGAGACCTTGTGATAGCGTAGCCACTGATCTGCAGAAACTTGAACAGCTCCTGGGCTTTCTCTCTGTCTCTGTGCTTCTCTTTAGCAGTCAGGGTATCATAGGGAACCAGCAACGGGTGGGTCCCTCCTCCTGGAACGTCAAACAAGATTATAAATCACTTCAAATGCATTTTACCAGGCAAGTAGTGAGAATTACTGCAGCTCAATCAAACCTTTGCTCAGAAGTTCAGTTTTTTTCTTCTTGGCCCAGATGTTGTGGTAATTTTCTGCAACCACCTCCACCATGCCCTGCAAAAAGTGCAAAGTTTTCAAAGTGTTTTATCAGATTTGGGTAGGTGCAGGCGGGTTTTACATATTAGAGTATATATAAACCAGGAGCAATAAAAATGAGAGCCAACCTGTAACTCTCTGGACAAAGTCACATTGTGCAGGTCCATTGGGGCAGGACTAAATCCATTAACCTACAAAGTCAGAGACAGGCAATTAAGCATGGAGTAGAAATACATCTCAATAATAAATTAGATTTCAGTTGAATAGTCATAAAATAGCACATTTGAACGCATCCACAAAAGACGTACATGTGCAGGTAAATGTGGGCTTTCCGTCTTCTGTCAGACATAACCCTATATGTACGCTTCCAAAGGCGAATAAGTATTTTGACGACAACTTGTGACGGTAACATGGCCCATTTTTAACCTGGACTCAGTAACATTTGTAGCCTGTTGTGGGTTAGGGTTTAAAAATAACCTTTAAAAATGTTAAAATCAGTAGTGGGTCCACATGATACCTGAGACTCTGAAATCTTTCGCTGTTTTTCATTCTCTCTTTGTTGGAACATGGCTTCTCCCTCCTTGGTCCTCTCAATGTTCCAGCTCATAGCCAACATGCTCTTCAAGGACTCCTTCACGGGCCAGCGGTATGTTTCTCTCTCCTAAATGACATACACAGAAAAGTGGTCACTTATTGGCTTAACATGCACAACTGTGTCCCCCACATGTGATCTCAACAAATGACACTGGTCAGCTACAACATTAATGCAACCGGGCGGTTCAATGCTGGCCGTGGTCGGCGGGTGTCAGAGCATCACAGCTTGCTGCATAGCTCCAAAACCGTCAGAGTGACCATGTTGATCCCTGTCTGTCAATAAAACTACCGGGTTGTATTTATTTCCTGGTTATTTAGGGAGTGAAATGTTTAATAATGACCATGTGGAATGATATAAAGGAGCTATCGATACAGGTGTTGTGCTGTCATAGTAATTCCAAATTTACTAAAGTGTTTACCTTTTTACCCATTTAACTTTCATGCACTGCAAACATGGAAAAGTCGAGTATAGTATTTCTGAACAGCTAGACAAGCTGGAAAACATTTAAAACATTTATCTCAATTTTATCATTTATATATGTTAACATTTATATCAAACCATGCATACTTGTGATGCTTATTGTATTTACGTTTGAATAAATAATAAAAAAGCAGTAAGTGACTAGCAGCTCTGTGTGTAGAGGTGTGCCCCAACCTTTTCACTCAGGCTTTTGTAAGGCTTCAGCAGTGGATGGGCTTTAGCCTGCTCATCCATACTGTCTCCATGTTTCCAGCCTGCTGACAGCTGCAACAAAAAGCTTATTACAGGCCACGTAGTGAAGTTTAGAAATACAGCTGAGTAAAAAGTCATGAGAGCACCTGCAGGTCCAGGCCTGCTGCTGTACCAGGCAAACCATAATTACTAGAAATAAAAGGTATCATTTCATAGCATTTTCTCTTAAATTGTTTACCTGAATCTACTTTGTAAGAAAATTCAGCGTCAGAATGAGCAAACGCTACGATCACACTGACCTTCTCTGATGACCACTTATCATGGGAATGCTCTGCATATCTGTTGGCAATGTACTCAAGTTTCTCAGGAAGGGAGATACTGGAAAGCAGAGCGTCATGTTCAAACATGTATCATTATTACTAAGTATTTTATGAATGTACAGTGAGTTGGTAAAAACTCTGTTCAGATACAGACGGTAAAGAGTGCAAACACGCCAGGGAAGGCTATGACTTTAGACAAAAAGCAGTATATCAGACATTAGGAAGTACATTGGCAGACCACTCACTTGGCAGTGTTGATGGGTTTGGGGTCAAAGTTGCCCTGTACATCCATAGATGCCTGTTTCTCCAGTGTTGCTCCAAGACTAGTATCCACAAAGTCTGGGGACAGGGCTCCAGCAATGGAGCATAGGCACGACTTGGCCATTTTGAAAAGTTCAGCATCATACTTCTACAAAAGAGATGTAGCACGTAGCAGAAGGACTGGTTACAAAACCATATTTCCTCGCAATTTTCTCTACATTTTATAAGACAGTTCTGCTCAGATTAGTAGATGGACAGATTAAGCATAGCAAAACCAGGAGAGAGAAAAACACTGAGTGAGGAAAAATGACAGACCGATAGCTGGAAAAAACTGTACTAAGCGACGGCCTGTCAGAGACTGATAAATGATTCATCTGTTTTGGCTTCGCCTCAGCTACACTGTTCCCAAGCACTTCATTGAGCTTTCACTTCACTAACTCTGACTAACTAAAATGTCTCTCAGCAGAGCTACAGTCTAGCGTTTAAAACTCTGAAATTACAGAATCCAAAAACCAGCAGAAGGCCGACAGAAGCTTTACACCACCAGACTACTTATCACATTGGGCAACAGAGAGGGATACAAGAAACATACTGCCCTGGCTCCTGACATCCTGAATGCATTCTCAGAGATGGAAAGTGAGCCAGAAGGAGAGGAACAGATACAGATATTTTAGACTGTACGTTTATCTTTATGCATGGGTCTGTACCTTTTGAGAAAGGGAGTCAAAGATTCCCCAGAAGAGTTTCTTAGTGAGGAGCAGTTCTTCCTCAGAAGCTGTGCCAAAGCTGCCCATGCCAGTCGGTAGACAGTAGTACTTCCAGTTCTGCTCGTAGTGGTTGACCAGAAGCTGGAGATCACAAATAAAATATATTCAGGTTAAATGTCGTTATGACTGGACAAAATATTCAGATACAAAGTAAATAAGGTTTATAGGTTTACAGCTTAACCCCACTAGACTACGTATTGCTAAATAAAGAAATGCTTGGGTGGAGTTGCGGGTGAACAATAACATTGTTACGATGAATGAGTGTTCAATACATATTGCACGAGGAAGAATGCAATAATATATAAAAAATGACTCACCCGGAGAGGTATCTTGCAGTATTCGGTCAACGCGGGAACATCGAACACCAGCCGCCTAAGCAGCTGCTGCATCATGGAGGGACGCAGATGCCTGTAAAACAGCATAATTATAATGTTCAGACATCCGGAAGCAGAGACCAACAAAGCAGACTTGTAAATAATACATTACATAATAAAAAACAAGGAATTATTCAAATAAACGCATATTCAACACACAGATAAAAGTCTCTTAAGTCAGTCAAGAGTCCTACAGTGTTTTGGGAACAAGAAGAACTTTGTGTAATTTGTGGCAGACAGCATTCACCAAGCTGCAGGATTCAGAGTTTGTCGGTGTTATAATACACCATGTTTAAATGTCTAATTATCAATGTGGCCATTACATAGGACTAAGGTGTGAAATTAAAACCTCAGTAATAATGTAAGTAATAATGGTGTACTTTCATGTGGTGTACTTTATTCCATGTGGTTTCATTTGATGGCAGAATTGCTCGAAAATAGGCTGCAGCCTCTGTAAATACCTAACACCCATTGACTTTTTTCCCCTCAAGTTTGACAGGCCTTACTTGCAGATAGCCAGCAGGCAATCCTCAATGGCGTCCCTTTGGGCTTTGGTGAGTGAGCGGCCTTTAGACAGCCGGTAGATTGTCTGTAGCGTGGAATCAATCAGCTGTGCGTGGTGCTCTGTGCTGGAGAAGAGAGCAGCGCAGCGGGTCAGCAGAGGCAGCAGGGCTGAACAGATGTACCGGTTCATGGCCAGGGCCGTCTCAGTGGTGCTCAACACCTCCTGTGGCACAGAGAACAATACATTAAGCTCCACATGACAAGATTTATAAAAAAGTTTGAGTGAAAGTGGAGTGAAAAGAAACAATGTTTCTTGGATTGGAGAAAAAAATACAAATTGGAAGTCAAGTTGAAAAATACATTTTTCATGACGTCACTGTTGGGAGTCATTTTAATCATCGCAATGGGGACTGATTAAAAGTAAAAAAAATTAGAAAATGATTATGTACAATATGTTCTTACATGCATGGGACTTAATGTGGGTGACAGGTCACAGGGATGATGCCGTGACCTGTCACCCACCGACTTTACAACTTCAGCTTCACTATGGATTTCAGGGTGCATGCTTATGAATGCTGCGGAAATCTCCTTCAGGAGATCTAAAAAACAATTTAAGACAATTTTTTTCAACTTGTAGCTTTTATTTTAACATCAGTGCCTGGGAAAGGAATGTCTTGGCACGTACCTTGAACATTGTGAAGGTGCCCTGTGATGTTAAATATTTGCAAAATGTTTCTGACAACCCAGAGGCAGTCAAGCAAGGCTTTGATGTGACTGTGGTACTAAGCAATCATTGTGCATGTTTGCTGAGATCATCTGCTTTAGTTAGACATATGACGAACAAACTGGAAGCCCAGACATAAACTGCAACGATTAAATGTGTTTTCGCCACATAGCAGAGTTAGAAAAGTATCAGGAAGGTGTAATGAGAAAATGTTACACTTGCTCAGACTTTTCTTGCATACAGTTAAAGCATAAAAATACAAATGTTTTAGAAACATAGACAGAAATCTTTTGATACGTTGACGGTGAAGGATATACACACTGGGGAATGCTGTTTATGACTGACCGTGTCTAGAGACGCAGAGGCTCGAAGGTCAGGCAGGAACCCAACTTCCAACATCTGGAGCAGGAAGCTCTGGTCCTCAATCCCATACACACGGTCCAGAAAGAGCACCATAGGAGCCTTGTGGTCCGGGCAGAAACTGGCCGACATATCGGGTTCTGTCACTGTGCCATCTGAAGGTTAAACGCACAAGGACACACAAGGAAAACATTTTACGTGTAAGTGGTGGATTTAAGTTCAGTGTAGTGGAAAAATAAAAGACCTAAAATAATAATTTCAGGAAAAGATGTAGGGGAAATAAAAAGCTGAGCTAACAAAAGCTTATTTAATAGTGATTTGAAAAACGCATGATTTATGACCAAAATGTTCGAAAATTTGAATACTCTCTGAGCCAGTCGTAAAGTTAAAGCAACTGAAGACAGCAGCTGTCAAAAAACACATTACAAAAGCAAAATCTATTGAGAGTCATTTAAGACTCAGTCTACTTTCTTATTACAAAATTGCACATACTGTGAAATTCATTTTCTAGTGTGGGTGCTGCAGAGGAGAGTCCATTTATTTAGTAAGACCACAACGAAACTTAAGTGTGACTTTATTTTTTTCCATATTGAGTCAGTAAGGCAACACAGCATATTCATATTCATACATATAGTAAGTGAAGTTCTCTGATGAAGTGCAGGTCTCCAATTCAGACCAGGTTTGTGTTAATGAAAGATCATTTCCTGTCCCTCTAAACACCTTCAAACTAATGCTGGTTGTGTTGCAGCTTTATTTTTGTTTATCTGCTGTCGTTCCACCTGCACAAATGATCCCATGAGCAAATACGACTAACATACCTTTGTTTGCCACAGGCATTTTGAGGGGGATGCTGATGATGCCCACGAGGTCTGTAGTAGGGACCAGAGAGCGCAGGATGGCTCGGATTCGCAGGGCCTCACCTTTACCCGCATTGATAAGCTGTGAGTTACAAGTAGAAAACATTCACCAGAAACTCTGCATTTCTTTCAGGTAACGTAGGGCCTTTTGTTTACGGAGAGCAGCGACACACGATAACCCGAGTCTGTGCATGCTGAAGCTACATTTTGTTGGATTTTCTTTCTTTTAATGTGATTGCACATAATGAGAAACTTTCACCAAAACAAGAACTGCCTCACTCGACAGCACATTTAGCTGTAACGGTAAACGTGTAAGTTGGTGAACCGCTGCAGACCCAGCTCCTGCATGCTCTCAGCCCTACAGGTTACAGTGTAGTTCCTTAGTTTGTGGTTGACTCTCACATGCATCTCAGGAGCGCAGCGTCCCAGCAGGTCGATGAGAGCCGAGTAGAAGGACATGATGGCGTTTCCCATGTGAATAACTTCAACTTCTTCTTCACCAGACCTAAAACACACAGACACAATCTACAGTTCTAATATATATATATATTTGTTTAAATAAAGCCAAATTTCCTGGTAGTTGCAATAGATTCTAGAAGAGAGCTTAAAAATAAAAAGGGCAACAAAGGAGCAGTACATGTTCAATACTGCAAGCTTTGTTTTGGCAAAATACATGATGAAGTTCTACATATTTATTCCAACCTGATCCCCAGTCCCTTCACTCACTGGAGGCAGTAATAACCTTCCCCATTACACTGTAACCAGTGCGTGGCAGCTTTTGCATACTGATGAGTCCAGGCAGACAAACACTCTAAAAGTTGACCACAGCTGCTGTACTCTAGTCTACTACACCACATTGTGTCTGTGAGATTAACGTGTGTTAAAAATATTCTTTCAAACTATCTTGGACTTAGAACTGAACAGATGTGTAATGGGGTGGGTTCATTTTCACTTCCCTCATTGTGTTTGCATGAGTACAAACACATTACAGAACAACTTGACTGGTAATGGAAATTACAAGAAAAGAAGGACAGATGGAGATGTGCATGTCTGTGATTGCACTACAAATGTTTTTATAGAACTGCATTAATTGTACCCATACAATGTAAATTAATAAAGCATTTTAACCAAACTCCACATTCAAACAGAGCCATAAGCCTCCTCTTCGATCTAATTAAACTGTGCAAACAGTAAAAAATAGTGAACTTCCACCTCATCCCAGGACTGTGAATGAACAATAAATGAAATTCAAACTGACTGGGCTCTGATAAAGAGTGCAATATCTGAAGAATGACGCTTGTTTAGTAAAGCAGTGGCAGCAACAGTTCACTGGTAGACTTTATCACTACTAACTGCTTTTGTGCCGCCTTTCACTGAGCTTTTAGTGTCATGCCATCTTAATGCAATGCTGTCAGGAGTTAAGATAAAGTAAACTGGCGAGAATCCATACCCAGTACTGACTCCAGCTGGGGTCTTGGGCAGGTCCAGGGCAGGATCCTCAGAGATCTTGATGGCCTCCTTCATAGCAGCCAGCAGACCCTGGCCTCCCTCTCCCCTGAGGGCAGGACCGAAACACTCTGGACGTCTGATCAGCAGCTTCACCACCACGTTGGCGTTTTCTTCCACACTCTCGCCTGGTAAAACAGGCACACGGATAGTTTTTTTATGGGCACTTCCAAGGCCTGCTGAATGTGCAGCTCTACAGCTGCGGTTAAAGATAAAATAAGATCAAGGTTAAGTTAACGTACCATTGCAGAAGACGGCAAACCTCAGGAAGGACAGGTAACGCTCTCCCTCGATGGGGTTCCAGCCCAAGTCTGGGTAACCCTTAGCAACCAGCATAGCACAACTCTGAAGACCACAACCTGCAAGGTATGTCACCACCTACACACAGACACACGGCTGTTACAATGACACTATCTATTTATGACTGTCAGTATATTGTGAAATGACAGAATGTACTGTAACACATCAAAACCCTCTAGACTAATATCAGCTAAACAGTCCACTGAGTCAATTTTGAGCATATGTACAGCGATTGGAATAGTAATTACCACTAAAATAAGTCTATAATATGAGATGTCTTGAGATTGTACTAAAACTAACCCATCTGAAATCATAAGTCACAGTATCGTATGGCACCTAAATAACTAAAGTATTCAAAAAATCCACTCCTCAGTTAAGTGTTTTGTACTTTGTCCTTCAGACTGAACATATTTACTCCACCTCTACTGTTGCAATTTTAACAAACCTTCTCCAGATCAGGCTCCTCCAGGGCCAAAGCCAAGCCGTTGTTGTCCATCACCGAAGATGCTGCAACATCCAGTGGAGTGGAGCCCCTCATAGCTTCAGAGGCTAAACAAAATGCCAACAAACATTTCACCTCAACAACAGGGGGCAGTGTGCGAACACATGCTGTCCTAATATTCTGTGAGCTCGGGAGACTGCAGATCCACTTACTGTAGGTCAGGCGACATCTACAAGAATGACAAACTCACACACAACTCAATAGAAATTCCCAAATCAAGCATTTGATTTGTATACAAGAATCACTTTAACCAAAGGCAGTGAGCATCTTTTTGAAATTAGGCTGAGAAAATGTTTTATCATCTCAAACTTTTGAAACTCATCCACACCTGCTACTTTCTACCCACAGTAAGGACCAGATTAATCTTTTAATAAATGAATCTTTCTAAAAAAGGTAAAGAAATAAAAAAGACATGTTTCCCAGCTTTCTCATCTGACACACAATTCATTAGTGAGTAAATATCAAATGTTTCGTGCAAGTGTTGATTTTAATCCATCTGTCCTCTGAAGACCACGTGAACCTCTTCAGTTTCACAGGCAGGTGCTTAACTTTACAGCAGCAGCGGCCAAAACCCAGTGACTCATCAATCCTGCCCCGCGTGACTAAATAACCTCCGTCCCTTTCTTTCCTCCCTCCCTTCCTGTCATTCTCTCTCCATCAACTGCCGCCTTCTGTGCTCTGCTTCATTTTTAAACCGACACTGTGGCATTTTGAATTACGGCCTGTTCCTTTTCTTCCCCGACTGCTCGTCATAATGTGGGCGACACGTTTGTGTCTGCACTTCAATTTGCTGCCAGCAACCAGCACCAATTGGTTTCATTTTGGGAGAAACAAAAGGGCAACTTTTCAGACCTTACAGCACAGCAAATACTAAAATAGGATTTTGAAATGTCAAGGTATTCCTGTACATAATTCCCTAAATATTTCTTCCACATTAACTCTCCACCTTTGTCTCAGCATCTCATTTCCTGAATGAACAGACAATATATCATGCTTCCCTGCAGGTGCTATTGCTTATATTTAAATTCCTTCATACATCTTTAAACTGCAGTCTTGCTCTCGCAGAATAATAAACATTTATAAAAGGTTTTTACTGTCAATACAAACAGCAGAGGAGATAAAATAGTATGTATCGGCTTACCCAGCCCAACGCTGCTGTTCTCCAGCAGGTAACTCAGGTGGTCAAACATGGCTTTCTGGTTCTGCCGGCTAATACGACAGAAGTAGCACAAGAAACGACAACAGCTGGCCACCATCTTTGGAAAGGCAATCTCCTGTAGATGAACCAATGATTAAAGCAGTTAAAGTAGATGCTCACTTTTTTCACGGGAAACTGAAACAATCCCTGTGAGAACTAAAAAAAAAAAAAAAAAACGAGTCTACTCACATTCTAAATGTTGCTTGAGTGTGTTTAAGTTAAAAGCGTGTTCATATTATTCAATGATCATATTTCGTAGAACTGCTACAAAATCCATTAGCAGAGTAATCAGTGGTGTGGTTTCAAGCAGTGGCATATACATGATAAGACAACATTAGAGCTAATCAAAAAGTAAATACTGCCAACCTGATATACATTTACCAGCTACGGCACTCCCACTTTATACGGCCACAGTAAGCACAGCGCACATATCAAGTGGCAGTAAACTGGTCTGGAATTTCTGTCTGAGAATACAGTACGTGATCAGACTCCCAGAGTCAGATGTGAAGGGCTGAATGTCTCCCTGAGGTCTGTCTGTCTGAGGCCCAATTCATACTTGGCACTGGCCGTGTCATTCAATCACAATCTCGTCTTCCAGCTTCTGTCAGCACTGCCCGAAAAGGACAGGCTTGAAGCCTCCCTTTCACCCCTCTCATGCCCCTCCTGGGCCTACTTATTCCCCTGCCCTCTCTATTACCCTTGTGGTTCTTCTGGGTATTAGGTTGTTGCTCTTGATTAACCACAACCTCCTAGGATAAATTTTGTTTTCCTGAGATCAGTATACGACCTGCTAAGCATAAAAACTTCTGCCACCCGTCTGGCTCTATAAATCAAACAGTCCCGTGAACTACACACAGACACTGATCCAGGAACATAAAGCTGCAGTACACAACTTTTTTTCACTATTTTGTTTTAAACTAGAAACATGCTCCGAAATGTTTAACATCGATTTGTTGTGACATAAAAAAAAACAAACTGCTAGCAGCGAAGAGAGATGTGCTTCTAAAATTATGAGCTTGGCCTGAAGGGCCACAGTCGTGCTTGTCTTCCAACTATCCCTGCACTACCCACTGCTAATTACCTGGATCAGGTGAGGTCACTCAATCAGAGGCTGGAAGATTGAAAAACAAGCAGGGCTGCGGCTCTCGAGGCCTGGAGTTCAAGACTCCTGCTCTAACCAATCAGAAAGTTCCTGTTTTTATTCCTAATTGCTATGCTCGGAGCATTCTCATTTATGGTCATTTCAAACAATAACTTTCTAAAGTGCTGTATCAGGGCTTTGTGTTGAACAGCATGAGTTACTTTACAAGCAAAAACGTCCAGTTTCTTAAATGAGATCATTTGCTACTTTATTTTATTTTGTTGTAAACCTCTTGGGTTTTGGCTTGACGGACAGGACATCATTTATCATTTATAAAGATAGATAAAGACAAGTGACAGCCATATATGCATACATGTACATATGCAAACAGAATTCATGCAATTAGCAATTTAAATTCTGCCGATAATGATTGTCTAATATAATCAGCAGGCTTGTAAGTGCAGCCTGAGGTTTTTTGAGACTTTCAGGAGTTCGTGTGTTTGTTGCACCTACCTGTGACTTGTCTCCTCCAAGCACATTGACCATGACCTCCATGACTGTCTCATGCATGCCCAGCACTCGCATTAGGTTGGGATGTTGGTAAAAAACTTTGTTGTTCATGATGTCACTGGGAAAACAAGAATTTGACGTATGGAGATCCTGGAATATTTCACATTTCAACATTTCAGCAGTTTACCGGGGGCTTGAGTCCGAACTCTTTAGCATCTCTATATCTGCAAACATAGTTAAGATTGAATATTTTCCTACAAGAAATAATACATGTAATTTATTTGTCTCATTTGTTTAATTCACTTCCCAATATCTATGTGGGGTGCCAATCAGATGTTTTAAGTCATATTTATGCAGAAACAGAGAAAACTGTAAAGGATTTACAACCTTTGCAGCACCAGCGTCTAGTTGCACACTGAATAGTGCCTGAATGTGGAAATTATTGCGTAATCAAAAACAGAAACATTTTGCAACCATCATACTTTTACATTACCGTTAAATCACCTCAAGAAAAAGCTCTTACCCAAGTCCATCAATCATGAGTTTTTCCTCCTCTTTGCCCATGCGTACTGATAGCAGTGACCGGATTTGGCCCAGAGAGGCTAACAGGTTAATAGCATCCTGCACAGATGCGGCACTGATGGTGTAGGATTTCTTCATGGCACGCAGCAACTCCCCGATTCCATCATACTGCCTCCTCAGCAGGCTGAACATCACTCTGACCAGCTCGGGGTCCTGGATGTGAGATTCCTGGGCCCAGCTGGTTATGGTCTGGGAGATTAGCTCCTTCAGATTGGCTGGAGAAGTGAGAAGTCAACATTTTTACAGTAAATAATGTAACGCGTGGAAGGATGTGCTGTCAAAAGATAATGATGCCATTGCCACCCTCGACCACATTGATTGGTCTTTTACAAAACACACACCATAGACAGTGCTGCTGTTTAACCACAGGATTTCATCATTTCATTTCAACTATCCCACTCTTAAAAAACAAAAAACATGCAAACACAGATGAATCATGAGTGAATCAGAAGGAAATGGACTAACAACACAGAGGGATTACAATCATAATGAAACACAAAAGACAATTTGAACTGAAACGAAACAGCCAGTCAGGCAGATTTTTCTAGCCAATTTTCCAGGCACTATTTCCAGTCCAAGCAATTAAGGCTCTGTGAGTTTGAACTCAATCTGTGCTGACCACTACCTACTACAGAAAACTCAATCATGCTACGTGAGCAGTTAACATTTACGGGCCAAAAACTACACAATGAACTGATACTTGTTGTACTGTAAAATGCTTCATTAGTCACACAAATGCCGCAGATTCAAGAGCTAATCCTCAATTCAACTCTCCTCCCATTTGATACATTCTGAATGTAAAACAACAGATAATAGTCACTTCAACATGAAAAATCATTACAACTGCCAACTTCTGGTCAGGTGCAATGCTCTACAATAATGGGCCACATTGACAACAGGTGTCCAAATGCTGCAGCCACTGTAGTTATTTTGGGGTCCTACTGTGTTCATGCTTATTGCAATCATGCCAGGATTCTTTACAGCAGCTGGTTGTTATGTAAGAATAAACACGAACAGTCAAAATTACAAGAGAGTAAAATCTGCATTTACTATGTGGAACAACACAGCAACCTGTCTAAATCACTAGGATACAAACTTTAAATCAGAAAATAATGTTTGTTCTCCAGGTTCTATCATAAATTCTACAAGGAATGTCACTTTATACCTACAAACAATGCTTTACCCCATTAAAAGGGGGAGAAAACTGTTTGGAGTCTCAACATTAAGTGTAAAATAAAATAAACATTCTATATGCTTAAAATGTAAATTGGAGTATTCACACCTTGGGGCCTTATGACATTGGTGAGGTCATCAGCAGCAACGTCATCACATTTACATTTTCACATTTCAGGCCTTTGGCAAGTCAGACTATTATTTACGTACACATATAGAACTGGGATTTATGGATTTACAATGTGATTCCATCTCTCCATGTCTACATTTTCCCTGTAAGTCTAATTGTATCACTCACTTCCTAATATTAATTGCTATTGCTATTGTCAACGTTTTCCTTCCTGCAGTAATTTGACTACAACTAATTAAACTTTAGGAATAATTGACTTTTGTGTGTCCCTAAACATGTGCCTCCAATAGAAAGAACTTTGGTAGAAAAAGTTTGAAACAGTTTCCAGGGACTGTTGAGAGACACCTGTGGAGTGAGTTTCCCCAGGCACCTCAAAGATATTTCATTACAAAAAAAAATAACCTGAGTGCACCTCAGGTATTTTATCAATATTTACGGCAACACAAGGCAGCTATACAGAGAAGCAAGTGTAGCCCAGGAGAAGTTTTGTAAGCTTTCAAGTCTGGGGGCTTTTAGAAACCTAATTTCAAGCTCTCAGCTAACGTCGATCTTACTGATGACAAGCAACAATAAATCAGAGAAACATTTGAGCGTAAAATGATAACACTGTTCAACATCTGTGGCAAACAAAGCATCAGAGCTGAGCAGAATCCTAATGAGAGATGACGAGGAAGCAAAGACAGGGAGCTGCCCTGAAGGTGAATGTCTCGCTGATTCACATCTGCTTTGCATTGTCTCCAACACTGGCTCACATGGGAGTCGCCACAAACATACCAGCTACCCTCTCTGCACACTAATTGGCACATGGACACACAGCCAGTATAAAGTCATTTATAGGTAAAAAGTTTCATGGTTGCTCCAGAACAAATGAAGCTGGCCATCGGTTCTTTTTTTCAAATATATCTGATGTGGCATCAGAGCATAGATGTGGTGTCTGCCTAATGCAACAAGATTAAAGTTCATCACGGACAAAGTCAGCCTGTATTTATTTTAACTGAGTGTTATAGCAGCTTATAGTCAGTGTATCCTACGCAGAGCATCATGACGCACAAGTAAATAAAAAGGATCATTAGTAATCACTGCATGGTGATCACCATGTGAAATAAAACTCAATCAATCATCAGGACCAAAACCAAATTCAGTCCGTTTCAAAATCTGTATTTGCCCAAACTAACAATACATGTAACATTTTAATAAATTCTGAGGAGAGCAGCTTGTTTACTCCCCCCATCATTTATTATGTCTACTTTAATAAGATCTTTATATGACGGAGTCATCTTGAATCACATCATGTGTCCACTTACAAAGCTTTTCAATAATGCAGGATAGGTGTGGGAGGATGGATAAAGACATTAAAATTCATAGCACAGGCTCCCACAGAGGCTTTCCATTAGTCTTGTATTATTTGGTGCAGAACATAAGCATGCTTCGAAGCAAAGGGCAGCAGAAAACTGCATTGGAACTACTCACTCCCAGGTATTTTCTGGACCGTTTATGATAAAGAAAGATCTGGACATATTTTGAGGGTCTGCTTTACAACGTGACAATGAGAAATGCGGTACCACGGAGAGACGTCGACGAATTTTTAAAGAACTAAGACATACGTTGTTAATAATGAACATTTAGACACCAAACAAATAAGAATTAGATGTTATGCAAGTACCCAAGCATCAAAATAAACGTTAAACAGAAAAATAGAAAATATGAATTCTCCTACTAGTACATTAATTAGGATTAATATTCACGAATTTCAGAAGTCAATTTAAGACACTAGCATTTTCTTTTTAAAGTGTTAAACATGTTCAATAAATCTCATGTGGTTTGACAGTAAATGCACATCTCAGGGTTGGTCATTAAATTAAAATGAACACTGTGCTATGTGAAATCACAAAGTCAGGGAACCTGTAAATAATCTCACGATTTTATGCCAATTCCGTTTGCTTTGATTTACTTACTAGGAGCAGCCTGTTCTTTTTCCGTGGGTTCCTCCTCTGTCTTCTGAGGAGGACCCTTGATCTTGTAGACCAGAGCGAGGAGACGGCCTTTTATTGACGTGTCCGGCTCTTCCTCTTCTTCCTCTACTGGAATTCCTGGTAAGGGCAAGTACATTTCTGTCGCATACTTTTTTTGTGTGAGACGTCCTTGTGTTTCCCAGAAGTTTTTTTTCATTAATTATGTTATCAGATCAGATGAGTTTTACTGGTAAACATTTTTTCACACTATGCATACAATGACTGCTTATGATTTTAAAGTCATACACCAAAACAAGATTACTGCATTCCAAAGACCAATAAGTGTATTTCTGACTCTACCACAGTGCAGACGCAATTCTTCATGGAAAGAATTAAGTTCATCTTGGATCTCCTCAGGACAGGGGCACTCCTCCCCTGCACTGAAATTCAACAGGATGTTGATCTAGAAGAAACAGACAAATAGAATAATAAGGTTAGAGGAGGTGAGAGCAACTGAAAAGATTGTGTAAAGCAAGATGCATAACTGCACTAAACATTTAGGGTGGACTGTTTCTGTGGTTCCGACGCAATCAGTGGAGAATCTTTAGTACAAACAATATTTAGTTCTAGATTCAGGTTGGATGAACAACTGTGCCCCCCCCCCCCCTTTTTTTTTAGGGACCCAAATGTCTTAAAAAATAAAATGTAAACATATTATAAGTACAGCACAAACCTGATCATTTAACTGTAAAATGTACAACATTTTCTTACAGTGGAGTATAGCCCCAGACCCCCCTAGAGGGTTCACGGTCCGCTGACCATAGAATCACAAAATCCTTTAGAAGACACTGCTCAAAATAATTTCACATTTTTTCACATTTCACATTAAGCACAAGTTAAATAATTTAGTCATTCTCAATCACATCATGCAGAAACAGTTTTGTCATTAGGATTGCTACGGTAACGGCAAACCTGCAGGGTACAGCAACTGTGAATCACACTAAAAATAAATAAGACGCTTCCTCCAGCAAATCAAGTGCAGTGTCCAGTTGATGCTATTCTGACTGGTTTATTTCTGGGAGAGCTTTTTAATAAACCTCATCTTTGAGAATGCTGCTGACCGCCACTCCTAATGCAGACCTGTGCTCATTGTAAGGTGTCGCAGCTCCAGGGAAAATGCAATGAAACGCTCTGAACATCAAAGCATTGCTGTGGTGCAGAGCTTAACTTTCAGTTCACTCATGCTGCTCTGTTGTGTCCAGTAGCAGGATTGGTGATGTCAACACAAACGCCCTAAAAATGACTTGGATTTTATGACAGGAATAATAACGTACTTATACTTTTGTTTTAATATTTGGTTTTACAGACTATTTGCATCAATATGTAAATTAGAGGATTAATGTTAAGTCAACAGTCACAACGCATCATAGCTGTGAAAAATATTAAACACAGCATACTGTAAATGTCAAACATGGTACTTTGAAAACCAGCCACTTTACTCACTGCACAGCTAAGTTGGTTAAAGTTCAATTTCGCCTCACATATGGGCCGATTCCCCTCTGGGAATACATTCTAAAATTAAAGTTGGGAAACAACTGAAACCAACAGACACTCAGAACTGGAAAACTCAGTGTTTCAGTTATGCTTTCTTGTTCCAGTACAGTACCTGAAACAACTTAGAACATAAATCACATCTCAAACAGGATGCAAAGAGTTTCTCAGGTGCTCTTTGGTCAGCTGCAGCATACCTGCTCCTGTGGGGGTGAACGGAACTCTTTGGTCTTCTTGGCAGTGACGGCAGCAGACATGTTGAGTGCCTGCATCAGCTCATTGTACCGGAACTTCTGGTTGTACTGTAGCTTGGATACGAAGCCGTCGGAGAACGAGACAATGGACTCGATGCGGTGCCTCAGCTCGCAGTCACAGAAGTAGTGCAGCAGCTCACACATCTGAACAGAGACATTCAAACACATCAGATCTGTAGGAATGCAGAAGAGTAAATTAACAGTTTCACCTGTTCTCTGCATCATCTGGCACTTTTTCATATAAACTATTTTTAATGGAAAAAACCCACATATTATTGCCATCTTCATCCATGATAGCAATGAATATTTTTTCATTGATATGAATGTTATAAATAACATGAAGATGCCATCCTTTGCAGTCACTCCTCAGTACAGGATCAATTGTGAAGTTGCAAATTGCTGACAAATGATAAATTATTAAAGCAAACCAGATGAAAGCTAATTAATTGGGAAAAATAATCAAAAACTTTCTAATCTAAATTCTCTTCACCTGGCGTTTGACAGACTCGGGCAGTAACTTCTCCAGCAGACCCTTAACAGGTGCTTTACTCTCCTTGGTCTCCTCCTCTCCTGCCTCCACAGCCTTCTCCTCATTCTTGCTCACTTCCTCCTTCTCCCCAGACACGGCTCCCTCATCCCCCTTTTTTTCTTCTTCTTCCTTCACTTCTCCGAACACATTGGGGTCAATCAGAAGGAGAATCAACCTGACCTCCTCGCTGGTTAGAACTCCCATGATTAACAGTGTGCCAATCAGCTTCAGGATTGGGACGAACTGGTACTCAACGCTTCCGCCTACTGGGTCTCGGATGTGTATGCCCCCACCCTGCACGGCCTCGGTGAGCATGCTAATGGCTTTTTCTTTCAGGATGCCCAGTGGGATCTGGGGGCTGTAGAGGTACTGCTGGCGTTTGGTATTGAGGATGCCAACGGGGGAGAAGTTAACCCGAGGTTTCAGGGATGTGCTCAGGCCCACACCGGGCAGGGAGTGTCGCTTGGATTCGTCGGGGAACAACTTGATGGAGCGCGTCTCGTCTGTGACGGGGATGATGAACTCGTTATTCATCATTAGACGAGCCTCCTTCGCGGTCTCAAGATGAATGCTGGCGATAAGAAGAACCAGTTCAATCACTGCATACAGCTTATGCCTGACATTTATCCTTTTCATGACACCAATCAGTATTACGGAGCTAGGTTTAAAAATAACTTTACCTAAGTGGTATAAATTTGCAATTGCTAAGAATTCTGCAGCCCAATAGTGCAAAATTACCATAATATATCTGTGGGAGGTGACAGGGCTGTTGATCAATACCTATGACTCAGCTTTACTCTACAAGCTGCTGAGAGGCAGAATTCTCTAAAATCACAGTTTTGAGATGCAACTCTCCAACCACAGAGATGTTAATGCCTAGATTATAAAATTTTATTTTATTTTTGGGTGACATTTATAACGTATGATTTAGTTTGATAATATCTGCGGTTAAATTGGGAATTTACTGATATGTGAAGAAAAGTGAGAAAATTAAACTGAATCCGTGCTGGCAATAGAAATACATCACTGTGGCATTATTAAGATTTATATGCATTGTGATTTTGTGTGCTGCTTCATTACTTTACCAGTTAATAATGACAGAGATGAGGCAATAGTCATTAGTTTATTATATTTTCTGATGTGTAAAACTATTGCCAACTTTTGCTGTACATAGAAGTCTATTCTGGTAACTATAAACATATAACACAAATTTTTTATTTTGTAACACTAACACAAGTATTTTTTATATACCTAATATAATTTGCTGTTGACAGATGAAAAGTATTGGTCCAAACTGCAGAAAAAATATTGGGTGTGCAAAAACCTGTTTTCTCTTACCATCTTTTTCTCATTATCTGTATATACACAGGACTGTGTGATATTGTAAAATTCAAAACAAGTACAGTGCAACTGACCTAATAAGAACATCGTAGAAGCCTTCTCTCAGCATGCCGGAGAGGTACTGGTTGTCGATGGTGTAGAGGAGCTGTGATTGGTCCAAGTGGCTACAGAGGGCATGAGCTACACGGGTGTTTCCCAGGGCACAGAGGGCACAGTACAGGTTCAGTGTGTGGTAGTGGAACTTCCTCAGGTCTTCATTCTCAGATAACTCCAGGATGTCCATGCACCTGGAAAAACAGACACAAAAAGAAAAGAATGTAATGGATAAGGGATGGGTGTCACTTCAACCTTAGATCATTCACAAAAGGGGGGTGGGGGATAGAATATCTGTTTTGCTAAAACCAACAGCTGGTTATATTCTTAAAAAGAAAATTGCTTTTGGATAAGAACATTTTTGCACGTTCAAGCAAACACCTGTTAGAACAGAAAGGCTGAGTTTAGTTGAAATTCAAAAGAATACAAGAAAGAAAGAAGTAGATTTCTGGAACAAGGCTGAATTATATTCTAAAAATAAATGTCTGTTCCAATGATGAAGAGAGGAAACGTACCATCTCTAATGGCTTGGTCTTTTATGGCTGCCAGTACATTTGGTACACTGGTATTTATTGAGGAGTTCACTGCTCATGGAAGCAACTGGATAAATGCAGAGGTATGTGGGAGCATTGTGCATGCTCAGATCAAGCCCAATGCATCTGAAAAGTAGCTGCTTTGTATCGATCACTGAGGAAGATTCAAAGCATCTGGTAGACTACTTTTGGGTCAAAGACGTCAAGTAGTAACTGACAGTAAAAGACTTCCAAGAAAAGAAGAAACGTGTCTTAAAGTTTGTGTGCCCACTTACTTTTGAAGCTATAAACTTTTGGTAGTCTGTGTTAAGAGACAGTTCTTAATACCTAAACTTTCAAGACATATTAATGATAGCATATACACTTAAAAATGAGCTCAACATGTCTGTTGTATATTACTTACAAGGCTTTTCAATGAAGGCTTTTGACTTAGCACTGAGATATGATGTCCAAAAAACTTGTTTATTATAACTGTACCAGCAGTAGATCAGCAATAATCGACCCCACACTGAGCGGCAAGTTCATGCAAATCCCCAGCATAGTCACTGTATGTAGCCATAAGTCATATACTGTAGGTGAAGCATAAAAGTACATTTGCATTTGTAAAATAGCAAATCCCTCCATTCTTTATCCTTGTAGCGGACCTGTTCTCCTCAGGTATATGTACAGCCATCATCTGCAGGGGTTCCAGACACTGGACCACCCAGCCGTGTCTCTCGCTGACCCGAGCCGTCTCCACATTTAAGAAGGTGTTTGGCATCCGACTCCACAGCACAGACACAATCGTTTGCACATCCAGTCGCGGTGGGCACTGTGGCACCGGGTTCCTATGCTCACTTTTAAATATGGCTGATGACAGTGGCATAGCATCCTGGGAACGGAGAGTAAAGAAGCCAAACAGAGAAATATAACATTCATTCAAGGAAAATTAAATGTACTTGTGCAAAGGGTATGTGTTGTCACTTTGACTTTGAAATACCAACATCCACTACTATGAAGAGCGCGGCATGTTCAGTGTTGGGTTAGCAAACAAACCTTGACTTTGACAAATTCAAACTGGAAAAGGTTTGCACTGGTGGGGCGCACAAACACAGCTGGGAAGAGCTTGGTATTTGGTTCCACCTAAAAATAAACCAAGGTCAGTCATCCACTTTATGTAAAAACGGAAGGCAATTTTTTTTCACAGGTTTTTAAAATTAAACATATTGAAACAAAACTGCTGCAACACAGCATGAGAAAGATTATTAGTCTGGTATTCTATGAAGTAAACCCTTAATGGAACCCAAAGTCTAGGATAATTATTTTCTTTGATGCAGCTCTGGCAATCAGCATTTGCTCTTCTGTCTGCGTATTCAGCAAATGTCAGAAGGCATTTAACATCTAAGCTCATGGATTAGCTGGTGTTACAAAGGCCAGTTCTAAGAGTATTAGTTGGTGCATTGATTACAACCATCAGAGAATAAAGATAAGTACAAAAAAGACTGGAAAGAAAAAAAACAACTTAAGCTTTGATGTAGCAGGACAAATCAAGACTTTGTCACGGTATAAGCTCCTTGATTTCCTCAGTTGGCTTATAAAAATACCAAACAAATAAATTATGGAGTGAAAAGAGGGAGAAAAACAAGAGACAATAACAGAGATAAAGAGCACAACATGACTTGGGTGATAGTAGCTTCTGAAGACATCATTTTATTTTCATGTCAGGTTTTCAATAACTGAGATCAGTGAGCTGAGACGAGGATTCCTGAGCAGATGTCTGGCTTTGTTATCACTCTGACACTGAAAACACATAAGAATTCAGCTGTATAATTTCCTAATTGCCTTCCTGTAGCTCTAACTTACTGCAGTGCAAATTTGTTTACATTACCTGAAGGGAAGATAGAAGAGAAGATCTTTTGAGTGTCTGTCTGTAGGCAATACAAATACATACATGTACCACTTTTCTAAAGATTTATTGCCCTAAAACAGTCCTCAGATCCAAAATGTAGAAATAATCGGTGTGTTGTCCAACTGTAATCTGAATTTGCCTCCTTTTCTTTCGGCTTTTCTCATGGGTTGGAAAAAAGCATCTTAATATGTGGACGTAACAACATGCACAAGCACGCGAGCATCAGCACTCTATTCTTTTCTGTTATTCCTATTTACCTGGTATGTCGTAGGCAGCTCTTTGCCATTGGCAGTGAAGGACACGAGGCCAGTGGCCAGGTCAATCAGACAGCCAATCTCCAGGTCAGAAGTGGCGCGGTTAGATGGAGATGGGCTGACTGCATCCGCTCCACACACCATATAGCAGTTTCCCCTCTGCACACTGCAAAACAACAGGCAGAAAATAAGCCTGGCATGTATCAATTCATCAACGGGAACATCCGTGTTCAACAAAGACTTTCTCCTTCACATACATTCTGTGTTTTTGTCAAATCTGTATATTATCATACTGTGTGCAGAAAAAAATCCATTTTTGATTTTGCTCACAAGATAAATGGTTGAAATGACTAGAAATATAGAATGCTAAAAGGAAAACCTCATCCAAAAACATCAAAAATATACTTCTGGTTTCCACTACAGCCCAAATTGGATTCTGTCACAAAACAGCACTTTCACAGGAGTATATACTTACTTACATTCCCTTGCATCTATAATCTAACAATTTCTTACATTTGTCTTCTTTTCTTGGTTGAGACGGTCGTTGGAGACAAAACAAACCCTAATGCAAGGAATCAAGGAACGAGTAAAAACATTTGCACAAACATATCCCACAGTGTCCTCAGGGGTTCTGAGTATAACAGGATTCACAGTGTGGCCCCTAAACAATATGCTTTGACCTTTCCATAATTTTTTTAATTCTGTGGTATTTCCTGATTTCTTTAGATAACATTAAAAAGGGAACCTCCCTGTTCCTCTCTCGTTCTCTGTCATATAAATATAAGGTATTTTTAAAAATGAGAAAAAAGCACGGAGCTTGCTTGCCTCTCATGGACCCGGCCCCTCTCGTCTCCCAGGGTGACGGTGACTGTTCGTATCTTGCTGAGGCTGAAGTTCTTGCTATAGTAATGATAGTCTGGCGTGACCCAGCCTACCCACACCGAGGCAGGATCCTGTCCGGCAAACACTCGCACTGAGTGGTAGTACTGCCAAGAAACAGCACACACACAGAGTATCCTTTTGTGAACAGAGACCAGTCATTTGTAATAGTGTTTTACATGCATGTGCATTTTAGAAAGTGTGGGTTGATTTACAGTTGTGATGCTTCCATAGTCCACAGTTCCATCTTCTTTTGGAGGATGGCTGCAGTAAACGGAAAAACGCAAGTGGGTTTAAAGAGCAACAATGTTATCCTGGAACAAAGCTGCATTCGTTCTGTATTGCAGTTTTCAGGCAAAGCACACAAGTGTAACTAAATAATCCAACTGATCTGCTATTGGTAAGGTCATTCGAGAAGCCATTCCACTGTTTCTTCATACTTCATAAGCTGCCCTCCACTGCTGTTTTAGTGCAGCATTGAGGTCTGACCTGAGTTTCAATGATTCATCCAGAAACTTGTCTGCTGAGTAGAACTCCACAGGCATGCTCAGTCTACAATAGGCCATCTCATTGTTGCTGTTCTGTGTGCCAAACGTTTTATGGGTGACCTTGAGGCAGGGAGGGCTGTCTATCGTTCCATCAATCCTTGTCACCTGAAGAATTAAAAGTCAATAGGAGGGAATCAACACACAACACCTCTGTTACTATCAACACCAGCTGCACTGTTTAAAATTCATGACTTTGGGCTCACATTTGCATTTGAGCAAGGGCTGCAATTAGAAGAATGCAAGCGTTGGTTGAGCGTTGAGTAATTCATTTGACACACCGAACTAAAGGCCACTTTTGTGGAGCCCAGCAGAAATATTTGTGTGTACACCCACAGAGGTATATTTTTATTTTGCCATGATAACTTTATTAGATTGTATTAGTTCACAGTACAGTGTAGATGAAATCTCTTGCAATATCAGTTAAAAAGAATCAAATACATGCCTCAGATGATGCTGTTTCATGGCAATATTTTTTCACCTCAATATCCATATGGTCCTTGGGTACATTGACAAAGGTGGGCAGGCGCTTGCTGAACCACATTGGGATCTCTCTGTTCATGTTGACAGCGAATGGCTCAAAGCCTTCCTGGAGACCACACATAGTGTAGTATTTAAAAGTACTGGCGTCCTTGCCCAGGTTCATCCTTCCGATCTGGGACATGCCCAGACTGCACACGGGGACGAAACCTGGAGGGACGTAACAAACACTGTTCACGTAAATTGCGCGTGTGTGCGCCACCTTGTCCTTAACAGCTAGGTGACTTAACAAGTTACTTAACTTTGATAAAAACAACTAAGCACCAAACATAAAATGAATAATAATAACACAGAAGCCGACACTACTTCACTTAAATGTGTATTATCCTTGCAAAGATTCTGTACAGTGTCATGTTATATGCATTTTGTGAAGTGTCAATATAGGAAAATTCCCAGCACATCAACAAAACAATTTTAATTACTCAGCCTTAATCCTATGTGACGGTCTCCCCTGTCCTGGAGGATTGTTCATTTACACAGTAATGGCCCAATGGCCCCACACGACTTCATTAAATTGCAACTTTGTTAGTGTTCTGTTGATTGTCTTTTTCTGCCTCCTGTTAACTTTAAACAAGCCCAATAATAACCACAGAGACACCATAAAGGAAAGGCACACTAAATAATTTATTGAACTGGCACTAAAGATTACTGGAGTATAGAGCACTCACCGTCCTCTGTCTCAAAGTCAGTGAAACAAAGTTCAGAGCCCTTGTTGGTGATCAGGAGCTCTCCATTCAGGGTGAAAATCATAGACTGGTCCTCCATGTTGATCATGCAACCAACAACATCACCCTTTTTCCACGGCTGTCCAAAGTAGTGGCTGCCTGCATGCATACGTCGACCCTGAAGCAAAAAGAGTTAAATAGTTTTACAGCTGTTACTATATGATTGTGCTGAGAAAGCTGGTATAGTCACCACGATCCAACCGTTTGTCAAAAAGTGCATAAATCATGGCATCCACTACAACCACAGTAAAATAAAAAAATGACACATTATTTCAAAGATTTAAAAAATAAATAATTAAAATGAAATTCTACAAGCTGCTTTACCCTGTATCCATCAAAGACAAAGGCTTGGTCATCCACGCCAAGCTCCACATCAGGTCTGCAGCCGGGCCTGGCCCAGCCGACCCTCATATCACCTCCACTCAGAGCCTCAAACTCAAAGTACCACTTCCCAGTCTTCACTGAATAGGTCTGCTCCACACGGAAGAAGCGGATTGTCTCAATGCTCTGATCATCCACCACGTGGACAGCTGACAAAGAAAAGACATTCAAAAGCCATTTAAAATCATGCTGTCATCTGCCTTAAAAACTAATGACCATACACTTTCTAGCCCTCTAACATGTAAAAGTTTAAAAAACAAAAAAAAAAGATATAACCATCAATGTCAAAAAAAAATAAATTAAAAAAAAAAAATGCTCTCACCCTCCTGGTCTGGGGGATCAATATCATATCCATATCCAACCAGGGTCCTGATAGCCTCTCTCAGACTATCTCTGTTAGATTTCTTTGTGCGTTCATCCAATAAAGCATATGGCACTAAGCGAGGATTACGCCTGCTCTTCAAATCCTGACCCAAAGAAAGAAAATGAGCAGAGCTACACGCATAGACTGTTCAGTGAACTACTACCCAACAACAAATAACAGAAAACTAATGAGTTAAAGAAACATGAGATTTTTTGCTATGCAACTATTAAAACAGGCTTTTATTACTTGCCAGTCGGATCCTTTTTATTGTGCGTCTGCGTCTCTCACCTGCTGAATGCCATAGGTCCATCCTTGTTTAATTCTGTCTTTGGCCCACACGTTGTGTGCATTTTCGGCCAGTTTGTCAACTAGAACCTCCTGTCCTGCGGTCAGTTTCACATCAGAAAGGTCCAGTGGCGCAGGCTTATATCCATTAGACATCACGTAGCTACAGACAATACACCAGATAGCACCAGAGATGAGCAAGCAAATTCAATTTAAATTACATTACATTTTTGTAGGTCCTGGAATAAAATAAAGATTGCAATCTATGGCAATTATGCACTACATATAAAAAAAAGCTGTGCGCAACTTAAATCAGTGTGTCATACTCTTTGGGCAGTTTGACTTTCTTCAGATCGTCCTCAGCGTGAACATTGACCTGGGCAACATGGCATCCCAGTGCCAACAGGGTCCTGTAGATGAAACAGAATTGTAACACAAAGTGATATAAAAAATAACTGATGCTTAAGCGCCATCACATTGTGTAGCATGAATATGTTTCAGACTCACACCAGCAAAATCCACTGAGAGACTCTAATGTTGTAGCACAGTCCATTAGACATTAATTCGTTTCACTCAATCAATGGTCGGTTTTTGCTGTGTGCTCACGTGGCAGCTTATAACTGACAAACTGCATGTCTGAGTGATCTCACTATAATAGAAGACTGACTTAATAGAGCTAAATGGTTGTACAGTCAGATGACTCAGCAGTTGGCTCAAATCAAGTCTGGACTCAAGATTTCTTAAAAATCAATGCTGAGATTCACTCAGGAGTCATTATAAGCACTGATTTAATCTTGGCCCTAATTCGCTCTTGTACTGCATTCAGCAGGATGCAGCCGCAATTCCACGAATAGGTAACTGGATTACGTTGTAAATTGGCGATCCTTACTTGAGCGTTTCACTGGACATCTGTAGGTTGTAGTTTCTTTCAGTTTCAGGCAGCTTGACAAAATCCACAAGGCAAGGGTGCTGCCTCTTGTTGTCATCTCGAACCTGAGAGGAAAAAGGAATCGGACATCTTTACTGTAGGTTTTAATTTAACACCATGGGATTCTTTTCCTTTCCCTCGCTTACAAAGATTAGAGACTTAAAGGCAAAAAAGCCCCAACAGTGAACAGGAATAATAGTGGCTAGTCTGCAGATGAATTTCCCTGCAGTGGACCACTGACAGATGATTTTGTTTTTTTGTCTGTTTTTTTGTCTGTTTTTCACTTGGACTAACTTAAGTGATTTTTTTGTTATCAAGCAGAGATGAATCAGCTCAGAAAAGAATGCCGCAGTAACAAGAGTCTCAACTGTGTTGTGACAGAATTAACTTAAGAGAAATGTATTGCTGCCTCCAAAATGCCAGTGAGACTCTCCGATAAGACAAGGTGTGGTATTGATAAAGGTTAAATTGTGGGATGTGCAAGTGGTATGAAAAAAAGTCAAGTCAAGCTCTCTTCTACAAAACACTGACGGCATCTCTAACTTTATTATCACTCTAAAAGCCAAGTTCCAGCTACTTGACCAAACAAACTTGTTCTTGAATTCGATGCAATGTGACGTTGAGCTTATTTAATTGAAAATTAAATCTGTAGCAACTGTTTGGGCCTAAATGTTGTCCCTAATAAACTATAAGACCCGGGGTAACCCCACGAGTGAGTCTTGCCTCAGTCTTAATTAATGTGGATGTCACACTCTTGGAAGGTGAGGCACTCATTAAATTTGTTAAATGGCTGCTGTGGCAATGGCCTCTGTGGGAAATGATTTTGTGATAACGACTACAGTATAAAAGAGACAGTGTATGTGATCAGACTTCTAATCCTGTCCTGCAGTGGAACAGGCAGCACGAGTAACGATAGGAACAGCAGACAGCAGGGATTGAAAGCACTTTAGATGCACCGCAAGGCAACTGCAGCTCACCCTATAGACTGTAAGGTTTGTAACTAACAATAAGACGTTTCCAGACAAGTCCAATAATAAGTCAAACATGTGCATTGTACTATATCTGATCCTCCTGACACAGAAGAGAATTTTGTTTATGCATTTCAGCATCTCGCCATTTGAAGGACCATACTGATGATTTGTATTATATGTTTTATAAGGCTGCTCCTATGTTTTTGCTGGTTGTTTCTGTGCCTCTTCGATGGCGACAGCCGTGGCCACAGGCATTGTTTTCTCATTGTCTGTTCATCTCATTCTTGTTAAGGAGAGATCATAGAATAGAAAAGTCATCACATTTGGCACAAAAGTCCACTCTGCTCTTCTAAACGAAAAGTACTTGTTCAAATACTGTTTATTCTTTTGTCCTCTTGCCTAGTTTAGTATTTAATATTTCACTGCCTGTGGCTTATTCCTATTCCAATAGTATTGCACCAAGTAGAAACTGCAGCCAAATCTAAACCACCGTTGTCACTTAGCTTCCTAATGCACAGTGTATTTTCAGAGTAGGATGATAGCAGGATTACCTTGCCATAGGTCCAGCCCAGTTCAATCTTGTTCATTCCCCACAGTTCGTGGATGTTTTCTGCCAGCTTGTCACGAACATTTTCCAGGTGAGGGGGGAGAACAATCTGCAGAGAGAGAAAGGAAACAGATGGTACAGATGGTTGGATGATACAAAGATGTTAACAGTCCAACAAAGAAAAACTCTTCTCATTTTTTTCCTCCTGATTGTGCAATTGCTATATTCATGGGAAAAGCAAATAACAGGTGTGTACTACAAATTGAATTAATCGCATGAAAGGTTCCTGAAACCACCTGCGCACTGAAAAAAAGATTTCTTATTTTTAGAAGAGGAGCAGCAGTCCAGGAATAATGTGCGATGTTTACTGCAAGACTTCAGCTTTGCATATTCTCTAAACCAAAATGACTAATTACTTCAATTCCTTTGATATGTCAGCTACACCTTAATTATGTCATTTCAGGATATTTGTTGTGTTTTAAATGAAATAATCTACTGAACGAAACCAGTGACAATTAGCATTGTCACAAAATATTTTATTTGTCATGCATATGCATATTCATCAATTTCCTTGGCTGTATCTTGAGTTTGCTGTCGCAGCAGAACAATTTCCGTGATGGTACATCTCTGACCTGGCTGGTGTCAACAGGAGTGGGGATGAAGGAGGCCTGGGAGAGGAACTGGGTGGTTCCTAGCAAATCACGCACTCCCTCGTGGTCCCTCTTGTACTCCTTCACAGGCTCTACAAACATCTTCTCCTTGGGTAGCAGTGCCTCATAGCACGGAGAGTAACCAGCAGGCGGCAAGAACTTGAAATCTCCATGGCGTCCACCCAGCAGGAAACGCACCCTAAAATAAGAAGTTGTATGAAATGTATAAAAATATCACAACTTTAACCTTTGCTGTTTTATATTTAAAAATTTTATTCATATTTAGATTGTTTTGTTTATTTGTACTTTTTCACTTATAATTTTTTTTCAAAATGAACTTAAATACAACTGCTCTTCCATTGATATAGGACCTGCGGTAGAGGCAGCCCAGGGGAGAATTATCTATCTCTTCATGCCAACAAATCTTTCTGCCACAAAATCGTTTTGAACTGGGAGACACAATACAGATCTGATTAATGTTATTAGAAGGGATCTGTAAGGAAAGATGAGTTTTCCTCTAAAACTATTTTTTTGTTGATTGTGTTTGGGTTTATAATATCCAATATAAAAAAAAAAAAAAAAAAAAAAAATGCTCGAGCAAAAATAAAAACTGGCTTCTCCATCTGGTTCCCCCATAGTAAATGCAGAACCTTACTTGACGCCTGCAGAGAAGCTGACGACGGGGAAGAAGAATCCATCTGTGTTGAAGTTCTCAAACATGCCCTGAACGGGCTGCCCGTTGATCCTGAAGGACATGCTGGGTGCGCCTAAATCTAGACAGCAGCTGACCACATCGTCTGAGTTCAGCAGGTGCTGGTTAATGGAGGCCACGGCCCTTGGGATTCGGCCTAGACAACACCAGCAGGAGACAGAGGGAGAGAGAGATGGGAGTTACAGCTGCAAAGTCATTGCCAATATGGGGCAGTTAAAAAAACTAACAAAACAAAGGTGGCACAGTATGAATCCAGAGGTGATGGATCATAAACAGACTTTATGCTCTTAGCAGGACTCAACATGCTTAATTCTTTCCTGGGGCAAGTGGAATATGTCATGCATGACCAATTGGACAAGTGAAAAACAAATGTGATAGTTCATTTGTATTATATAGTTACTGATCTTCTATGTGTGTAACTATTTCACTTGGTAAAACCTTATTTCAGTGTAGAGCTACAGGCAGCGTGTTCAATCTTAAAGTGGCCATTATCTCTCATTTAAGGTGAACCACAGACCAGATAATTGTATTTCTCACGTGATGCTGTCCTACCCCCGTTTACAGACTTCACCGTAATATACGCAGTAAAGCTGTGCCACAGTTAATGCTGATAAGCAGTAAACACGTTTTCTTTTCACCACAATAAAACACACTAAGCTACAATAAAATATTTTGAACATCACCAATAAATACTAAATAACTAGTAAACTGAAAAAGAATTAAAATTTTGGCTTGATTTGATGAGAAACGATTGGCCAAACCACAGCGGCTCTACGAAATGTGGTTGTCTCCACTGTAACTTAAAGAAATCGACAGAGTACAGAATGGCTGTCTGTCTGTGTAAGTCTCTCTGTGTTGCCCTAAGACAGACTGGGGACCTGTCCGTCATGTACCCCGCCCTATGTCAACCGTGGAAAGCTTCAAAATACGGCGGACCACCACCTCTCAAGACTTGAGGCGGGAGAGCAACATCAGCTCTGTGCTCAGAAACGCAGTGGAAGTTTGACCCACAGCACCGACCTACAGCAGCTAATCAAATTCTACTCCGTCACTGAGTCTGTCCTGTGCTCCTCTGTCAAAGTCTGGTTTGCAGCAGGCACCAAGAAGAACAGACTGCAGCGGACAGTGACAACTGTAGAAAGACTCATTGATGCTCCGATGGAGAGTCTACAGGACTTGTACACATCAAAGACAGGAAATCACCACTGACCCCTCTCACCTTGGACACAACCTCTCCCAGCTTCTCTCCTCAGGCAAGTGCTACAGAGCTGCAAACACCACCGACCACCAAAATAGATTCTTTCCTCAGGCCATCGCACTCACTGACAGCTGACCTCATACTTCCTGCTATTCAGGCTTTACTGTACACACTCTGCATACATACGTATTCAACCACTACATCCCCACACTCACACACAGACCACTTTAGGCATACAGGTAATTTTGTTGGAAACAAACACACACACACCATACATGGGTGTGCCTGCTTTATGTCAGTTTTTGCTGTCTGTAACTGTTACTCTTTTTTTTTTTTTACCTCTAAATGTTGTTGGTACATTGTCTGTATTTGTTCACTTTTTGAACCTGTCCTTGGAGCTACCAACATCCAGAAGCAAATTCATTCTATGTGTTCGTATACTTGATCAATAAAGCAAATTCCAATTCTGACGACGTGTGGGCTCCATTTATTTCAATGTCATAAAAAGGGTGGAATCACACTCCTGCCTGCATGTGCTTGGTGTCCTCACTCTCACTGTGGTTCAGTTTACTTAGTGTAATCCCTAGTTCTTTGATAATAGAGTACAGTAAGTCATTTCTCTATGGGATTTGCCTCGGCATAACCCACTATGGAAGGACAGGACAGGTCGCCTTATTATACAGTGGTCGACCCACACTCCTAACTTATTCTCGCTTTCTAGGAGCTGAGCCACATTTGACAATAAGAATAATTTTGAAAGGTAGAGATTAAAAATTACTATTACAACTTAATTAGGGTTAATATATAAATAAAATAAAATGTGGCCAATTATCATTTCTTCTTACTCTTTTATAGGCCTAAATTTTATATTTTGAACAACAATGTGTGGCTATCAGGCAAGTTGAACATCTTAGCTAGCTGCCGAAAGGGCAAGGGGTCTTAAAATGTTAATGTTAAACCCTGTTTTACGGTTAAGGCAGCACTGAAAGATTTCAAGCATCAAGCCAATAGATTAGCTTGCTTCACAGAGGAAACTTCACAAAGTGCCAAAAAGTCACATGGCATTTATATTCAAATGCTTAAGTGAGTATCTGAGGCCTGTGCACTTTAAATCACCACCATGGAATAAACTTTATTTAAATTTTATGCAACTAGGGTCACAGTGACTTATATTTTTGGATTATAATGGATAGCCTTGTGGTTGTGAATTAATGCAGCAGTGGTCCTCCTCAGGTGTTCACTGACTGACCAAGACCCCAGTAGCCTTCAGAGATGCAACAGGGTCTGAGTCTTATCTTTGCCAGCCTTTGATATCAAACATGGTTACAAAATAATCAAAATTATTTGCTGAATCTCTCAGTGGGTCTAAATGTTTTGGCTAAATGTTCCTTGTCTGTCTTTATATTTTCCGGCCTGTAGTGAAATACTGATATGCCTACCTGACCAGAGATGAAGTCCATCAAAGCTGTACGAGTAGAGGTCGTCTCCGACCCCATTGCCTCCCCATCCCTCTCCTCCACCAGGGTATGGAGCATAGCCTTTCGTATTGGCCCAGCCCACCCTCAGGTGGGTTGGTTCACCGTTAACAAAGTGGTCCACCTGGTCGATCACCAGCTCAAAATACCACTTCTTATACTGAGCTGAACCTTCAGCCATGCCCAGGAAGATGTTTGGCCTCATACTAAAGGTGATGAAATGAAAAAGCTTCTATAATGCAAAGTCTTTTAAAAAAATGATCATTGTACATACTGTTGAATGGGTGTTGGAAGAATATTAGAGGTTTTGGTCACAATAAGACAAAAAAAATCTATATTTAACCATAACCAGATACAACAATGACAAAAAGTTGAATGAATAAAAGAGGCTTTAGTCTTTCGTCACCTCTGAACATCGTTGACCAATCGAGTCTGAAGCAGCAGGTCCCTCTTGGGAAGCAGGTTGTCACAGATCAGATTCTGGTTGGCTCTCACTGCTACGCCATTACAAACACAGAGGGAACACAACACATCCAGAATCTACAAGAGGAATAGAAATGAGGGCATTACATTTGTATCAGGTATTTCTAGCTGCTCCTTTGTTTTATAAATGTTTCAATGCAACCACATAACGAACATGAAAACCTACACCTTATCTCTCTGTTCCATAAACTTTACTTTAGTGCATATGACATATCAACCTGTGTAAAGGGCTAGGCAAGTCAACAGAATCACATGATGACATTCATGCTTGATACAATTTACAGAGTAATTTAAGATTTAGACCCTGCATGTAAAACAGATGCCTGGAATGTCAAACACAAAACAGTCAAATTTAACTTGTTCACTGTGATTGCATATATTAAATTCAAAAGTGATCTGAATAAAAGGAAACACACATCCTGCAGTTTATAATACATTATCTTATTAGTAGACAATAACATTCCATTTAAAATATATTTTTGTTAACTTTTGCTTGGCATGTTACCATATTAGCAATGACAAGCTAACATTTATTATTGTGTTTGTATAATCTGTGGTAGTATGTAAAAATGTTCAAATGCTAACCTTCAGTTTGAAACACACTGAAGACTAATGAAAATGAAAACATTCAGATCAAAGGTTTTTGAAATCCTTACCAACAAAAGTCTGTTATTTAATCCATTCAAATATTTTATTTGATTGATTTATACTTTTAGCATTTATCAGGAGATGTTTGGTTAACAGCTAGGAATCAAAATGTAAGAGTCATTCTTGAGCCACTGCTGTGTAGTGTACGCCATTCATTGGTATTTGTGAATTCTGAAGTGCTTGCCAAAGTTACTAAAATCAGTAACTATTATTCTGAAATCTTGTTCCCACCTTGTGGTTGCGTCCATGTTTATAAAGTAAAGAGATGATGGATTTGATGTGCCCTTTCTGGATGATGTTCAGAGCCTCTGGGCTTTCTATCAAGATACAGTGGAGGACTTCCAGGATGCCTAAAGGTCATAGAAAATAGTGATTACCACCATAACAAATAAATAATAATAAATAAAAAACCTTTAAGATTTTTGGGAAAATTTATCATTAATGATACCTGATGAGGATTCCAGTCTCTCCAGTTTGCTGACCAACCAGTCCAAGTTGCGAGAAAACTGGGTACAGTTGTTCCTGTTTCCAGAAATCAGTGCAGCTGAACAAAGGACAAAGTTTATAGTTTTATGAAAACACACATACATGCAGATGTTAAACATATGAATGATTGATGGATAGTTAGATGCATGCAGCTGACAGGGAAATGAAATGCCTTTGCAGACATTATCACTATAATAGAAAAAATTAACAAAAAAAAAAAAAAATCACAATTTTACATTAAGTTATTGTCTGTCATCTTTGGGCCATGGGTGGATATTAAACGGGATTCATTGTGTGAAATCATCTGACGCCTACTATAACAAAGTTCTTCTTTACAGAAAGAAAATACATGGCAAATATCGTGAAGCCACAGTGGAGTCACGAACTTTATGCACCAAAAAAAGGCAAGAAGTGTTCCCTAATGTCCCCTCTTTGCCACTACGGTGACATTAAGAAGTCTCCTTATTACTTTGCTGTCTCATTTTTCATGATTAGGATTCAGGGACCCTGGACTGATAAGGCCCGTGAAAGAATTTAACAGCACTTTGCGCCAAAGGAATACTGATTGATGTCTAATCTCTCTTAATTCTTCCATTTCAGGAACACTATATTACAATATGGACACACGGATAGAGCCACAGCACGAGGCAAGGACAAGGGTCTATAGCGAGAAAGATGTAAGTGTGAAATTAAGAGACAGGAGAAGCAGCAGCAACACATGACAGACTTCTCATTAGCATGAACTGTATCAAGTAATTTTAAGGTTGAAGCTTTATGTATGAGTTATCCTGTCAACATATTAAAAAGAAAAACAACAGTGAAAGCGTTTGCACTCTTATTATGCATTACTATGCATAGTGGTGGTTTCAGCATATATAATACAATACAGATATTCATGATCTAACAAATTCTTTTAAAATCTGACTGGGAATGTTGCTATGTAGATCAGAGGAGGTCAGGATAAACAAGACTGATGCACAATTTATTATAAAAAGTCCACTTCACCAGACGGGCTTTGCATCCTTAGGGGTGACCCTCTCTGCAGAGAATGCTATAGTAGATTCAGGAGTGTTGGTTTTGAGCTTGTGTGTTTGTGTATGTGTGTCTAAGCACATGCTGGGGAGGTGATGATGAATACAAGGGCAGTCAAGGTGAGCCGCGAGGAACGTGTTGATGGGAAAAGTTCAATGACAGCAAAACAAACTACCCAAAAAAGTTTTCTAAATTAAAACTTTTCAGGGTCAAATCCTTAGCATTCACGATTCAACACTAGCCCTAAGAGAATGGAATAATGCCAGCACCTGCCCAGACTAACATTTTGTTAATGATGCTACCGTTTGTTCAAATATTGAACTGACCACTTTGTAATACGTCTACATGGCATCACAGAGAAAGATGTGACCTACATGAAAGACAGGGCTTTTAGCACAAGAGGAACACAAGAGTCATTCTTTCACTCTCTGCCCCTGTGTAACAAACAGCTGTGAGCTCCAGATGTGGCACAGGGAAAACACAAGCAGGGAGGATGGAGGAGTTTACGGAGGAGAAGAGAAGAAAGAAATTAGAAGATAAGAAGTGTAGAGAGTAAAAAGTAATGGAGAGCAGGGTTCAGTGAAGATACCAAGAGAAGATTAATACTGCATGTCTGCCCAGGGTCAGCACCTGATGGCACTGACAGAAGATATGGATATTTGATGTGATCCATCACTCAAGTCTGCTTACCCAACAGTTCGTACAGAAGGTTGAGAATATCCTTCCAGGCTGCACCTGCCTCCTCCCCAGCCATCTCTCCAAAGTGGGCAGCGCTATTGTACAGGTTCATCCGATCGATGCATTTGGACAGGAGGGTCAGCATGCCCTAAGAAAAAGGCAGGAGTTGTGCCATCAATACGCAGCAATTCACTTCTTCATAACTATAACAAATTCCTTTTTAGTATTAGATTGAAAGTACATTTTGCAAACCAATTAATTGAGTTTTTGGCTTAGAAAAAAGCTAACACATCCTAACAATGTTGATCATCCCAGCCCTATAACTAAAAAATGCAAATCTTAAATAACCAAGGGGCAAATTTTCTTGTGAGGAAGAGCTAGTAAACAAACATACTGAATCTCTCATTTACCAAGTAAAATTATTTTGGAGAGAAGCAACAAGACTAATGTTTTGGGGAGCTGACCATGGGCTACAGCACCTAAGATGGAGGACTTCTTCCCTTCTTTCCTTCTGGCCTAAAATCTCTATTAAAGGCATCAATCAACATCTAAACATCGTTGTCAACCATCACCTCGATAAATCTAAACAAGATAAAAGTAGCAGTACATTTTGGCTTCTTAAGTTTCTGTAAATTAGCATTTTGTTTCAGCTACTTGTTGATGGCTTCACAGCCTACTCTCACCTCATCTTTAAAGAGGTCTTGGCGTTTGATGAGTGAACGAAGGAGACTCTGCTTCTCCTCATGCTCCAGCTCTGAGTCAGGCTGTTTGAAGTACTCTATCAGATCATTCAGCGTCTGGAGTACGTCTTCTACGTACCCAGACACCGCTGTGGAGTCACCCTCCGCAGTGCTGTCCAAGGCCCTTAGGGAAACGAGAGGGACGACCAAGAGGGAGACTCAAACCAAACAAGACCTAACACAGTGTGAGTGTTTTGTTATGTTTGTATGTGCATAAGTTAAGACCGATAAGCCCATGTCATTACTTGATGAAATTGGTGAAGAGCAGTGTTGTGTTGCGGATGATCCGTGCGGCCCTAGACTCCTCGTGCTGACAGCGTTGGAGGGTCAGCCCGTCGTCCGTGTGGCCCTCAGAATGAAGGCAGGCCTGGATCAGAGACAGAAATCCGTGTTTTATTATCATTACGGAATAAAACACTAAAACACCACTATCAAATATATATACAGACCAATCGGACATCTAACGGGTATCTGAAATTTTTGTGCAACAAATAGGTGGTTGGAAATTTTTACAGCTGACAAAGGTTATGATTTCTCAACATCATAATGTTTACAGCTTTACCTGTAGATATTAATGAAATGCACCTAGAAGCCACTTCAGTGTGTAAATTCTAAAGTAGCTTAGGGGTCAATGCTACTACAGCCGAGTGAAACCTGAATCACTATTATCAAACAGCATAATCGAGAAGAGGGAGGAGACAAGGGGAATAATGTGTTGACTGACGGTCACCTCCAACACATCAGGTGCACTGGCATGCTGCCAGGGCGGCAGGAACAGCTTGGCACCAGCACAAAGTGGCGTTTGATGTCCCTGGAAGCATGCCCAGCTATGAGCAGCGTTCGTGTGTCGGCCTAATCCCCTCAGCCTCACCCAGAGCTAACTGTGGCCCCCTTACAGCCCATTATAACATTTTTATGGTTTGCTACATCACGTGCACAGATAGGGGAGGTGTTGGGATGGAGGGTGATCCAAGAAAAGCGATACTTTTAATTACTTAGGAGAAAAGGAAATATGTTCCTTCTTGGGGATGCATTTAAATGGCCACATAAGCCAGTGGCTTAATTGGGTGCAATTTTCTCTTGTGCATATGGGCACTGAGCTGTTAGGGACTAGCAATGGCAGGCATTCGGATCTGGAAGTAAACACAGTCAAACAGATGCCAGATATGCTACTCATCGTTGTTTGCACCAAGATGCAACAGTGCAATGATTAATACATAATTAAACAGCAGGCAATTTCACTCTGATTAGCCTGATCATAGAAAGATAAGAGTCCTGATAAGAGATGCAGTTTTTCACCTAGCAATCTTTTGTACTAGTACTGCAACTGAATAATTAAACTTTTAATGTAATTGGTGTAAATCAATATGTTACTTAAACGTTTTGTCACTTTCTAATTACAAATAGTTTGAAATAATTAAATTCGATCAATAGACATTTACCTTTTATAGGTGCATTTGTATGATTCATTCATTTTTTAACTTTTCTGATCACAGTGTGATTTTCATTAAGCTTGGTGCAAATTGTTCATGTTCAGTTAGACTTAAAGACATAAGCATCAGGTCTAAAAACAGAGGCTTTACTGGTCTTCTAAAAGCAATGCTTCTGTATGAATGGTTAGGAAAACTCTAGGATTTAGTTGGGGAGCCTTTTGATTGGTTAATTTTTATACGGACAGGACACAAATGCGTGGTGTTTTATCCCATTTACCCTTCTCTTCAGAGGTCCTAGGCGAGACGATTTGGCATCAGGAGCCAAGTAGGACAGCCACAGTCCTGTTGCGACGTGCATGACGAAGCAGACAGAATCCCCATACTTGATCTCAGGCACGGCCATGCCGTCAACATCCCTCTTCGGGCCTGTGTCGACCTTTTCCTGTAATGGTCACGTTGAGAGGAACACACTCACATTAGAAAATATGCAGACATAGAAAAAAAAAAAGAAGCAGATACACAAACACTGTGGCATGAAAATATGACAAATAAAGATATATTGCATTTAGATAGCAAACAGAGCAGGAGGCTGAAGAGAGTAAATTTAGTGGCCTGCATGGAGGTTTCTGCTGGTCTCATTAGCTCTTTTACATTTCTGGCTCAGAGATGGAGCGATGCACCAGATTACAGTTGACAGCAAGTAGCAGGGAGCATATAAATGCAGAAGTTCAACCTTTGAAAGCACTGAAATTTTAAGATATAGGAACCATTTGACACTGGGTTGAGGTACAGCATCCCCAGTAACCTTTAAAGCCTGTGGCTCCTGTAGGAATAGTGATTACTGACAGTAATTACACTATGTTGTCTAGAGTGGGATGGGTTGGAAAATTAAAGCCTAAGAAGTGGACAGCAGTGAAAATGATTTCACACAATACTTCTTATAGACAACGGGATCTTTATTGGGATATGACCACACTCTGTGAAAGTGACTCGTGGCACTTTGGTGATAATGTGGCTGTAGCCATTTCAATTTAAGATAGCTTCACACCACTTATGCAATAAACAGCAAATCCAGCAATATATACATTCACAAATTTGAGTTAGATCACTACATGTGAGAGAGGTTCAACCCTAAAATGTTCACATATTAGTCTTTTATATCAGGCCCCACTGTATTCAAGTTTAGGTGAAGACTAGTGTTGTTAGACCAAACAGATTAAAGAGTAAATAGCTGCATTGTTTTTATGGCATCATGGGAACGCAATGGAACAGGAAACAGGGTTTTTTAACACTTTCTACAAAGACACTGCACAACACAAAAATCAAATATAACATATCTGAGAGTCAATGAAAGAACATTTTCTCCGTTCTTATTTTTGGTAGTGAGACGTTATTTTTGGAACACACACTCACTGCTAAAACAGAACACATCAAGAGCCCACTTGGTGAGAGGGAGTTCAGAACAGAACAGAATAGTGTGAGATAAAATCTTAACTGTCACAACTATATATAGTTGTGATAGTAAATTTCTCCTGATTCTTTATTTGAACATTGCTATAATCCAGCCAGTACCAATTAGGCCAGTAGACAACATGAATGTTTGCTCCAACAGTTACAGTGCCATCTACACAGCAGCTGTGAAAAGGTCCATTTACTGTGGCGAGTCATGAGCTCATTAGGAGCCTACGGACCCATCCTGGGAGTCCATGACAAAGTATTCAGGGAAGATATTTTGAGTCCATTTTTAATGAGGTAAGTTGACTAAGAAGAAGGAACATTTATTTACATCATCACCCCGGGTAGCATTCAGGCTTGTTTAAAGGCCATGTCAGAGTTGTAAAAATAGAATAAATGACGTTTGCACGGGCATAGGGAGAACTGACCTTGGAGGCTCTGAAGCAAAAGGCAGTGGAGGTGGTGTCGGACTTCTCCCTATCCTGCAGGACTAGTCCACGGTCCTCAGTCAGGGCCAGGTAACAGCCTGTAGAGAGGTGGCGCAGTCTGAAAGCTTGGCCCCACCGGATGTGGCTACCAGACCAGCTAAACATAAAAAAAAGGGCTTTAAAACTTTTGGATACAGCACATCCAAAATCATGCTGAATTAAAAAGCAATAAAACATATTTTAGATACAATATGTCATTTGCAAATCCTTAAGCTACTGTGAACATATCGGTCTTCATTTTAAATTCAACATAAGAGACTGTGCCATTTAAATCTGCACTGGAGATTAGATCAACCCGTTAGATATAAAGTATTGTGTTTTTTTTCTCAGTACAGCTTTTTTCCATAACATTCTCTAACAGAAGATACTGTTCAAAATTCCTCATAAGCTGAAAAGTACAACCTGCCTGAATAATGGTGCACCTGCACCATTTAAAAATACACAGAGTGACAGGCAGTCCCAGCAAAAGCTGGCAGATGATGTAACTCGGGGGAAATTGTGAGGGTGGCCAGTTAAAAGAAAGGAAGGTAAAAGGGAAGACTAGGGGAAAGAAGCGGATTCAAAGAGATAATAAACTCGTCCTCTCTTTCTGGAGCACTCGGCCAACTAATTGGTAGGAACAGTCCGGAGTAAAGAAAGTAAATGTTAATAACGTACAGTACAGTAGTGGTGACATATTGTGAAAATCATAAGCAAAGCACCAATTTCTTGTACTCAATTAAGGCAACTATGTATTTCTATTTTATTCAGTGTGTATGTAAATGTTAAAGTCTGATCTTACCTGATCCTGAGAGGCTCTAGTCTCCACAGCGAGCGGGCCCTGGATGCTCCCTTACCCGCCTGATAGTTGACTATCCTGAGAGCCAAAACACATAAGGGTAAGGCCAATTATATCAAGACATACTGTGAATAAGCAGTTCCTGCTGTTCCTACGGTTCAGGCACAGGGGAGTACAAATAATGACTACGGTACATCTACCTGCTAAAGTATCTGGACAAGAAATTCTGTCATAAGTGATTTAACTCTTGCAAAAAAAGGGGAATATATCCATTTTACACCCCCTGCTGCCACAAGGGCTTAATTCTTTTTTGCAATAATAAATTCTGGTAGGGGCTTAAAAATACTTGCATAGCTAAATAAGGCTTGGGATAGAATGTGTGAGGAAGGAAGGATGACTTGGCTGTCCTCCTTGCTCAAAATTTGCTTAGAAAATCCCAGATGTGTTGGTCAGTGGCAACGGGATTTGCATCAAGTTATGTCAAGTGTAAGTAACTGGGTAGAGGGGGCTGGGAAGTAACTCCTGTAAGCAGTTGCTCTGGTACACATTTAAAAAGCACACGAATGGCACGTAGTTGATTTACTGAGATAATAATCTACCAACCTCTGCTCCTCCTCACGCTTGTCTGCTCCAGGGATGGTCAAGCACTCATCATGCCCATGACAAAGACGCATCACATGACCGCCAATCAAATACCCTAAGGAAAAACCACTGGAATTACAAGACATGGCAATTTTCTTTTAAAGAGAAGAAAAAAATCTATTGTTACTGCAGTCACACATAAAAGAAAAAACCTTATATGGAACTCCAAAAGTAAAGACCTTGCTTTACAGGACCTGTTACACAACTCCTGTAAAATCACTACCCTTATGTACATCTAAGGACACAAAAAGGACACAATATATGTATATTCTATAAAAGTAGAAGAGATACACTGGCTTTTGAGACTGCAACTGTGGCCAGCAACTTGCCTACTGCCATGTTGCTTGAAGAGCAGGTAGGTTGGACGTTCCACAGGGTTTGCATGAAGGAAGCATCCACCTGGATGTTACCATTGGAGATAGAGAGGTGCTGCAAGAGAGAAGCAGGTTACACGGGGCTTTAGACAGATGGGTGGAGACTGCCAGTAAAGTACTTGTGTTACCAAGAGGGAAACATAGAAAAACAGTGAGATTCAGCAAAACTGCACCAAGGACTGAGATGTCCCAGTGTTGGGATTTGAAAAGAGATTAATAAACTTTCTCTCTCCTCTGGAGCTGCCAAACAATGTTACAGTGCTGAGGGTAAAGACCACTGCTGTATCAGTGTTCCTCTATGCAGCCAAGTGCAGATATTACTTTACAATAGTTCCTTTCAGCAGAAACACCTGGAGCAGCTCCAAGGTCCTTACAGGCAGGATTCAGAGGGGAGTGGAAGCTTGAAATGACCCTTCAGCTACAACCTTGCAAAAGCTAATGAGTTGATTGGCAAAAATACCTAAATGTGGTAAGCTGCGTTCCATCTCGCTGAATTCCCCTGAAAATAATGTAAACGTCCATCATTGTTCTGGTAAACTGTCACCCATTCCATATTTTTATTAGCCTGTCTTTGTGCAAACTGTACAAGATTTCGCCTTTCAGTACAACGTTAACAGAGCATGAGGATTGATTGTGCGGCGTGAAACATCTCGTGTACTGGCCCCCGCTTTAACAAGCAGTGCAAAATTAGGCTGCTGACATACAATTACCCCGAGTGGACGCAAAGACACAAAGTAACACATGCCCAGAAAGGCCCATGCTATGATCTCTGTGGTTGTTCACAGTAATGGAACATTTATTGCTTTTGCTTGAAGTGTCTCGCTGTTGAAAAGCGGAGTTCCTTTCAGGCGGAATCAGGTGAAGATTTCCCATCGGAGATGAAAGTCTGGGCCCTTGCCAGTTTTGTTTTAATTGCATATTTCCCTCCCTGAAGAGCGGAGCAGCCACTACTCACTCTCCTATGCCTGGCACGTCTGTCCCTCCCTTTTGCCAGTTCTCTCTCTTTTCATTCTCCCTCTTGAAATCCCCCCCTCCTCTCTCTTCAGCAACTTAGTTAATTGAGGTCATGTGTATGGGCTTTGCATAAGGGAGACCGCATTAACTATAAACTCATCTGATGGATGCCTTTTACTTAAAACATTTTTAAATTGAAGGGTTTATGATGTATTCTGATTTCAATTACAGATAGCAGTGTAAAGTTTTCAAGTTTTCTTCCTAAATTGCTTTCTCACTCCTAGCTGGAATGAGACAGGTGTCAGAGCTACCAGATAGTTCTGTAAAGTTCTGAAGTACTTTTTAAAAAAAAAACCATTAACCAAAGCAGGTAACTGGAGCAGTGTGAAAAGCACAATGTTAAAAATAAACAAAAAAAAAAGCTATTTTTGCTTTCGACTTATTGTCGAATTTTCCTGCAAGTTGAATGATCAACTTCACAGTTATTTTCTTGCAGTCTATGTCAAAACTCACCAAGTATCTCTCAGTTGACACACTGACAAGAATCAAGTCATCTCCAATGCGGACTTTCTCTCCCTCGGATCTCTGCTTCGACGCAGGGTGGATGGTCCACCAACAGGCCTCTCCTTTAGACATAAATTCACAGGCATCAAATTTATATTAATGGAAGTTGAAAGAGCCCTGTGCAGTTACACATGTCATTTTCAGTATTCCAGTATACTTTGGAAAAGGAACAATAATAATACCATTTCCACAGATCTACAGTATCTGTGCACTACCGTACACACAAAGCACACATGCACTTCAAGTTTTTCTCCCATGGGTCCATCTCAGGGTTAAGTTGACATGTAATAACTATTAGTGGAAAACTGAATTCACTTCAAAGCAGTAAATCCATGTTAGTCCTACTGTACCTATTGAATCCTCTTGTAGTCCGACATCAAAAGACAGTTTGTCTGTCAGAGACCTTGATGTCTTCAAACAGGTTAGATACTGGTGAGAGAAAAATGTAGAATTAATGTGAGGTTGTAAAAAGACACGTGGGTTGAGCTTGGCCTGTGTTGAAACAGCTTGTCAACTGTGTATACAGTGTTTAATAACTAGACAAGACGTTAATGCAATGATTTGTATTTTTCTTTACAATATTCAACCATAAGCAGGTTTTCAGTTCTTAAAATTAAAATATCTGCAGCTATTCTTACTATTACAAGTCATTACAAATGAAACAGCTTTTACTTTTCAATTGTTCTGACATAGAAGTCATTTTCAAGTTATCATATTAGTGTCTGGGAACTCAAGAGGTCATTGCTTTCTGACATTTTACACGGTAACAATTCATTTAACCAGAAAATTTTCATCTACATATGCTTTTGTTTTATTTTATTTCAACATGAACCTTTGCATCAAAATGCATTGTTGATACTCACCATGCCGCTGAAGGAGTGGCGCAGGAGGATAGCATGACCGTAGAGCAGGGTCCGGTGTCCGCCCCCCTGACCGGCCTGGCACGGTGCAAAAAAAAATGCAAGATTATCACTGTTTCCCTGCATACTTGTCTCGACCCATTTCGGTAAACAGTGTGGAAGCGAATGGAAAAAGCTCTCATACTTCAGACCTCCATTCCAAGAGCAAGCAGGAAACAGACCAGGAAAAACGAGGGGGAACACAAAACTACACACACAAGCCAACAAACATATTTAATACATACAATACCACACTGATCAGACATCTTTCCCATTCTTGTGACAAACAAGAATATCTGTGACATACCGTAGCAAAATGCCTGAGGAAATGTAAGAAAATAGTTGAGCAAAAAAGAATGATGGGATTTCTTTCTTCATCGCTGATGAAAAGATCTTTCTACTTACCTTTTTAATCAACCTCTAGCAGCACAAGGAAAAAAAAAAAAAAAAATCACCATGAGCAGTAACATCCAAATTCGTCCAGGATGAAATCAATTTTGACTTGCATATTGCTACTAGGACTTGTATGAACAGTACGTTTGAAAACCCCCCACAACGTTAATGGAGTCTGTGCGCATTCAAATCAAAGTGCAGAACGTGTAACCTTAACATTTCTGACCATCACAATGGAGCTTACTTTAACTACAGCTATAAACTGACACTGTTCTTATTCTCATTTACAGTTTACAGACTACCAGGACTTTTCGTGTAACTAACAGGCCTAAAACTACTTCTAGATGGGACAATGCCTAGGAGTAATGCACTGATAACACACAGCAGTTTTTATCCAACAAGCAACATATGGAGGCTACCCTCTCGTCAGCACTGCTTTGTGCATTTGTTCAAGAGTAAGAATTACTGTAAACGGAGCTAAGTGGAAGTTCCAACTTTCCCCCGAATATCTCCTTCTAAGCGAGTTCTCATTTGGGTCCTGAGTCTCTCCCAGATGGCTTGTATGAGACAGACCAAAAAGGAAACAGAGGGTTTGATCAAAAGAAAATGGGAAGAGTATCTACGAACAGCTGGGAGCGAGGGGAGGTGTACAGAGAGAGCGCCAGCCTATATTTCAGGCCTGCTGTCACGCTAACGCATCACTGCCAGGAACTGTGACCTTTGGTTGGTCGCACCTCCTGCTGACAGTTGCTGTTTCCTAAACGGCTTGGGGAGCATTTGTGTTACAGAGACAGAAGTTTTTTGTCAACATGCATGTGTGTGCGCGAGAGAGATGGGATCTCTCACATCTTAAATTCATACTATCCAGAGTTTTCACTTCACTGCTGAGTAAGGCAACACCAAAACTATCCATGTGCCATGATAACAAGTTGGCTACAAATTCACTGTTAACACTTTAGCACAAACTGTAATGTGGAACACTGGCTTATAATTAAATACCAGTATTCAATGGTACTGCCTGTAAGTACATTTGATTAAAAACAAACAGCAAAGGGAAATTGTCAAAACAATTCAAAGAATCAACAGTGTTTGGGTGGCTAAGCTGCACCTAGCATTAGCTTAAAACAGCAGAAAGCCATTATGTGACCGTTAGTGTTAAGTTATGTCAATAAAACAGCACATGGAGATCTGTTGGTTTTATTCAGGTAATGCTATGACATCCAATAAAGCAGTGGGTGGATATAAAATTGATCAAAAAACACGTCCAGACATCTTAATCAACACTAAAGTAGAGTAAGCTGAGTTACTGTCTGAATTAACGCTAGTTAGGCGCCATCTTGTAATTCAGGGGTCACGCGTAGCTAACTAGCTCAGCACTTCATTGCTTTCAGCTTTGTGGGCATATTTTTCAACTTCCTAACATTGACAAACCTCCTCGACTTTTCTGCATTTCAGAAGGAAGAGTAAGGTTAGTTTACCAATTTAAAATTAAATAACTAATGTTAACTACTTCCCGAAGCTTGTACCGAGTATTTGTCTCGGGCCGTTAGCTTAGATCCCGGGCTAACGTGTAATGCTCGGGCCGCCATTGTTTTAATAGCAACGCAACACGGTGATTCCGCGATTTTCATATTACGTCCACCCACAGTTTAGTTAAATTGGTGACTCAGCCAGCCAACAAAAAAAATTGTAGCAGTAACATATTCAAAACAAAATATTTATGGAGAATATTCACCTGTTAATTCACCAAAACCATTTCGCTCTCACTTCCTGTTCAAAGTTAGGGGAACGCTTCTTTTTTTGAACATTGCATTACCACTAAAGCGGCATTTCATTATGTTAACACAGCGACTATCACCACCCACTCATGCTACTCTGGAGTAAAAAACAAACGCAACATTCCAATCGACGCTACGCGGCAGCTCCAGTGAAGTCGATCAGATCAGAGGTCTGTAAAATACGAGACCTCTCGTTAAAGTACTGCAAAGTTCATAGTTTTTTTTATTGTCTAATTTTATTTATTTTATATTTTAACCGTTGCATTTCGCTTTGGAGTTTAAACGACTGTAATTTGAAAATGTCTACAGTAAACAGTCCTAAAACCTGGATTTACACCACATTAAGTTGTTAATCCACAGCAAGCCTGAGTTGTGCATGAATGTCAAATGTTGAATAATACTAATATTTCATTAGAGAGTAAAAAGAAAAAAAAAGGGGGTAAGTCTGGATGCAACATGTTGCAAGAGAGAAACATTTTCAGGACCAGCACAGGACTCAGGTGAGAGTGAATCATGAAGACTGTTCAGACTGTTATTTTCTGTAAATCTAATCAAGTTCAACTGTTTAGAATATGTAAAAAAAAAGTTAAAATTAAGGGCTAGCACTAAATGTATTCTTTTCATCTGTGTGGGACATTAGTAATTAACCAGCAGTAAAGTGATGTGATAGTTTTAGTTCTGATCAGATGAGAAACAGTAAATGCTGATTTATTTATGTATAGAATAGCTGTAGTAAGATATTCCTTATTTTTTTATTCATAACAGCCCCAGAAGAAGCAAGACAGAGGAGCAGATGAAACCATTTCTGTTTAACTAGAGGTTCTGATGTAACCGCATGAGCCTAAGAAAAAATAAACTTCATAAATCACTACAAAGTTCCCTCTTTCACATGATAGCACATTGCATTCAACTGTTGGCCGCTTGATTTTGAGGCTTTGGAACATCTTGCAATACTTCGTACTCCGTCGTTGACATTATTCTGTGGCTACACACTCAGTCCAGTATTCAGGAAACGTTTGGAGAACAAGCAGGACAGGGGTCCTTGAGGACAGGATCGGAAGACACTATTGGAATAAAACAGTGTCAGTTCGGTCCTTGCCAGAGCATTTACATCAAACCATGACTAATTTAACTAAATGTTCACTTCATATCAGTAGCTTATCTTTTATAGAATATAGGCTGAGCACAGGAAATGGCACACTAATCATTTTTCAAAGCTACGGAGAAGAGATTCTTGCCAAACTCATTTGCTAAGTACCCTCTTATAGACTGAGTCTCATGTATATAGCCAATGTACTGTCTTCCTGCTCATCTGGTTAATGAGACGGACTGTGCTCAAATTGCTTTACATTCATTTCATGGCTGTCCATTGAAATATGATGGGCACCATGTATACCATGGAACACAATCCGTCAAGCTTGTGCAACCCAAAACCACTGAACCACCAGAATCAATCATATTTTAAGCGAAAGCTTTGCTCAACGCTAGTGCTTGTGAACACTCTGAAATCAAAAGTGATTTCAGGACATTTCCTCTTGTCAATATCCTTAAAATTAATTGATGTTAGAGACCAAACCCAGAGAAAACAGAAGCACAACCAAACCACAATGCGAGTTTTCTGCCAACGTGTGGGTTTTTTAATCCTTGCATATAGAGGAATTTCTGTCACTGCTTAGGACAGACAAAGTGCATCTTATACACATAAAAATCTTTCATAGGCAGCATTTTATGATGACGTGTAGATGTACACGTATGTTTTTAAGCACAGACATTTTTGAGTGGAATAGTGTGGCCTGAATTTATTGCATTAAAAGCAGAAAAGGAACGAATGCTTTAAAGCAAATGAGAAGCTGACACGATCACTTGAAAGTGCTTGCACACTTGTACGAAGTAGTCCTCAGAGAGGGCAGGCAAAACATTTAAACCATGTGCACAAGGTGACAGCACCAATGGATGTCCATTTTTAGATTGCCATAAATCAAAGTTCAAAGACATCTGTGACAAGCTAATTGATTGCAAATAAGAATGTTGAGCCAAAGGTGCCAAAGGTGAAAGCACAATTTACTACACTGAGGGGTTCTACTCTGAAATAAATGTCTTTCATTATCAATCTGCTCAATATGTGGGGAGGTGGAAACATAATGTTTCTTTCATTAGATTTAAACATCTGCACTATATGTCATACTTACAAAATGAACGTGGCACAAGCTATAAATGAAGTTTTTATGACAATCGAGAAATGGGCATCGCTTCAAGTGAAGGTGTCGAAAGTGAAACCCTTTCGTTGAGCAGTCAGTACGTTGGTCATGCACACTGACAACATGATGGATGAGTGAACTGATGGACCTACCCATTTTTCATGGTCAGCACTCTAGTAACACACAAATACAAATGAAAAAGAATGGGTTATACGGGATGTGTGGGAGTCAATTACACAAATCTGAGTGCAACAATAGAGAGAAATGGGCCCTTACTGCAGAGAAGGATGAGGAAGGTGATTTATTAGCCTTGCTACCAGAGAGTTTGTATTCTAGCCAACATCATGTTGTCTTGCCAAACAAGACCAGCCATTAATGTTGCACTGTTGAGCACAAAACAAATCTGCTACCCAGGCTAATAACAATGCAGCCCTGGTTCTCCAGCGGAGAGGACCCAAGCAATAAACAAAATAAGACACTTTAAGACCCATTTGTTCCAGATGGCTCTGTTGTGCATGAGCATACAGTGGCAGCGAGAGTCATCCGGCACAGCACACAATTGGGCTTTCCCATTTTGATGATGTTCGGAGATTTTGGGGGACTTCATCTTGCAAATAGCGTCGTGCAGTGCCCGGGTTCCTCTAACTGCCACTGCTGTACTGCACAATAAACCATGCTACCATAGCTTTGTCATCTCTGTTCCCAAGAATGCTGTTGGTCTGTTGTAAGTATTGGTTATTAATAAAAGAGTCCATCAGTTGACTGACCACAGGCATCCAAGAGGAACAGAGATGGAAACAACGCCATCACCTAGAAGCAGTTTCTTGTATGTGGTGGCTGGTTTTGAACAAATTGAATGCTTCGACTATTTCTCGTTAAGCGCTGTTTTCTCTTTGTTTTTCCCAAAACATATTCGGAGGACAGGGTTCAAAATGACGGAGCCTCTCCTCCTCAGATGTAAACTTTGAGTACTGGGTGATTGTTGAGATTAAATGACACGTGAAATGACTCCGAGTGCAGCACTGTTAGATCAAGTATGAGCATCTGACAGGGGGGTTTACCAACCACAGGTGGTCCACCGGAGTGCTTCACCGCCATCGGTGACGCCCGTATGCCACTCCAGGGTCTCTGCCTGATCAAAGACGACTTACCTGCTCTAATAAACCTGCCAAGTGGGTTGAAGGGAGCCTGGGAGGTAGAGGCTTACACTGTTTAGCTCAAATCAAAGGGAGTGCAGGATGAGGATACAAGAGGCTGTGGTGCACTCACAGATAATTTCCCTCCTCCTTTTGACCCCCGGTAACTTTTCATCATCAGAGCCTTCTGATCTCTTTTTGCAAAACAGGAATGTGTTACAGAGAATGAAAAGAGACAGCTTCTACTTAGAATTAAATTACAGTTCTTGGTATTAAAGTGCCTCAGAGTGTTCCTAGGCACGGTGCCTCTGCTTGTTGTAAATGCAACTGGGATTTTATCCAACCTATTGACTTTTTAAAGTTATTACTTAATCACAAGTAAGAACTTAGTCCAGGAACAGTGTTAAGAGAAGTATGTGCAAATTAATCATACAGTTAATGAGTAAAACACACAATATTTGTCAGTGAGCAACAGTAGATCGCATTTAGTGCTGTGTGTATAGGGAACATCATTCTGTCTCTTCCATTCATACAAACCGTTTTAGCCATTGCAGTTACTATAGCAATACACTAAAGTTCTAAATTAGTCTCTTTGGAACTTTTCTTGACATCTTCAGCACATTTTACTTCCAAAATAAACATCCTCTCTCATAAAGAGATGATTCAAGCTGACATTGCAAAGCATTTATACTTTTTTTTTTTCCACAGACAAAAAGTGACAAATCTTTTACACTTTGCTTCACCTACTTCACAAGTTATTTTTAGAAAAAGGACAAAGTTTCAATTACAGACAAATTAATTATTGAGGTCACATTTATAATATTTAAATTCAAATCTATCTTGCAGATTTGTGATACATTCTCATCTACATCAAATGTACTTTTCTGCCATCGCACATGACTGAGATCCAGATCTACAGGTGCGTACTGGTTATTGGCAGCAGCAAATAATAGCTTGGTAGCTTTGACAATCAATGAACAGATTAAAGATTGTCAAACACTCTATAGTATTGGATTTGGTCCACACAAATACCCACTACAGTAAGTTCTCTGCTCTTAGGGATTTCTTCAATAAAGATGCCTAAAGCTAAATCTATATGTGGGAAACCGAAGAATAGAGTTTCACTGATTGAGATCACAGAAACAGTTGGAGTATGATTCACGTACACAACTGATTACGCATGTGTTTGTACAAGTGTATTTCTGAACATGCATTATCAGTAAGAAGTAAGGAGGCACTCACCCCTTCGCCGTTTGGCCCAGTGTTGGCCAGCATCTCCTGCAGGGCCCGCACTGACAGGGACTGCTCCAACACAAAGTTACAAATACACAGGTCTGGAGGAACATACTGCAGAGTGGAAGGACAGAGGGGACGTGCACAGGGGGAGAATGAGGGGATGGAGGAGAGAACAAAGGCACAGACGGAAAGAAATATTAGTTGAAGAGGCAATGACAAGCTGCTTCAAGAGAAACAGGCTCCTGGGTACTAAAAATGGACCCAAAGTTCATTCTCCTACACTTTAACTTTAACTTTTGTTGGAGCAGCTGCACACAACTTGCCTCACTTGCAGGCTACACTGTACTAGACCAGACTTATACAGTCAAAGCTGATGACAAACTGGTCAACACTTGACAATGAATGACTTGATTACACCTGACTCTAGAATTTTATTCATATTCTGTGTCCATGTTCTTATTGGTTTTGGGGGTTCCATCAAATTTCAAATAATTCCAGAAGAAGTCCCAGACACAGATTTCGTCACCTGTACTCATTCATAAGAAGCATTTTCTACCATTGCATTTGCCCATTTTTTTTTAAATCTGGAGCTATAGTATAAACCAGGAAGTTGTATTCGCACCCAAAATAATAACAGAAAAAGGTATTTTTTAATATCTGGCATTAAAGATTTATCTGCCAGTTAACTCTCTAAGCAGTTGGGCTGTGTCGTTTAGGGTGTGACCTGCTGTAAATGTACATATGTAAACACACAGAACTGACATGTGAAAGATATTTAAATCCTAATTTATTGGATGTATCAACGTACCAGCAGAGATTTCCTTTTTGGTGCCTACAGTATATACAGCTTTGTCTTCCACTTTCAAACTGTATTATAAATTTATTCAGTGATTAGATTGTCCACAACAAAGAGCGTGTGTTACTAGGGTTAGAAATAAAAGAAAAAGATATATCCAGAGTAAATTATATTTTACATGATTAAAAAAGGTGGACTAAGCAATTCTGTCAATTAATAGCATCTGCTTGTCATATGACAGTGTCAATATGAACAGTGAATGAGCTTTGTGATTTGCTAGGTGGCACTGTTGATTAGCCATCAACTGCCGACACGACGCGTCCAACATGTAAACAAACCGTCTACCACAGCCTCGTAACTGCTGCGGCCTCAGATCTTTGCCTTGATCTGTGAGGAAATGCTCAACATGTGTCACCGTTCATCCCTCCCCAGCACAGAGCAGGATGAGCAATGATTTAAGATGTTGGGCGGCTGCCCTGCCTCGGTAACACAACCAGCTGACCCCTGACCTCTGCAGTGGTGAGAAATGAAATGCGAGTGGGGGGGGGGGGTTGCTGGGTGATAATGAGAACGATGCTGCTCTGTAACTCGACACAAACATGCGTGGGAACCTCCAACACCACAGTGTGTTTGCACAAAGAAGTTCCTCATTAAATTGCATTTTCGCTCCGGATGTCGTCAGCAATAAGAAATCCACGAGACACACAGGAAACACACCTTCACAGTAAACTAGCGGTTATATATTGTAGTTATCTCACCTCAACACTTAACCAGGTCAGCTAAAACTTCCCGTTTACCTTCGGCTACAGCGTGACAGCTACAGACGACCTCCCACAGTGATAACTTGCAACCTGTTGCAGACCTTACACCTCTAATGAATATTCACGGCCAATATTCCAATTATCATACCAGTTCTTCCAGGGTTGGGCAGACATGTTTTCTGTTCACACATACAGCAGAATGTTCACCATGTCTCAGCTGTTACAGTGACCTCTAGAAAGTCACATTTTCATACATTTCACAAGAAGCTTCATTAAGATAAGCTATAAATCACATAAAATGATGCTTTCAAATATTAAAATGGGATATTTGTTTATCTAGATTATTCGAAAACAAAAAAATTCTTAAGCACATTGTAAATTTTGGTAAATCCATCTTATGGCTGTTCAAAAGGCCAGAAAGTGGAAAAAACACAATTCTTTTTAACTTATTAAATCCAGCAATCATCCTGCTGACAAACATGTTCTATGTATGCAAAGCTTCACATGCCATTATTTATAGCATTAAAAAACAAAAACATATCTGTAAACTGCACTGTTGTGTTTCCCTTTATTTCTGACTACTTTAATTTAACACAGTCCCACCTCCACCAACCTGCTTTATAAATACTCATTAGAACATCTTATCTGCAGCTGAAAATAACCCACAAACAGAACACAGCTCAAAAAGAAAGGAGCGTTATAGACCTAAGTGTTGCCACAATCGCTTCCTTTTGTTGTGGTGACGATACACAGTAAAGTTGCTTTGGATAGAAGCATCTGCCACATGACTAAATGTGAACGACATTATAAAATTGCAACTGTTTATGAAGCAGTTTCAATTCATACTCTCTCTTTTGCCGTTTACAATTTTGTGACAAGATTTGCTAACCAGAGATTTTCAGTTCACATCGGACTTGTGGCTGAGCTGCTTCCAAATGTCAGAGGCCATTTATTTGTTTCAGAATTAACTCCTCCAACAGGTGAGCTCATCCTTCAACACTGTGTTCTGTTACAGTGCCGATGCAAAGATGTCCCCATCATGCAGTTATATCATCTGTATCATGACAAATTCACTATTTTTCAATATGCTTCTCATAGGACAATGTTGGGAGTAAAGAAAAATATTGCTAGTCTACAAACTCGTGTTTATGATGTGTGAAAATCACCATAAGAGGTGTTTCTATTCTAATAAATGAGATGGTTAAGTTACAATGTGCACGGCAGTGTTTCATATATATCTGGAACAGTACAACACTGAATTTAAACCGTGTCTCAGAACTGTTTCACCTCGGCCTTATTATTCTCTCCTCCAGCAGCCGCAGCAGGCAGCCAGGCTTCATTAGAGTCTTGGAAATGAGGTGTCAACACCTGAGATCCGACAGCAAAGGACAGCCCTTCACCCCCACCCCTGCAAACCCCAGCCACTGCTCGACACTCACCACATTTTTCAAACCCAAGGAGACCTGAAGCATCATCACTGGTACCAAGCTGAGGGGTTTGGCTTTGTCACTGGCTGCCATAGTTGCAGGTAGATGAACACAAACGTCTTAACATCCCCAAATTTTATTACACTGGGTCTTAATTGAGTCAGCTCATGTTCAGATATATTCTGTTCATGTTATATTTCAGTCCCTTCAGGATATTGCAATTTAAAAAAAAATGTATATATTTATGAGGTTTTATGTGGTGGGGGGGGATTGGTTCAATTAATTGTTGCAATCGCAACATTGCAAACTCCTGGAGCGACTGACATGTGTTACTGGTTTACGTGCCAGCGTCCATGACCAACCACTGGGATGCACCAGTGAAGAAACAAGTGCTGTCTCTCTCCAACTGACCCCATAAACTGTCAGCTTGTTGGGATGCTGGCCAAGCTGGAAGCATCGCAGCTGGGAAGGGAACCTGTGGGGGCGTGTTCTTCCTCAGCACCACCAAGACACTCGTTTTGAGATTTTCTTTTTATTCAATTAGCTGTGGATCGCACCACGGGGCCAGTGCAGAAGCTGCATTTTCTAACTCACTCCTGTTATATGACAGGAAAGCTCATCTCAGCTCATCTCAGTGTAAGTTAGTGGAAGGCAAACAGGATCAACACAAGGGTTTAAGTGAAAGTGTTGGTTTGATTTACACTATTATTTTGGATGCACCAATATATTGTACATACCTGTATATATTTAATCATGCAGGTTTTTTTAAAGCATGGTTATCACATATGAAAGATATAAACAGAACGTTTTGCATTGTTGCACTTCATCAGAATTAACACTGTCCTCTAGATGCCGGATCTTAATCTTGTTTGCACCAAATTAAATGTCTGACTATCCATATGTGGGCCAGTTTAAAAATAAGTAAGCTGCACTCCGTTAATTACATTTCAGGAATGTCTCTGCAGGATGTGACATTAGCTGCTGCAAATCCTCTTTTCATCTTCTCATCAAGAAAGTGGATTTTCATTTGTCAACCTGGTGGGTGTCCAGCAAACGGGATTACTTAAAGATGAATGTTTGAAAAATTGTGACTCAAGTAACGTAAGAAAATAATAGAAAGTGTATTTTAGATAAACAATGGATTAATGGGTAGAATAGGTCCATGTAAACGGTTTGCTTAAAGAGATGAATGTTCAAACACATAACAGATGTGAACAAACAGATCAACTAAAATTTACAAATTTACATTTCCATTACCAAACAGACCTAATGACGCTTCAGTTGTCTAAAATATTTGTAGCATAGAGATATTATAATTGTGTTAAATAATGTATAAAATCAAAAAAATCAATGCAATAACGCATAAAGATGCAAGTAAAGAGAAATCTATGCAGTTTCAGAGTGAAAGGCAGAGGTCAGCACCACTGTTTACACATGCAAACATCTCTAGTTTGGCAGGGTGCCATAGCTGCACCGTGCCAAACTTCCAACAATTTCCCATTTCTCTATAATATCTACAGCAGCTTTAAGAAAAACGTAAAACAAAGCTTTGCGTCACCTTCGCTTCAGACGTGGACTCCAGGTAACATAAGCGGTTTCCAAGTCCCTCAGCAGCCAGGCAGAACTTGCGGTGCTCCTTCTGGATGGTGGCCACACACTGGAGCACAACCTCGTCGTCCTGCCAAAGGAGAGAGGAGCGTTAAAGCCAAGAATGTTCGACAGTGACCCGTCCAAAATAAACAAGAGCGGACAACAGCAAAATAATCTATACTGGCAGCGCTCTGCTGCCCTTTATGCCTCCCTGACGTGGAGTACACCTTCGACTTTTACAACTGTTTATTGCTGCTAATGTAATCACGTTAGAATTTTTAGATAAGAGCAACAGTAAACGTAAAAACCCTCGATTTTATGTTATAGGCTGGAGCATGACTGGGTATGCTTAAAAATCAATAATGACATTTATTTTGAAAGAGCAAGTCAGAGCGTAACAACATGGAAAATGGAACTTTTCTAGAAATTAAATATAAAAGCACTGTGACTAAAACGTTAGAGCACATTAAGTATAAAGGGAAAAGACGACAAAAATATATATATTAATCAATAGCAGTCAGAAAAAATCAGTTCCTGCAGTAGCAATATCACTGCTAAACCTGTTACACAGCCTTCAGTTTCTCTGTGTCAGAGAGGATGAACTGGATTCAATCAGTGCAGCCACTAAATGAACATCTGTATCTGTCATGGCGGACATGGTCAGGCTGTGCACGCACACACACACACACACACACACACCATCTCCTGCCATCTCTCGTCCCACACTAATCGGAGATGATGGTTGCCATGGCTCTGGCTCCCACCTCCTTCACAGCAGTATTAATTCAGTGGATTTAGATAGAGGCTGTGCAGCACCCACAGACTCAGGAGCCGAGATAACAGACCCCGACAGAACAGCAACAACAACAGCAGCAGCAGCAGCTTTCTGAGCCTAAAAGTACAACATTAACATTGTGACAAAAATAACTTGAGAGGTTTTCAGCATATTACATTATATACTCAGATTCTTTTTTTTCTCCATTTTGAAAGCATGCGCTGCTCCTTGTATCCGTCAAAGTACAAAATTGCAGTTCTAATTGTAATTTCACACAGCTGTGTACAGGGCATATAGGGAAATGAATTGGAAAACAGGAAAAATCAAGAACAATTTTATTGTAATCAGACATTTTTCTGTCTTTTCAGATGATGTCAGACTTCATACAGACGTTGTAGGAGGAGTAAAGATGATCTCATTATGTGTTGGTGTGGCACCATAAATTAGATTCTCTGTTCATCCGGTTTCTAAATGTGGGAGGTGTTGATAGCTGATCGCAAAGGTAATGACTGGACTTATTCTCCCACAACAACAACACTCTGAATTAATTAACTAAGCAAAATAAAGTGGTTCTAATGAAATGCCACACTGAAAACTAATAACTGAAGGCTACAACAAACCAACAAATCTGTGACGTACCAGTCGCCGGAGTAGCAGCTGTTCCGTCTCTGAACATAAGACAAATCTTCACAGAGATGAAGCAGTTTCTTAGTCAAGCAAATGATTAATCACATCCCACAGAAACAGTGTCTAAAAATAAATGTGGCTCCGAAGGATTAATAAACAAGGTGGAAAGTGCATTTAGTTATTCAAACAGCAGCTAATTAGCACAGAAGTGGATCAGAGTTGCCCCAGCAATGAAGCAAAGCTCTGGAAAAAGAAGTGGTACATCTTGATCAGCTTGTGTTGTGGGGCAATTAAAAAATTTTCACGAGTAAAGTGAAAAACACTGGAGTTAAATGTCACTCCGAAGTGACTGAGGGGCCACGCTGGCACACGAGTCCATACCTCGAGCTCCTCAAATACCCGACTTTGGGTGTCAGGGAGGTGATTACTGATAGGAGAAAGCACTGGTGTTGGCGCCAAATCACTCCTCGTGCCTGGTAGTTGTGTGATGCAGGAAACACAGCTTGTTGTTTCAGGCGACAGATAAGGAAACTCAATATGAAGACGACTTGTCACCTCTTAAAAATCGGGTAAAGGAACCACTTTCTTTTCAGCTGCTTGGAATAGCGGTGGCCGTGTGAAACCAAGCGGCCCTGCCGCTGCTCAAAGCATGTATGCACCTTTTTATTAAGGCTCATAAACCTACACAGGTGGTTTATTCGTGCCAAATGGCGCCATTTCCCATGGTCCCAGTGAGGTCAGGTGACTGGCTGTTCAGAAACAATACGTGATTGTGCCACATTACAAAACTAAACACATTTTGTTACCCAAGAATGCAGTGATCCAACACCATGTTCATAGGGAAAGTCAGAGACAGGCCACGCCCACATTCAGATGACTATTATTTGCTTATCTCCAGTTACTCTTCAGATGTTTTACTTCTCATGATCCAAAAATGTATTAGTCCGTGTAAATGTTGTGAGAATCTGCTTCAGCTGCTGCCTCATGATTCTTACTTCGGGGCCAAAATTCTGATAAGGGAAGCCAGTGGGGGCCCCAGCGACCTGTGGCCACCCCTTAAGACCACTGCTGCAAGTCCACACAAACCCTCATTGTGTAGCTGCTTAGCTGCAAGTATGAAAGATGAGGCTTCAAGCAATAACAGTCCTGCTATGAATCAACAGCCTGTTAATATCTTATAACCCTCGTAACTACTGGGCACATGTATGTGTATGCTGCAGCCTCAGAAATGACAGCTGAATCCATAAAAATCCTCCTGAGGACAGGATTTAGTTCAGGTCTGCATTTGTACAAACAAAACCGGAAACTACACGTCTATTCACGTTTACCTTTAACCGCACTGAAGAAATCGATTTTTGCTTGTTTGGATAGTGCAGCTACTGAACCAGAAGTGGTGGGAGCGGCTCGGGGATCAAAGCGCTACATAGGCGGGACGCCATCCAGTCATCTGAGCGGTGCGAAGCAACGGGAGGAAGAGCAGAAGGGATGATAATGCCAACATTGTTATAAATAAATACAGCCACGCCACAGGAGATGCTGTTTATGCTAGGGTTTCATGTCAAGACTAGATACATAGTGGAGTTGTCTCAAAAAAAATCCAATCGCTCGCTGCGCCCTGACTTGATCCCAAGCCAGAGAATCTGGTGAGTCGGAGGCAAAGTGATCCTCACAGCAGCAGTGTGACCATCTGCTAGAGAGCTAAAAAGCAGCATCAGTACTATGTATAGGGCCCTGGGCTGCAGCAGGAGGAGGTAAAGTGAGGGTTGGGTGGCGGCTTCACCCTGCTTCCAAGTGTAGAGAGGGAACATGACCCTGTCCTCTTCCAACCCCTCTGCACCCCTGACCACTGCCCCTCTACGTGCCTCTGGATTCTACAGCTCACACGCGTCTCCAACCTTTTCCATTAGACTTGACTTTTTCTTCAAAAACCACCCATCAGCCGGACGGTGCTGCTCCCCAAATGACCCCCAGTGCCCCCCTCCCCACTCACGCTTTCCTCCTTTTCCCTCAGTTTCGTTCTCTAACGTCTCTGCAAGCCCGGACGGACAGCGACAGGTGCGTCCGTGTGTGTGGTGTTCGATGCAGCCACCAGCCGAAACCCGAGAACTCCCGATGCTCCGGCGTGCCAAATAAACTCACAACTCGCCCACCACTGCCACCAATGTGAACTTGAGAAAAGGTGAATCTGTTCAATCTCTCAGCGCTGCTATTTTGACACACATGTTTTGCACATGCTCAGTGTGGATCAACAAGCAGCCGGTGAGAAGGAGACGGTTCACGTGCCTAGAAACCGACCAGAAATGGGAAAATTCCTGCACCTTTAACTCCTTGTTCACACTGTCTCAGTGTGCAGTGTGTCCAAAGTGCTCTGACCGCGCCAGGGTCGTGTTTCTCATAAATGTCAGTCCGGGTGCTAAGTACAGGTTGAGCTACGTTTGTTTTTAGTGGAGCTTAACGAACAACATGCGGAGCAAAGTCGGAACAGTGTAGATGTGTGATAACGACAAGCAGGATAAGCTGATTACATTTCTGGAAGACAGGAGTTTTTAAAGAGCCTGAAAAGGTTTGCAGTCATGATGGATCGGTCACCTATGGCCACCTAAACATTAATAATTAATATATTTTCCACAGTTGCAAACTTATGTTAAATCTTTAAAGCTACGCGGGGCCGTAGGGAATAGGACAAATTGTAAGAATTGATCATCAATTACAGCCCTGGATTAAATAAATCGTCAAAAAGAAAACCAAATAGCCTCTGAAAACCAAACAGACATGTATTTCATCAAGCAAATTTAGGATGATTGACGTGATCACAGACATGTTCATTGCATAAAAAGAATTTCATTTAACAACATGCCAGTCTCTACTGTGAAAGAAATGAACTGAACTGCCAGTAAACCATTGAATTACACCTACAGATTTGAAAAAGACGTTGACACGTCTCTAGAAACCTGCATCCCGGCTCTGCACACGGACTATTCACAGAACTCACTAAAGCTGTGGCTGTAGCCGTTCCACTGGCTTATGTTTCAAGTCGTTTTCTACAAAAGCCAGACAGCTTCCCCTCACAACCTAATCAGATGTACACCGCAAATGAAGTCAACATGGAGCTGCAGCACAAAGTTACGCCTCAGGATTATTCTGCCTGAAGACATACTGAAAAAGTGCACATCACTCATGCACTCATAGCCATGAGGACATTAATGTCAGTTTATCTTAAATGCAATGAAACATTAGAGGCTGATGGAACCACATTAGTTTTCAGGCTTTGTTGTCACTAAGTTTAGGTAAATTCTAGATTTTAATTCTTCTCCCTCTCTAAAATCCTTCAGTGTGTACTCGGCTCTGAAATAACTAAACTGGTGTGTGTTTCAGACAGCATCACATCAGGAAACTGGTAACACTATTTTACTAAACATTCATATATTCCTCTAACAGCATTACAATTTCTTATGTATTATAGGTTGACCTGTTTTAAAAAAAAAAAAAAAAAAAAAAAAAAAAAAGCAGTTTTGATGTTTTTGCATATCCTCGCAGAATCTCTGCAAAGATTGTATTCTACAAAATATCTTCAGATATTTACTGACATCCAGAAAGAGGAGTTCAACACAGATTGTCTGTTGATTAAAGACGTGTTTAATATGCCATCGTTGTCACAGCTGCAGACATGTGCGTGCATAATCAAGTGTGTGTGCAAATCTGAGCCATCACGGGTCAAAATGAATAATGCACCTCGCGTCTGAGCTCTGTATTACCCCCCCCCCAAAAAAAGAAAAAGAAATAAAATTCCCCAGTCAAGCAAGTTTTGCCCTGCAGTACACTGCCATGGATCATATCCTCCAAGATTTATATGGTGTTCCTATAACAAATTAGATTTTCTTGGCTTAGTTTGCATGCATATTGCTTTTGAGCAGTGCCAAATAACGGAGGCCTCCATGCGTGCGGGGCAGAGGCATCCACTCTAGAAGAAGCACTGAGAAATGAGGGAGGGCCTCCGGTCAGGGACGGAGCTGCAGCCTCTGTAAAGCCCATCATCCTGTCTGATGAGACGGAGTGGACACAGGGGAGGCGTGGTGGGGTGTGACGGAGCACCTCACCATGTCTGAGGTGGGAGAGAGTGAAACAATTAGTCATGACATTCACCTCAAACTACTGCACCTTCCGTTTCTCCCTCCTGCTGCAAAGTCCTCTCGATAAAGAAATACGATAAGGCGAGTACTTTCTCTTAGAATGGATTCCTTAGAGGTCAATGTTTCATCCCCCAGACAGACGGAGTCACAACAGGTCAATTCAGGATGTGACACGTGTGTTTTGAGACAAATTCAATGAGCATTAAGCGTTTTGCAGTGCAGTCACTTACAGCATGCGACAGGCTAAAGCTCTCGGATGCATCAAGCTAAAAGATGTCATCTCCGCCACGGTTGGGTGCACACAGCAAACACAAAGTGGCGTTTCCTGGGTGATTCTTACTGGGAAAAAAAAACAATAGAATCATATTCTTCTAAAATAAAACTGTAGTCAGAAAGTTTGGGTGTGGATGTGATTGACTGCTGGATTCTCCTTCAGTTTTACTGTATTACTGCAGCAGCCAAACTTAAAAAAAAAAAAAAAAAAAAAAAAAAAAAAGATGCTGCACTTACATTTCCCACGTGGATATAAACACCACCACTAAATGAATTTTAATAAGGCTCATAACTACTGAATGTATAAATAAGCCACCGTCTTGCCATGTCGTGCTCCAAAGCACAGTGGGTCTGTTGCACTGTGGAGGTGTTTGATTGTAATCAGTCAAACCTGATCAAACAGCTCAACAACTCTCACTAGATTATATGATTATTGGTCTATATTTCAATGAAAGCATGCTAAAAAAAAAACGGAGGGAAAAAACGGCCAACGAGCTGACAAACTGAGCCGTGTCGGCATTAAATGAAAGTGAACTAAGTGACCTGAGGGACACTCACAGTCTGCACCTTTATCAGTCCTCAGCTGATTAATGAAGGTAATTATTGGTTGCGAGTCCACTCGCGCTGGTGCTCCTACTTCTACCACGGCGCAGCATTTCCTGCTGAAACTAAAACATCCATTCGCTGGAGGTACAGGTTACATTTATGCCAGCGAATGGTTATAATGTAAAACCTTATGGACGCCATTAAATGATATTGTTGACTGAATGCATGTGGAGCACGCTACTCTAAGTTTAAACAAGGCATTGATTTGGCTCATATGTTTGTGCATGAAAACACATTATTGTAACTTGGCAAAAAACAGGCCAAACCCACAATATAAGGAGTTCTTTCAAATCAAAACATACTTTGGAAATTAACTCTTACATAAGGCCTGCAGCCAGGTGAAGGCCACACACTGGCTGACAAGGCAAGGAGCCTCGTCTCACCTGCTTCATAATTTATTGGTGTTTCATAAGCTTTACAAAGCCAGTTCAAGGTTGAAGGGCCAGAATAAAACCAAGTTTAGAGAGTCTTCTCCAGGAATAAGCGGTCAGAGATACGCAAAAACCTCATGTTTAATATTTCATCTTGTTCAAATTAATTATCAACTTCACGTTGATCTTGCAATAAAATGAAATGTTCAGTATTTACTCCCACGTTCTCACATCATCTTCACGTTAATGCATTCTGATTCTAAAAGAGCTCATCCCACAGCAAATGTTTGAACAAATAATGTTGGAAATGTCAGCTTAGACCATCAATTAGTCTGTTATTTGACTAAAACATGCCCCCAGTCAAACTCCCCACATCTCATTAACAAATGAAAAGCACTAAAGCACGTCAGTGACGCTGGGACCTGCCAACTTTACGTCAAGCCTTTAAATGATGGAGATGGCGGCGGCCTCGCTTTCCTTCAGTGCTGATGGCTGAAAGATTCAAAGCTGCCGGGATGTTCCATCAGCACAGAGGAAATCACTCCCCTCCAACGCCTGTAAGGCTGAGGGAGGTTCAGCTAAGGTCGTAGGACACAACACCCCCAATGGGTCCAAGATGGTAGAAGCACCTCAAAAAACACTCATGACTCAGTACAGATTGTGTTTTCAGCTTGTTGAGATATCGTAACTCCATTACTAAATAACAAGAAGCCATTTAAGGGTTGAGTCAGTCAACTCTTCATTCTCCTTGGTTGGAAATGTATCGTCACTCATTGGAGCAGCAGAGGAAAAGTCGGCTATGGGACCTAGTTCCATCATCCAGAGTGGGCTTTGTTCCTCACCCAGCCTGAACAGGCTTGTTTGTTGGGAAGTGCAGGATGGACTCACACCCCTCATCCCCTTTGGACAGGATCGGGAGGTGTGGCCTCCTTGGTGGATGTATGACATTAATATTCCTAGGGATGGATTGAAGGCCAGCGTGGAAAATCGTAAACAAGTTGTGTCAACGGTGTCCTCCTCTTTTAAGAGATGCCATTTGTCTTCTCTGTCCAAAATGTGCACATTGTTGTCCACAAACAAGTGTCCTTTGTCCTTCAGGTGTACTGCTCAGAGGTGTTGTTTCTCCTGTGCTGGGCCATCCTTCTGTGTAGAGGCTGTGTAGGTTCCCAGTGTAGAGCTCTGAACACCCTTCGCTGCAGTGGACTGCTACGCTGCTCTGCTACGCTGCTCTGCTACGCTGCTCTGCTACGCTGCTCTGCTACGCTGCTCTGCTACGCTGCTCTGCTACGCTGCTCTGCTACGCTGCTCTGCTACGCTGCTCTGCTACGCTGCTCTGCTACGCTGCTCAGGTGTTCAGTGGGCCCCTTAGACCGAAGAAGCTGTTGGAATAAGTGGTGAAACACTTCCAACCAAGAAGAGGAAGAAGAAGAGGAAGTCCACTTAACCTCATTCAACCTTTTGGATAACCCAGTGGTTCTCAGTCCTGGTCCTCAAGGACCCCTGCTTCTTTTCTAACTAGCCCTGGACCACCCACTGCTGATTGCCTAGATCAGGTTTGTTCAGTCAGAAGCTGAAAAATACCATATTTGATGATGGATGGGCAGAGAAAGACCAAGTAAATCGGTGTCTTACTAATCCTGCACACAAAATTGATCGATTCTTCTTCATCATCGTTTATTATCATTATTATTATTTGTAATATTATCCTCCTGCTAATTATTATGCTCCTCCTTTTATTGTTATTTTCAGAATAATAATAATAATAATTTTTAAAAAATATTAAAACGTCTGTTTTTTGTAGCATCTAGCTGGGCTAATCATTGAGGCTTGCACCTCACCAGTAGCCTCTCTGGGCTTATTTGGAGTTTATGTTGTTCTGGAAGCCCTCTGCATTCCAAGGCCAGGACTCTTGGGGTTTAAATTTAGCCTTTTTAAAGATGATGCCACCACAGCACATACATCTCTGCTTCCCTGGCACTAAACCACATCAGGCACAGCTCTTCAGCTGGGACAGCACAGGACCAGTGACACTTTAACACCATTTTTATAGGCATAAAAGCATGTTTAGATTTCAGATGCTTGGTACCACACAGCAATATACAGCATTTCCTGAAGCTTAATATGTCAAAGTAATGGACAATGTCATGGAGCTTTCGAATGGAAAACCGCCAGCGTTGCACAAAACGTTTTCAACAGACGTGATACAACTTGATAGACTGCTACAGTTCTTGGCATCGGCGGATGAGATTATTAATCCTAGTTTGTTTTGTTTTTCCAAATGTGTTGCTTTTGTTTTGACGTTCAAAGCATTTCCCTTAGGCTGGTGTTATCGTTGATCACAGGTCTAATATGTAGTTCAAGTGACTTCAAATAATAATCTAATCTGTTATGCATTTTATAAAAAAACATTGTTATTTTAGAACAACCTGAGTTATTTTAGTTTGAATTTTAGGCTGATTCAGTCAGACCTGATTCTTTTATGTTGATGGGTCACATTTAGTTTTGTAAGTGACAGGTATTTAGTTCTAAACAATGCAAAGTTGTATTTTGTCTCTAAACTGTGTCCTAAATTTAAATGCTCCACATGCACATAGTAATATAATTTGTGCAACAGTCAAATAATAAAAAAAACTAAAGCTTCTCCATAAATGTCCAACTAAAACTTCCTCATCTCTCGATCCTCCTCCATCTCTGTTGTTGCTTTTCCTCATGTTTCTTTCTACTGGATGCCGACACTGACTGATGACACAGACGTCAGGCATAAAACCAAGCCCGTGAATCTGACCATTCTGACAGCAGCTACACTGACACAGACTGAATACGGATGGAATTTTGAACCACAAACAAAAATAACCCAGATCTGATTTTTTTAAAAAAAAAAAAGATTTTCTTTCACTTTCGTAACAATATCACATTTGAATCACTGGCAGCCAGTTGCGCCCCTTCCACGTGTAATGTGAACACAGACACAAGGATAATGTGTTTGGCATATGTAATACCATCTTCACCCCACCCATAAATTTAGTCTAGTAAACAAAATATACATAAAAACAGACAGCCACAAATCATAATCCACCCTGTCCATTTATGTTTTATCTGATCCTTTTTGGTTTGTTAAAGCTAAAAAACTAAAACCTTCAACGTGCTGACCTGCTTTTATTTCTGTCACACAGAAAACTGGAATTTACAATTTAAAAAAAAAAAACATGGCATTCCCTGGTTACAAGGTCTCCACCTGCCAATGATGAGGCTCTCTGCTGCCATACCAGTGCAGAAGCAAGTGAGTATTTTTTAAATTTTTGTTAAATGTAATTGTTTCACACAGCAGCACAATCACAGAGCAACAAGAAAACGGACTCTGCATTATAATCTAATAGCACTGCAGTTAGCACAAAGCAGGCCCATAACACTGCACTTAACAGGCTGAAATTCTCGCATAAATTAAAGCTGAACGCATGTTTGAGATCTTCAGCATCCTGTGCCACTGACAAAGCCAAATGTTGTTCTCTTTTTTACATGGTGATGACCAAAAACAAGCCCAGACTTTATCTTAATGATGGGCTGACCACAAACAAGCCCATTCCTGTCGTTTTTATTATAAATTACATTTCCGCAGAGTTAATGAGCTGTCCAGGAAAACACGTTCAACAAGCGCAAAAATGACACGTACTGAGATTTTTTTTTTTATAGGTGATTGAGTGTTTGTGTTAAATTTAAACCTGCGCATCTCCAATATCAGAAGAGCACGAACGCTTCACCGCGGGGCTATGAAGTTACAGTGGGGGCTGCTGTCTTTATCTTGCAGCAGAGGTGAATACCCCAGCCCCCCCCCCCCGAAGCTACATTTCATTTGTGTTCTTTGACACAGAAACTCATCTGTGCCAACTTTCCCAGAACATCAACAGCAAGGTGAGACTGACTCACACCGTGGCAGCCCCCCTTCGCTCCCACCTCCACAAAAGACACGCTACTTGTACACAGGCTTATTTTATAATGCCCAACACATTGTAAAGTGGTGTATTTCAATTAGCACGCTTATTTTAGGGCTTCCTGTGAGGGCATGTTTCCCTCATCACTGACGGTTGACAACAAGGCTCAGTGAACATCAGGGAAAGCCCCCCCTCACCCTCCTCCTCCTCCTCCTCCTCCTCACTCTGGAATCGCTGTTGTCATCAGATAACCAGGATGCCACTGTGACAGAAGAATCTGAGAGGCATGGGTCAGCATCTCACAGGCGTCACAAATAGGAGGGGCTGTTAAGTACAAGGTCCCGTTTGCCTCTGACAACCAGTTAAGCCTCAAAGGCCTTACGTATAGATCGAAAATCCTGTTCGTATCAAAGCTGTGAGAGCACACTGATGCATCAGAGTTAGCAGAGCCGCTTAGGACGCGTGGAAATAAAAAATTCCAAAAACACAGAGATTTCATGTTTTTAAAAGATCACATTACATCATTGCGTGAACAGGCCCCGCAGGGTTTGAACGAGGATGTACCTGCCTGTAAGGCAGCAATAGAAGAAGCCATCAAACTGAATTATATTAGCTAAACAACCACAGGCACATTAAAAAAAGAAAAAAATGTGTAGTGTGGTCAAAATGAGCAGTAAGAGATGAAAAATGACCAAACAAACAAAAAGCAACCAGAAAGAAATGAAAATTTCTAATAAAAGTTATTAAGTGAGTCGAGAAAGTTATATACGCGTATGATTACAGGAGCCAAAAGTGTGTCTCTTACAAACCTGTGTTACCCATCACTAAATCCAGCCGATTTTTCAGATGTTACTATTCATTTTAGCAGGAAACAAAAATTTAAACTCCTAAACTTGCTTGAGCAATGTAATCCATCACCTCCAGGGCGGCTTCACTGATTCTTAGGTTGCTTATGGTCCTAGTTTGGGCAGTTGATGAATTGTGGTAAATTTCCTGCTGCTTTCTCCAAATTAAAATGTATATTTACATCCAGCTTAGAAAGAGGTTTTCAGAATAAATGATGTCATCTGGAGGAGTTTTTCAGTTAATCTCAGTGCAAAAGTTATAGGTTTGCTCAACCTTCTCCTCCAGATGACATCATCCGAGCAGAAAAACTCTTCCTGATGAGTTGAGGATTTTTCCCCCCGCATTTAGAAGCAGAAAGATATTTGATATAAATGTGAGTTGCCATTGACGTCCATCCAAACTACAGACAAAGGAGGCAAGTTTTAAATAAGTGAAATGACACGTTAACAGCTCGTTTAGTGTGTGTTTTATTTGATTGTGAATATTGATCTGAACAGCAGAACGACACCAAGTCTCTGCAGCGAGACTTGGACTTTTCAGACTGTATGGAAATGAATGGAAACCAAATCTACTGGTCAAGTCAAGGTTGTCAAGTTGGTCACTTGTAATATTATACATTATACAAATTATAGCATACATTGTGTACTTTACACTAAATCCTACTACATTCCTACAGCAACAGATTTCAACCAACAACGTCTATTGGAAGAGATTTGGCAAACCCAGACCAAACTTTCACAACCCGGACTGATGGTCAAAGTTAAAGCCGGTGTGTCTCCCAGGACTCGGAGGGTTCGTCCAGAACCTACAGACCCCGTCGACACGTCCGCAGTACGAGCCACCTGAGGCGGAAACCAGTGTTACCGCTCCCCGTCCAACACCTGCAGCGCCATTTATTCCCGGCACACGCGCAGCCGAGCGGTCATATCGTTTACAGGGGCTGAGCACGACCACCGGAAGCGACCTGCGTCAAACCGCTAAAATAGGAGCGAGCGCAACTTGCTCCAAGTCCGCACATCCATAAAAAGCAACACATCGCTGCGGACGGTTGTGGGGGAAAGAGCCGCTTCTGCACACGGCGACAGTCCGACAGGCAAACGCAGCGCGAAGCCGCGGAGGGCGGACGGAGGCGGGAGGGCGTTTCTGCCGCCCCGCACCTGCAGACCCTCAGCGCCGCCGTCCACGTCCGCGCTCCCATCGACAGGTGCGCCGTGGCCGCGTGCAACATGCGGCAACTTCCGAACCGCCACAAACTCAGAACCGCAGAGCCGGTTCACCCGTTTACTGACAGAGAACAAGGAACCACTTGTGCAATAATCCACCTCGGAGCGGTGATTAGTTAATGGCCTCCCGATGCGTTAATTGGCGGCGGGAAAATGAAATGGGCTTTACTTACAGTTCTCAGGAACTGGATCTCATCTTCCCCTTCTCCGCCCTCAGCCATGGCTGCGAAGGAGCCTGCTCAGACTCTGGAAGCCACCGCTGACTGCCGGCAGAAACGCGATGCTGTGCCTCTCAAGCCGATATTAGCATAGAGCTCATCCACAGCCATATAGGGCAACCCGAGCGAGCGCCCCCCCGCCCCCCAAACACCCGCCCTTCCTCCTCCTCCTCCTCCTCCTCCCCCTCCGCCTCCCTGCGCCCCGACGCTAGCAGCAGTGCGGACGGAGCCGGGGCACCAGCGGAGGAGGTGATGCGGGCAGATGCAGCTCTAAACATGGGCGACGATGACCGGAAGCTGAGACGCCTCAAACGTGAGAATGCGTGTTTGTGGTGAAAGCCCTTCGCCAGTCGAGTCAGCAGTTTGAAGGAGTCCCAGTCTGACGCGTGCACGGCATGTTCCGAATGGATCCGCTGGCACCCGCCCCTTCACACGGTGGGGAACTGGGCACCGATGTCCCGGTTCACATAGATCATCCCAGATTTGAATGTGAGGCCGGAAAACAACTTCGACTTCCTCATGTGACGGCGCTCTCGGGATAAAACTTTGATTGGTTGCTTACTTGTTGCTTATTAAACTCTCCCTCTTTATGGAAACGCTGGTTTGTGCTGCCATTTTGATGACATACGTATTAGAAAATGATCTTTCTTTTACACTTTGATGATCCATCATACAGCAAAATAAACCTGTTTGAATTGGTCCATAATTTGGTCATTATTATATTTGCATTACGTGTTACACTGTTGAAGAATTTTCCCTACCTGCCCACTGACGTCACTGACTTCTACAACTTATCTGAATGAAAAATAATCATATCCATACAGACACAGTATACTTCAGATCATTTACTGAAGTTAAAGTACCAACGTCTAATAAGGTCACGCATTCAAAGGCCTGAACTAAAGGTCCTTGATAGAGGGTCACTGACATATTAGACTGATGCAGCACGTTTAGTCATTTTACTGCTGAAGCCGCTCGAGGCTCACCTCATAATATTTGGTTTGGTGGATAAGCTCTTCAAAATGTGAGGGGTCATGAAATTATTGCCTGTGCTGCACACATTTCTAATCACCTTTGAGAGTTCCCCTAATGTTTGCTTTGGTGGTGAAACTTTGGGATCATTACAGTGATTTAAATAAATCCTGAAAAGTTTAGAAGGGAAGTCAAACAACGTTATGTTGTCCCTCTGGCTTCCAGCGTCCATGTGTCCACTTGACGCGGCCTCAGTCGCTGCTCAGGAGACGCTGACATCTAGCGGCCACTTATTTTAACAGGCAGTGATTTTATCCCACAGGTTGTTTGGTGCATTGACTTTATCTCTGTCAGACTCTGCCTCAACACATTTGCAATGTCTGACTGAGCATTACCCATGTACTTTTTCCACAGTTTCTTGAAACAGTTACATTTCTGCAATATTAATATTCAACTGCACAATAAAAGTATTTTTTGGCGTTTGACCTGTGGATGTTTTTCTGTTGGTGTCTGCACACTCTGTTCATTCCCCACAGATTCTAACTAATGATGTCGGGGCAGCTGTGACTCCATCAGTAGAGCAGTTTGTCCGTGATCTACACGGTTGGTGATTTGGTTTCTGGCTCTTCCTGGCCACATGTCAAAGACACTGTCACGTCCATAGTGGGGGGCCCTCCTCTGCTTGTTCCCATTTCTGATCAACTATCTGCATCTACACTACATGCACGTGACTAGTAATTTAAAAGCTCCCAGTCTGCCATCATATTTTTTGTTTGTAAAGCATCATCCTCCTGGTTTCAGTGACAATAGAAGCTGTTTGTTTCCTTTAAACTTTTATAATCCACCACAGAAAGCTGGCCAGTTGGTCAGATTAGGTCAGTGCTCACACTGAGCAGTGGACAGTTTAGCCTGGTGCACGGCTGACCTACATAAAGTCCACGGTCAGTGTGTGGCCCTGGGGCAGATGTGACTCATTCAATCTGGTTAACAGAGATTATACATAGTCACTTGGCACGAAAACACAGCCATAACTTGCAAAATGTGGCAAGGCCTTACTTATTTGTATTCATCTCGTGTAGAGGTGGAGTGTGTGGTTTTAATTAAGTCTTTTACCTGAGCATCTCTGATTTCTCCTGTGATAGACTTGTGACCGGTGGTGACCTGTCACAGCAAAGGATCCAGCACCCCTGTGATTCTAACAGTACTGATATCTAAAGGATGGATAACTCTCAAATGATCACCGCTTTATTCATCACCTTCACTTCATCTCAGGTGGAAATGAAGCACATGTTACTGTCGTACATTTGACAGCTATAGTAACGCCTAACAACCTAGGATTTTATGGGGAGAAAGCGGTTAAAATTAGCGCCACATCCATGTATAATATTAAAATTCAGCCAAATGATCAATTAAGCCATTCTAATAAATGTGTAACTTCTGTAAATGTGTAAGAAGAATTCAGAACTTCTACTTTTTGCAGCAGTGTTCCTGTAAGTAAAAGATAGTAGCACATTATAAACTGCAGTAACTGCTGGTGCACTGCTGCATCTTTAATCATCGCTGACCTTTCAAGAAAAGCAACTACAAAACACAATTTATGCAAATGACTAAATTTGTGTTCATTCATTCCCTCAATGTCAACATGACGATGAAAAGTACAAATCCCGGCTGAGCCAGACGTCTGTCGCCCCCGGCCGCCTACCTGTCAGCTTAGTGGTACCTGCCAGATTGGTGGGAGTGAGCTGTATCTGATGAGCCAATAGGAGAAGGGTTTGAATTTGCAGTCGCAGCGCTGATTGGACGGCGAGGCTGTCCGTCACTGCAGTTGTGCCGCGTCGCCGGAGCGACTGCGAGCGCAGCGGAGCAGAGATCTGCCGGTGACCAGAGGGATGCAACAAGTAAGTGTTTAATAAACCGGTTCAAGTTAGAGTTTCAATGTGAGTCAAAATTTTATTTTAATTTGGTAAACTGGTAAAACATTGTGCTTCTAGTTAACTGTTCTGTTAGGATAGTGTCAGGAATATTTTTTTATGAGCTTCTGTGGCCGTTATTTCATAAAATGTATTTAAAAGGTACATTACAGAGAATCGATATTTGTGTCTCAAATACCCATGACACTTTCTCACAGCTGGGGATGACACACAGCAGTGCTTATCTTCAAGTTTGATTCTTACACAGGACAAAAAAAAAAATTTTGTTGACTGATTATTGTTATTAAATCAGTCTGACTTTATCACTCAGGTTCTTACTCATGTCCACCCTTCCTTACCGCATTAGATTGTATGTTAGCTGTCTTACACCTTTACGAACGTTTAGGTTTTATGAATATCATTTAGCCAACGTTTCCCTCCTTTTTGCTTCAGGTTTTGATGATGTGCTTTGGTCAGTGACATTTCTGTGACATAAACTCTTCAGAATCAATCACCTGCTTTACTGTGGTAATCAAAAACACCTAATGGAGGCCGCTCACGCCGCCTTACACCTCTACATGCCCATCAGTGAGAGGGGCTGTGGCCCCCCTGGCAGGGGCCCATCTTCTCCCTCTAAACCCTCTCTCACCCTCCAACGAAGACTAACCTACTGCTGTGAGGAGGAGGGTCCAGCTGAAACACTGAAGCGAGGACAAGCGGACAGATTTGGCTTTACAGGCTTAAAAGAAACCCTCAAAGCGCTGGATGACTCCTCTGAGATCCACTGGCTGACGGAGGTGTTGTTATTGTGCTTGGAGTGTCAGGCTTTCATGAACATGGGCAACCAACAGGGCACAAAGCCTCATAGTTCTACAGAGAGCGGGGGAGTTTCGCCAAAACCCCCCAGAATCCAGATCCCTCGGAAGAGAAGGAGAAGAGCAGAGGGGATGGTTTACGCAGGAAACCGACAGCATAACCTCAAGGTGACACCCAAGACTCCACAGGTGCCTGCGAAGGCGAGGAGAACTACAAAGCACCAGATAAAAAGCTCTCCTATGTGTGAGGAGTGGGATTTAGAGGAAAACGGGGCAATCATCGGCACTCCCACAGCCAGAAGGAAGAGAGCTGAGAAAAGAGAAGAAAGAATTGCTTCACTGTTTGAAGAGAGAAACAGAGGTCTACAAAGGCAGTGTGGGGGAGAGCAGCTGCCGGGTGCCTCATCTGCAAATTCTACCAGGTTTTCCAGCAAAAGGTCCTTTCTGTCTCAGAGAGGATTCATCTGTACAGAGACAAGGTTCCCTCACTGACTCAGACGCTGACCTGTCAGAATACGACAATGACATATACTCGACCAATATCTCTCACGCTGCTGTTGATCCGGTCATCAGAAGTGGTGGGGAGGAGGAGAAACACAAGGAAAACAATGCAGAGGGTGAGGAGATGGGGTCCTGTCGGTGGAGCTTCGAGGAGACGGAAGAGAAGCGGGCTGCAGCTCAGCGAGTAATGGGCAAGATTGAGGAAGTGGAGAGGATCATACGTCGGGTGAGCCTCAGCAGTTCAGAGTGGAATAAAGAAAGCAGCGAAGGGGGAGGTGAAGGCCAGTGTATCTCAGATGGATGTGCAGATGGAGAGGATCAGGTTCAAATCCTGCAACCGGGTCGCACAGATGCTGGATTCAGTACGCATTCCAGGCTGGACAACCAGGACTGGGAGTCAAGCAAAGACACACCTCGGCTGGTTGAAGAACTGTGGACACTGGCTGAAGCCCTGAGCCTCAGTTTACACCAGGCTCCGAGTACAGAGGGAGTAAAAGCAGAGCGTGAAGCCAACACAGTGGCCAAAAACACTTTACGTGAGCAGAACCCCACTGGACCACAGGATTACCACCTCACCTCTAACTTTAAAAATCCTTCATCTGATCCGTCTCCGTCGTTATCTTCAATCCTGGCTGTTGAAAGAATGTCCCCCATCCTTTCACCTCTATTCCTGTCAGCCCGGGCCGAGCCAGCTCTCTGGTCCTCTGAACCTCACAGACCAGCATGAATCAGGCGGCTCTGAGAGTCACACAGGGGGGACAGTTCAAGGCTGGTGGGTTTCTAGGGGTCCTGGCACCTCTGGAAGTGACACCACAGTGTCTAGTGGGACAGAAAATGAGCAGACACAGACGTCCAGACGCTCCAGTGAGGCCAGTCAAGATGACCTGCTCTCTTCAGGTAACAATGCTGAGACATTTCCAAAGCTACAGTGTCAAAAAAATACTACCACAAAATGTGCTGTTACCCAACCCTTTAATTTTTCCAGAGTTTGGAGATTATGATGACATATTTTAAAGGATTTAACAGTGGCATGATTCTCTTAGAGACTGTACAGCATATGGTTGGTTAAAGAGGACAAAATACCTTTTGGGAGTTTTCAGGAGAGTGCTGAGGTGGAAAGAGTGTGTCCTCATAATAGCCTGACATTGACTTTTAGTGGTTGGTTAGTGAAGTGAACAGAGGAGGAAGAGCAGGACACACACACACACACACACACTTCTCATCTTTCTCACCGCAGACCTGAAGGATGTGTTGTAGTCTGTAAATAATGACCCCTCGCTGGTTCGACATACCACCACGTCTGTGCAGGCGCGTGTGTGTTCGCTGAGGCGTGAAGTAGCGGCGAGCGCCTGATGTGGATACCCTCGTAGTCCTGGATTGGCACTGACCTGAGATGACCAGTTTTTTTTTTTTTTTAGAGATCAGACATAGTGTGCCTCTGTGAGTGTTTGTGCTCAAAGGACCCAAAGGAGGCTGTGGGCCACGGGTTTGCGTGATGAAAATTGGCCATAATGGATTTCTTCACAGATAATTACAAACATGAAAAACCACATTGGATCTACTAATACTAATGTTGACTATAATCACCCGCTCACTCTTGCATATAGGACCTACTACAGCTGCACATAACTTGTTACTTGTGATTATTTTATTGCACATATATCGTAGTCAGCATATACGTCAACTGATCCATGAATTACAGAGTTGGTTTAAAAACAGTGTCATCGTTATAGTTCAGATTGTTCACCAGGGAGAACTGAGAAAACACAAACTCAGAACGTAAGTGACGGTGCAAGTAATTGCCTGCAAAAGTACCCCACTAGAACTACTGTAAGCTCTTTGTTCAAGATGAAGACACATTAAACTCATTTAAATGAAACGGTCAAAGAAGCATCATCGGTTTTTAAAAATCAAATATTAACCAGAATCCTGTCACATGACATTTTCAGGAATTTTTTTACAGAAAGAAGATGTTAAACCCATTTTTACTTACATTAAAACATGTTCATTAATTCTTGTCAGGTTGTACAGCCTCTGTGCAGAACTTTAGTTTACATTTTTGGTTGAGATCCCAAAGTTTCCAAATACATAAAATATTTCAGGTGAATTTGATAAAGGTTATTAAAAGTTGTGCACAGGACATTTTTTTTAATGTGGCATCCTGTTGAAGCCATTAAAACATGTACAACATGTACGATATCGTGTAGGATAAATCAAGAGTTAGAAGATGATAGCGATATATTACGTTACATTACATTATTGAATATTTACTGTGCATATGTCACAGAGTATTGAAAAAGATCACTTGAAAAACTTGACAATAAAAAATTAAAATTTTTCATTCATGCATAGTAATATCTGGTGATAAATCCAGTAGTGGCAGCAGAAGTTGTCACTGACTTTTGAGTCTGATATGCACTTTTTTCTGAGACGATGCTGGCAGATTTACTGTGGAATTGTTTGCCCTCTGCAGCTCAGGGTGAAGCTGCCAGTGAAATCTCTTAGATCTGCTGCAGGAACATGCGTTCATACAGAACACGCTCAGCTTTACAGTTAGCTTTACATTGAACCGATTCTTGACAGAAAACCAGACTTTGCTTTAAAGTACATTTGAGTTCTTTCCTTCACCTGTGCAGGGTCGTCACATGGCCACCAGCTCAGTAACTGGCCATTTACTGAGCTGGACAAACCAAGAATTACCAACAGTTTATTCCAGCAACCACGAACTTCTCCCCCGCTTTATCTGCTTCCATAGACTCGACACGATTCTGCACATGAGACTAAAGTCACTCAAATGTCGGCAGCCACCAACAATATGTCCGATCACAACCAACCAATTCAACCCACCAAGCAACAGCCCAGTACAGTGGTGGGACAGAAGGGAGCACACTGCCCGAGCCACCTACGAACCCCCCCATCTTGACAGTACATGAAACTGTTTTGCCACAGTTCTTCAGCATCTTAGCGAACAGCCAAACGTTTGTTTCATTTGTTAGAAGCACTCACCTTTTTTCTGTCAGCCATGTTTGTCCAAGTGTTCTCCACGCTCTCAAACTAAAGTCAGTGAAAAACGTTTCCTAGAGATCCCCGGCAGCCAGCCTCCACTGGGGGAAGTTTTACCTACACATTGTCACTACACACATTGTGATTCTGATGATAACTTTAGATCAGGTCTCACGGCAGCCATCTTGTGAGGGACTACTGTCACTTCCAGTCTCTCAGCACCTTTGGCTTTCTGCTTTATGCCTGTTCAGAAATCCTTCATAAACAAACATAAACACAGTACAAATCCAACAACCCTCCGCAAAAACTAAACAAAACTGATTCTACACGTTGAAAGCCTGTCTCAATGTAGACTATGAGTATGCAGTTTTTGTTTTTATAGTATTTGCTTATTAATCACTGAGAAACTGATATTTCATCTCATACTTACTAAATAGAGAACTATGAGTATAATCATCAGGCATCTTATCAAACATGCTGTGCTGTGGAATCACATTTTACTGTGGGGGGAATTTAGAAGGAATTTGTTTGTCATTGGGGGCATTAGACTATATATATATATATATATATATATATATATATTTGTTGAACAGTACCTTCTTCAGACCTTAACAACACAAATTTATAGAAAATTTCCAAGTGGCGATTGACTAATACAACATTTCAACACTGACCTTTAAAGAAATTACCATAAATGTTTTATCAAAAACTTTGAAATAATGTAAAGTGCAATTTCATGCACAGTAAGAGTTTAAGAGCAGTTTGCATTTTAAATGTGAATTAAATTAAAAGCGGTTGGTTGTGTGTAGGTGCTGCTTTAGTCTGTTACCCTTTGCTCTATAATTTATGTCTTTCTGAAAAGGAGCTGTAGCACATTTAAATATTATTTGCTACTGTTTGCGCTAAACTCACAGTAGCCAGATTCCTACAAAACACATTTGAGTTTTAAAGCTACAAGTTAAAATATGCAAGCTTTTGAAATCAAGTCTAAGTTGGGTTTTTGCACATTTTTTGCCCCTCCACGTCATAATAATGGGGGGGTTTGAATCATATTTCAGCTAAAAATGTTAGACATTATCTGCAGATTTGACCTGCAGCCTCAGATGCATTGCTGATAGTAAATTTTCCACCTCTCTCTGGTCTCCAGATGAAGCTTTGCAGCGGCAGGAGGAGATCTGGCAGCAGGAGGTAGAGGAGTCTCTCTCCTTCTGCAGATCACTCTCTCATCCCTCCAGACCAAAACACGTCGACTTCTTACGCATCACTGCCCCCGTGGATGATGTCACCGACACACCTACATCTACACCTCCCCCCCCGGAGGTTAGGGTGAGTGACCGATGGGAAGGTGACCATAAACCCATTCTTTTAAATTACATCATGGCAGATAGACTCTGACTTGATGAGCAGATTATTTGCATTTTAACACTGTTTTTTGTTCTTTATGTTTATTTCTAAAAGTAATTTCTGAGCTTTTTCAACAAAGGAAAAAAACAAACCTGGATGACGTTTATTGTTGTATAAGACTATTAAAGCTAAAAAAACATGCCTCAAAACTTCAAAATATGTGTAAAAAGTGTATTATTCTTATTTCAATATTGTTTCATTACATTGATAGTTTAAACTATGTGTGTACGTTCCGCATTGCTGGACTGGAGCGCTGTGTTTGCTCTGATTCAAAAGCTTTTGCATGAGATTATCTGCATTTATTAATTTTAAATAAACATAGTTTAGATAAAGGCTACAGCGTCCCACCCAACAATATAACAGCATTTTATTAGTGTTCAGTGTATCCAGTTAAGTCGGCCTCTGCAGGGTCCAGGCACGTCTCCGAGGAATCCCAGAGAAAGTTACACAGTGTAATGACACCCAGTAAAAGTGTGAGCAGTGTGTGTCTGTCACTCAGCTGCTGGCTATGATAACTTATCTGAAAAGCAAACAAGGGTGGAACCTGAGACCGGAGGGTAACACAAACACGAGCCACAGGCGGACGAAGTGTAGACGCTCATTATCTTTCTTCAGGAATGCATGAAAAGTCGTGGGTAAAAGCGTCACAACGTGGTTTCAAGCTTGGCAGTGTCTCGTGCTGCTGAAAACGTTTCCAAATACAAATAGTCGGCGCATAGTTTACACGTTTTCGACATGGTTCATTTGGCCTTTCTACTGTTTTGTTCTGTGTGAGATTATGTCTCCTGAGGATAAGGGTTTTCACTGGGTTACCATATTTTTCTGTCTTCAGGAAAATCAGTGTTGAGTCAATATTTAATCGTTTTATTTTTGTTTTAAACTTTATATTTGTGTGTTTATTCCTGATTTTCAAATTCATTTTTGCCCATATATCAGTTTAAAAGTGACAGTTTTGTATTATTGAGAATTAGTTTGACAGTGATACAATTTTAAAAGATATTTTTGACAATGATCTGACAATGTTTTTGTAAATTAGGTACTTACTTTAAATTTTTTGCAATCTGTCACCAGTTGAATGTAACATACAACCATGTATTTATTTGTTCATTTTATGACATTTGCACTGGCCTAATCAACTTAATTTTCCAACCAACAGCCAGACCAAACGTCTCTGTCTGTCAGCAGTCGGTGTTCGATTTGATCGGAGCTGATTAACTGCGTGGTGTAGTTAGACGCCACAGATTAGCCAGGGCAGCGGAGAGACCTCCCTGTCACAGTGAATTTACAGACCACGACATTTAACAAGTGATCCCTGGCAGGCCTATTTACCCTCCTCTGGCTCTGGGTGTGGCGTCTCTCCATCTGCTCTGCGCGGCCTCCTTTGCCGTGCAGCTCACGGGTCTGTCGAGGCGTTGTCATAAACAGTGGCTGAATACGCCATCTGCTTCCAATTACACAGTGACAACCCGCAGGACGACGTCCAAAGTGCCGCCGGTAAACGGCTGCAGCAGGTACAGGAGAGCCGGAGGGAAAAGGAGACAGAACTTGGAAGCTAAAGCCGGGACTTGGATCTAACTTCAACTGTGGTTAAGCTGAGTCACTCCAGCCAGTAGAGACGAGCAGAACGGAAAACGTCACTTTTCCTCTTCGCAGTTTTTCTCTCCTGTTATTTGCTTCTCTGAGTGAATAACTGTGGCTCCCAGTTTTGGGAGGTTTGGAAAATAACTCCTCTGGTAAGACACGAAAGAGCAGCTGCTGCTGCTGCTGCAGCAGTGAACGGAGAAATTTATTTCTTTGCAAAAAGCTGGAGCAGAAACAGGTTGGATTTTGTGATGATATGGCTTAATTTATTAGGGAATTGCATGACAATTTAGTGCATGTCATAGACTGTATTCTTCGAATGTAGCACTATGTTGCACTTAAGTGTCAAACATGAGCAACATGAATGGAATCCACAATGATCCTGAAAAAGCTTTTAAAGAACTTCCTGCTCCTGTTATTTTAGTGTGAACACGCTTATTATTGTGAAGAGACACACAGCAAATGCAGGATCAAAAAGCTGTGCAGAAAACATTTATGAGTTTGTCAGAGGAGCAAAGAGTTAATTTAAAGAAAAATGGCGACATGAGTTCTGAGGACGCTCTGCAGCACAGTAAAAACTCATTGCTGTATTTTATTTTTTCTCACGAAGGAGAACAAATGACCTCTTCCTCTCGAGAACATGTACCTGCAGAACACAGAATAGAGGAGAGGAATAATTTCAACTTTAGTGAGCAGCAAAGTGTGGCTCCAAATGCTAATAATTTCTCCAGGAAACAAACCTCAGCAACAAAGCAAGACTCAAATAAAAGGCCACCTAAACCCAGTGACAACATGTATAATTGTGGCAAAGAGGGTTGTCATGGTAACGCTCAGGATGAATCCCGGCAGTCAACCTGTCAACACATTTCAACAAACACAGATTGTGGCAAATCCGAGACCCCGTCTAAAAGCAAACACGTGGTGATAACTGTGACTCGGACCAGGCCTGCTTTCGAGGAAGAGGATGAAACTGTATTGGAGGAAGCTGAGGAGCAAACCGGGTCCTCCTTGTTAAATGAGGATGAAGAGGAGGAGAAAGGTGCAGACGAGGACCGTGAAGAAGCAGAAGAAATACAAGATGCTTTTCCAGATTTTTTCACCCAGATTCGCAATTATCATCACAACCAAAAAATCATTTCACCAAATATTTCCATAACATCTGCAGCCCTGGCCAGAAGCCCCCCACCCGGGTCCTCCTTCTCCAGAGCCACATTCTCCCCAGGCTCTCCACCAACAGACAAACAGATCCAGCTCCCGACTCTCTTTAGCAGCCTGAGGGTCCGGAAACAGGGGACGGTTGGGCCCGAGCGCAACCCAGGACTCCGGATCAAAGCATCAAAGAGGCCGGTTCTCATTGAGAGGCAGGACTCTAAGGTTCAAGGGGGCCTTCTGGACCAAATCTCCCAGTTCCTGAGTCGAGAAAAAAAAGGGGATGATAAGGAAGAGAAAAAGGAGACGGAGCCTGAGGAGGCCCAGGATGAAACCAAAGAGCAAAACCAGAACGAGGAAAGTCTAGAGAGCCCTGAGAGGAAAGAGCTGGAAAAGGAGGAAGGTGACGCAGATGTTTCGTCTGAGTCTACAAAAACTCCGGTGTCCAGTGCGGAGGCAGCGTTTGATGCCTTTAAGGCTTTTTTCACCCCGAAGCCTCTAAAGAAGGATCCAGCAGTGGAGAAGGTGGATCTGGAGGCGGTGAGGAAGAAGATAAGAGCAGAAAAAGATGTGCTGAGAGGCATTTTTGAGAGAACGTCCAACAAGATGCCAGAGAAGAAAGAGTCGACTGATGGGAAAGTATGCACTGAGCCCCGGGAGTAAAGCTTCAAATAAAATATTCACAGTGTTTAGTTCTTCACGCGGCTCCTTGTCGTAAACTAACTTGAACGCAGCAAGTCAGAGGTTTTTTTTTTTGGGAGAGTTAATTTATAAGTGATTTACAATTGTTGAGCCTCTCTTGTCTTGCAGTCAGAGACATCCACCCCAGCAGAAGCTGAGGAGCGGACTCCTGGTCGTCTGCAGGCCGTCTGGCCGCCACTCAAGGAAGAAAAAGTTGGACTGAAGTACACAGAAGCAGGTACGTAAACGTCAAAGCACATTAGGATTTTGTTTACCTCGTCCACATCGAAATGATCTGTCGTGTTGACACTGGCTTTATCTCGTAGACTCCTCACGGTATTTGGGATTTGGGAGGGAAAGCAGCGTGTGAAAACATCGATCAGTATCAGGAAGCACGTGCAAATCCAACGTGTGCGAGACCACAACTAGAAATTTTCTTTAATCTTTAAAACTTCTGAATGAATAAAAATTCACGACGATTTGAGCTAAAAACAGTGAAGTTGCAGTTTTTGGGCCCAGGTGTCTCCAGTACATCAACTTCAGGGTTTAAATTGAATGATTATCAAAGAAAGTGTTGCTAAAATGATTAAATAACTTAAAGTTGGCATCAGCGAGATAATCAGTTAAAAGTTTGCCTGATTATTCATGACACGTTAATTTGAGAGAAGGACTGTTTGCTCACTGATCATGTGGTGGATGTGAGGCTGAGCTGTGCTGCTAAAGTAAACCCAACCCCACCCCGTGTCCCTGTGTCCACAGTCCACACGGCTCCACCTGTTCTGAGTGGGGCCACATTTGGCACAAACGTAACGTTACATCCTCATTTCGTAAAAAAAAGTGTGCATTACCTGCAGAGAGAGATTTGCAAGATAAGGATTATGAATTATGAATTTTATATATAGGATAATGTTTCAGAACCTGCCTTAGATAATCAGGCTCCCTGGATCTTGGGAAACTACTGAACATAAAAATGTTCCCTTGTGAGAAGAGAAACAGGAAGTGTTGTGTTGCCATAGATACAGAAAGTTGCACTGTGGGCTTCAACTTGGCCTCATTTTAAGCCTATAAGTTTACATTTAGCAACAATAAATATGGTGAATTAGCTATTAATTCGTTTCCCTTTCTACGATTGAATGAAGAGAAGTCACTGATTTCCTTGTATCAGTAAAGAAAATGAAAAACGTGATGATTCTCGATGAATTCTAGCCTTCAATTTCCTGCCATACAAAACCAAACAGCATTATACTACGTGCTGCCATTTGAACCGGACCTCATAACCTTTTGTTGACATTTTGGAAAGATAAGTCCACCGAATTATCTATCGAGATTTCCATTTTACGTTATTAATATTGAAAACTGTCACTTTATTAAATACTGTGACATTGAAGACATGACCTGATTATTATAAGGCAGGTTCTGAAACGTCCTGATGTTTATGACATCCCAAAGTCAGCTCTACACACTTTGGTGCTTCTGCAGGATTGTCCCAGGTGTTTGTGCAGGGATTATGTGCTCCATCCTCCTGAAAACGCATTTCCGTGTGCTGTCATGCAGATGACAGTAAATATGCTTTGTGACGTCTCATGGTCAGTCTGTCGCCCATTAGCAGGTAAATGTGTGTTGTCTGCCTAAGATGCCAGACAGCTGTTACCTGTGAGCTGTGAGCAGCTCCACCGCCCTCGCCTGGTGATGATGTGCACTGAATTTTGACCCAGTCTGTCCTCAGCCGCCTCAGCCTGCTGCGTCGCTCCAGCAAAACATGTGTTTGATTTTGTTTTTCATCCCAGATTAGTTACAGTTCTCACAAGTGTCTCACAGTTGTTGTAATTGATTTGTCTGTGGCTTGAACGAAGCCACATTGCTCATGTACTCATCGTGTGCTCTCCCCGGCACCACAGTTGCAATAATAAACATGTGTTGTGGTAGAAGAAAGAACACAAAGCTTTTGAAAAATGATATTGCTGAGTGTTTTTCCTGCTCTGTTTCCTCTCAGAGCACCAGGCCGCTCTCCTGCAGCTGAAGAGAGAATGCAAAGAGGAGCTGGATAAGTTACAGGTCAGTAGGAAGGATGAGGAGGCTGTGTCGGTATTCAGAAAGATAAAAGATGATTGACATAAGTTTCTTTCAGAATTCTGGAAATTCCTATTTTAAATTTCAAAAAGCCACATGATTTGAATGTAATGATAATAGACAAGAGGAGCTAAAGCCAAACTGATATTATTTCAGGACGACTATGGCCAGAAACTCTCCAGACTGAAGGTGGACAGCGAAGAAAACGTGGCTCGTCTGCAGACCAAAGTGGGCGAGCTGCAGGCAGAACTCTCCCGTGCTGGAACGTACCGTCGAGGGGAAGTCAGAGACGTCTCCGTAGCGACTGGAGATGACTTTTTGCACAAATCTTTCCGCACCGTCTGCGTCCAAACGGACAGAGAGACCTTTGTTAAGAGCCCGGCGGGTGAGGAACGCACAGGGAGAGCCAGTCCTCAGCAGCAGAGGATGACCCCCAAAAAGCTGGACCTGACTTCTATCAGCCTCAGCCTGGCCGGTCAGAGGGATGGGACGGTGTCCCCGTCTTCATCTCCTGTCCCCCCACCCCAAACTCCTCAGACAGTGGCCAAAACAGACAGACACCCTCCTCTTCCACCACCTCCGCCATGTTTCTCACCACCTGTGAAGCAGATTCAGCGCCTCCACCGCCTCCACCTCCTCCTCCTCCTCCTCCCCCCACCCATGCCAGGTTTAGGCCCCCCGCCTCCTCCTCCTCCCCCTCCTCTAGGTGGGGGTCTCATGTTTGACAGACCTCCCAGGAAACTGGCAGTGGAACCATCCCGACCCATGAAGCCTCTGTACTGGACCAGAATCCAGATCCAGGACAACAAGTAAGTTCACAGGTTGTTTCCTCACACTGTGCTGCTCTTTCCTGAAAATGGAATTGTCATAAACATATCTGGGTCTATTAAAAGGTAAAATATAGGCAGAATCAGACAGAATTAAGAAAAAAAATGTAAAGGATAAACACAATAAACATAAATGATTAAATTGTTTATTAAAACTAAAAATAAATGCTGCTATCCTTTAAAAAATTAAAGTCCAGTACGACTCCACCACCCACGATGACCTCATTAATAAACAGAGAGTAGAATTATCACCTTTCTGACAGTTTGAACTTAAAAATTAAGAGTGTGACATTGTGAAAGTAGAATTCATGGCAGTGCTGCTGTGTTGGATTGAATTTAATTGTACAGGTGAACCTAATAAAGTGGCCAGCAAGTCTAATTGAGTGAAATTTAAAAATGTCACATCTAAAACAAGGGGACCCAACAGAACAAAGAAGACACAAAACTCATTTTATTAATAATAGAAAATTACACATTACGCAGAAGTTGTTTCTTGAACAAGGAGCTGAAATCATGATTGTTCTCTCCCTCAGTAACAAGACGCTGTGGAACGTCTTAAAGGAACCAAACATAATAAATACCAGCGAGTTTGAGGCTCTCTTTGCCAAAGCCCCCGCACAGACCAAGAGGAAGCCGCTGTCGGAGGCGTATGAGAAAAAGGCCAAAAGCAGGAAGGTAACGTTCAAACCGAACTGGACTGATCAGCCAAAACACTGAGACCACGTAGGAAGTGAAGTGACAAGTGTAACTTCGACAGGACCACATTCCCGTGTGCTGATGTCTGGGCGCCAGGGACACCTTCAGTGTCCGGCCCTCGATAGGCCGCACCTGTTTTGGCAGCTCTCCGGCAGGTGGTTTTAATGCTGTGGCTGATCAGGACATTGTAATTTGTCTCTTTCTCACTAGAGGGGGTTAATGTGGTGAGTGTACGGATCAGTACCGTCAGCCTTTGCTTTTCATTTCCAGTTCTTCATATTCGGCTCAGTGTTGCAGACGCATATTTTCCTGTTGTCCTGTGTCTGTCTGTCTGACTGCGGCCCCTCACCTGAATTTGATTTGGGTTTTCTGCATTTTCAGGCAGTAATGATGCTTGTTTTTGTTTTGTTTGTTTTATTAGCTTCTTGTCAAAAATCAGATGAAGTCAAATCAGGGCTTCATACTCTGTAACATATCAAATTCCAGATGTACTAAGGCATCGGGCTAAAGCACAATTTGACCTTTGTGATGTTTGTTTTGCTCCATCATTTCACCGATGAACCACTAATGGTGGCGACTGTGTGTGTGTTTTAGATCGTTAAGCTGTTGGACGGTAAACGCTCTCAGGCTGTGGGCATCCTCATGTCAAGTCTCCACCTGGATATGAAAGACATACAACAAGGTGAGTTCCACCTTTGATTCAAGGAAACAAAACTGGCTGAGTTTATTTATTTAATACATTTAATACACTTTATGTTTTAGCTTTGTACTTTGGCTTTAGGTTTTGAATCCAGGACTTAACTTGTAAAAGAGATTTTTGACACAGTGGTGCATTCTAGTTACACGCCTTATGTAACTGGGAATTATGTAGTCATATGTGTATTATGTGTTTTCTATTTTAAATCAGATTATGTTCTTGATAAGTAAAAAAAACGCCCAGCGCGGTTTCCTTAGGCTGAAGGAGACACTTTCAGATGTCTTGTTTTGTCCAGCAAACTAACTTGATTACCTTGCAGTAGACTGAAGTTTGTACTGGTTTTGCACTGAAGTACAGTTACGCATTATTTCGGGCAGGACTGTGGTGTGGTGGTTAGCACTGCTGCCTCACAGAAGGTCCCCAGTTCAAATCCCTGGCCAGCTGCGGCCTTTCTGTGTGGGTTTTGCATGTCCCTGGTTTCCCTCTGGGCACTTGGGTTTCCTCAGTGCTGTCCCTGAGACAGACTGGAGACCTGTCCATGGCGTGCCCCGCCTCTTGTCCAATGACAGCTGGGACAGGGTCCAGCCCCGCTGCGTCCCTGAACCGGATAAACAGTTACAGATGAGGGATGGTTCTCTTTACTCAGCCACATTTGCCTGGTAGCTGTAGTTATGAGTTATAGTAAGATAAAAGTCTAGTGAGTCTTGTATTAAAATTGTTTGGAAAAATATGAATTCATATTGATACTGGTGCTAACACACGTTGCTGAGCCATTTTATGCACCTTTTTTTTCCATATTGGTTCAACAAGTCTCCACTGTCTGTCCTCAGAAACGTATTTTTGCTGCGGCGGAAATCTTTGCCAAAGCCCGCAGACGATCTCGCGATTCAAACCTCAGGATGTGAACAGTATGTCACCAAACATACAGTGTGTAATCTGGTCGATTTCATACGAGATGGATTACAGTGACGCTGTGTCCCAGCCAGTCTAAACATTCAGGTGACCGCAGCTCCCTGAACATCGTAACCCCAGCCTCACACTGAACTCAGCCTGTATTTCACTCCGAATATGAGCCGTCGGTGAACATAAAGCTGGATTAAAGGCTCAAACACTCACCCAATGTCAGCAAAACAGCCGTGCTAATCCCAAACTTCAACGTCTTTGCAGTAAACAGCAGCGTGTGTTTCCCAGCGGCGTTCCTCCGGTGATCTGAACTCCTTCGTTTGGCCTCTGCACTTTTTATGTCATATTCAGGGTCAACAGAGGCTCATTGGGAGGTTTACTTTTATTAATAGAACAGCATCAGCTCTTTTTTTCTTCCCTCTCCCAGCTGTTCTGTCCGTGGATCACTCGGTGGTGGACTTGGAGACCATTGAGGCACTCTATGAGAATGTAGGTATCGCAGCATATTTTAATCTACAGTTTCATCACAGTGCACAGTTATGAATGGCTCATTTATTGTTTGTTGTGAATGTGTCAGAGAGCACAGCCCGAGGAGCTGCAGAGAATCAAGAAACACTACGAGACGTCAAAGGAGGAAGACGTCAAACTGCTGGACAAACCTGAACAGTCAGTGTCTCACCGTCCTGCTGCAAGATGTGTTTTTTTACGTGTGTGTGTGTGTCTTCTCTCACTGAAGAGGAGTGTGTGTTTGCCGTGCTCCAGGTTCCTGTACGAGCTGTCTCAGATCCCAGACTTTGCAGGACGAGCTCACTGCATCATCTTCCAGTCAGCCTTCGTCGACGGGATCGAGTCCATCAGCGCAAGCTCAGCACCGTCTCCTCCGTCTGTAAGGTAGGAAATGCACCTGATGGAGCAGAACGATGTCTGTTAGATGTCAGATGGGTAATACGAACCTGTGTGTGTGTGTGTTTTGAGGCTCTGCTGGACAGCGATGGTGTGAAGGACGTGATGGGACTGCTTTTGGCTCTGGGGAACCACATGAACGGTGGCAGCAGGACCAGAGGTCAGGCGGATGGCTTTGGCTTGGAGATACTGCCAAAACTCAAGGATGTCAAGAGCAGAGTAAGTCTGAAACCTCAGGAAGGATTCAGACACCAGCCTCCTGTTCTGCAGTTAATGACGGCGGAACCAGTCTGCCGACCGTGGGAATCTGTGATAGTAGGGCAAAAGAAAATTGATCATCAAGTCTTTGATTCGGGTTCAACTCACCCTAAATAACTCCGAACACTGTACTTCACAGCGTGTCTCAGCGAGCGTTTAATTTTGCTGTTTGGTTTCAGGACAATCGGATCAGCCTGGTGGACTATGTGGTGTCGTACTACCTGCACAATGTCGACAAGGTACTGACAAAGACTCATTCAGCTTCTTTTATTCAGCAGGTTCAGTTTGTCCAGAACTTATAGGTAAAGTGCTTCATTGTGCACAAAGTTGATGTTTTTCAGATTCTGTAGTCGGGTATGAAAAGTAAAACTGCTGATCCTCTTCATACCAGCCTCTGAGAAATATCCTCACAAAGAGCTTCTGATGTAAATGGTTGGACCAGTTTTCACAGGCTGCAGTTCGGTCAAGCCTCATCCTCCGTGACTAGCTCATGTCTGTCCTAATCAATCATTCCTCCTGTTAATAACCACTTTTTTTAAATTTTTACCCCAAATTGTGTTCAGTGATGCCCCCCTTCACATTTACAAAATTAATTCTCTGAAGACAATAAAAGGCTTAAACCCTTCAAATTCTTTTATATTTTATACATTTTAGTATGATAATCCCCACTTTGTATGACGCTGCAATTCCACGGGGAAAAACACAAGAGAAACTCAAACTAAAAAGGTCTTAAGCCTCAAATTTGCTTGTCGTCTTGTGCCTCCATCACTGAATTGAACAATTCTTCGGAGGAACGACTACAGTGAAAATGTAAATCTGCATTTGTTTTGGGACGTTTTGCATTTGTCTTTGTGGTAAATTTGAACCTCTCTTAGATTGTTTTAGTCTCTTTTTTCTACAGCACGTCTCTCAGGTCCTGATTTCACTGTGACGTTCTGTTTGTTTGATTCGACTCCCCCAGAACGCTGGCACAGACAAGAGTACGCTCCCCCTTCCCGAACCTCAGGATGTTTTCCTGGCAGCACAGGTCAGGTTTGATGACCTAAACCGAGACCTGAGACAGCTGGGACGAGATCTGACAAGTATGTGATGTAGCTGCTGCAGCCTTTTATCTGTTCCAGCTCCTTTAGTCTGAAGACTTGCAAAAAATACCCAAAAACCCTCCAGAGTAATGAAGGCAAATGCTCCGACCCTGCTCACGGTTCGTTATATTCGATGGCTGCGCACATTCCTAAAACCGCTAGCTCCGCTCTGAGCAGACAGACAGTGAGCGTTAACGTCCATGTGACTGGGTGACTGGGGGAGTCTCGCCTTGTGGTCATTCCGTTGTGTGTTTCTGTTTAAAAACCTCAGCCAGCCTCTGTAACTCTATCACTGTGATTTTGTGCTGCTCCCAAGAGGTTCCCACAGATGAAACCTCGGCCCAGTCTGGCATCGTTTTCCCTCAGACACCCCCACCCTCCACAAATCACCACCCTGCTTTCCCATCACTGGCCCCAGCCACTGAGTAGCTGTTTATACTTGGTGCTAAAGTCCTGCTTCTTTGACCCAACTCGCGTTAGCTCGAGCTCCGAAACCACAGATTTCCTCTCCTTCGCCTGATGAGGACAATGCTGCCCGTTAAGAACATGAGCTTTGTCCCGTCACTGTGTTTTTGCCTGATTTGTGCGCTGTATGTACGTGATCCTAGAGACTAGCGGGAGTCTGATACCGACTTGGCGCCTTCCAGATCCAGCTTCCAGCTTCTAATCCTCCTGCCCATCAGATCTCCCATCGTTGGGCCTTTGTGCCCCTGTCGCCAGCGCAGGGAAACCACAGCGTCCCACTTATGTAATCTCCAGTCCTCTACTATCTGTGGTATGACTGAGATGCACTGATCACTTGGGCTCCCGTGTGGCCTCCAGATGTGTGCCGCAGATAGCTTTCTTTACCTCTCAACGCGGCTTCGTGTTATCGCCGCCCAAACCACCGTGCAATCTGCATCGCCGTTTTCAGGTTCCTTTTGAACCGCCCTCATGCCTGGATCTTCACTCTCCCTTTGTTTTTTGTTCGGTCGGAATGAAATGTTTCCCAACACAGTTACAGCGAGATTAAGTCATCCACGTTGACTGCTGAGGGAACTGAGATCCAAAAGTCGTTTGTACTGAGCGATCTACTGTGAAATATTTAAAGCTTTAAAGACAAAAACGTGGCAATTTTGTTTTCTTTGTGAGATATTCATTTCTAAAATATCTGCCTCCTTCTGCTACTGACATCCATACCCTTATAAAATAACACTATACAAGGAGAAATATTGAGCATAATAGTGAAATAGTTATTTGATAGGCCAAAATAAAATGTAATGAAGACAAAATAAAATAAAAGTAAATATAGATAGTAATGAAGCTGCTAGCTTATTAGCTTAGTGTTAAAGTCCACTATGATAATAGTGATAAAGATCAGAGCTGCGTGTGGTAGTTTGGAGAACAAATATGACAGGACTAAGAGCGGCAGCAATATCGTTTGGAAGCGACAGCGAAGTGTAAAGACGGAGCAGTGAGTTGATCAGGGTCAAACTACTGCTGACATTTATTTCCAGTATCATGTATGAACTAATGGGTTTAATTGGATTAATTGGATGTGAGGATGTAATGTCGTCTTCCTCGTGTCACTGCAGAATCTGTGCCGGACCTTAAAGTCTCTTCGGGAAAGTGTTTGATCCGTCACAGTGAGGCCCAGTCGTGGCTTCGGTGCCGTTTGTGTGTTTCATCTGCATCTGAAAGCAGCACACTCCTCCTCAGCTGGCTCTGTTTATGTCAAGGTCTAGAACCCTCTTCAGTCTGCAATAAGCAAACCGTGCTCCGGCACAAAAGGCAGACAAAAGAAAGACAGGCTCGCCACACAAGGCCGAGAGAGATACCAGCCTCCACAGTTTACACAAATCCTGAAGGAAAACAGTATTCTTTTGTAATCTTATCTGGGAGATGTTGATCGAGCGTCGGGCTGGGGGGCGGGTGGTGGGGGGCTGGACTCGGCTCCCTCTGCAGCCTCTATTATGACTGGCTCCACAGACTGGCTCCTCTGATCCGCTGATTGGACGCAGAGCAACGTGGAGCCGCAGACTGGCAGCGGAAGAGAGGGAAAAGGCGAGAGAGAGAGAGACTGTGCAGAGTTAGCAGTCACCATCTCAGGGTGAATCTCAATAAGCGATGTCTAAAGAGGAAGCCGGGCTGATAACCTCCCGCCACGGCACAGGTGGAGCCAGCTTGACCCAGAACTGGTTCTCAGACAAGAACGTTTCACTCCCTAAATCACGCCGGAAAAACTGCTAGAACACAGAAATAAATAAATGTCATATTTGGAAGGAAATTACAAAAGGGAGGATGTGTTTGCATCCACAGAAAGCTGAAGTCAGCATCTGCAGCCGAATCACTTCAACGCACATCAGCAACAAGTCTTTAAAGGAATGTGACGTTTCCAACCCGACGTGATCGAAAGGCAAAGTTGCCTCATTCTGATTTACTCTTGGTAAAGTTCTTCAGCTCCACAAAAGGACAGAGCGTCTGTCTCATAAGGCTCGATCAGTGCTGCGGCAGACGCCGTCTCATTCCAAAAGTCTTTCTATATCCGTTGGAAATAGGATGGAGAATGACAGCGCCCAGTTGTTTTCCGTCAGTTTTTGCTGCGGTGCTTCACGTTTCTTTTTCTGTTCTATTCTTCTTTCACCCTTCAGAAGCTGCAAAGAACAAACGCATCCCCTCCTGTCCAAAGATCAAGTCCTAACGACAACAACACAACGTTAAAAGTTCAGTCACAAGTCATTTGAAGTTTCCGTGGAGATCCTACATTCATTTGCACTTGTGTCTTGCTTTCAGGGTGTCAGAAGGACATAGAGAGCGTCTGCGCCGACTCTCCTGAAGAACACCTGCAGCCATTTAAGGACAAGATGGAGGCTTTTGTTCTCAGCGGTGAGTCGCCACAGTCACGTCGTGTTCGGCGGCAAACACACAATCGTGCTGCTTTTGTGTGGTGAATCAAGTAACATTTAATTTAGTTTATTTTCCTGAAAATATGCCTGAAGAGAAGATTGATGATGGCAGTATTACAGGCTGCAAGTCAATAATTATACTAGACTATTTGAACTTTCAGTATTTTTAGATTTTTTTAATGATGGAGACTCTGCAAAAACTGGTCCACTCTGCTTTTCTCACTCTATAAGCCCCACTACACTATGTTTTATGTCCCTTTTCATTTTTTCCCAGGGTGTCGCAGCGTGTGTGTGTGTGTGTGTGTGGAGATAGGGTGAATCTAGAGTAAAGGCTAGACACTCAGATAGGGATCAGACAGATTTGGCAATAACTAAGAGACTCCTGGCTGAGACACATACAGGCACTGGGCCTTCGCGGAGCCTCTCGCGCCAAAAATATTCTTTCAACTTTCAGGAATTTCATGTTGTAAGATTTTCGTAACGTGACCCATCGCGGTCCGACTCCCAAGGCGTCTTTCAATGGGGACGAGCTTTCGACAGTTGCTAAATGCACGTCTTGTTTTGAATGTCGCAGCTTAGTTTAAAGACTAAATGCTTAATCAGCTTTGACACGTCAGGATTCATGATGCTGAATTGGTCTTTGTATTCCACTTGTTTCTCTTGGTGTGAAATCTTTAAGAGCAGCTGGACTGTGTGCACAACATTACAGGGAGACAACAAAAGGCATTTTGTCACAATGGCTTCGATGACTCCGTTGTTAAATAACTGAGCGTGTAATTGCTGTTTTGACCCTAATCATAGTCTGGCTCCATTTGAGAAGGTCATCATCACGTACGAGGTTCTCGTTGTGTTCATACAAATATTTACTCCACAGGGAGAATGATTCCGTATGAGTGAAATCAGCTGCGTCCACAGAGTCTGACTACAACTCAGTTACTGTCTTGTCTGTTTCCTTGCAGCACAAAAAGAACACGGTCAAACCTCCTGTCACTTGACGACCGTACAGAGAAGGTGGGTGCTGTGATTTCGGACATTTGAATCCCATCAGCGCACACTTCCACCAATGAGTGGGACTTCTCTTTCGATGTGGAAAAGCTTTCAGTCTTGGTTCAGGGTGTCCACATCTAAACAGTTTAAACGCTTTTCCGAAAACGTGCTGAAAATTTTATTCGACTCAAATAAATTGAAATCTCTGCTTTGGTGAATTGTGTTTTAATCCACTCGTTCTTTACACTCGATGTTCAGTTTTCAGGACTTGGTTGTGTATTTTGGACTGAAGCCCAAAGCGGGAGACAAGGAGGTGACTGCTGGTCATTTCTTTACACTCTGGTTTGAGTTTTGTGCCGACTTCAAGGCCAGGTGGAAGAGGGAGAACAAGAGCATCTCGAAACAGAGGTATTAGAAACATCTGGGCATGTGTCGAGTATCAGCGTCCTTTCAAATGGGCTTCACTTTGATTTAAATTGATTCAGTTACGGGATCTGGTTTACAAGGAAATTCCTACATGGTAACTAGTAGGTCAGAAAAGATCCAGATTCCTAAGTATTTAATTATTATTTTTGTTTTTAAAAAGAGGTTTCAAAAATTCCAACAAATTATGTCTGAACTATTTGACTATTATTTTATAATTTCATCAAACCAAAGTTGCGTTGATTCATGTTCCTGTTTATTAGCATTGAAACTAATAAATTCAATTAGTCAGTGGAAGGAGATTTTTATGGGTGATCATCAGAAATTTAAAAAAGTCATTTTAGTTTAAATGAACGTGTCACATTCCCCAGTATTAATAAGCAGAAATGATCTCAGGTTAAAGGAGGCTCAGATGTCAGTGAAGAGGATCACCGGGGAGAAGAAGGTGGAAACGAGAAAGATCAACCCGAACAGTCTGGTACGATGAGATTCACCAAAACTGTAAGACTTTTAAAACACTTTGCTGGGATCTTGACAATAACGATCAGATTTTGCTCCCAACAGAAAGAACGACTGCGTCAGAAGGAAGCCAGCGTCTCTGAGAGCTAAAGAGACCGAGCAGAGGGAGTCGAACACGTCCAACTCCAGGGTCAAACGTGCAGCTTTTCCTGGCTCGCAGCTCGGATTTTCAACTCCACATTTGTACGAGGTTTCTTTGTCCGCGATTTTCACATGTCCACGAAACACTTTCCTTTGCATAAAACATGTTGTCGCCAAAATAGATGTAGATTTAGAAAACTTTTCTGCGTCAACCCTGACATGTGCTGTCTTACAGTATATTTCAGTAAATGAAATGAAAACAATGGGCTTCAGTCGATTGAAACACTGTTTATTTACCTGCATGACCACAGTAACTGAAGTGGCATTTTTTAAGCTTTATGTGATGAAAGTCTTCAGCTCTACATCCCACACAGTGGAAACGGTACAGCCACCCGAGTCTTTTGAACGTGTGTCCTAATGAAATTCTCCACACGGTGCAAATCTTGCTCATCCAGCCGTCAGGCCTGCAACTAATATTTCCAAACTCGCCTGCTTTTATCTCCAACCCACCAATGACACACAATGCAAACTTTGGCCAACACATGAACATGATGCATGATGAGCAGCCTAATTAACACAATATTTAGTGGCAAATAATATGTTGTTATCTTTAAGCAACACGGATGTACCTTTTGTTCCAACTAAGCTTGTAATTAAATTCTTGGCTATTGCTTTCCATTATGATAAAAAAAAAAACATGATGCTGGGTCTCAGGTAAGTTTCCTTCCTATCTTGAATTTCCTCGTGTCCTTGGAGACAAACATAAGTCCCATCATTTGTTTGCACGGCTGCACTTTTACTCCAATGCGTCACGAACGTGTTTGCTGAGATACTTTGCCTCTAGTCCGTGTCTATCGTTGTGCAGCGGCACTGCTTTACGCGCTGCACGCGCTTCTTCCTGGTGCTGGGCGTTTTTCCCGGACAGAACAGGGTGTAGGTGACGGTGCTGAAGGTTTTAGGCTTGCAGGCTGAGCACGACTGAAAGGCGTTTCCGTCCTGGTAGACGTGCCTCGGGATGTAGAAGGAGTTGCACTGTCCGTAGCAGAAGCGGTTGACGATGCTGCGGCTCAGGCAGCCCTCCTCCTTGATGGTCTGCTTCAGCGGTTGCGTCTTGCACCAGTCCAGCCGCAGGTACCGACGCTCGGTGACGTGCAGCGCCTCTTGACTGGACTCCAGCACTTCATCAGTGGAGGTTACGGATCCTGGACCGCGGGAAATCAGTCCACCGATGGGAGGTTGTGGGCATCGCTCCGACTCATTTGGGTTGTATTTGCTTGAGTGTGGCAAAGCGCTCTGATGGGTCGTAGCAGCTGTACTCGTCAGTGGGCTGAGCAGCAGCACCACAACTACTGCAGAGACCTGCACCGGTGAGTTTGTCATGGCTGAAGCTGAAAGAAAACAACCCACAAAATGAATCACCTGGACAGAGCATTTTACGCACAACTTTTACGCGCGTATTACGCACGGAAACCGTAGTGCGCACGCAGGTTTCCCAACGCGACAGTTAATTTTTTCTTTAACTTAAATAAAATAAGAAGTGCTAATTACCTGTATTATCTTTAAGATGTTCACAGTGAAACTTCGCAGCACGTGTTTCCTCCTGAGATCTTGCGTCGTCTGTGGTGGATCCTACACTGAAGCGTTTTTCTAAACGGAGTTTCAGAGCTTCGGCTGAACACGCCCCAGTTACAAACCCCGATCTTCACTTTATCTGCCCGACAGGAAAAAACAAAAAACAAATCCTCCTCCAAACTTTGTCAGTGCAGATAAATCGTTTATTTGAACAAAAACAGAACACCAACATATTTCGCAAGATGAAGACGTGATTAAAGGCAGAGTCGCTGCTGCCTGTCGAGACTCACACTACTGGAATATATTGGGACGTGAATAATCAGAAAAAGAGCTTCAATATCCGTCATGCTACAGCAAACACGACACAGCTATAAACGATGAAATTTAGGAATATGAGCTGTTGCTGTACATTTTTGCCTCAAGACACACAGGTGAACTGTCCGTATGCAAGAACGAGTTTACGCAAACAACCGGACTCAGCTTTCATCCACATTCACACACCTGTTCACAACTTATTATATTACACTCACTTACACTCACAGGTATTTAACTCCGTCAGTTCTGGCTGTTCCTGTTGAAAGGTTGGACCTCAAGCATCGTGATTGTTGCACTTCTTAAAAGGTGAAAGGTGTAAAAGAGAACAGATCGTCACTTATTCTTTTGAAAGGAATCGCTTCTTTTGGTTCTAGTTTGGGTGGTAGGTGATGAATGTCAGTAAAGCTCCTCTTTGATTTCTAAGTGCTTCCATATGACATCACCTGGAGGAACCTTCAGTTCATATTAGGTCATCTTATTGACACTTTATAGTCACAGTCTACCTGCTTTTCCAGAGCTCCTCCAGATGACTTTAGCTGAACTCCTAATGATGAAAAAACTCCTCCAGGTGATGTCACTTGGAGTTTTTCAGCTAGAAGCAGAGAAATATTTTAACATGGTTAAGTCAGATCGATGTTTAAAAACATCAATGTACATTTTACCCTAAACTCATAGAAAGCAAGTTGAAAATTTGTGAAATTGCCCTTAAAATGGCTTTAGCATAACTGCTCAAAAAAAAAAACACTTTACATTTTTTTCAGTCTAGGACAATCTTTCTGATCTTTAACTTTCAAAGCAGCAGCCTTCACTCTCAACACAAAGTCCAACAAATGCTGTGCTGTTTTGGATTTGCTGTTTTGGATTTGTTTGGTTTATATTTGCTGTCCTAAACTGAAGTTTGACACCAATGATACCGACCGGCTTAACTTTCTAGGTGGAATGTGTTGCTGGGCTCCGACTGACCCCATCTCTATGTGGCAGTCCATTGTTTTCCCAGACGCACAGAATTGAGCTGATGACTTATTTTCGATTCTTAAATTTTGATTTTTTTTTTATTCTTTTTGATTTTGATACTTAAATCATTAAAGAAAACAGTGACCTAGATTGTTACACTTTTGGTTTAGAACAACACTCGTGACTCGGTCAACACCACGACAGAGGTTTCTCGTGTGTTTATTACATGACGCACAAAACGCTGAAGCTGCAACTTTACAACGACGAAAGTAAAACAATTAAGAACATGAAACTAGATTTTAACCAAGTTGCTTTTCATGATTTAGACTAAAATTATTGTTAATTTGGGCTTAAAGCTGTAATTTGCAACGTAAGCCAGTGCCAGCACGTGATTCGCCATCAGTCCACCCAGCTCTGCTGTACAGGGACACACTCTGTCCCTGGACCCCCTGGACCCTCTGAACATCCCTTCAGACATTAGTTATTATGAAATCACAATAACAGGAATTAAAACACCAAAGATTCACCAAGACCTAGTTGTTAAAAGTAAACAGACAGCGGATAGATATGTTTTGCCAATTATCAAATATGATCTGGACCAATTCATTTTTTCTAATAAAAGCTTTTTTCACACTTGCACTAAAGTCATTGCTCACCAAAATGTATTAAATATTTCAATCTGAGAGTACAGGAGACTTATTGCAATACACTGGCTGCAGGTGCAGACGTTTAGGTCGTGGACTTGATGGTGGCGGAGACAGTCGGAGCCTCTTTCTCTTCTGCTTCTTCTTCAGAGAAGTGAGGAACTGATTTCTTGGCGACCACATTGTCCAGCCTCTGTCCCAATAAAAATGGGTTGACGCTCTGCAGACAGGAAGACAGAAATATGAGACCGTAAACTGGTGCAGAACATAATGTCTTAGCATCTGAACAAACAGAACAAAATGTGAATATGAATATGAGAATAAAGGTTTTGTGGGCTTGTTCCAAAAAGTTTAAATCTAAATCGGCATGTTTCAGAGCACGTCAGTTCCTCCAGGGGTGAACGTCAGAGCTGCTCGTGTGGTTTCTCCGACATAATCCTACAAAGGCAGAGGGAAACAGACAGCCAAGAAATACTATACCCTTCTTCTTCTTTTTGGTCCTCCCTTCAATTTTTGGTACAAGAGCTCCTTGTTCTGAGAGGAAATGCAGAAAAAAAAAGCCATTTTCAGACATAAAATCGTGCGGCCATTGTTAAAGTCAACACTTAATGTCCTGAAAAGGCACGTAAACACATTTAAAAGGGCGACAGAGACCGACCACGATACGCGCTGAAGAAGGACTCCACGCAAAGGACATAAATGCATGATAAACAAACCAGTGACTGCTGGGTTACCTGTCGCCAACATCTGGAGTAAAAAGATGAGAATTTTCTCTTTTTCATTCGACAGATCGTGAAACTAGAATAAATCCTTAAAGTGCTCCACCCCATTCTGTCTAGTTTTAACGTTAAAGTTGATTTATACACATTTATATATTAATAAGAGTGGTCAAGCAGGCAAATAGGACTAATAATCAATAATTTAAAAATAAATCATTTGCTGGTGTCAAGAATAAAATGTAAGAATGTACTACTTTTCTCTGATTCATATAATCAGAGTTTATTGTTCCCTCAGAACAAGCAATTTGACGCTGCGGCAGCTAGAAAAGGAGCATTTTCCTCCAGATGAAAACGATTCAGCGTATCATGAAATTAATCTCTGCTCAGGACGTGGCTCCGTCTCGTCTGTACTCACCCACTTCGCCAGAGTGTGGTAGTCGTGCTCGGGGTCAAACAGATGCTGGTGTTTCTGAAACTCTCGGCTGAACTCGGCTGTGTCCGGAGCGTTTTCCAGACACCCGTCCGCCGCTGTGAAGTGGGACATGACGCAGACAGAGGTGACTGATGATGTGTGCGTCCTGGACACACGCCTCACCCGTGTCCCTGTGTTGTGTCTGAAGGCTCAGTACCTGTCTTCCCCAGGGGACAGGGGTTCGGGGGGTCCGGGTAGCCATGGTCATCGCTGAAGTCTTTGGGAACGTTGTCGCCTGTCAGCTCAGCCACAATGTTGGGGATGTTGCCATAGGGGCCGAGGTGCTGCAGCCCTTCATGAGCGCCACCTTGTGGAGGAAAACAGTCGTTACACTCACCACAAATACACAAGTGATGATTTTAAATTGTTTTTAACACAGAAGACGACAAAAGTCTGCAACAATAATCATATGAAAATTAATTAAATAAATCCCTCAACATGTTACATCTCTAAGAATGAATTAATGTGAGGGATGAAATTAATAAAGAGGGTTCAAGACTGATGTCATAAGTAAACAAATGGTTAATAGGTCCATGACCCATTGATAAAGAATAAAAGGTGTTTTTTTGGATTAGAATGAGCATAAATCAAACACAGAGCGGATCCAGGAGACCCAGCTCACCCTGGATGCTCTGCGGACCCACGATGTTGGTGGCCTGATGTGCCGGATACTCGACGCGGGGCCGAGCGATGCCCAGCTGCTCCATGACGCCGTGCAGCAGCCGCTGGATGTCGGCCTCGGACACCTGGTCCGCCGTGCGCGGGCTGCGGGCCGGGGCCCTGCCGAGCTGCAGGCCCAGGAGGAGCAGGAGGCTGAGCAGGGACAACCGCGTCATCTGCACGGAGACAAGATGCGCAAGGACGGAGGCAAACAAACGTCAGCCGCCGTCCGGAGGCCGCTTTGTGCCACACGTTCGATTCCATATTTAAAGGCCACAAAACAACAGATTTAAGTGAAACTGAGGCGTGTGCGTGTCGTTTTTCTTACCGTGTCCGTGCTGATGGGGGGACGTGTGTCAAGCTGCTGCCGCACAAATCCGGCATCTCTGCTTTTCAAAATAAAAGCACCACAACTAAAGGACTCAAAAACGGATTTCACGCCAACACCGTCTCCTCCCGTCTGACATAAGTTAACTCCTCTACATTTACACTCTCACATTATTTTTATTGGAGTGTAATGTTCGGTCGAGGCTGTACAATCGCCAATCCATTTTTATTTTGAAAACCCCTGGTTTCCGGTTTCGTAGGGCCTGCCTGTTATGCAACGCTGCGGAAGGATGTGATCCGCCTCGCTTCACGGCTCAGATGCAGTTGCTAGGAGACCAGAACCCTCTGCTCTCATTGGTTGGGACCGTGTGTCCATTAGCTCCGGCTAAACGAGCGGGGCGTCAGTGCATTCTGATCCTCAACAGTGGTTAGTTAAATATTAAAAGATGCCTTACTACAGAACTTTTTTTATATTGCATTATTTTTTTTTAAGTTTGTCTTGTTTTTTTGTTGCATTTTGAGATTGGACCTTTGGTTTTTAGCTGAGGTACGTAAAAGGTAAAGGAAACACTTGGAAGGTTTTGTTGCGAAATAAATAGTTAATACATTTATTAAAATACACAATAAATAAAATGTACATTTAAGCGATTTGATGTGAGACAATACATAAACTGGTCGATCACACGCCGACCTAAAATGCTGCATGTGGCAGCCGACATGGCCGCTTCTTGATATTTTAAATATTAAAGTGAAGAACGTCTTTTCCAAGGGGTGATCTGCAGTTTCCCCACAGCTGTGAGCACAGGGGAACGGGCTGCATCGGATCCTCTGCTGAATCGGGGGAAATGACCCAGACACAGATCTCTGCAGAGACAAAAGGACCCAGAACGAGTCTGCTAATGGGCCTTTGGGTTTTAGCTTTACTGTTGGACTCGTCAGTGGCGTTACTGTACATTTAATTGTAGTGGACATTTTCAGTTTACCTTTTAATCCTGTGTTGTGCCGTCTTACAAGAGCCTTTTTCAGAACCATCCACTGAATGTGCTGCAGGACTGAAACCTTCATCTGCAAACAAGCAGGTTGTAATTCACGACAACGTGCAACAGTCCATCCACTGCACCAGTATGTGTTTACCTGCACAGGGCATGTAGGTCCTGAACATCACGATACTGGGGAAGTTCTCCAGACCGAGGCTTCTCCTCAGGCTTGGTTTGTCTCCTGATGCGGCATGCTGGTTCTGCTCTGAGTCTGGAGGTGTGACCTTTGACCTCCCTTGAATCCGAGACACAGTCTTTACAGTTCGCAACACTGTAGGCATTTGATAAAACACACAGGAAGTTAATGCCATTCTACGGGTTACTGTTATACTGTCACATCTGCATTGATTTGTCCATGATAAATTAACTTGTGAAGTTCACCTTTAAAACTGTGTCTCTTTTTGTGACCTTTCTTTAAATGTGCATGTTGTGGAAGTTGGAAATCCATCAGAAATCCCATACTGTCCATCACAGACTTAGGAATCACACCTGGTAGATACAGTAAAGATGAAAAATCTAAATCCTACCAACACACACAATAAATGAAAGCACAAGGTCAGCACAGAATCATTAGTTCATCACCAAATAAATGAGGATTCTCGATGAAGGACTCCAGGAGGAGAACCCGGAGTTCAAGCCGTCCTTCAGACATTTCTGTCTTGTTTGGAGGTGGTAAAAGACACGGAGCAAAGACTGTGGCCAAGTTGGAGCTGGTCATCAAATTTTCAGTGGATCTTGCATTAGTGGATAGTAAAAAAAGAGAGGAAAAAAAATGAAATAAAATTCATAGTATGTACTCAGGAGGACATGGGACACATTTGAAGCCACCTCACTTTAAAATACATGCTCCCTGATAAATTGGGATCTCTTGGCAAATTTATTATTATTAAAACACATGGTACTTTAATGTCTCCAGGCTTCTAAAATTATGAAATTACCTGTTAGGGGAAACATTAGCTGGTTAAATTACATTAGTAATAAATGGCCATTCTACTGTGGTTGATAATACAATCAGAGGTGCTAAACAACCATTAATGACTTTAAACCCCAGTTTTAAATGCAAGTTGAGAGTCTGACGGTAGACTGTTGTATATTGTGCAGACTACAAATCCTTTCCAGTCAAACTCTGGGAGCATTTGGGCCTAAATATAAGGAAAGTTCGCATACTTTGAGGTAGTAGTAATGTTACTTTGCTGCAAATATGGGGCAATAAAGCAACATTTGTAGTTATTGAATAACAATTGTTTCCTTGTGGACTTTTAGAACTGAAAGATCCAGATTCATAAGGTCAATTTCCACCCACGGGCTCATTGTAAATCTGCCTGGTTCTTATAATCTCATCTGTTTAATGTTCACTTGAACCGACACTGAAACGTCTACAGAGAGTGTTTTCATCCGACACAGTCTGATTCCTCATGCTATCCAAACCTCTGGGAGACTTTGGAGAGGAAGTCAAACAGGTAATGCAGAGAGGAGCAGTGTCTGGCAGGCAGCAGGCAGGACAGCAGCTGGACGGCTGATGTCCTGTCCCGTTGGTTGGGCAGCGCCTGGGCCTTGAGCAGAGCTTCGTGGAACTCAGGGGGAAACAGCGGCTCCGGTAGCTCCCTGCAAAACTGCTTGATGAGAGTGGCAACGTCGTACGGGGAGCTGTGGGTAAACACTCTTCTCCTTTGTTGAGCCGTGCCTGAAAGCACAAGCAGAAACCAGCAGGAGCCTGAAAGCACCACGTAGCACAGATGCTCCAGCAGGTGTCACAGGTGTAAAACGAATCTTACCCTGAGGGTTTTAATCCGCGGCAGAGAGCCCGGCTTTCGGAACAGGCCTACAGTCCCGGCATGCTCCAAAAGACATGAGCAAGCGTCCACCAAAAAGCTGAGACACAAACAGAAGGTTTACCTGCAACGCTTTGTCCAAAGTCCCCGTAAAAGCTTTCCCGTCCTGCGGTGTCCACTCACCAAGGTATGAGGCCAAACTCGGGAAAGTATCGTCTGGGTACGTTCTCCAGAGGAACACCAAAGATCTTCGCACCACTGATGGAGAGTCTCTCCCTTTTCTTCTCAAAGCCCTTCACACTGATGCCATAGAGGACTTGAAGGTGAAACCGAATCACGTTGTTGTCTGTAACCTTCATGATTTCAGGGTCACTGAGAGCTGTCAGCTCCACCAACACAACATCTGTACAACCGCCCGTAGAAACACAAAGCAGTGAGTGCAGGCAGAGAGGCTCGGTGATTCTCATTCATATCACCTGTGCCAACAGAGTGGTGCTTTCAGGGGGCGTGGGAAAAATGGAACGCATAATGTCAAATTCAGATTTCCAGTGGCAAAAGCTACAAGTTTGTGCAGAATGTGGTAAATACTGCAGTCAAGTAAAAAAACCTGTAGTTCATGATGCATTTTTTGCTCCCTCACAGTTTTTATTATGCTGGAAAATGTATTTGTTTATTTATAAGGTTTCTCATTTTTATTCAAATTGTGCTTCGCTCTGATGCAGATGTCCCATATTCAGCTGTGTACTCGTTACTTTAATTAAAAGTGTGGGCTATTATTCATTGTGTCCACATTGCGTCCTCCACTGTCAATCCCCACTTGAACACATGTCTGTTACACAAAAATATTTATCCGTAGATGATTGAACAGAAGTCATGAAAACTTGAATACACAATGCTGACACCTTCTGTCCTTAGACCGTTGGTTGGACACTGGGCACAAACATGTGATTCTCCCCCATAGTAACTGTGTGTGTGTTTGCCTTCTAACCAAATCTCCTTAGTGTTGATGATAAAGTCGATAATTTGGTTGACTGGAAAGAATAAATAGCAGCTACAGATAATTAATATCACATCTTATTGCCTGATCAGAACATGACAGCACTCCAGAGTACTGGTAAAAGCAACTATTTTTATTACAACAGTACATGTATATACAGCAAAAGGCACAGTAGAAATGATATGGAAGTAAAATTGGTGTGGTTGGTGTGGGGGTCTTTGGTGCTGGTTTAGAAGCACTTCCTGTGAACGATGGAGGGGCCAGCCTCATCGTACTCCTGCTTGCTGATCCACATCTGCTGGAAGGTGGACAGAGAAGCCAGGATGGATCCGCCGATCCAGACGGAGTATTTCCTCTCAGGGGGAGCGATGATCTGCGGGCAGCGGAGAGGAGGAGGAGGAGGAGAAGTTGGTCACGAGAACCCTTCGCAAACATGCAACCTGTCAGCTGTACTGTGCAGGGGCTCACCTTGATCTTCATGGTGCTGGGGGCCAGGGCGGTGATCTCCTTCTGCATGCGGTCAGCAATACCTGGGTACATGGTGGTACCACCGGACAGAACGTTGTTGGCGTACAGGTCCTTACGGATGTCAATGTCACACTTCATGATGCTGTTGTAGGCGGTTTCATGGATACCGGCAGACTCCATGCCTGAGCAAGTAAAAGAAGGAAGTCTGAGTATGATGATGATATTATTATCATTAACATTATTATTATATAGATAGAAATGGAGCCACTGTTTGAAAACATAATGACATATAAACACGATTTGCCGAATGTTTGTTGCGGACAGTCTCACCGATGAAGGAAGGCTGGAACAGGGTCTCGGGGCAGCGGAAGCGCTCGTTGCCGATGGTGATGACCTGACCGTCGGGCAGCTCGTAGCTCTTCTCCAGGGACGAGGAGGAGGCGGCCGTGGCCATCTCGTTTTCAAAGTCCAGGGCAACATAGCAAAGCTTCTCCTTAATGTCACGCACGATCTCACGCTCAGCTGGAGGAAGGAGATGCCGCGGTTTAGTCGTCACATGACAACAACTCTGATTGAACGTTGATTTGTTTTCCTATGAAAATCCCTTTGTACAGACAACTTTCTGTGTTAAGTCTCGAGCAAAGGAAGTTACACTCAACTAAATGCACCATTGTCAAATCAGGTGTGCGGCTTCACGTGACTGACTTTAATTTAACTGGGCAGACGTGGCCTATCGAGTGCCACCAATTCTTTTACAGGAAACCCCTTTTCTGGGCATCAGTCCAACTACTCACTTTATTATTTAGCATTTAAAATTACAAACACATTTCAAATTTAGATAAATTAAAGATAACGTAGAGTTGGGAATGGTAAGAATTTGGGAAAAACTATTTCATTCTGACTTGAGGTAACACTATAAACTTTAAGAATCAAGAACCAATTCTTTACTTCATAATTTATTATTTATTCTTGTTTTGGTTCCAGGTAACTGCTGGTGGGTCTTTCTTACCAGTGGTGACGAAGGAGTAGCCACGCTCAGTCAGGATCTTCATCAGGTAGTCGGTCAGGTCGCGACCGGCCAAATCCAGACGCATGATGGCGTGGGGCAGAGCGTAACCCTCATAGATGGGGACGTTGTGGGTCACGCCATCACCAGAGTCCAGCACGATACCTGTCCAGACCGAGCAGCTGCACGTCAGACGATGGCACAGAAACCCAGTAAAGTGCAGCTTGTGTTGAACTTTCGGTGGACTCACCTGTGGTACGACCGGAGGCGTACAGGGACAGCACGGCCTGAATGGCCACATACATGGCAGGGACGTTGAAGGTCTCAAACATGATCTGGGTCATCTTCTCCCTGTTGGCCTTGGGGTTCAGAGGGGCCTCAGTCAGCAGAGTGGGGTGCTCCTCGGGGGCCACACGGAGCTCGTTGTAGAAGGTGTGGTGCCAGATCTGCAAAGCAGGGGCAGAGATGGAGCATTAATGTCCAGTGTTGTCTTTCTTTATTGGGCAGAAAGGGGAGAATCTAGAAATCTGAATCGAATTCTCACCTTCTCCATGTCGTCCCAGTTGGTGATGATGCCGTGCTCGATGGGGTACTTCAGAGTCAGGATGCCCCTCTTGCTCTGGGCCTCGTCTCCCACATAGCTGTCCTTCTGACCCATACCCACCATCACACCCTGAGAACGACAACAAAGCACGCTCGCATGTCAGAGACTCACAATCAAGACGAAACAACACATTTTGAGTCTTTTAGAAATTCTTTTGGTTTTCAGACCTGGTGACGGGGGCGTCCAACAATGGATGGGAAGACAGCACGGGGAGCATCATCACCGGCAAACCCAGCCTTGACCAGGCCAGAGCCGTTGTCGCACACAAGGGCGGTTGTTTCATCGTCGTCACACATGTTTGGTTGTTTCTTGGCTGGCCTTCTGTACGAGAGAGACGATGGAAAAGAGAGATGAAGTGGAGGCAGGTTTACCCGCTGCAGAAGTCGTCTTCTTAAAAAAACGTGACGATTTACTGAATTCTAGGATCCACAATTGTACTGATAACAAACTAAGCCCACAGATCACGTTAATATGAAAACCAAAATCCCACTGGACGCGGTAAGGAGCCGTTTACCTCCACAGCTACACACTGATTTTCCACTACTAAGTTGTTCCTCCCGACCGTAACTGACCACAGACGAAGCAAACTCCAAAGGCAATTACGTGATGTCATTGATGACGTCATTGATACGCTTATACATACACTTGTTAATTTGCCTGAAATATCAAGATGCCGTGTGACCGTACGTAAAAACAAAAGAAGAACAAACACAGGGAAACCTATCGCTGTCTCGTACAGATGATTTCCTCATGTGGAGGGAAGGTGATAATTTGCTAGAAATAATTCTCCTCTCATGTTTAAATGTATAATGCTTCCACTTGAACTATAAACAGAGGATGAAACAAAGAAAAATCTGCAGCAGAATATTCAGTATTAGGACACCTGTAAGTGCCCTAATCTCCTCCGAGTCTCACAGCTGCCCAAAATGGGACAAGCCTCGACACCCTGCACACTCACAGCTCTATTTTCAGCTACGAGACCCTTGTCCTTCCCCCGTCTGCCCCCCACAAACCCTCCTCTGTATCTCATCCTTAAGCCACTGCCACTTAACAGCTGAGATAGTTTGTATTTTGACAGCTGGCAGTGGAGCTCTGGGTCTCTCCTCAGCTGTCTCCACATAGAGGACTCCTCTGTTTGGGGCCAGACCGTGTTCTTGGACCCTTTCTGGGATCTCTGGCATCTGTGTCAGTGCCAACATGACATGCAATCAACATCATCTGTAATCACAATTTAAATGGCTGCTGGAGCAAACACTTTTCACGAGGATCACTCTCAGTAAAGGCAGTAGAGTGGACTTTGATATTTTTTTTTTTTCAGTTTCATCAAAACGCCATTACTACAGAAAATCCTGGAAAAATCCCAAACTAACCCTGAATATCCTGTAACGGGCGACTTCACCAATGTTCGCTTCCTATGGCTTTAGTTTACGGTGTAAATGTACATGAATGCCTTTAAACGTCTGTCTGACTTCCCTATATTACAATATTTCTCTGTTTTTAGCTGAGAAACTCCTCAGATGACATCACATTTTTCAACATTAGGAGTTCAGATAAAGTCATCTGAAGGTGCTTTAGAAAAGCCGGTCGACCATGATAACAAACTTAATAGTATGAGTGACTTAGTGTGAACTGAAGGTTCCTCCAAGTGATGTCACCTGGAGGTGTTTCTTCAGCTAGAAGTATAGAAATATTTTAACATAGAGAAGTCAAAGCAACATGTCTCGACATTTTTTGTCAGGTACTACCCAAAATAGAGGCAAAGGAACCCAGTTAAATATCAGCGAAGGCTTCATTTAATTCTGTCCCCTGTAAATGTACATCTGGGTAAAATTTCAAACACATTTGTAGAAACTGTTTTTTACTTTTTCAAGACCTGCAATGATAAAACTGCACTGGCACTGAATTCTTCTAAATTCAGCCTGTCTGGCATTTTAAAGCACTTCCATACAAGTAATATAAACAATCATGCTAAAAATACATTTAATATTTATGGAACAAAATAAATACAGATTAAAAACCTGAACAAGTTTTCAATACTGTGGATTTCAGGGGAGACCTTTTCTCTTCCCACAGTGGTACAAATCGTACTTTGAAGATACAGTATTTTTCCCCAAATAACCACATAAAAATTAACAGCTCTGAAAATCTTTCTGTTTTGGCTCAGGTTGGATCAGACTAGGTAGCGCTGCATGCTGCTCTATGGCAAACATCCCATTCCTGCATCCTCAACAACACCTTTTCTACTCTGAAGATCAGTTAATGAACTCCGATGACCTGTCTCTAAAATCCTCTACTCTGACCACAGAAACAGACAGACAGTCATGGCTGCAGCAGTAGTAAGTCTCCTCATCCTCCCTGTACACTTCGCTCCACAGACCTGCAGTTGGAAAAACAGCAACGAGGTTGCAAAGTGACTCACCAAGTTGTAGCGACAAGACTGGAGTTTCCACTGGGACAAAGTGTGAGGGTGCGAGCGCGTCCTTAAATACGTAGCAGCGTCCTGTGGCTGGGGGCCGGTGGGAGGATCCCCGAGTTCACACAAGCCCAAATTAAGTGCTGCTTGCTGAAATGATGGACGCTGTGTCAGGCTGCCGTCAAACTGAAGAAAAGGTGGGAGATAAAAGATAAAGGACAGGAGGAAGGAGTGGTGATGAAACGTGATCACAGAAAAATGATACACATTTTACAGCTTCAGCGTGACAACGAAGCCCTGTGATAAAGGGAAATAGTGACATAGTTTGGACTTTATAATTCTGCCTCTTTATTGTGTTTTATGCAACAAATTACTAAACCAGAGTAATTCAATAGCATATTAGGTGTCATAAGATTTGTGCTCATTCTTCAACAGTCAAACTAAGGCCTTTAAAACAGTTTACGTGCTTTCTGAACAACTCCATCATCGCATCATCAACCTCAGATTTGTGTTTCCCACATTCAGCTGTAGCATTTGTCTTGCACTCTCACTTTGTGGAGCTGCCCTTCATTTCCCTAAGGGTGTGTTAATATGACTAAGCTCAAACGCCGCGCTGGGGACGTGGGTGATAGGAGGGTGCCAGGGAAATCTGAGATCTCGTCTGAGCAATCTGGTTAAGGAGACGTCTGGGGGGAACTGCCTGTGACAATCTGCCAGTGCTGTGGCATGTATGAATAAGGAGGAGGGGGGGACATGCCAGACAGCTGAGCAGCAATATTGGAAGTGGGGGTGGGAGAGACCTCCAGCGAACAACAGATCCCCAGGGTGGGCTGCTCTCAGCTCTGATTGGCTCCAGCGTCTCCTTTTAGGGAAGCGGAGTGTAACAGGTGCCAGTGGCTGCATGCTGCCACAGACTGAGGGTCGACCGACGGGAGCTCAGGCTCCTTATTCGTCACGTCGTTCTCCCCCCACAGAGCCGTGTCCCTGTGCTTCCCTATCAGGCCTCCGTGAGTGCAGAAAGAATGTAAATACCCCCACACACACACACACACACACACTCACACACACACACACCATTGACACCTTGAAAGATTCCATTTGTAGCCATGTGCTGGAGAGCAGCTATGAGAGACGCTACTAACACACTTGTCTATTTCCATTACAGGCTTTTACATAACAGCATTAGCTTTCTATAGACCTTCTGCTTCATGATAATATTTGAGCAAGACTCATGCACATATATGTGAAGTAGTCGTTGTCCAGACTTTTGGTAAAATACCATCCATACTATTGCTAAAGCCAAATATTAAAGAACACATTCACATTTTTTAGAGCATTTCTTAAAACAGAAGTCAGGTGACATGTGAACAATTAAACTGGTTTCACTCGTCTATACACCCTTTTTTGGAAATTCATTTAAACGATTCACAGTTCTTCATCTGTGTAAAAAGGGCTTCGCCTTTCCAAATTAGTCACATTAAATTTATCCAAAAATCCATCTGAAAGATATAGAGGTAATTTAAAAAAGATCAAAAGATATATAAAATATAAATATAACTCTGTGTGGCTGATAATAAGTTTGAAATTGAAATTGTTAATGCTATTGTCTCTTTTCTTGTGCAATAATTCAGAAACAGGACCAACACTGATTCCACATGTTGGGGGAACTGACTAAAAACTAGGCCAGCGACACTCGTCTGCGGCCCAACTTTGGCCCACTGTCGGCTCGGTGTGTGAACGATTGATGGAGGAATGATTACGAGGAATAAGACCTACTGTGATGTTCCGAACGTATGGGCACCTGATAATCACTTTAAGATCAACTTGAAAAATTGTGAAATTAATAAGATTTGAGTTCACAATAAGAGTCCCATAAAGACTGGATATCATTTCAACTATATGGATTGGTCTGGATTGTAAAAATGATCAGCTGTCCTTTAAGAGTTTGGGGTGTGTATATTTAGTCAGAAGTCTTGATTTTTACCCTGCTTGGTGATGCGTTGTACGGACGTGTTTCACATCAGATTTGAAATGATATTTGGACTCCAAGTTTCGGAGCATTTACAGCAAACCTGAGTTTAGCAAGTTTAGCACTCAGCTATTGAAACACAATAAAGACTGAGATTGTTGCTACATTCTGTCTCATTTAATAAAAAAACAGCCTCATCAGAAACATCATGTTAGGTTTTTGGATGAAACTGTTTCTGGGTTTTGTCAACGCCTCCCTTCAAGTCAAAGAAGCATTTTTGGCCGGGTCCTATCTTCATCAGCAGGTCTTTATCAGGATAAAGCAGATTGCTCTCAAATGGGTCACGGTTTTGAGGGACATTTGTCCTTATAAGGGAACGTAGGAAGCAGAGGGTTTGTCTGTCATGACAGCTGGCCCCCTCCCCACCCATCACCCCCTCAAACACACACACACACACACACACACACACACACTAGAGCAGCTGTTGGTAACAATTGCTTCCTAACAGCCAGTCCCACTTACACAGGGGTCTGTTTAGCGCCGACCAAACATAGAAGACAATGAAGACGAGCCGGTACATTTTCTGCAAAGTTAGCACAGAGTCACATCTGTTTCAAGCTCTTGCACAAAAACTTAATGACTTAGGCTTCTTGTTTCTTTTCTTTTTTTTGTTAAAGGGCTCACACCACGTTGAGAACCTGGAGTTTATTCGTCTCAGTTATGTTACTATGTTTTCACACATTATAAATACTGTGAAATAAGACTGACACTTAAATAAGAGTATTTCATAACACCAGATGATCACTGATACCAAATCTGTGTCGGTGCAGATGGATGTATTATGGAGAACAGCCCCCGAAAAATACCAATAACTGGACAGTGCTGTCCTGTTGCACTTAGAACCTTCAGCTGTTGTACGTGTGTTACTAGCCTGCTGTGAAAAGCTGATGGCTCATCCTGTTTAACACATTAATCAGAAACTATTATTTTATAGCTAATCATTTTACATGTGTCTGAGAAAGGGGAATAGGATGTGACGGGACAAACATCAAATGTTGTTATTGCCCCGAAAAATCCAGGAACCTTACTGATACTGACCTGAGACCAGTTTGACTGTTGATTTGAGAATACCTGCTAATTCATTTAACTTTTAGTCATTTAATTTTTAGGAAAACGTTTTGAGAAGGATCCCTTTTTGCTATGAAATGCACTCAAATAAACTGATACTACAGTTGTTGTCACATGTCAAAGTGACATGGACAGACACTGAACCCCCACTGAGTTGCTCCTGGTGAGCGTCGGCCACCTGCATAGCAGCTCCCCCATCGGTTTTTCACCAACAGGTGCTGAAAAAGTGCTGTATAATCGCAGAGCATTTACCTAAAACATACAATTATATCTAGATTTTCAATTAAATTCCTTCCCTAACGAGAAAGTGATTAAAAAACATCAGGTCGATTTAAATTAAGTGGTTTTCTAAACATGGCCAGAAATAAGCAATCATCATCTGCACACCTCTGTTTAGTATCACACTGCTCTGAATTAAGAACAGCTGCTTCAGTGCTGAGGCCTGAGTGAAGCCGACACCGACACGTCGAGCCCTGGTGGCCGTTACTCAGATACTGTCAGCTCTATAAATACGTGAGGTGCCTTGGAAGTTTCCATGTCAGCACGTTATTGTTCTGCATTGTGTGGGAATATTCAGGCCTGCAGGTGTGTGTTATCTGTGTGTGTGGGGGGCAGCAGTGGGATGTGAACCCGGCATTAGTTTAAAATTAATAAAGGTGTTAAATTGTGGCATGAGCTGTCTTTACACACCAGGCAGGCCAGCTCACTTCCTGTTTATAATTCTTCTCTTAAGACACATTATTTCTCTTTATTTATTCTTATTATTAACTGACGTTGATGCCGACTTTTAATTTTTTAATTGTTTTATCTTTCTTTTATATTTGTTCTTTGTGTTTGTTCCTTTAAATGTCCTTTAAATATGTATTTTTTATATATGTTGTTTGATTTGTCCTCATGTTTGTGTGCAGCACTTTGGTCAATAAAGTTGGATTGAATTGTTTTGGAACATCTGCACGTGCAGACTTTTGCTCTGCTAAGAAAGTGATAATAAAGTTTAAGTACATCCTGGTTTCATCTTCCGTGTTATGCATAAACGTGCCAACTTTTCTTTTAGGAGTATTTTACCACTGTTAAAATCATACAAGTGTAATTAGACTATTATTAAAGAACATTTGTGAAACGTAATAAATGCGGCTCATGTTACGCACGTTACGTAAAGTCTACGGGACGCATTCTCATTGAAGCATTTGATTGGCTGAGGCTTAGCAACCGTGGTGAGTCCATGGCAACGGACGATAGCAACAACTTTCTATTTTCTCCACTTCCGTAGCTTTAGCTGATTCTCCGAAGCCGCCGGTGGAGTGATTTGAGGAATCCCAGGCCAAACTTCTTCTTCTTCTTCGATGGCGGAACAAAGTAGCACCAAGCGCGTTTTTGTCAGCGACGTCGACCGATATTCGTCCAGGCACATCGCCGAGGTAACGTCAGCACAAACGCATTGGAAATCGACTGTGTCACTCTCATTAGTCCGTTTGCTGTAACTGTCCGACCTGCTCCAACAGTTTTTGTCGAAGTGCGTCGCCTCGGAGGAAGAGGAGGAGGAGGAGGAGGAGGGGGCCTCAGCCTCCCCCGAGGGTGAACCTGCCTTCCAGGTGGTCGGAACCGTGTCGTCGCCTTCCTCGTCCAAGGATGAAGCGAGAAGCTTCCTGCTGGAGGAGTACACGGTAGACCAGCACACATGTAGTCCGCTCACTGTAACCCAAAACTGTTTGGAAACCAAAGATCTGTTTCATACTCACTAGGATTTATCATGAGAGCCCAGCATTAAAGCTTCCTGTCCACTGCTTTATGATAGTTATGTGCTTGATTTGAATGCAGTTTTTTATTTGAGTAAAGGCATTTATCATCAATGGGAACATAAATTAAAGCCTTTAATTCGTTTAATTTGTGCGAATAAAAAGGGAATTTATGACGGATATACAATAGGCACCAACTCGAGATGAGCTCTTTGAACGGCTGCTGGAATGTGATGTGGTGGTGTACAACATCTCAGAGCCTGCGACGCAACATCAGCTGGACGAAGCAACGTGGGCAGTCACAGGTGAGGAAAGGAGGTATCATTTGTTGGCCTGTCTACTTATTATACATTCATTTTCTTAAAGTTACGAGAGACACCACATTCTCCTAGATAGTCCAAAATGTGACTAAAGGTGGTTCCTGTTACGTTTGTTCGCTCTGTATTCTCGTTTGTCAGCCCTTCATGCAGAATTGGACAACTTCAAGTCTCCAAAAATATTCATCTTAGTCTCGACAGTGATGACCAGGGCCGTGACCAAGCCTCAGAATTTAGTAGGTTTGAGGAAAATGTAGGCACGCTTTTTAAATTATTTTTCATGTAAAACAACCAAATGTTTCTTCTCAGGATGAAGATGATGTTATACTGACAGAGGAAGACTTTAAAAGAAGGAGACCACATCCCAATTTCAAAAACCACAACAATCTGGAGAAACATGTTCTCAAATTGGGTAGATCGGTAAATCATGAGATTATTTAGCTACATTGAACTGTTCTCATGCAAAAAATAACAACAAATAATAATCATTGAATTTTCCTCTGATTATACAATCGTGTAGAAAAGGTCCAAATTTACTAGTTATGTCATAGCCAGTGGTCATCAGTATGGAAAGGGAGAGAACCTCTTTCACTACTTTTTCAAGGTAAATATCACCAAAACATTAATTATGTCAAATAGTGCACTGTATACTCTATATAATATGAATAATATGATTTATCCTTGTTTGGTAACAGGTTTCTTGGTTGATGCAGTTTCCAAAAGTGCCCATATTTGGCCAGGGCACAAACTGCATCCCTATGATTCACGTATATGACCTTGCAGGGTGATTTTTAACTTACTTTACTTCTACTTAAACTAGAATTACAATTACAATTAGTAAATAATGAAGGTTTTGAGAAAATATGAACTGTGTCTCTTTTTCAGAGTCATCCAAAAAATCATTGAACTCAGGCCCAAGCCATACTACTTAATCGCTGTTGATGATTCTAAGGACACTTTAGAAGAAATAGTCAGGGTAAGCTATGTAATAATGCAACCTATTGGCAAACAGAGAAGTAGAAAAACATCTATAGATAAAAATATCTTCCTAACCTTTCAGATGATAAGTAAAAAACTCGGGCCAGGAAAAATTGAAAAATTTCCACGGGAAGAGGCCATCGCCATGAAGGCGTTTCAGGTACGGCATCTGGTTAGAAGTGAGCCAGGATCTAGTCCAGGTTATCTTTTGGTGCGCACTAGTCTCTCAGGACTTAGTTTCTCTATTTACTGTTATTAATATTCTCTCACAGAGAGAATCCAGCCTACATACTGTATGTTTTGCTGAAATTAATTAATAAAAGCCAAGGAAATAAAGAAAAAGCTGCTGGTCCATGGAAAAATATTAGCATATGTACTAGGGTTGGTATAGGTTGGGAATAAAATGTTGCTTTAGCACTTTACTTTTATCAGACACAGTTAAAGAAGGGTGAGATGTAAATAAAAGGAATTCATTTGAAATAAATCTGAGTTGTTGCTACACTAAAGCAAATTTGTAATCACTGTCTCTTATTTTTTCAGCCAGAGGAAGTGGAGTATCTTAGCATCAACCTCCGTCTGGATTCCTTTATTATAAAAGACTCCATGAACCTTCTCTGGAAGTATGAATCTGGGATGTTTGCAAACATAGAGAGAATTGTGGAGGAATACAAAGACGCTAGACAGCTGCTTGTGAGTAATAAAACTGACACAAAACTTTAAGACAGCAAATGACACTGGACCGACAGACAGTGGAGTGTGAGAGTGTTTATGGAAACGAGGAATGATTGTTATATTCAGATAGTAATGATTTAAATATATTTAGAGAATATTTGTTGCTCTTAACTATAGTATGCCCGGACCAAATTTCCGATGCCAGGATGTTCACAATGTTCAAAAAGTCATCAACAATGATACAATTGTGTTAATGGGGCCATGTCAAGTGTAAAAAGCCATTTTGAAATCTGATTGAAGTTTTCCTGATGCCTTTTCCGTTTGTGTCGTTAGCCGATTAGAATCTGCGTGGTTGGACCACCAGCTGTTGGAAAAACCACGGTTGCTGAGAAGCTCTGCAGTCATTACCAGATACACCACATCAAGATCAAAGAGGTCATTGAGGAAAAAATTGCCAAACTGGTCAGTAAAATTTTAAAAAGGCATTTGGTTCAGTTTTTCTAGCGGTTGAGTTTCTATCCCTGCTTGGATTTAAAGGAGGGTAAGACGCTGGCGTCTTGTTGGGGTTTAACCGTACTGTATGTAAACGCTGTTCAGTCTGTATGATGCTTTATGCTACAGACGGCGATAGTAAACGGAGGCGACCCTGACATTGTCGGTCCAGAGGCAGCAGTGTCTGCAAAGACACAGTTGGAAGATGTTACCAAAAGCATGGAAACTAATTCAGGTAAGTTAAAAAGCACCGAGGAATGCTTCCCACCAGGCAGACAGAGGATGTAAGGGTGAGATAAATGCTTCACCGTTCAACTCAAACACAGCCAGACAGGGTTTTGGTGTTTGTGTCTGAAGCAGCAATTACCAGATCAAACTTTCGGTTTGGAATAGAACCAGATTGCTCTTCTTCTGTGCGCGATTACAAAGACTGCAGCTGAACATAACTGGCCTGAAGGGCAGCTTTGCTGAGAATGTAGAGGTTTGGCGTGATTCGATTTTTCATTTCTCAGGTCGACTTGCTGACCATGTAGTTTTCGACATGTTGCAAGAGAAGCTGAATTCAAATCCATGTAGGAATCAGGGATTTGTTCTTGATGGCTACCCCAAGAGCTATGAGCAAGCAGAGCTGATTTTCTACGGTAAGTTCCTCCGTTGATGTCATTACTATCAGTCCTAATAATATTTGTTGCTCTAATCCGTACGTTGTGCTTTTATTGCTCAGACGAGAGTGCGGACAACCCGGACGAGAAGTATAAAAAACCTGTGTGTAACAAGAGGATCACTCCAGGTTGATTTAGTGTATATGCTTTAAATCACAAATGGATTTAGAACTCAGTGCTGGTTTCGCATCCAACTATCTACTTGCATGTTTTGCAGAGCATGTTTTTGCTCTAGACGCGTCGGATGACTTCCTGAAAGAAAGGGTGATGGGACTTCCTGAGAGTGTGGCCGAGAAGATGCGCGTTACCCAGCAAGAGTTTGTTCCTCGCCTGATGAAATACAGACAACGCGTCGCTGCTGAGGAGACACTGCTGGACTATTTTGATGAGCTCGAGATTCACCCAGAATATATCGGTACATACATGGTGCATAACACATAACACAATGAATGAATGATATTGCAGACGAGAGACTTACCTTTGCTTCTTGTTTCATACACACTGTTCAAATGCTCAAGGCGTCCCAGCACCTGACATTTTAAGAACGTTCTCTTTGCCCCTACAGTAGAAAAACACAACAATCCTCATGTGCCATAAATCAGCATTGCTTTGTGTCGTAAGGTAATAAGAAAGATTTATTGTTAGTTAAAATGTGAAGAAGACAGGGGTTTGTAGAGCCGGAAATATTTGTAAGTTTCAGTTTCTTTCCTGTAATTGTGTCTGGTTCTTCTCCAGAGGTCACTACAGACGATCCCGAGTACACAGATGTTATCAGGAAGATCACAGAGATCGTTGGGGTTCCCAAGAACTATGGCTTGAGCCCAGAGGAGCAGGAGGAGGTGGACAGAAAGAATGAACATGAGAGGAAGCATAAGTTGGCTGCACTGGCTGCTGAGAGGAAGCAGAAGAACGAGGCTGCGCTGGCTGAGATGACTGCTGAGTATGAGGAGTGGGTAAGAGAGATGGGTGAACTCTGAGGATTCAGGAAAGTGCATCAGTCACGTTAGAGCGTGTTTGACTTTTTGTAGATGCATTTATGTTCAAAATTTGTTTTTCATACTGATATATTTTTAGGTAACTGTCATCTCTAGTTATTCTTTTAAACCAAATAAAATATTCTTTGTAGAACATGTATTCTTTTCTCTGTCTGTGCTAATTCTACTGTTGGATGTAGGCAGATACAAGTAGTAGAGTTTAAGCGAAGTATTGAAAGCGTGTCATTCCAGAAATCCTTTCGAAAAGTATTTTTCAAAAAGTACTAAAGAATAGAAGAAAATCTTTATAAGAATTTAATTATATTACAGTCCAATCAATTCTTTCACTAGGAGAAGAATTTGTCCGAGGTGAAAAGACAGGAGTCTGAGCTGCTGGAAGTTACGTCTCTGCCTCTGAGGAACTACCTGATGAAGTACGTGATCCCCTCGCTGACTGAGGCCATGGTGGAGTGCTGCAAGATCAAACCGGAGGACCCCATCGACTTCCTGGTACTCTGTCGTGGGTTTTTATTATCAGCCCTCTAGATTCTCAGTGTGGTTTGACTCTGCTAACCATGAGTGAACTGATGCAGCATCACAGCCGTGGCTTGGTTTTGTGTGTTTGCAGGCTGAACATCTGTTACGGAGCAACCAGCAAGACTGAAAAAGCAAATTGGTGAGGAGACGATACAACATACGATAGTCCCCTTCAGGATTTGAGGTGTTGTGTGCCTTGCAAAAACATTCATACGCCTCTAATTTTCTATTGATTCGATTAATAAAACTGTCCTGGCTTTTACAATTATTCAAAAGTATCACTTGAAAATGGTTTAATAAATAGGCTGCTGTCCAGATGTCCTGTAGGTCTTTAGGAAAATCCAATACCAGACATGATAAAATTCTGCTACCTTTAAAGGCAACATTAGTACACGAATCAGTTAAAAGGTCCGGCGTGACTGTGAGTCACAAAAATACGAGACAAACTACATGTCAAAGTTTGATTTACTACAGTTACTCTATACTCAAATTATGCAAACACACACACACACACACACACACACAGGGATGGCGGTGGCTGCCATGCAAGATGCTCGCCTGACCCACCAGGAGCCACTTAAAGATTAGTGTCTTGCACAAGGACAATTTGACTTGCAGTATGAAAATAATAATTTTTTTCCCTTGTTTGTGTCAGACGTTTTCACGTTAATCCAGGTTTCCACTCATTACAGCTCTGCCTGGAGACTCCATGTGGCCTGTGACTCAGCTCGCTGTTTTGGAGTCAACACTGACTGGAAGCCGCATGTAGACACTGGTCTTAATCTAGCAAAGTTGTAAACACTGTGCTCTTAGAGAAATGTTCACGTTGTGCAAAGCACTTGCAGGTGAGGCAGTAATGGCAACTTGTAAAATCTACAAGTTGAGATGATGAGTCCAAGTTTTGTCTTCATCTAAAAATCACTGAAAGAGAAGCTGATGTTTCCTGCAACAGGTTTTATATATGAAAAAGAAATTCAACTTTACAAGTCACAAAGAAACATAAAAATGTAACACTTTAAAACATTCAGGTGATGATGATTTTCAGCTATACAGAAGGTGGAAAAAACCCTCAGGCTGCAGGTTTTTTAACATCTGCTCTCTCAACACCAGGTGGTGCAGTCAATCCGCATTCGACAAACCACAGAGGTGTCGCTTCAGTTTGTTGGGGACATGGTAGTGAACACTGGCGTCTGCTTTGTAATTTAATTGTTTAATGTTTGTGACTAAAGAACTTTGGAATCCACCAGCTAATTAGAAGCCGTCTGCAGACTTGGTTTCAGCATGTGGAAAATGAATCGGAATGAAAATACTGTCTTTTTAATGTTTTGCCACAATAAATGACGAGAATAGCAAATTGCAAACACAGCTGTAGCGGAAAACTATGTATTTGTTTCAGGTTTCGGAAAAATATATTGAAATAAACTTTCTGCATATTCAAATTCATCTGTGACATTTTCATTATTTATTCTCTGAGAATAACCTGTGTAAGGGATGTGTTCAGTTTCTTACCTTTACTGCCTCGTATTATACAGACAATACAAATTCATAAAGAAAACCCAACTAATCCCCCTCGATCGAGCACCGAGGCGACACTGGGGTTTTAACACTCTCTTTAACAGAACCAGGCTCAGGATAGACAACAACAAAACCCTGGGCAGGTTGGTGGGACCGGTAGTTGGGAGTGGGAGTCAAACCGCAGGCACTAATCAGTGTGGGAGGTTCCCAGTTCCCAGGTTCTCTGTTTCACTACACTGACTGCACAAAAGTAGAATTCACATCAGTGGGTGAAGTATGTGATATTCAGACCCAAGTCCAGGAGAGACCAGATCTGATCGGGGCTGAGCTCTGCGTAAAAGCAGCTGATGGACGTATTTTTGTTTGTCTTCCATCACAGCAGCTCTTTAAATGCTTTGGATCACATAGCACGTTTAGATTGACCTGAGTTTCTCCTGTATGTTGCCAATAAACCTGCAGTAATTGACTTTTAACATGAGTAACGCCGGTGTCATGGCAGTAATTGTTATAGTTATGCCTGTTTGTAACCATGTGTTTGTGTGGTCATAATTGTAGGTTGGAAGATGCTGTCACTGAGATTATTTACAAAATGTGATGCAGTGACGGGGAAACAACTGCAAGGGCGCAGGGTTGCTGGAGGAGGAGCGGCAGAGGTCTGGCAGAGCGAATTAGGACGGACTTACTCTGCAGGAGGCAGCTCTGGCTCTGTCAGCGACTCTTAATTTCATATTTACGTGGCAAAATGACGAGACGTCCGCTCTCCCATAATTGCCGTTTTCACTGCATGTGTGAGTAGCTTTTTACAGGCCCCAGACTTCAGCCAGCACCGTGCTCACTTCCAGCACTTCCTGGCTGTGGGAGCCTGTTTGGAGTTGATTCCCTCTATTCCTCGGACCAGCTTAGAAGCAGGCAAACTCGTGCAGAAGCACTGATGAAGTGTAATGATTGTGGTCGTGGTGGTGGGAGAGTTTTGCAGTGTGCATTTTGTGGCTTGTTTTTTCCTGCCAGGTACCAATTATGTAAAGCAGATTGCTAACATCCTAAACTCCACCCATCTGCTACTCTTGCATGACTAATCAAAGTCTTTTATTCTTTTTTCCCCATGTCAAAATAAGAGGATGCAAACTTTTGCAATTAACTGCAAATTCGGCAAATGCAAGTAAAACAGTGAAACATGATGTTGTGAAATGAAGTTTGACGTTTGGCTCTTGTTCATGTTGCCTAAAGAGAAACAGTAAATCATTAATCGTTCATCAATGAAGTCACAACCTATTTGAGACTCTTTGCTTCACCATAATAATGGATTTTTGTGATTCTCCAACCGTGTTCGACATCATGCACTTGCTGTAACAGCGAGTTCCTGGCTTTCAACTGTTTCATTAAGTCCAAACTCTTGCTCTTTCAAACGTGTTTCTTCAAATGCCATTTAATTATAACTATTTTTATGTTCTGAAGAAGCAAAGAATGATGGCAGTGTTTGTCAAGACAGACTATAAAACCACAGACAGCCTCAGCACTCCTCCGTCTGAGCACAGTCGGTCTGGTCTACCATGGGAAATAGACTAATAAAGCTTTTTCACCTGACCAAGTGAGGAGGAAATGATTCATTCTGTAATGAAGGGTGTTGGCTCGACAAACTGAAATACGGTGAAGAAAATCTTTTTCTGACCTTCTGTATGTGGCTGTCTGTTCTTTATTCTGAGCCATTTCCCTTCTGACATCTTTGTACAGTCTTTCATGCTGTGTTTGCTTTCTCAATGCTACAATTTTTAAAAGAAAATGATACTATGTCATATATATATCATCCATATCACTTTAATACCGGATCGGTCGAGGCCCGGGTCAACGACCACCGCCACCGGTGCTGTTAACCTACAGGGTACCGGTGGAAATTGGACTACTGTTGGTCGAAGGAGAGGAGGCAGAAGGGTTCGTGGTCAGAGAGAGAAGGGGAAAGGCAGGAGCTTAGATCTGAGAGTAGGGACTCTTAACGTTGGCACAGTGACAGGGAAAGGTAGAGAGCTGGCAGACATGATGGAGAGAAGGAAGGTAGATGTACTGTGTGTGCAGGAGACGAGGTGGAAGGGCAGCAAAGCACGTAGTATTGGAGGAGGAATCAAACTGTTCTACCATGGTGTGGATAGGAAGAGAAACGGAGTAGGAGTGATCCTGAAGGGGGAGTTTGTGAACAATGTTCTAGAGGTGAAAAGAGTCTCAGACAGGGTGATGAGCCTAAAGCTAGAAATCGAAGGGGTGATGGTGAACCCAAACAGGCTTTATGTGGTCAGGAAGAGCTTCCAGATGACTGGGAAACTACAGCAGAGGTAATCAGGGAAACAGGAAGGAAGGTGCTTGGTGTGTCATCTGGAAAGAGGAAAGATGATAAAGACACAGGTGGTGGAATGAGTGAAGAGGGAGGTGGCAAGAGGATGGCAAACAGAAAGTTTATGTATGAGCTGTAAAGTGACAGATTAGACACAGAGTGAAGAAGGACAGAAGGACTTGTACAGGATAGACAGACAGAGAGATAGAGAAGGGAAAGATGTGCAACAGATAAGGGTGATTAAAGACAGAGATGGAAAGGTGCTAACAAGCCAGGAGAGTGTGCAGAGAAGATGGAAGGAGTATTTTGAGGAGCTGATGAACGAGGAAAATGACAGGGAAAGAAGGGAGGAAGATGTGGATGCTGTGGAGCAGGAAATAGCAGAGATTAGAAAGGATGAGGTGAGGAAGGCTCTGAAAAGGATGAAGAGCGGAAAGGCTGTTGGTCCTGATGACATACCTGTGGAAGTGTGGAAGTGTCTAGGAGAGACAGCAGTGAAGTTTCTGACAAGTCTGTTTAACAGGATTTTAGAGAGTGAGAAGATGCCTGAGGAATGGAGGAGAAGCGTTCTGGTGCCGATCTTTAAGAACAAGGGTGACACGCAGAGTCTCGGGAGTGTTGTGTGACAGAAGAGTGTCAGCAAGACTCAAAGGAAAGGTGAACAGGACAGTGGTGAGACCAGCTCTGCTCTATGGGTTAGAGACAGTAGCAGTGAGAAAGACACAAGAGGCAGAGATGGAAGCAGCAGAGATGAAGATGTTGAGGTTCTCCTTAGGAGTGACGAGGTTGGACAGAATAAGGAACGAGCTCATCAGAGGGACAGCGCACGTTGCCTGTGTTAGCAATAAAGTCAGAGAGGCCAGACTGAGATGGTTTGGACATGTGCAGAGGAGGGATAGTGAATGTATTGGTAGAAGGATGTTGGAGATGGAGCTGCCAGGCAAGAGGGCGAGAGGACGACCAAGGAGGAGACATATGGATGTTCTAACAGAGGACATGAGGTTAGCTGGTGTCAGAGTAGAAGATGTCCAGGATAGAGTGAAGTGGAAACGGATGATTCGCTGTTGCGACCCCTGATGGGAAAAACCCAAAGAGAAGAACTAGATGTTTTGGGGTAGATGTAGACAATAATACGAGAGGTAGAAGCATTTTTATCACAGTTCACTATTTGTTGTGTGTTCATTGAAACTCGCAGGCTCTGATTGTTTTTCCTGTGTACAGGAATCAGAGAGGACTTACGTAAATGAAACGGCACAATTACCCAGAATGCCAAGTGGCCTGAGTCAGAGTGAGGTCTGTGGTGGTCTCAGCCAGCCCTGCTCTCTTTCTGCCAGGCGTCTAGTCACAGTAACCTCTACCACCCTTGGAGTGGTCTCTGTCCGCAGGCCCTCACACACACACACACACACACACACGCAATGGAAACATGAGAGTTGCACGCCCACCCACGTGGTGGTCACCCTAACATCTGCTGGTGGTTCAAAATGTTACAAGCGGACCACACACACACACGTTTGTACCTCTATATTTGTGAGGACACTGGTTGACATAATGCGGTTCCTAGCCCCTTACCCTAACCCCAACCATCACAGCTGAATGCCTAACCCGAACCCTAACCAACACCTAATTCTAACCCAGTCTTGACCCTCAAAAATCCGTTTTTTAGGGACAAACTTTGTGAGGATCGGCCAAAGTGTCTTCACTTAACAAAAATGTCCTCACTCTGATGGTGAAAAAAAAAATTGGTCGTCACTAAGTGTTATCTACAGGAACACACACACATACACACACACCCACAGGCTGACATGTCCATTTCATTCTCCAACTAAAGCAAACAACGGTGGGGAGACACAGGCTGGTAGAGAGTGTGTGTGTGTGTCTTTGTGCATATGTAATACTGTGTTTTGGTGTGAGGTAGATGAATATGGTGACCACATGGAGTCAGAGGAATGTGGAGTGTGAAGACAAGATATGTGAGGGTACGGATGGTATTCGTGTGTGTGTTCACAGTAGGAAACAGTGAGATGGTTCACTAAACTTTCCTGTCCACTTAGGACCATGGCGTGTGTGTGTGTGTGTGTGTGTGTGTGCATGAACAGACAAACAGACATGCTTCACTGGCCTGCAAACCATTCACGCATGCAGGGTCCAAAGAGTCAAGCCTGGTGGGTTTCAAACACGCTAATGCTGGACCTGTACGTCTCTGGTGTAACAGTGGTTTTCCCAGTGATGCCTGCAACCAGGCCGCAGCAGAAATAAAGTTCAGTGGAACAAACATTGTCATGGAAGATCGTGACACACGATCCTCTTCTAAAGTCCCCGTGATTTACTCTGGAATTTATCTTTGAATCCTTGCACTGTCAGACATTAAAGGTGAATTCCTCTAAATTACTTTTTGCATTTGCTCATTTAGATAGATGAGCTTGAAATAAATGGCCTCAAGAGATGTTTTCTAGGTCCAACCAGCTGCCACCTTCAAACTGAATTCTCCATAACTATACAACATCTGGCTACATCTTTATAACTTTTTGTTGTTAAGTGTTGGTGCCTGCAGCACATGGACAAAGGTAGAGAACGACTGTGGTTTAGCGTAACAGCCACTTTACACACAATGTGTCTATTGACCTTTAAACAAAACCACAGTCTTTCTCTGACCTTAACCAGAGTGATTGTGCGTCCTAAACTTAACCAAACATGCGCGTCTTTGGACTGAGGGAGGAAACCCACGCAGGCACGGGGACGGTTTTAAAACCAAACTAAAATCAGTCTATTTGTGAGATTGCTTTTGGTTTAGCAAAAAGATTTTAAAAAGTCACTATTTTCGACTGAACTTCAGCTGCACTTCCCTCTTACTCATCATTTAGGCTGTTTTGTGCTTCCTCTCACATTCATGCGTTGATTTAAGGATCCTACAAATTAATGCTGAATGAAATCAAGCCTATTTCCTTTCCAAACTATTTCGATTAGAAGTGTTTGAGCTGCATTTTCCATGTCGTTCTCGTCTTTGTTTCCGCTTCCCGATTAGATAACTGGTTCGTTAAAAACACGCAGCTAACACAGAGCCGGTGACGTTCTGCACTGCAGTTCTGTGGGTTTACTTTCTTCTTTTCCTGCTGTCAAATCTGGCAGAGCTCTGTGATTCTGTGTGTTCCTCTGCATGCGTGAGCTTTGCATAATAACAAGTTTATGAATACAGTATGTGGATATTTACCGTGAGATGGCAGCGGATGTTGTGAATCCCAAATTACCGCGCGCTGTATCAAAATAATGGCTCGAAGAAATGACTGAAGGAGCAGATGTTGCATGATTAACACATTTACTGTTAATACATTTCAAAAACTTGATTTATTCCTCTTGCAAACTGCTTGTTGCTGCGGGACTTCAGTGCCCAGCACTGACTGGAAAACAATCTTCGACATGATTGTCTTTGTTGAAGGGTCACGAAGCTTCTCGGGTTCATGCAGAGGCTGCAAATTATGGCCAGCATTGTCTTTTTTTAATACTTCTGGATCATCGCAGCGAGAGTAGAGTAAGCAATTTAACTCATAACTTATCCAGGGTAAACAGACCCGCTCAATCATTCACACATGCAAATATCTGAACGGCTTCCAAACGCTAATCGGGAGCAGGTTCTTCAAATCCTGTCGCAGGAATGTTTGGACGGAATGAAGAAACATTTCACGTGTGATGCAACACAGAAAGAATTACCTGGAGAAAAAGGGCTCAAGTTGGATTTTCATTAACCTGTGCAGTGATTGTCTGTAGATTTCCATCATTATTAGAGATACCGAACACTCTTTGAGCTCTTCTCAATCAGGGAGACTTGGGCTAAATTCTCTGAAACCCAGTCCCCAAGGAAGACGGGTCTAGCTGCATTCAGAGGTCCATCGCTCTGTGTTTACGTGTGTGTTGTGCGCGAGGCCTGGCTGCGTCTGCGTGCCTGTTTGTGACGATTTAAACATCCCATAATTATCTCTGATTGCCTCAGGGACCCCAGACTCCTACAAGCCACAGATGTACAGTGGTTATCTGTCACATTAACAGCCTGGACATAATCTGCTCCCCATGGAAACAATTATGTGTGTTGAAACGGACTGTTTGCCTAAAATGACTCTTGTTTGTCACATTTCACTGTCTCTAATTTGCAGCCAAACATCCGATTAGATGTTTGCGCACACAAAAGCAGCAGAACGCCAGCAAAGCCCGACTTCACCGTGTCAGGTGCAGCTTGGTTTCACCTGAATGCAAGATTAATATCTAACCAGTTGACAACAAATGCCACAACATAAACACATTCCTGACACGATTGTTGAACGATTCTCAGCTGTCAGATTGTGAAGAGCATAAGCTGGTTTTAGAAAAGGAGCCGGTTGGGCGTGAAATATGAGTTTGGTGTGACAGACAGAATAAATGAGTCTCGTTTTATTTGGGAACTTTTTGAAAGGATTCTTCTTAAACCTTGAACCTTCTTCCAATGAAAGACCAACCCACGCTGAACAAACCCTCAGGACTGAACTGGGTGTTGGACCATTGCGTGCAGTGTGACGGACATGGTGGCCTTGTGTCTGAGGTTGAAAGTACCCTACGTCCTGCGTCATGTGGCACATGCGGCTCAAAATGGCACCAGACTATCACTGTAAATTCATAACTTTGGGCTCATTTATGACTTTTGAACTATGAATTGCAAAAACTATTACAGCCTCATGTCCTCTCACGACCCTGGGCCAGTGCAGCACAGTAGAGTGACACTCTTCAGTGCACACAAACACAGTGTCTTTGTGCGTTAATTCCCCACGACATCCAGAAAGTCATTCTAAGCACATAAGCACATGGCTTTTTGTTTGTGAGGTCATATTACAGCATGGAGGAAACCAGATGGATGACAGGCTTTGGAGCCTGGTTGTTATTTAAAGGACTAAGGATCCACATACGGCACCGCACCTCCTCTGCAGATTTGCTGAAAAACGAGATTCTGATAAAGAACAGAAGAGCCAAGAAAAAGGGCCGACTGAGAGCAGGGGAGCGTGTGTGAAAGTTTCCACTTGAAGCAGCTGAACCGCTGTTATTCCAAACACAGGGAGGGAGGGAAAAGTGGATTTTATGCTGCATCTCCTCCCAAAACACTGGACAAGGGTCAAGTAAGAGCTCGAGACAGAGTGACTGTACAGGATGTTGAGTGCAGATTTTTGAGCAGCATGCCGCGTATTAAGTGAGTTAGGCTGCCTGCCGGCTCAGGCGGAGGGCAAACACCAGCACATGACAGTAAAACGAAAGAGAGAGAATGTGGTTTCATGCAGTTTTAGATTTTCCCTCATTAATTAACTGCGAAACGTTGATTTTCATGGACATTATAAAAACAAATGAATGCCAGTGTAAACTGTTGTCTGTGTTTTTTATGTTGCCCAGTCACAGCTGGGACGGGATCCTGTACCCACATGGACCAAAACAGGGTTAGCACTTTAGAAAATCAATGGTGGATTAAAGAAACTGTATTAGACCCGTTTGTCCTACTTCAAGACACTGTAATCGTGTGCATATTGTTCTATCATCACTCAGCACAGTGTTTATGGATTATAAAAAAGAATTTGCAGCTCATTGAATAATATGTGAAATTCGTTGCCGTTCGTTCACACGTTCAACAGATCTGGAGTAACATTAGTGCTGGTTTGATGTTGTGTCCGTCCACCTGAGGGATGTTAATCACATCTGAAACAATCGGAACTGTGAAGCTGTGGGCTGCAAAACCGAAACAAGAAGCTGAAAGAAACCAGAGTGCTCCGTAGAGCTAAAAGTCATTTTACAGTAGGATTTGACTCTTAATATAAAAATATTTGTCAGTGCAGCTTAAAGAAAAACATATCATTTGAAATTATGGCAGTTTCAACGATGGTCTCGTTAAAGTTGTTTTTTTGTTTGTTGTGACAGTGAAAGAACCAAGAAGAATGTCACCTTTGCTGAAAACTGCAGCGAGATGATGATTTTATTGTTTTATTTTGCATAATCACGCCCAGAAGGTGTGTTACAGCTCAGATTTTTGACCTTTAATAATGAGCAACAGACTGTCACAAGTATTTTGTGGCAAAACTAATGGGAGTTTCTTGATAATAGCAAAGTATCAAAGAAAATGTTTTTGGCTTCAACAACCAAATGTCTGGTTTCAAATGTTGAGAAACTGCGTCTGCTCGTCCTTTTGGTTACGGCAGCTGTCTGCCACGTGGGACGTGCATGTCCTCTTCTACTGATCGAGAAAAGCAGGGACAGAAAACCCACCAACCCACAACAAGACCACCACCGTGCTGCAGCGAAATTGCTCTGATGATATGCAGGACCCGGAGCTTCAGCTAAACTGCAAGACGAATGACAAATGTTTTTCATAAACTAAAGAAATCTGTGATTGCAAAAGACAGAGGGACCAATTTTCTTAATGACAAAATCCTGAGGGATCACAGAAAAGCAGCTGTTCCACCGGTCTGTCCTTTTTTTGAAATCAGGATCAGGTGAAGCTTTGAATTGTTGGTCTGTCCGTTCTTCTGTTGAAAAAAGGAGAAACTAAACCGATAAAGTTAATTACATTTCTTACATATTTCAGACATAAAAGCAGCATTTTGTGTAAAACATGTTCTGATTTACGATTGAGCCTTTACTTATTAGAATTTCTCGCCATTCTCGCCAGTTTCCAGCAACTGAGAAGTATTTTATCAGAATTAGCTTCAACAAAACAAGCACTAAAAAAAGACTAAAGCAATTCATACCTCAGGTTCTGCTGCCAATATGAGACATGCTGGATCAATGTGCCAGAAATTAAATTTAGGAAAATAAATCAGCTAATGTTCCCCAGCCTGCGACTGCAGACAAATCTTCCTCATTTGGACGCAGCTTGACGCCAAACTCCAAACATGTGGTCGCAATAATAAAAATACCTGTTTTTTTCCTGTGCTGCCATGCAAAGGAAACAAACATACAATACTTTAAATCTGTATTAAGCTTTCCGTTGCTTATTGAAATAATTGGACTCCAGTGCATCTGGAGGAAACTGTTTCACAGACAAATCATTTTCCTCTAGTGGAGAACAACCATCAGAGAAAAAGGAGGCATGTGTGTTATCGTTGTTGTGTGCGTCGCATGCAGTTCGTTTCAGATCCTCTAATGGTTTTAACAGTGTGGAGTTTGGATGCTGCTGCCGCTGCAAGTGGAAAGTGCAGTGTTGGAAAAGTTACATGTCAAAAGTAATTTAGTCTAATGTGACATTGTGGCATTGAAATTAGGACAAAAATACTTGCCCGATATCACCTCACGCAGAATATCCAAACGTTCGTGTCCCGTCGACCATGTTCGAAGGAAAACCTGCTTCAACACAAGCAGCTAAAAATGACGGCGTCCTCCACCACACACACTCCGCTCACCTTCGCTCCTTCAAAGACAACGGCTTTATCGATGGCGGGGATCCAGCTCCAGCATTTACTGCTTTGGATCCTCCGACACATTCATGTGTCTGAGTCTGACATGAGAAAACCTGAAAAAATGCACAAAGTTATTCAGTTTGTCTAGAATACTGTTTGTTGAAAATATTCAAAATATAGTTTCTGAACACAGCAACATGTTATATGCATAAAGCAACTACTGCACAACTTATGAGGTCCTTATGAAGTCCTTCTGTTATCGTGACATGTTATTTGGCAGCATGTTGATTTCTACTTCAGCATAAGTGATTAGTACAACATATGTGATAATTCCAAATAGCGAGAATATTGATGTAACCTGACGTCACCAGGTGACATGTCATTCTCATCCAGCCACAAGACATATGAAGAAATTCCAGAAAGGAATCACTGCTCTTCTGCCCGTTGCTCATCTCACAAAACCCACATTAGCTGCTTAGTTAGAGAATATGTTCACCTGGAAATTGTTCCTTAAATTATTCATCTGTGCTGTGCTGAATATGTTCACATGCATTTGTCAGTGTTTTCGATTCCTGTGCACAGGAAGGGAAAGAGGCGTCCACGAACATGTGTAGCCTGCTGTCCTGCTTCCTGTTTTGTCCTCGGTATGTTCTTATGGAATCACAGGCTGCAACTTCATGCCAAGACACCGAGAACTTGGAGGAAGCTGAACAGTTCAAAGCGACGATCAGCATCCAGAGGAAACCTGCTGTGTGCAGGCCTGGGGACAACACGCCCACTGCACACACAGAGGTCAACGGGTCCGAACCCGGGACCTCCACGCTCTGAAAGTGCAAACCACTGTGCAGCGGCTATAAAGCTCCTCTAACTTTAACTGTTGTGTGTGGGCGGAGATTAACCGACACAATGGAATTGTGTATTTCTTGATGAACAAATGTTTTTCCATCTGGTCAGCACTTTTTGCAATGTGTCATCTTTACCGTAAACTTCCTGGCAGCTCGCCGCGTTGACGTGACTCCGTGTAGTCACTAGGTTCTGGCCGGGAATCTTAACTCCCTGTAAAACCACAAATTGTCATTTCTACCCTTCTGTTGGTGCCTGTGTTAAACAAATGAAGTACGGCGTGTCGCACTCAGTCACTTTTTGGGGCCGTCGTTTTGACTTATGGGCAAATTATGGGCTGGTTATTTTCAGCTCCTGGCTGATTCACGGAACTCAGTGCGGCAGGTGTGATCCTCACACACACATCCAGAATAACAGTCACCTGAGCCAGAGTGAAAGGCCAAGTGTGTTTTCACAGCTGTCCGTGTAATGAGCTCTTCGGGGGCCTCGCAAGTCAGCGCTTAGCTAACGTCTCAAACTGTGTGTGCGCGCGTGTGTTCGCCTAATCGCATGTGTACGGAGCTTAGGTAATGTCTCTTTGAGTCCCTGCGAAAAATGAATGTGGCTGTGAACGGACCGTCATGTGGTCATGTCGTGTGACATCACTGTGACGTAACTGCAGCAAAAGACCAGACGTTGTTCGTACGACCTGTTTTGTCGTCTGAGATAAAAACCTCTCTGCTGGAGGAGAGAGCTGCACTGTTCTGAGGCTCAGGGCTGCGTGAGGCGGAGCCTTCAGCAGCTGCCTGCAAACGCCTCCCCAGGGTTTTCGGCGGCTGCACGGGTCTTTGCCAGAGCAGCTGCCCTTCAGCAGCCTGCAGCGGAGGCTCCAGCTGGTTTGGAGGGTCCGGTCCTGGGCCCCGGGGATGTGCACAGGGTCTCTGTGGGTGAAGTCTTGGTCATGTGGACGTGCTGCAAACAAAGGAGCGATGCCCAGGATCTTTGTGATGTGAAGCAACAGTTCCAACCACTGCGCCACGGTGCCCATAACTAATATTATCATGTGTGATACATATCATCACATGCACTGTTATTATAGCTGCTGAAAACCTAATAACGATTTAAAGCGAAGCTATAGGACACGTCAACATTGCAACACTGCACATGTTGAAAAACATCGACAGTGGTGTTGGGGATTGTTGAAATTTATAAATATTGTTATGGATTTGCATAACTGAGAGTGGAGGACATTTTCAAAGCAGTTTGATGGTTGGACGCAGGTTTGATGAAGTTTGGGCTTGCGAGACTCCCCGTATTAGGGGATTAACAGATGCGTGGAATGACGTCATGAATTGACCAACCACCACTGTGTGAACGTCCAACAACATCACTCTGCAGTGAAATCTGAATTACAGCCTCAAAGTTTGGGACTCGCTGTCCTTTCAGTAAAGTACAGAGATGACGTCACGTCACAGAGTCTGCAGAAAGTGCCGGTCCTGTGGGGCGCGTTAGGCCACAACCCATTACCCCATTACAGGACATCGCAGCTACTCAATCTGCTTCACAGCCAGTCAGCCCAGAAGCGTTCGTGTGGACGGAGCGAACTGACGGTGCTTTCGCTCTGTTGTCACGCAAGAATGAGACAGTAAAACATATTCCACCTGCAGAAGTCCGAGCTGGCAGAAAGGCCGTTTTTTACTGGCTCGATCGCTTGTTTTTCACTCATCTATAGCAGGCCATGTCCTATTTTCGCTCTTCTCACTTCATTTGACTCTTTCACTGAGTCCACGATGCAGGTTTCCATGTTCTAAACACTGGAGTTTCTGACAAGTATATACAGCCATCAGGTTAATTGAGCCTTTTCAAAACCCAGTGGATAAACTCCAACCTCCAAAGGAAAGACGCTGCTGCTTTTTCTGGCAGTGACTGCTGATGAACTTTTGTTGTGTTTTTGTGTCAAGGCAGCATGTTTACAGGAGTCCAGGATTAGAGATGCTGAGCCGCTATAATAAGTAGATAAACAATCATTAAACTCCTCCAAAAATCCCCCTCTGGCAAAGCAAAGCTAACAAAGGATTCCTGCCAATTTAAACACGCCTCAGTTCGCCTGCCCCCTTTTGCCATATGACTCAAGTGACTCTCAGCCGGATCAGGTCTGAAACATGACTCACTGCAAACTCGGGCTGATTCGATGGTGTGTAGGATGCTGACGCTGCAACCGGAGTGAATAAAACTGTACAGCACCTCGGGGTTAATGGTAAAAATACATTGACCTGGTACCGAAGGTGTAACTGAAACACTGGGTTAATCTTAACTATAATTTCAGTATATTTACAATTTTATAATTTCTAGGATATTGACTTGAAACTGTCACAAAGGTGATAATTCTACTCTCTGTTCACCCTAGTCCAAATGAAACAGGGGGCCAAAACATTAGAACCACCTATTCTTTTAATGAACTTCAGTACAACTCCACTACCCACTGTGACCTCAATAATAAACAGAGTTTTGACTTATGTCTGTCTGTACAGCTGTACCTAATAAAGTGGCCAGTGAGTGTAAATGGATTAGTAAATGGACCTACTGTGCACAGACCAAAGGGCTTGAGAGGTCAAATGGACTGTAAAATTCCTGCTCAAGGATTTACGTTAAACTGCCACAGAAAAATGCAAAACATCCAAAAATGATGAACAGTGACCAGAAACTAAAAATGTGCAAAAAACAAGCCCAAAACAATCCACACTCAGTGACGAAAACAGTAGAAAGATGAGCAGAAACACAGAAGACGTCCACAGACTAAAGACAACAGGGTGGGTTTCATTTGCCAACCAACTGAACCCGGTCAGAGGCCGACCCCCGTCTTTAAACACTGCAGGTCTGTTTGTCTAACTCCGTTTATTGGACATGTCCTCAGTCCCTGACAGTCACAATGAGGCTGAGAAACTGAGAACTCCGTCTCCGTCCTTCTGTCTGCTTCCTGTATTTGCCTGCTGCTGTTCTCTTCCTATTCTTTTCCCCTGTTTCTTTGCTCTTCGAGTGTTTCTGAGCACAGGGTTAGTGACATCCAGAATGCTGCACCCCTGCAAACCTGACCTCCAACCGTTTAACAACAGTGCCGGGGATTTATGGCTCCACATGTGGAAATATGTGGCTGTGAGGACGACTCCCTCGCCACATCTGATTGAACGATGTCTAATGTGAGAATCTAGCACAAGCACGTCGGACACATACTGGACGTAGTTTAATCCCGGCCACATGTTCCCGCTTCACAAGTCCGACACTTTAGCTTCAGGTTTCCCCACTGAATGTGCGAGTGAGTTGGTCGTGGGGAATGCAGGAATAAGTGATTTGGGCGGATTCTTGGAGGAAGTTTTTCTTGGAGATCAGGTTCCCAACATCCCACAAGGCCTGTCATGTACAGTATCAGCGCTGAGAAAGAAAAAGAAATGCTGTGAAAATACATCACTCACCACAGGGAGGATATCATCTGTTTTCTGTAACAACACAACTGCACACGTCTGTGTGGCGTATTAATAATTAATCAGTGTTTTAATCTTCTACTTTTAGATATTCCACGGTGAAATGTTAGAGAGAATTCTTTGAGTCCCTGACAGCAAACCTGACAAACGCAACAGAAGGAGCCGACATGTGTTTTGAATTAATGAAGCAGCCGCTCCCTTTCCTTCACAGGGGAACAACAGGACCCTGCTTGGACGCTCAGTAAACGACTAACTAGACCAAGACTGTTAAAAAAAAGCTTTTATTGATGTTCAATGCAAACCCGTCGCATTTCATGACAATAGGACAGAGGTTTACAAAAATACTATGTGTTGTAAACCTTTTTTTTCGTGAATATAATTGAATATTTATGTGTGCGTCTTATTGAAAGTCAGTGTTCTGCCATCACATGGTAGCAGCTGTTACACTTTGGTTGCAGATAAATACACCTGCATTTCTGTGTTTTGTGTAACTCGTGATGTTTACTCATCTGCATTCGTTATGTATTTTATAAGTTGCATGACCTTTCTAACTTTCGTATCTGACAATTTTGTAATATATTTTTTTTTCTTTATTTCCCAAATTTAAATGGCATATCAGCTTGGGTTGGAGGCATTTAGCTTAGCTTAGCATAGAGACTGAAGGGTGCGAAAATTCCAGCCTGACTCTCTCCAAAGTTCAAAAACTCACTTCCCAGCACCTCCTAATATTTTTAAATTATCACAAAAATTGAATATTTCTGCTCTGTAAGCAAAGAGAAAAGAATGATTGCCAGACTGGGATTTTAGGAGGAGTTGTGCTGTAGCTATTTCGTTCAAGCGATAGAATCCTGGAGCCGCTGGAAAAATAAACTTCAGTTTGTCAAATGATAGTCACAGGACAACACATTAACATTTTTTTGAACAATTAAATAATAAATTAGTGAGCTTTGGAAAGCATTACCTGCATCTCCTCTTTATGCTAAGCTAAGCTGATAACTTCCTGGCAAACACCAACAATCTTCCTATATTACACTTAATGAGTGTATTTTATTGTGTCAAACAAATCAACAGTAGTCAACGAAAGCACTGCTTATTACTTTCTTCATTGTCATGGTTTTTATCTAGTCACCACAAAAACTGAAGTACATGCTGCATAAAATGTAAAACAAAACTCTGATGCCGTAAGTTCAGCAGCTTTACTTAGTGAAACACAGATTACAGAATAAAATGAGCAGTAAATGAAAAAACCTTTTCAGAGTACCTGCTCTGAAAAGTGCCATCAGCCAACTACGGATGAGTCAATGTGAAAATAATGTAAAAAAGGGGGAAGACACTTTGTCCGAGTCCACATGGTCGTGCTCGAGTGTGGATGGAAAAACATAGTTCACTACTTTATTTACACAGTGGGAGCTTTTATTTGCTTGACGGAAAACTCAAACTTCCAGTAATTTCAACTAGGCAAGATTTAAAGTTCAATGATTGATGTGTTTTAATCAATCTTAAAGTTCAGAACACCTTTTTTCATCTGGCAGAAACTCATTTTATATTTTTATTTATATATAGTTTTAGGGTTGGTTTTCCCAACAATTTCCCCAGAATTCAACATCCATCCAACACCAGTCCATTCTTCATTCTAAAACATTCATCTTCAGTTAGATTTGTCACATTTGTCCATAAAGTTCGTCATCTTGCACAATCCTATTCCGTCAGTTCACATCGGACTATAATTCGTAAGCTTCTCTGTATAAATCACCTCTGAGTCTGAGTCTCTCTACTGTCTCTTAGGCCCAGCGGCAGCAGGCATCACGGTCCGCTGCTGAGGGTTGAGTTGGTCAGAGGGGTAAGGCAAGCCTGGGGGGCCTGGTGGTCCCGGCGGCCCTGCAGGCCCAGGTTTTCCCCTTGGACCCGCTGGCCCAACAGTGCCTGGCAGCCCTGTCTGACCCTGGATTCCTAGAGGCCCTGGGCGTCCCGGGATTCCGTCTTTACCCGGGGGGCCCATATCACCTTTTTGTCCCTTTTCAGCACGTGGTCCTGGTAGCCCTATAGACCCTTTGGCTCCTTTGAGGCCGACTGCTCCTCTATTGCCACTGGGACCTGGTTCACCAGGTTCTCCTTTGGGCCCAACCAGGCCCTTCTCTCCAGCAGATCCACGGATTCCTAAGGGGCCTTGGTCCCCTTTGCTCCCACTCAGTCCCATGGGTCCTTTTGGACCAGTTTCACCACGGTTCCCTTTGGGCCCTGGTGGTCCAGGAGCACCTGTTGATAAAGAAACAATGAGATGAAATTAAAACATCAATAAATAAATGTGCAATGCCGTTCATTTTATTTACTATATGACATCTACTGCACCTTTTAGTATAGTGAAGTTCGTGATGAGCTGGGTATGGTGAACATCCACAAGCTTCATCTCCTCCATCACCATGGACAAGTTCCTGACATCCATATCTAGTCGGATGTTTAGAAGCATGTTCTGTTGCCGCAGTGTGTCAGCCAAATGGAGGAGTAGCAACACCGTGTTGTTGAGATTCTGCAAAAATTGTGTGAGGATGAAGAAAAAAAGAAGATAACAAACATGAGGAGTGAGCAGAAAAAGAAGGGCACAGAGAAATTATTTAGACAGAGGGTTGTCTTTTGACTGTATAATTGGGCGTCATGGTAACAACATAATTTCTTCCTGTGCGGCACGTCAGTGAATAATTACAACCTGTAGTTCTTCTGTGTGTACGCCCAGGCGACTCTGGCAGGACGAGCTCTCGATGCCGATATACTTGTACATGCTCTGGACGTGGCTGACAGTGGCGTTGATGCTGGACGAGACCGTTTCGATCTCCATCTCGATCGATTTCAGGCGACCGTCCAAGGCAGAGAAACGTTCACCCGTCCGGTTCTCATAGTACCTACAGAGAATGTAAGTGAGTTTTTCTTCAGAATCATTCTGCCCTGTGTTTGCATGTCAAGTACATTTAGTGTGGGATGGACCAGACCACGTACAAATCCCAGTCTGGTTGAGATTATTGTGAGGTCACTTCCTTGAGGCCCCTTCAAACTCAAGTGAATTGAATAAACTCACAGGATTAGTCGTTGAAAGTGTGTGTGTGTGTTACCTGGAGTGGTAGTGAAGGTCGTGCATGTTCTCCTCGTGTTCATCCATGAAAGACGTCACGTTGTCGAGTTGCACCTGCAGGTTCATAACCTGGGAAAAACACGTTGACATAATCTTATCTAGTCCTTTACTCCTAACCTGGACGATCCTCTCACGCCTTTTAAACGTCATTTTTGTAAAGGTCGTTTCTTTCAAACACACCTGCTGAGTCAGGTCATAGTACACTTCGTTGGACATGGCTATTCTCTGGTGATCTGCGACGATGTTGTTTTGGAGGTAGCGCAGCGTTTGCATGGTGCTGCTGGTGTTGGATTTGATGGCGCTCAGAACACGAGTGTAGTTCTGCCAGTCGCTGGTCAACTTCTGGAGCACCAGAGTCTCCTCCTCTGCTTTTCTCTGCAGCGCGTCTATCCACATCGTACTGGAGAGCAAAGAAAGGCACAGAACAAATGTGATGTGCAGAGGATAGAAGCTCTCTCTGGATCCGTGTCCAGATGTTCAGCCTTTACTCAATAAATCAGACAAAAATATTTCTTATATGGATTTACATCTATTCGTGGCCCCCAGAGAATGAATCCTGCAGTGGCACCAATGGATTGACTATTGGGCAGGTTTCCATGAGATTTTGTACATAACAAGACTTTAAAATTAGCCTTTGCTATACTTTGTGGCTAATTATCATCATATTTACCCAAATATTTGCATATAAGCCGATCATTACTGTGTGCGTGGTGACATGCTGGTATTAGCATTTAGCACGCAGAGCGACTAGAACGACTGTAGACATTCTCATTTAAACAATGCTTACAACAGTTTTAATACGAACGACAAAAATCACTTTATAATCAATAAATCAATCAGCCAAAATTGCAGGAAATAAAATAAACATTCTCTTAATATTTTGAATGTGGATAAAATCCCAGATGTGCTGCAATGGAGACACAGCTGTGCTGTCTTAACAGTTGATCACACAGACACTACAGCTAATAAAAGCTTGTGCACACTTTACACGTGTTCCTATATTTACATTTTCTCCAAAGTGACGTCAGAGCTGCAAAATAAATCATAACTGAATTCATTGTGACATCCACAGATCAGGCTGTATCTTTCATCTGACTCTTTCCAGCTTCCTGTCGTTCACCTCATTGCCACTGTCGTGTTCACTTGTTGCGCTGTGGCTTTGACTTCAAACTGATCCTCGGTCAGAGTCTTCATCTTCTCCTCGGTTTCCTCCATCACGTCTTTCCAGCCCTCCACCTGATCCAGGTATCTTTCCAACGACTGGTTGAGCAGTTTGATGGCGATCAGGTGGTTTTGTACCTTACTTGTCAGCTCGGTGCTGGCGGCTCTTAGGGTGGTCTGAGCTTTGGAGGCGTGATCCAGGACCTGGATGGAAACAGAAGTTAATGCGATGGGAAAATGAGGATGCTGCTTTTCCTTTTTTGATATTACAAAAATTTTGTATTTTGAGTTTTGAACAAGCAGCTTGACCATCTTCTTCTGACCCACTGTACCTGCTCTTGTCCCAGGATCATTTTCTGGAGCTCTTCAAACTCTCTCTTCAGCCTGCTGAGCTCCTCACTGCACACAGTCAAACTATGGCAGCCTGAGCAGTTAGAGATGGACCTCAGATCTGAGAGAGAAAACAGGAAAAAATGGAGGATACGAGGCAGGAGCGAGAGGATGGCCCCAAGTTCTATAGGTCTAACATTCAAAGCTTCTAGTAACCGTGTGTGTGTTACCCTCTATTCCTTGCTGAACCTTAGTGATCTTCGTGTGATACATGGTCTCCTCTTTCACCAGGTTGTCAACTTTCGTATATCCTGGAGACAAGAAGAAATGAAGGAGGTAAGCAACAGCAAAAGTAAAAAGTGAAACCACGAGTTTTAAACACACATACACACACGCACAAAATACACATACAAATAGAAAATTCAAATAGAAAAACCATAAGGTAATAAACCAATTCCTGATTCATGCTGACATACATAATGATTAACAACAGCAGCGGTGTTAACAGGAAATAGGAAGAATTTGGTAATTCAGCCCCTTTCATTAGTTAACAAATGCAACCGAAACAGCGGCTTAGCGAGCTGGACATGTCCTGCTCCCTCCACTTATTTCCTATGGGAGCAACAAGAGTTTAGTGAGTGTGAGCACGATGTGTGTGTGCAGACGTCTCTCAGCATTGTGGACCTTCAGGGGATTAATGCAGCTCCACGTCGTAGCGTGTTTGCATGTACTGAACATAAACGCCTCCATATGCATCCTGCACATTCAACCTGCTCCACTGTATCAGCTGCCATGATGTGGGACACTGCACGACACTTCAGTCGTATTAAAGTGCATGGATTTCATAAAACACATACACTTTACATGTTTGGGAAAATCAAGATATGTGCATTATAACCCCCCAAACACACGCGCACAAAACAGAAGAATTTTACATTTTTCTTTGATGACGTGTGTGACTTCATTCCATACACGTCGCATAACATATTTGGGAATGGAAAATTAGACTTTAATGTTTTTCTTCAATCGCTTGCGCAGTTATTGGAGCCACCTGTAATATCTTTCCTGGTGACAGGGTTCAGTGTTTTTTTTTCTTTTTTAGTGCTTTGCTGTTCAACAGCTGTGCTAAAGTTGATGAAAATAATAATAAAATGTAAACTGTTTCTGCTGATGGAGTTTTCAGAACCACACTGTGTGTTTTGATTGAATCAGCCTTGACTCAGATTTCCCAAATATTTGCAGACACTCTGTATAAAAATGTTATTATAATTATGTTTCTCTCATAGTGAACCTCAGAAAAGAGTGTTTTGCTTTTCTGTGCATGCAGCGGATAAATCTAAAATCACGTGGCACATTTGTAAGATGTAGATGAACAGTTGAATGGTGGTTTTATAGAGTGTTTGTTTCGTGTCAGAAAAGTCAAACATGTAACTTTTTCAACTCAAAAACACTAATAATAATAAACAGTTTAGAGAAAAATCCCTCCTTCGCAGGGATAATCAACCTTGGTGCAACTGTTCTATTTTCCAAAACACATGAAACCATTTTAAATGTTCACAGCAATAACATGTACATAATGAGAAAGATTTAGCTCGGCTTCAGATTTGGTCAGTTCTCCTTGTGCTGGAGGCTCAGCAGGTAGCTACCACCTTGTCGGTGGATGACCAATCAGAAAATGGGGGATCCCCAGGGCCCCTCCCCTCTGGCTCCGCCCCTGTGTGACCATGTACCTGAATGCAAACTCTTGTGTATGTGTGTTCTGGGCTTTTGTGCTTCGCTCTGTCAGCCTCATGTTCTCCTCTGAGATCCCTGAGCAGTAGTAAAAGATTTTACAGCCTTCGAGCTCAGTAAAATGTGAAGTCAGAGTGAAAAGCATCTGCTGCCGCTGAGCAGCTGTCATGTCAAACATGGCACACAGGACTCAGCACCGCCATCATTGATCTGTGGGACCTGAATGATCCAACGCAAAGTGGAGTCTGACCCTTTTCCAATGACAAGCTTGCTTCACAAGCTAATGCCTAACGGACAGGGATCTCACAAGGAAACTCATTTAGGACTTTATGTCGGTCCAGGAACCTTTGCATCTTTTCAGGACATTTTTTTCTTAGAAACGTGCAATAAAATAATATAACACTGTTGCTACTGGCTCCAATTCTCATGCAATTAACACCAAACTGGCTTGACTGCTTCCTGCATCAAACTCTGACAGCTCTGCGGGGGGACTCGGACGATCAGGATACATCTCTTTCATCTCGTTTTTCATTTAGGCTGCAAAGTGAAAATCACAAATCCAAGCAAGCTCACCGAGTGATCCCAGCACTGTCACGATAATGAAGAGGATTGAAACCAATCCATACAGGACTTTGACAGCCACCCGGAGCGACTGGCTCTGCTGACATCTCAGACAGCCGCCTCTGGTTCGACCTGGAAATACATTTAATAACATACAGGAAAAACAATGTGTGAATGTGAAACTACCTGTTAGTAATTCATTTCATGCTTAATTATTAGTTTGTAGTTACAAAGATGAACAATATGGCAGCTCCATGGCAACTCTTCGTCCAGGGTCTTCAGAAATTTGTTGAGCCATGACACACCTCTATACTGATGGTAAAGGCTCGCATTATTTCTGTTTCCTCTTTCAAATTCACTGATAATTTTACATGTTTACATAGGTTTGCCAAACAGAAACGATTAAGACTAGATCAGGTTTGAATAAGTGCATTTTTTTGTCTCATTTATTTTATTAGGTTGCATGTTGCTGCTCCGTGAAAATCTGGTCACATCTCGGTGTTTTTTTATGCAGTGACGCAACTATTTAACTCTCAAGTGCCACTGCAGTTACATCAGTGCAGATGTACAAACACACACAGCGTTTGCAAGACAAAGTGTGACTGGGGAAAAAATACATGAATTAATTAAAAAGTCCAGATTACAGATGCGTGTGTTTGTGTCCGTGTGTTTCCAGAAAGTGGCTTTCACCTCTGAATTGAGGCATTTCGTCTTCTTCTCCGGTGAAATCCTCTTCTGAAAAGAGAAAAGAAACGGCACAAGATAAAAACAACGCTCCACCCTCTGATAATACAAACCTCTTAATGTGTTTATGAAAGAGTCTAAACAGAGACAACACAAACTCACGCATCCTTATCGGGTTTAACAAATAAAGAGCAACTTTGAATGACACGATTCAGCAAACATGTTAGTTTTCAGGCACTTTGGGATATTTTGAAGGTCAAAGTTGGATAAATATAAGCTTTTAAAAAAGAGAAGTTTGTAAATTTAATTTCGGATCCACTAACTGGTTTATTAACCTAAGTTAGCAGCTCAAAACACATGCAAACAACCGAAACACAAGCAAATATACAAAAACAACTCCACCAATCTGACAACACGGGCGCAGCGTTAAGAAACATGGTGCGGAACCCAAAACACAATGGAAAATGCATTCTTCAATGTGAATGTGTTGTGGCTTTTTTTGTTTTCATTTTGCAGCATATTTCTTAACGTTGCACCTGTGTTGTGAAATAGGTGAAGTTGCTTTTTGTAAATTTGCTTGTGCGTCCTCAGGGCCACTTTCTCAGCCAGTCAAGCAGACTGTTACAGCAACTCTGTCATCGTGCACATGCAGACTGACACATACTGGATGTAGTGAGCTTGACAATTTAAAAGAGCTCGATCGTTACCTTTGAAAAGCTGGTTCTCATATCCATTGTTGTCTGTTGTGGAGAACGAAAAGACACAAAACAGACATTAGGACAAATGAACCAATTGTGCTGGAGCCACCAGTAAGTTTACTACCCTCGTCATAAATCACAGAAACCAGCTGCCTCCCCCCTAAAGACCCGGCGCTGCACCGTGGGCGTGTTGCTATCTTAACAAATATGCATGTCTTTGTTGAACTCGAGTTTTCTGAGCTGAAGTATGAGAACCCTTTTGTGTGTTGACTCTTCGGGGGAGTATTGTGTGCGTTTGAGTGCATGTGCGTTGTCATCCAACACCGGGACATATCCAGAAGGCCTAATAAACCACACATGCCTTTTTCTTTTCACGCACCAGTAAACATTAAACTCCGCGTTTTATTAAGCGTATGTGACAGTGATGGAGCTGGTGCGACACATCGTTAACGTTGCACCGTACCACACACCTGAGGCAAATCAGCACGTGCGATTTCTGATGGGAAACACACCGGGAAATGAGATGTTTGGTCAGTTGTTAACAGCTTGACACTTTGCCATCGTCCCGTGTCGAGCTGGTCTCGTACTGCAAAATCATGCACCTGAGCATGTCTGACCGCAGTGATGAACTCTTGGAATGTGGCTATTGGCTGTAAATCATTTAGTCTGTTCAACTTCATTCACTGCAGCCCTCAGATGGACATACTGGAACATACAGAAACAAAAACTTTATTCAACACTAACACACACGGAATCTGGAAGACAAAGTGCCAAAGGTACAAAAGAGGTCGGACTCTTAAACAGTGCACACTGGAAAGTCGGATAGTCGAAAGAGCTCAAGTCTGAACAACTCACGATTATGTTGCAAAATCCAAGCTAAGCATTCTGAGTTCCAGTAATTTTATACTGTTAAAACAAATATTTAAACCCGCTAGATCCATGTGAATGTTTTACAGTGTGTCACGTTCTGACTCACATCAGTCAGATAAGGAATGAAACATGCTCATGATCAGACGTGTAAAGTTTCGCTTTATTTGCCTGATTTACTTTTTGGCTGTAGTCCACGTCTCTAGCCAATACTAACAACAATAATAATAATTAATAATCCATCAATATCTCGACCGCTACTCACCAAACATGTGTTTGGTGTACTACCTGTGAGTCTTCAAGCGTGGCGGTGACCCAAACAGGGTCAGCGCTTAAATGTATTTCCAGAATATAAAGTTTGGTTTTCAACAGATAAACTTTTTACTAAAATCACCCCACAGCCAAATTAAAAACAAAGAGTCGAATAAAAGTGTGCAAATACCACACTGAGGTGAACGTTTGTGTGAATCAGCGATGGAACAGCTGAGGTCGGGTCGGGGCGGACACGTCGCCAAATATCGTGACTGTGGAGGAAGGAGGGAGGCTGGGAGAGAAAAAAATAAGTCCACTACATGTCCGACAGGAAACAGTGGACCAGCAAAGTCAGGGCCCGTGTGGTCAATGCAATTAGCAATTAGCAGCTAAAGAGCTAGATGTGTAAATGGACAAGTGTTTACTCGTGTCCATGACGGGACGGCGTCATCAGGTGAAAGCAGGCGGAGGGAAATGGAAGTGATCAGCTGCACACAGCATCTGCTGTCAGTCACAATTTGTCGTAAATAAGCTCTTTGGTGCTTTTTGTAACGGCCCCAAATGGCCGAAACCTTGTTTTTCCATTGTTGTGAGCAGTGGGACACACAAAAGGACGGTGGTATTAGTAAGAATTGAGCTGTATATATCACCGAGCTAGTATTACTCCACGTGTCCAAGTCCTGTTTTACAGACTTTCCCACCCTGATTAAAGTACATTTCAGGGGGAAGAAACCTGGAAGCTGAAATTCCAAAATATCCCAAAGAGAATCCGCCCACAAATATCCTTCAGCTCCCCGGTAATGTTTCACCTCCTGCGCCTCCTTCCCTCCCTCTTTGCAGCTCAGTGGAAAAAGCCTTTGCGTCTGTCTCCTTACTGAGGAAGTCGACCTGTCCAACACACACAGGACAGAGCTGAGCGGACAGACAGCGGCCTTTCACAAATCTCCCCGGTCACACGTTTACAGTCGGGACACAGAAGACACTGATTCTTTGTTGAGTGAGCGAGTGAGTTTTAGCTTTTCGGGTGAGACATTTGGTGCTCGTGTGGGTATGGAGGTGAACTCAGGTGTGTCTCACGGATGACGAGCGCAGCTTCAGCGGCAGGAATTAAAGCCAGAGCTCAAACAATTTATCCACTAGCGCAGCAGCATCTGGCGTTGCACCACACGGATTTCCAGGAAATTTGGCCCAAAAATCTTCTAAATGAAACAAACATGGAGAATCTGCATGAAGCTCTCGTGACATCCTCAGCACACGTTGTTTTCTGTAACAGATCAGATAGTTCAAATCTTCTTGCAAACCGAGCTGCTTCTCTCTCCGATTAATCACAAACATGCCGCACATGGCACAGCAGTGACAGCTGTGTTAAGTGAAACAGACAACATCATAACGACGTATCAAAACTATACAACAGAAATAAATATGGGCATAAGTACTGGATTTGTTTTTTATCTTTGGGGTCTAGCAACATTGATCACCTAACATGAACCACAGTTTGACTTGCAATAAACACAGGAAGCTGAAGTAAATACATTGTGAGGACGTGTGTTTATAGCAGAGGATTGAAATATGTGCAACAGAGAATCCAATTATTTCCCAAAATTGTTTTTCACAGGTTATAATGCTGAACATTAAGACAGATGACGTCATAAATCTAATTTGATTTTGACACCTGGGGCCAGTTACCTGGAGAGCAAGTCCACCTTCTCCTGCTTCTGATCTAAAAATTGCTGCCGCTGCTGCTGATCCCAGCCACAGAAATAACACAATATAATTTAAGATTGTTTTGTCTACATGTTCTCGGTTGGAATAATCTGCACATCCCATTCAGCCACAACAAGAGCATAAATGAGTTTCAAAAAGCCTTTGTGTAAGGAGACAATGCCTTCTTCCCTAACTGTGCAGGCACTGTTCTACAAATTATTACTGAACACACACAATAAACAGCCTCATACAAACAGTATAACAATAAAGAAAAGTCTAACCCCGAGCTATGGAAGCGTCAATCGAGCGAAATCTATGATGCCCGTCTATTTGACATAGGTAACATTCATTTCTTCACCGTCAACACTTTCAAGTCAGTTGATTCATCCAAGACGCAATAAAAGTCCCAAGACCTTTAGTCTAAACAACGATAGAAGTCGTTTGTTCCTAACCTTCTACGAGGCACAGAAGAATTTGTGGAAATAGCGCCCCCACTGCTGCAGGCCAATGTTAAAATTACACCCAATTAATGGGCAGATGTACTTTCTTCAGAGTTTTTGTATTTATTGCATGCATTAATGCTTTAAGCTCATGCTGGAATACTGCATATGTGGTTTATTAAGCCTTCTGGATATGTCCCAATACTACTGGATACTGCTGGAATTTATAATTTTCCCACTGGGATGAATAAAGTATCAATCTATCTACAGACGTTTTGTCCACAAGTAACACAACGCTGAATTATAATTGTGGGAAACTAGCACTTTGGTTGGCGTAGACTGGATTGGTTTAGGCACAAAACAAACGTTGTTAGGTTTAGTAAAAATGTCATGGTTAGATTCTCAATCTCAAAAGTGATCCAGGCACAGTTATGTTTGTAAGTCTTCAGGTAAGAACTTTACAAATGAACTTCATGATAATCTTTATCGGACTTTAGGGGCTCTGCTGCTTTCTGTGAATGTGGGCGTGATTGCAAAGTTATCATTTAGTTTACAAGTGTATATTGACCTTTTGGGTTCGATATCCAAGATATCGCAGAGACAAAGGAACAGCTCCTAGTCCACATGGAGTCAATCAGCCTTCCTTTTTCCATCGTCTTTCAGCCTCCAAACCTTGTTTGAGTCAGCTGACCATCAGCATCATTTCATGTTTGTGGTTTTTGTCCCTGAGGATTTCGGACTTTCCCACCCTCTCTTGCTTTTTTCCCCTTCTGGACTTCGGCAGAGGATTTCACAAAGTGTTACTCCACGGTTGGTAACGTGCCCTGAACACCGTATATTCCACTTCATGCTGTGATCCCACAGGCAAATACTGATGCCTTCCCCCTAGAAAGATGCACAAAGCTCCTTGCTTTTGTTAGTTCATTGAAATGATTCTGGCCTGGAAATCCCCCTCAGGGACCTCAGCAGATCCCAGCCTTCAGCAAAACCTGGATCAGAGAGGAGGTCTTGACCACAACTCGTAAAGCCAAACCAGCTCCTTTCCAGCTCCTCTTTTGACACCCAAGACATTTTGGTGCCCTCTGACTGGAATGTGCGGTCTCCTCACAAAACTATAAATGCCTGGTATGTGTTGCCGGAGACTGTGAAGGCGAAGTTACGGACAAGTTAAAACTTGGGAATGTTCTTTTATTGCGGTTCAGCAATGAAACGGGAGTTTCTCCGAGTCAGAAACCCGTAAACGCATCATGTTTTCTCAGGACTGAACCACTTTGCACAGCCGGGCCCAGACACGGAAACAAGTTTACGGGGCTTTGAGGCCAAAGGGTGTGTACCGTTTTCTCAAACACTTTTTTGAAGGGCTTTTTAATATTTTCTTACTGGTCCTCAGATATCACAGAGGAACGATTCACAGTGATGAACTAAGGCTAAGAAAAGCTTTTCCAAAGGAGGTTAAAATGATTTACCTGAATTACCACTGTGGAACTTCAAATTGGAAAAATGTGCACAGTGGATAGAGAGAAGCTGTCAGTTCCACATTTATCTCCTGTTCCTCTTAATTCCTACATTTCCAATGCTGCCGCAGCAGCACTTCTTTCCTCCCCACACTCACTCTTTCCTTGTCCTCTGCCAGTCGTACACCTGTCTCCCCCGTCCTGTCCTTCTCCTTTCCCCTCTCCTCTAACCCCCCCCTCCCCTCCTTAGGAATGTATGAGGCAGCATGTTTTGTTCTGCTTGGACACAGCTGGACTCACTCTCAGCAAGACTGGAAACCACAGTAACGGACCTCCTGTACTGTACTTGGGGCTAATTTGCTGCTCAGGCTCATGGTCCGAGGCAGGTTCTTTCCTCAAGACAGTGTGATTGCATTTCCTTTATAAGCCTTCTTCAGCTAAAACAAAGATATAAAAGTAAATTCCATGGAAAACTCAGTAATCACCAAAAACAACAAACTAACAACTAACAACTGAAAAAATAAATAACTAAATTAACGTCGAACAGACGACATTGTTCGATTGATGACTGATGTCAGCATCTGGACGGCTGACCGGCACCGTTTTGGGTCTCGTGTGCCCCGTCCAACAATAAGGGGGGCGTTCCTGAGGTCGGCTGGAACTGATTTTCTGCCCAAATGATTCTGCAGCGTGACATGACCTTAATGCTCCCGACAGGCTCCGAGTCTCACATGCTGAAACCCTGCAGTGAAGCAGAACGTAGCTTCCACCAGCCTTGTTTGAGACAGAAATAAACTTTATTTCCAACAAATGTGCTGCACTGATTTCGTTTTCCCGGCCACGACTTGCCTTTTTTTTCACTTTAGCTTTTCAGTACAAAGCATCACACGTTCCAAGATGTCCCGCCCCCGTGTTTGTTTACCTCTGAAGTCACGTTTTAGCATCTTTGTTTTTCTGACATCATTTGGTATAAATGATTTCAGAGCGCGTGTGTGTGTGTGTGTGTGTTTGGTTGCTTTACTAAATCATCTCTTTAAGATTAAGAAAGAAAAGAGATTTATGTCTGTGTCATGTTGTTCACGTTTTGACAGCCCTCTGTGCACCAGGATTTAGTCTGAAACTTTCTGTTTCACACCTGAACAAGCTCGTCAGGCTCGTTAACTGGACGGTACAAAAGACGTTCGGATGATGAAAACACTGACTGAGCCAAGTTAAAGGAGCTAAAACGCAGTCGGCATCGCGACACACCAAATGAAGATGTGAGGATCCTCTGACATCAATCATGTTGGAGATTAATGTCAACACGACTTCACGTCTTTTCCAGCTGCCATCCAAATGGGGGATTTCTTTGTGCTTCATTTCTGCCTGTCAGTCCCTGTTTCCCACCACATCCTCCCATCGGTCCCCCTCAAAGCCTGCTGCCTGCTAGGTTGGGAAAAAGCTCAAACTCAAATTTTATGTTCCTACTCGGCCTGTTAATTAAGATATTAAAGTCAGTTTGTGGCAGAACATTTGATGTTTATGAAGCAGAGAGTATGGGTGTGTGTGTGTGTGTGTGTGTGTGTGTGTGTGTGTGTGCATACACATAGGCAGAAATTTAAAGCTGACTGATCAAAGACCCTCATCCAAGAACAGCACGCCGGCACTTTCTTAGAAACCACACCACCACCAGGACTCAGTGCAGATGTGGAGCTCCGTGCAGGTGTTTGCCCCCGTGCACGAGAACAAGCTTCACGTTTTTCACAGGGAATAAAGTGCGAAATATAAAAAGAAAGTAGTAGAAGTCATTTTACCTTTCATGGTTTCTCTCTCTCTCTCGTTAGTCCTTAACAAAGAACTCGTCCACTTTGCTGTCAGCTGGATGCTTTTAGTGATCTGCAGTTCAAGTCATTCATGCAATGTTTCCCAAGTTGGCTCCAGAATTCCAAAAAAGAAGAAAGTCCCAACACTGATTTCCACAGATCTGAAAATTAAAAACACCTTAAATGTCACTTTAAAAGCTTACATGTAAACAAACGTAAATACCAGTTTTTTTAATATACCTATGAAGTTCCTCGATGTTTTGAACGTGTGTTTGCTTGTAGCTCTCTGGCATGATCCCTTTCCAATCCAGGTCCTGGTAAAACTAAACCTCCTGAGGCCATGTGCAACTGTAGAGGGGCAGGATGAGCGGTGAGAAAGAGCGATGGGAGGAGAAGTGGAACAGGGAGGGATCTGGCAAAGGGGCAACAAAAAGATGGAGGGAGGGTCTGTGTGTGTTGTTAAAAGTCAGTTTCGTGGCCGAGGCAAATTGCTAACAAATGTTTGAATGTTGTGGAGGGAGCACCTTAAATACATCTGGCTTTGGCCTGTGAGACGGGGAAAACAGTTTGCGAGAGCGCACACCTACCCACACACACACAGCAACGCACACGTCGAAGCTGTAATCACTATCTGGCAGCAGTCATCACTGTTCTCAGCAAACACCGCAGCAGGTGAAATTCTCATTGACACACACACACACACACACACACACATCCAGCCGACGAGAAGGTTCCAGAGGCTGCTGGGCATCACGGACTTACTACTAAAAGAAGATGAGTTTATCCTTCAGTGGAAGTGACAGATGATCTTAAAAAAAAGAGAAGCTGTTCAGTCTCAAATCGTCTGAACACAAATGTTTTTAGGACATTTCAGTCTATTACAGCAATAATTCAAGTAAATAATACATGAAGCTGAAGCTGCTTCATCTCTGAGGTCAGTTGACGGCCAGTGGGGTCTTCATCAGACGGTCTTCATCGTGAAGCCACTTAATCAGTCTGGCTGATCCACACTTTAACACACCTGTACACACACACACGTACGCACAGAAAGAGCCGCGCACTAACAGCAGAACTAACAGCAGAACCAGTTCATTCACTCCCAAGATGATGTGATGATTGTGTTTTGTGCTAGAAACCATCAGAGCAGTTTGTTCAGAGATCCTCCACACACACACACACACACACACACAACAGTACCCCAAGCTTCCACAACCATACGGACACGTACATGCAAACACCGAGTTTAGTGGAGCAAAAGGCAGCAACAGCTCCCGTGGAAGATAATTGGATTAGTTACACAGGATCTGCTGAAAGTAAAGCGTCAACGCTGAGCAGCACGGACGGACCACAGTTTGCAGCCAGCGAGTGTTTTTGTGTGATATTAAAATCTGCTTTATGTGAGTTGCTGCTGTTTTGTTTCTTCTATTAAGACTGTGGCAGCAATGACATCACAGTTGGTGACGATGATGTCACCACCTCTTCTTCGCTGCTTATCTGCTTCCGGTATGGCGGCACAACATCCCCTCGGATGCTTTTTGTTTTTTCTTCTTCTTTTCATTTTTCTTTTCTGGTCGACTTCTAGCAGCAGTTTGGGGGTCTCCATCTTAAAGGTGCTCAATCCTTTGGGAACAGACCCACTAACGCCGCTCTGCAGGAACAAGGGAGGGTGGAGGGTTGGTGGGTATAAATATTCGCACACGTCAAAACAAATATTACAACTTACTCAGATTTATTTTTGAATGTAAACACTGACCTGGTTATTTATGTCAGACTTCAGTTGTTTTCTATTCTATTTCTGCAGAACATAATCATGCTTTAATCATTACTTAGACGACAAGTGTGACTTATTCACCTCAGTCCTTGCACTGACCTTTATGTCAGTAAGATTCTAACCAATAACTGATTAATGTTAAAGATTTTTTTCTCTTCCTTAATATTTATCTGTAACATTATCTGTGAATCGACAGCGGCTCACAGCCTGAGAAAATCTTCCCCAGTCACATTTAATTTTTTGCTTTTTCATTACATTCTTACCACTATATATTATTAACTATTATCTCCATTTTTTCAGTCCAGTTATTCAACATTCATCCATCAGCTCTGCACTAACAGACCAACACTGTCCGTCGACTGTACTGAGACTGTGAGGGATGAAACTTTCCTGCCACCTAGTGCCACATTGGGCTTTTTACACTGAGATTCCTCCAAAAAATTCTCCAACAGGCTCAAGGTGATTGAAACCTCCCGTCAGTTTAGAAATCAACAAGCTGCTGGATTTTCAACTAAAGCCAGTTACAACCCACTTCTCTAAGGCAGCAGGCAGACAGAGATGATCATGAAACGATAAAGAAGCTTTTCAGCAGAAGTTTTAACCTCAAATGATACAATGAAGCCAACATCATTATTAGAGTCATTAGAATTGTTGAGTAATATGTTCAGTATTTATTGAAGTATGTATTTCGAGCAGGATTCTGAAGGAACAACCTGTTAACTCCCACCACCTACCACCACCTTCAGCTGGTCGCAGGCCGACATTGTGTTTTCCTGTCTCACACACAGGGCAGGTCACAAGTTTGAAGAAAAAATGGAAAGTTATTTTGTACTAACATTTTAATCCATTTGTCCATTTTAACAACAAGAGGAGGCCCGTCCATGCTCCTGTTCAATCAGACTATTTCCGTCCAATACATCTAATTCTGTGCACGTTAACTTATCAATTCTTGGTTGCGTCCCTGTACAAGTTTCATCACTATTGCTGTAGATTGTCTCTGTTAATAGAATCTTTGATTAATCAAACTGGAATTCTTAAAGCAATGTTTCATCTGTAATCTTGAGTGTGTCTTCTCGCAGGCAGACTGGTCACAGCGTTGGTCATATGCTACAGAATTGACACTCCCTGTTCTCAGCTACAATACTCTGATGTCTTTATCTTGTTTTTGTGCGCACATTCTCAGGGCCGTGGTTATTGGGCCTTTGTCTATTTCCCAAGGTAATTCTCAGGGCCCCCATAACTTATCTGGGCCTTTTGTCTATTTTCTCCACTAAAGAACAGAAAAAGGTTTAAACAACACATTATTCGAACAGACACATTTTTGGTTTGCTGCAGACAGAAAAGGACGTCATGCGTAACTCTGCAGCCTCTGAGTTGAGTTTATCGGAAAGTACAACAGTAACAGAAGAGTGTGGGAGTCCCTGAAGAAAAGGTGTTGAAGAATTCGTTATCTATTATTAACCTGGGAAAAAAAGCTGTTGCAAAGCAAACACACGACAAAGCTGGATGTACTAACGTCGTTGTGAACTCGCCTGTGTGCTTCTTTTCTTAAATCAACCCATTTACAATAAAAAAACAGAGCTTTTGTCCAGCTGAAGTTTCGGATGGTTCTGCAGCAGTGCAACACAGAGCTGGGTCCCAGCAGCTCCGAGGTCGCTGAGGTTTACAGCTCGTGAAAAAAGAAATGACAGCTTGTACCGGAGCGTCACTTTCTGTAAGCGTGAGGAGACTTTGGGGAATGTAAAACAGCAGATGGGTTCAAACACGGCCAGCCGTGATGGGGCTGAGTCAGGTCCTGTCCGACCATGTGTGAAGTGACTTTAAACTAAACCGTTTAATCCCAACAAACAGCGTTTCAGGCCTGTGTCATCTCGTGGGACGGATGTTCCAGGAAATCAAGGACACACACGTGCTTGCCTTTCTACAGCTGTGAGGACCATCGTTGGCACCGTGCATTTCCTCACACCAACCACCACAGCCCAAAACCAACGGCTTAACTTCCCTTTTAAGGGCCGAGGACCAAAGGAAACGTCCTCGCAGTTTGACCTGAACACTGGAGATAACCAGCATTTAAACACTAGGATGATGGGAGTTTGTGAATGTTTTGGAGACTAACAAGTTTACAGATAAATCAGGAGAATGAGATGGACAATATTCAAATACTTATTTGCATGTTGTTGTATAATAAGCTGCAGTTGTGTTTGTGAAGTTATTAAATGTTGAGTCACGGTGAGGATGAATCATGAGCTTCCTCCCTGCTCAGCAGCTCTGTTTGATGCTGCCAATAAATTACAGAATTTCTGGAAAAGTCCTCAGGCTCCGGGGCGTCAAGTCAGACGGATTTAAACACTGTGGAGAAAGCCTGCTGATTTCAAAATAAAAGTAAAAAAATAATATCTGCATGACTTTGTGGGATGAGTGGTTTATGCTGACCACAGCAGAAGGACAGAAGATGTCATATGAATAATATGTCTGATAGAATATGTAAAAAATTGAAGACAGCACAGGCTTGTTAATATATTCAATATCACTCACCAAATACTTTACTACTGTCCTTTTGAATCGGTTCATTTGTGTAATTTCTGGCATAATACTTTTAGTTTTCATGGACATCTTAAATTACTCGAACCATGAAGACACCGTTTGATATTTTAGGAGAAACGCTCATGGAAGAATAAACTGAAACGTAATAAAACACTGTGAAGTTAAATGTCCAAAATAATTTGGGGTATTTCTTTACTTTTAGCTTTGATTTGCTTAACTGTTCCCTCCACACATCTGCCTAGTCTTGACTTGATTATGTAAAGTGCCTTGAGATAAATAAAGTTGAAATAAAATTGAATTTTGCCCTTTTTGCACGTGCACAGAAGCGTCTGCGGAAACACGCCTTTTACTTTGAAGGGCCCGTCCGGAAGTGTGTGTTCGCGCAGCAGCGGCAGCGTGACGTCGCGGCGGCGGCGTGTTTGCTCGGTGAATCACGTCTGTCCCCGTTATCCGCCGGTATAAAAAGGAGCAGCCGAGACTCCGGAGCAGCTTCGGACGGGCGGGAGTCTGACAGCCGGAGGTGAGTCCGGACGAGTTCGGTCCACTTCGAATTCCTGTCATTTCCTGTCATTTCCTTTGAATTCCTGTGATTTGTTGTATTGGAGTGTTTGAACCTGCAGCTTTGGTGATTTTTTTTGAGAATCAAAGTCTCTTGTTCTGTGCAGACTTACTGTTTTATTGTAATATTATAATTCACACCAGCTGATTTTCCCAGGTTTGAATAAGTGACGGTGACAGTTTCAAACGTTTCCTCTGGGATTCGGCTGTTTTGCACCTGACCTGCCAGCTGATTGTTGTTTGTGTTGCTTGGTCGTGGGCGTGACCTCCATCTTTGGAGGAAAACAACAGGATTAGGCTTCTGTGGCTGGTCCACCTCAGCACACGTCAGGCCCCAAACCTGGACACAGCCAGCACACGTCCTGTGGAGTGAAGGAGCAGAGGGCACGAGCAGGGAGGCTTTCAGAGAAAATCCAGGCTGTAAAGCTGTGACTGTCCTGCCACTTTTACATTTGCATGTCTGTCCTCCATCCAGACTTGAGAGTTGTCCGTTTTAGAATTGACCCCGATTTCACACAACCACGTGAAAAGTGAATCCTCAGGGTGAGAATCTCCAAACGCTTGAAATGAGCTGAGAAATGAGGGCAGTGCCGGGGCCCGGATGGTCCTCGCCAGCTCATTGGGCCTCCTCCTCTTTTCGGGGTTGGGAAAGTGACTTGTGAAGCTTCAGATGGAGACAGTTACAGTTCTAGTTATGCAACGGTGAAGATGAGTGACGGCCGAGCCTGTGCACGACGAACATACCTGCATTTATCAGCTGATATAGAAACGCACGGAGATGCTCAGTGTTTGTATAAAAGTACATCAGTATACATAAGTTAACGTCTAAGTAATAAACTGTTTCATATTTTTACAATTAACTATTTGCAATTTTTCAAAGTCATTTCAATTAAATGTTTCTATTTCTATGTAGCATGAACTGCCAGTTTTCCACAGCCCACGGGAACTTGTACTTGTGATATAAACCCACAGTCCTAAACCATAAGTTTACAATGATAAAAAACATGCAATTAGGGGCATTTTCTCTTAAAAGTGGCATTAAAAATAGCGTTTAGCTTTACTGTAGGTCAACCACAACAAATTCAGATATCATTATAATAACAGCATTAATGGACTGATGGTCACTGCTTGGAAATGTTTGGGAATGTTGTGGCCAAAATACTGTAAATCCAGTGAGTCCAGTTTCTGTGAGACACGTTACTTTGGATACGATGGAGTTGTTTTGCAGAGGAAGTCGCTTGAGTGTTTATCAGTGAATAGTGAGTATTTTCCTTTGCTCAGTCGTTCAGCTCCTAAAACTGGAAGTGAACTTTCTGGAAACCCTGGCGGGCAACATCTGGAGCGGAGGGCTGTTAGTCCGTTCGCATTCTTGCAGTTGTGTAACCAGGATCCCTGCAGCTGCCGTGCAGCAAATAATGTAGCCTCGACATTCGCTGTGCACGTTGGTTCCCCTCATGTGTGTTACCTTCTCTTCCATTTCCTTGCTGTTTTTCTCGTGTCCTGCTTGTTTGAAATGGTTTTGCTGGGTGTGCGTGTTTGCGAACCTTCCACTCCTGTCATCAGGCCTGAGGTGTGCTCTCTGTGGAATAATGACCTCATTGTGTGTGTGCCTGTGGTTTTCTGTTTTCTTTAAATGCCGAGTCTGGAACATTTGGTGACGTTTGTTTGTTCTTTTTCCTGCAGATTAGTGGATGCACAGAGATTCGGGGGCACCATGGCCTGTGTTAATAATAGTGGCTGTTAGTTTAATGCGGCGCAGGTGAGCAGCAGCACAAACTGCATCTCGCAGACGGATCGTGTGACCGACACGTCTCTGCAGTAATTATCACTGTCACTGAGTTAGGGTTAGGGTTAGGAACTTTGTTATGCACATTAAATCAGCTCATTAGAGCATTCGTGGCTCCGTCTGTGGCTGCATCAGTGGATGGTTTGCTGGGTAACAGTAAGGAGCACGTACACACCCACAGTAATCCAGTGAGCTCACCCACTGATGGAGCCACAGGATGCAGCTGAGAGCGTCCTGATGCTGACTGACGGTACCAGGCTGCTGCCTTTATCTGTGGATGCAAAGGGAAGGGAGAATAATGTGTGTCTGCACATTAGAGTCGCACGCAGTGGAAAAGCCAGGGCCTGTGTCTGATCTGAGGTCAGTTTGTGATGATGTCCTTGCTAATGGTGTGGCGATCGATAGTGAAGGTCGACGGCAATGATCCGTTCGGTGGGCTTGAATAATTTATGCCTATTGATCGGGACGGTTATTTTTACATGATGCTGGGTCAAGCTGCAAATCTGCTGAGGCATCCTGCTCATTTTCTACTGCGTAGCTCCCTCACAGCGTCTGTCGCCATCACGTGGAGGCGGAGGCACATTACAACCACAGTCTGAGGCCAGATGATAACGTGCGTGTTTCTGAACAGGTTTTTCTCTTCATCATTGCCTGCTGGCCCTGTGAGAGTCAGAGAGGATGTTAATGATGATGATGATGCTGAAGAAGAAGGGGTCCAAGACTCTGGCTGTGGTGGCTCTTCTTCTGGCCTCGGCCAACTGCATCGTCCCTCCATCTAAAGAGGATCTGAAGCGTAGGTTTGCCATTGCACCAGCATCACACAAATGACACTGTATATTTGTTGTATTTATTCACTAGGCAAACTGGCTGCAAAGTAACGCAAGGCTAAAATTAAGCAGGATGTGCGGAAGACAGTAAACAAGATTCCACGAAGGACAAATGTGCAGGAATATGAAGCTAAATGTGTATTTTCTTACAGAGCTCTCCCTCCAGGGAGAGAAGTATCTGGATTTGCAGATTGAAAATGCCATTAACGGCGTGAGGGAAATGAAGAATGTGATGCAGAAATCCTCCGAGGATCACAACAAGTTTCTGGATTCCCTGGAGAAAACCAAGAAGGAGAAAGAGGTACGGACAGTGACGGTTGGGAATGTTTCCATCAGACATCAGCCCTGATTTAATTCCTGATGAAAAACTATTTCAAAAAGCTGGTAAATAAAATAGAGAGCATAAAGCAACTGGAAACATGACATTTAATATATATATATAATTGTTAACAACTATCTTAATTAGTAAAGTATTAGCAGTAACAGTAACAAACTTGCCTCTTTGATAGGAAGCGATGCACACGGCTCAGGAGATGGAGGCCAAGCTGGAGCAGGAGGAGGAGGTTTGCAACGAGACCATGAAGGCTCTGTGGGAGGAGTGCAAGCCCTGCCTGAGGAACACCTGCGTCAAATACTACTCCAAGACGTGCAGCAGTGGATCTGGGCTGGTGGGACGCCAGGTCGGACACACACACACACACAACTCCACATACAAGCTGGATACTGTCATTTCCTATTATTACACAGAAGTGGTGCAGAGAATTAAACAAATATTTAACATTTGTGACGGATATCTTTGGATTCTGTCCCACAACAAAGCTGGAGGAGGTGCTGAACAGGACGTCTCCCTTCTCCATCTGGATCAACGGGGAGAAGATCGACTTCCTGGAGCAGGAGGGCCGACGACAGAGCAAAGAGTTCAAGAACCTGGAGGAGAAATACACGGAGATGGCCGACGGCGTGGACACCGTGTTTTCAGACAGCATGAAGGTGCCGTTCACCTGCAGACACGCGCGTGACCTTAAACCGGCAGATTCTGCTGAATGAGTTCTTTGCATGAGGGGTTTCAAGGCCATGATGTTTCCCTTTTGCCTCCCGAATCAATTTACCGTGAAGCTGAAATACAAGACGTAGATAGAACATTACCTACAATATCGATCACTTCATGTTTAATGAGAAATCAGCAAATTGGAGCCAAATGTCTGTCGAATTTTAATGCACAGTGACTTTTTCAGAACATAAACGTTATGTATCATTCATGCATTAGATCCTTAATTTAATAAGGTTGTTTTGTTAACAATCCATTAATAAAAGTTAGTTAAAAATACGGCTCTCTGTGATCCTCAGGTGGCCGATCACATCCACTACAGCCCCCCGGTTTTCTTTCTGCCCGGCTTCCTGGGGCCGTACAGGCGACTGAGCCGAAGCATCCGCTCTCTGTTCCACGACCCTTTCCAAGGCTTCCGCAGTTATTTCTCCCCCATGATGGGAATGGGCAGGAACTTCTTCGGATCCATGGACTCCATGATGGACATTGATGCCGACACTCTTCCCAATGAAGGTGTGTGTTTTCTGACTTAAATCTCAGGCACTTTATCGTAAAAGAGTGAATCCTCATGTTAAAGAGCCTCCTGAGAACTGACTGACGGGGTCAGACACTGAGCGACGAGCACGACGTCATTACATGCACCTGCAAACCATTTTCCAAGCTGCGTTGTTGTGTGTGTGTGGGGTTGCAGACGGCAGCATGAACGAGGACGTGGTGATCACCAAACCCTTCGGAAACGGCAGGATGACGTGCAGAGAGATCCGCCGCAACTCGGCCGGCTGCCTCAAGTTCCGCGAAGAGTGTCAGAAATGCCAAGAGATCCAACACGTTGGTAAGACGACGCTCCGGCGAAAGCGTTTTTAAAATGATAATGATACATAGACTCAACAGTTAGAACACGTGTAACACGGAGGCAGAAAAAAAACATGTCATCAGTGTCCTAAAAAATAAAATAAATCAACCAACGTGTGCAGCAGGGAGACATCAGGGACCATCAAGAGATGTTAGGAGATGATTAGGATTCATGATCAGGCTGAAAACAGGAACAGGAACTTCATCTTAATGAGCAGAGATGCACATAGAAAGTGAAATGTAATTGCGCAGCGTCTTCCTTCGTCCCTGAGGCAGGATGAGACTCAGACAGAAGCCGAACGTGCTGGTTTAACATTCAGGGAGGAGACTCAGGCCGTTTCCTGCTGCGTGTTTGCAGACTGCTCTGGGAAGAAACCCCTGGAGGGGCCGCTGAAGGTCGAGCTGGAGAAGGCCCTGGAGCTGGCCGAGCGCTTCACGCAGCAGTACAACTCCCTCCTGAAGAGGTTCGAGGAGCAGATGTTCAACACCTCCTCCGTCCTGGACATGTTCAACAGGCACTTCGGATGGGTGTCTTCTCTGGCGAACAACACCGACAGCAAGGAGGGCATCTTCCGCATTCACACGGTGATTGGCTCAGACTTATCAAATTCTTCTGGGGATCATTTTTACATTCAGTTCTTACTGTAGGAATTATTCTGTTACCGTGGCGCCACTATCAGGCCGCCTCCACTCCTGTAGGTGAGAGTTAAAAAAAAAAAAATCAGCTTTATACTTTAGGCACAAAAAACATAAGGCAACAGCTGTAAATAGCATAAATGATTAAGTGCAAATTTGCAGACAGTGTTGGACAAATATTCCAGAACAGTCAATGTTAGTGCAGAGGTCATTTTTTTAAATCATCCATATTTATGAAGAGTTATTAACTCATGTAAAACATAGAAACTATGCTGAATTACGCTGCTAAAAGGCGTTTGCAGTGTCAACGCACCCTAAAGTCTTTTCAAATTAGACTGAAACCTTTTCAGCGCTGCCTCTTACAGCTGAGGGCAGGTTGTCACATTTACTGTATGACTTATTATTTCTGCTTTATTTACTTTTATTATCTACATTTTACTATTATAAACTAGTTTTTATTGTAGGTTTTCTTGCTTGCAGTGCACTTTGAGACGCTTGTATGTGAAAGGCACAATAGAAATAAAGCTCATTATTTTTATTGAGATTTCACTGTCAAATAGTTTCAGCTCTGATCAGCCAGGCTCCAGGCAGCAGGAAGTAGCTCTAAGCTGTTTATTCTATTATTCTCCTTCAGGAGCTGTAAATCCTGCTGTAAATTGGCTGAAAAACTCATGAATATATACAAGAATGTTTCAGTGCAGACAGACACAAACCAGCCATAACATTAAAACCACCAGTGGTTTTGGTTTCTTTAAAAGTATTATGAATTTGTAAATGCAGCACAGCATAAAAAAATAGTGGCTGAATTTCTTTGACCCCTATGGTCAAAGAATTTCAGCCACTATTTTTTTATTCTGTTCAGCACATGAATTTCAAACAAAATTAAAACCTTCAGAATCAACTTGGGTTTTTGTTACTAAAGGAATTAAATGATTATAAAGCAGATGATTAATTCTTTTCCTTTGTGTCTGATGAGTAATTGATTATTTGATTTTATTGATTACTATTATTATAATTAGATTTTTTTGGCTGTAAAGTGCGGAATAACACGACGTTCCTCCCTGTCGTGCAGGTGCTCTGCGGGGAGCCTGATGAGAAGCAGCCTGGAGAAACCAACGTCTCGGTGCAGCTCTTTGACTCTCCTTCCATGAACTTCACCGTGTCCGCCGACATCCCCTGGACCGACCCCAAGTTCTCTGAGGTGGTGGCCCAGGAGGCGCTCGACCGCTACAAGAAAACCAGCATGTGAGTGTCGAACAGAAGCTGAAACACAAACCTGGCTTAAAGAAAGTTTGTTTATTAGCTGTCGGGTCTGTCCGGAGTCCGTCCACAGGTCACCACATTTATCCGCCAGCAAAGTGAAGACTAAGGTTTACCAAGGAATTCCTGCTGCATCTGGTCAAAGTAGAACAAAAAAAACACGAGTCATTTTACACCACAGTGTTCGGATGGATTTTAAAATGAGACATTAGTTTTGAATGTGGAGGTGATGGGGTACGAGGCCCGAGCCAGGCTAGACGTCACCCTCACTTTCTACTCTTTATTCTAAGCTGAGCTAAACAGCTGCTGTGATTCGTCATCAGTCCTCTTATCCAATTCTTATCAAGAAATAAACCCATAATTTCAAAATGTGAAGTGACGGCACAGGAAAAAGTCCATTTTAACTTCACCACATTTTAAAGGAATCTTTTGTGTTCTGCCGTATTTATCCGTCAGCTCTAGTCAACATTTGATTTTAAATGCCTATTACTACTTGCATTCATCACTCAGAGCATTTTCGTTCTGTGCTTCCTCTTTTTTTTCCTCTTTTACTTTTACCATCTAATTTGAAAAACAAAATACTAAAAATATCAAAACCTGCAAATATTACCCCACCAACAATTGATTGAAAAACATATGTTGTGCCTTTGTTACCAGAACTTTCCTTTACCTGCATTTGAGGAAAAAACATTTCGTAAATTTTGAAGGAAAAAACTGATAATTATTGTTAATGCCATGTAAATTTGTGGACAGCATGTGATAAATTAGTAAAGGATACAAAAGCATCACTTACAAGCTCTGATCGTGCCCTCTTCTTCTTGCAGCGTGGTGAAATAAAAGGTTGGATGCACGGTCTGCTGACAAGAGAATGTCCTGAATTCACCTGGAAAGAAAAGGCCGGAAGCCATCCCACTAATACTGTTATACATCCTGTCAAAATCCTGCTTCTGCAAACGTCTCAGAGATTTATAGTGTAGAGTCCATTAGAGCTCTGTCCTGCTGTAAGAGAAGCTTTTTGTAGAGAACTGGCCTGAGTCACGTCTGTAGTACCTCCAACACGAGGCCTTTCTATCGTACGTGAGCTGGGCTTCACAATAAAAGCACTTAAATCTGTTAAGGGCCAAAACAGATGTAACTGACTCTGAAATTGTTTATTCTGGATAATTCCAGCTTTTTAATGCATGTAGATGTGCTGATATTTTGTCAAGTTTGATTCAAGTAAAACAAAGATTTGATTCATTGCACAAAAGCTCAAGTTGGAGCGAAGTTTTTTCACTGTTTCAGTGACTTTAACAACCTGATCTGCCCTTCTGCAGATCTCAAATACTATTGTGAGTTGGTTGAAGTGGTTCAGTTGCTGGTGTTAAAATCACTGATTGGAGGTAAAGGAGTTGATAATGTCCAGGATTGCTTATTGTCCCTCTGTAAATCAACCATGTAACGAGGCAATACATAGATTTAATAAAACCTGCTCAGAACTACTGTGTTCCTGTCATTACTCTGAACGTCCTTTAGAAAACAGATAAATGGAAAAACTGAGGAGCAAGTAAATCCAGCATCACCTGAAAGTTTGTGAACCCTTTAGCCCTAGGTCGATACCTTAGAATTTGCCCAATATGACCATGGATGGAAATCGAGCATCACCACACATCAACGCCTCTTATTCAGCATTGAAAGTTCTACTTTAGTCTCATCTGTTTGCACATTCTTCCAACGACTAGTGGTTTCTCCGTATGGTCCTGAGCAAACTGCAAACCGGCAGCAGTGTTTCCTACGGAGATCAGTGGCTCTGCCATGTTCACTGTAGTTGGTTATTTGTACGTGATCTGCATGACAGAGTCCAAACACTTTTGTAGCCCTTCTACCCTAATGAACATCCAAAAACTCATCTTCTGAAGGTTCAAGCCACGTCTCACTCCTACAAGACTGTGTTATGATCTGACTGTCATAGCAAAGCCCCCGATTGTCATAAAAATACTTAATTTTCTTTAAATAAATGCAAACCCTAGAGCACGGGTGTCAAACTGTTTTCCAGCTACCCGCTGCCTGGATCAGAGGCGTTCAGTGGATCAGGGTTGGAAAACGAGCAGGGCTGTGGCTCTCAAAGACCACACTTAGAAAAGACACATTCTTTTTTGCCAGACACAAAGATTGCGTACCGCTTAATCTCATTTGGTCAAATGGGTGAACTTCAGAACAGGCACGAGTATCTCTCGATGTAGGTCATACATGCAGAAAGATTGACAAACGTCGGCACCAATCTACATTCAGAGGAAATGATTGCTTATTCTTAGACTAAAAGTAAGAACGACGCAGAACCTATGAGAAATATCACGTTAGGACAATATGTTTATAGGTAATTCAGTTTCTTGAATCCACAGACGTCAGTAAAGACAGGAGTGTTTAAAATATTGTGCCGTTTTTATTTTTGTGTAAAAATCACACAGCTGCTAGTTGACTCTGCAGAGATACAGTACATCCATGCAGTTAAACATCTAGGATCCCACAGCCAAGAGAGAATGAATTAAATAGAATATTCTTTCGCTGTTAGTCAGCAATTAATGCAAATTTACATATGAGTCCAAAAGTGTGGATCATATACAATATACACCACAGATCTGGGAGCAAATAGCATTCAAAATCCCATCAAAGACTTTACGTTAATGACTGATTGCTTCTGCCTGCCTGGATTGCCGTTTGGGTTCGAGGGACGGGGAGGGAGCATTTGTGCTAGCAAACAAATCAATCTCACATTAAGGTGTTTAAATAGGGTTTTAAATGGTATTAGTTCCAGGTCTGGAAACAATACTACACACCCACCTTCACTCACTCACACACACACACACACACACACACACACACACACACACACACACATTAAGTACATCATCGTCCTCAACAGCAGAAAACAGAAGGCGAGCCTTGATACAACAAGGAAGAGAGGTCAGTCAGCCACCGTGGAAACCTGAATGCCAGTGGGGGGAGTAAGGCTTTATGAGAAGACGGGTTCTTCACCAACACACAGGAAGCTCCGGGGAAAAACATTGATAAAAAAAAAGTTTAACCAAACAAAAGAGGATATTTCAAGGGTACTGGCACAAGAACTTTACAGTTTCCATTTTGTACAAAGGGGAAAAAAACTGGAGTACTTATTTCTTCTTAAAGCATCTTCTTTTTGTTTTTAAATACATGTGACAGACAAGACCAACATGCAGATAAAAAGAAAGGAAGGACATGACTTAAACATAAAAAAAAAGGGTGGGGGGGTGAAGCTAAGGTCAAAGTGCAGCTGGATCATTCAGGTCTCCTACATCGTGAACTAACTGTAGTCCCATTATGCTTCATCTTGGAGATGATTGGTGAAACGGCTCTGATAAAACGCTGACCTGGCGTACTTCCCTCTGAAGCTGGGGGCGGGGGAAGCAGACTGTCAGTACCAAAAAAAAAAAAAAAGAGAAATGAACCCAAGCATACAGTAGATGGTGTTCTGGAAGATCTACGATACATAAACCAGAGTAAACTGCTCACACAGTTGCTACTATCAAAGTACAAACAACTAAGTAGTTGGTGCTTGGAGATGTATCGCCCATACTTGCATAGTGCTGACTGCCCGATTGGAAAACAGCTTTTTTTTTTCAAAAGCCACGCCATCACTTTGGATCTGTGCACGTGTGTTTGGTGAACGGGAAATCACAGGAAAAACTTCTCCCTGATCAGCAACACAATTCTTCATAAATGCCATAAATGCCGCCTGCTGCAGTCGAGCAGCTGGAAAAAAAACAAATCTTCAAAATCTTCAAGTGTTTTAACTAAACGCTTTCACGCAAAAAATGAAGTCAAAGAAAAAGATTTTTGGAGAAAGATGAAATGTTGAGCCACAGCTATGTTTGGGGGACAAAAATGTAAGAAATCTGCAAAAAGGAAAAAGTAGTTGCTTGTTTTTTCTTTAAAACGCAGCCCGAGTAGTGGTGAGAGAGCGGAGTGACAGTTCAGTCATTTAGCATTAAATTGAAACTATTCACTCCCGTCAATCCATAAACACTGGAACATAAAGAAAACCAGAGCATTTACCCATCCTGACATGCCATTTCTCACACAAACACACTCCGAGGGACAGTAAGAAGAGGGAGGCGTCACACAAACACACACAGAAGGAGCCTGTCTAGAACTGACCGACGTGTTGTGAGAGGAGTCTGACGCACCAAACTCCTGTCTGATGTCATAATTTGATGTTTGATGCTCACTGGCATATGTACGTTTCCTGTTGAGGAAGTCACCATTTTTATTATATGCTCAAGCCAATTTCTGTGATCTAACTTTGGATTATTTGTTATAAATAATGGCGAGCTAGTGAAATCAAGGATCTTCAGTGTGTTAGGTGAAGTTAAGACCATGATATTTTTAATTTTTTGTTTGGTTATTTCTTGAGAAACAAGGTGTTTGTTGCAGAATTTTAAGTGCTCGTTGTTGAATTTGGGAGCTTTAGTTGGGAGCCAATCAAACCATTTCCAGTCTTTAAGCCAGACTAGAGTCATTTCTGACTCCATGTTTTGCCTTCAGTGTTTGTAAGACCTTTAAAATACGTGCTTACAAAGAAATGCCAATGTACTGAGCCGTTTTTTAAAACACATGTCTTTTTCATAGGAGTTTGATGTGACGTTGCCTCTATTCCAAAAGAAAACATATTGGTGCCAAGTCTAAAGTCACTAAACAGGAACAAACACACACACACTCAGCCTTTCTTCTTCAGTCAGTCGGAGAATAAAGTAATCAGACACTTGCAGTTGGAGCGTCTCGTCTGCCACTCCTAACCATTTCTCTGTCTGCTGTCTTCCTCACTTTAGAGAATAATTGAAAAGTGCCAGTTTGTGAAATTCACCCCCCTTCCCCTCCTCGCGCTCCTCCTGTGACCACCGTGCTCTCAGGTCCTTCTTGTTTATGATTGGTAAGTGTGTGATTGAGCGTGAGAGGACGATTAACTGACGACCCTGTGGCAGGTCGGAGCCTCCAGGGAAAGCCGGGATGACGTAAGGAAGTCGAGGTTGAGGGGAGGGGAGTCACATCGAGGGGCCACAGCCTTGATTCGGATGAGATGTGAAGCTGAGTTTGACTCCCCCTGGTGGTTAAAGGTGAGAGAAAGGCCTAAGCTGCTCCAGTTGGACTTCCAGAGATATCCTCTCTTCGAGAAGGTCCTGGAATAGAATAACACATGAGTGACAGAGGGGAAACATTTCGAAGGAGAACAATCATCAAGGATCGATCCTGCATACCTTCAGCTGTTGCTGCAGTTCACTGTTGAGACGCGCCAGCACTGTGTTCGTCTCCTTGTTTCTTCTGATTGAAGCTTGAATCGCCTTTTTGTCCTTTCCTAATGACCTGAAAACACACACACACACACACACACACCTCACTGCAAGTTCTGATTATAAAAACCAAAACCTTCCAAAGTCTTGTTAACTGAGCACGTTGCCTACCTGGGGATGGAGGGCTGAGTGGCCAGGACAGCAGCGATGACGTTTGACTTCTGCAGACCATGTTGCTCGTCCTCCGGTCGCAGCTCGTCTTCAGATTTCAACCGTCGACGTACAGGTTTGGGAGGAGGAGCCAACGGACCAGATGAACCCTTTATCTGACAGCAAAACTATTTGATTAGTTATAATTTATTGTATGAACATGTTGGAACTATATGTTTACGTGGCTTTATGTTATTTTTCTCCTATTAGTGCATGAGCTTTGTCATCTTAGTCTGAAGTTTAAAGTTCTGAAACTCTTTCTGCTGATAAAAGGTGATGGACACCCTCATTTTCCGATAACGTGCAATTAGGTATAATAAAAAGTTCAATCGAGGATTAGATCATCTGTGGTAAAGTTATTTTCAGAAAATGCTGACATACAGAGTTCACAGTGGTGGAGACTCTCTCGTCTGCTTGGCCGTCACTCTTCACAGTTCTCAAAGGTCCGGCTCCCTCTGAAGCCTTATCCACCTGTGGACACGTAGAAAGGCAATTACACGTGAAGCCCTATGCATCAAGTTGCTTAGACTTGAAATAGAATTAATATTTAATACAACCAGTCACCTAGAATTAGACAGATACCAGCTCCTGTAACGATTTACCTGTGCGGTCTCACTGTGTTTGTCAACTTCGGGCAGGCTGGAAGGCTGTTCCGAAGCCGCAAAGGCTTGAAACTGACTAAAGTCTGCAAAGTTGGGCTGCTGAGGAATCTGCTGGGGGGAGGTGGTGGTGAGGACCGGCCCTCCTACTGGTACCACCTCTGCCTCTACACGATGCCCAGTGAGTGGTACTGATGTCTGGTAAAACAAACAGAGCTAATCTGTACTGGTTGCTGGTTCCTCTGGGTGAATTTGACATAGATTTAAGTGAGGGCGGTTTACAAATTGTCTGTCTGCGTGTCCCTCACCTGTGTGGGGAGTGGTCGAGGAGGCACAGCAGGCGGGTAAGCTATTGCAGACGATTGCGGTTGTCCTGTGGAGGATCCGGCAGCGAAAGTGCGATTCATGTCCAAAGACGAGGAGCGGGAGTGAGTGGGGTGTGGGCGAGGCGGAGGGGGAGGAGGGGCTACAACCTTCAGAGCCTCCGGAGATGTACCCGACTGAGACCTGAACACAGACAATTACGTTTCCACAGGTTTGAACTCACTGGTTTCGTTCAAACCCATTTACACAGAGATTTCTCAGTACAAAACGTACGTCTAAAAACATTTTAAAAACACACAGACACTACTTTTCTCGTGGTAAGCTGAGCCTTCTGTAAAACTCTTTTGACACTAAACCTAAAAAAAACCAACAAACTTCTGCCCAAAGCAGCTCCGGAGCCCGTTAAACACAGCCACTGGCATTGGAGACATACTGCTGAACAGCTGGCAGACTTTATGTCCCACAAACTTTCTTCCTGACAAAATGCAATAACAAAAACGGGACAGATGGAAAAACAGTCATACACATAATGTCTGTGAGCACAGCTGTCACTGGTCACCCTGAGGTTCCAATTTGTGTGTCCTGCTGTGTCTGACCCGAGCAGTATTAGTGTTACACATGAGGCTGCAACCTGGAAGCAACAGCCACTGACCTTTGTCTTGTGATTGGCTCCTGGTCTGATGTGAAAGAGTCTGAACTGCTGTAGCCGTCACCTTCATTAGAAAAAATATATTTAATAAATTAATAAACAAATACACTTTATTGAATTCCTGACAGATCAGCATTTATAATACTGCAACACAACACAGCATGCAATGACAACAAAAAGCAGTTGGATAATATCATTAAGGTACTATTAAAGAGTATAATATTAAATATTATATTAATATACTAATGTAAAATTTAATACTTTAATGATGCAAAAAGCTTCATCATTAAGACGAGTTCTACATTTCACACAGCAGCCTAATTTTACATTCTTGCAAAGCTGTATTCCCTTTGAAAATGAACTCGTCCATTTCTTGCTGTGGATTACAGTAATGACCCTTTAACATTTTCTCTACTCACCTACAGTGTTGGCGGCTACAAACTTCATGGAGGCGGGCAGCTTGGCTTCTTCAGACAGTTCTGGAGGTTTCACGAGCAGAGGGCTGGTGGGGTGGTTATGGTCTGAAGGACAGTGAAATGACACGCAGCTAAAGGACTGGAGTCGACATAAAGCCACTGCACAGGACATGAGAATAACAGATGGCCGTCTTATCATCAGTGTGAGCCTCAAGTGCTTCAGGAGCACAGACCAATAATAAGGCTGACCACAAAATATTTCCAAAGCAAGTGGATGAACAACAACGTGTTTGATTACACTTAAAGACACATTGGCTCAGTTTACTGATCACAAATGATCACCTCTCTGTCCGTCATTACCTTCCTCACACTGCAAACTCAGGAAAGCACAGGGTGGTTTCAGGGGCATTAAACCCGCTCCCTCATGCAAAGGTCAGTGTCGGAACTGGACGGTTCATTTGTTTTACGGTGGTAAAGGTATGCATGTCTATAATGCAGGCTATACAGCAGATTAAAATTATTCTCTGTTAATATAGCAGCTTTGAAAGATTTTGAGTCCCTTACTGTGGAACTCATTGCAACAGGCAGTTAAAAGCTCGGTGCTGCACAAATACAATAGCACAAAGTGAAAACTACTGTACAGTTTCATGTGAACAATCCAACATGAGGCCAGAGGGAGTCTCACCACTGCCAGTCCTCTTCAGCTCCATCTCCTGCATGTGGATCTTACTGGGCGTCATCCGGATGGGAACTGGGTGGACGATGGCTGTGTCCTGGAGAGGGCAAACAGAGTCAGGAGGTGAGACGGGCAGATTTTAGAGAGCGGGGGAAGTTTTGCAGAGAGGGATTGTGAGATTTGTGCTCCACTTAACAGTGCGTGATTCAGTTTACGTGGCTTAGTCTCCACTTCAGTGTGTAACAACAAGGTGTATTACAAGGAGATGAACCGCTTTTGTATGTATTAAACACCAGCATTGCAGAGAACTCATGGGCGTTATGCACATAATTGGTTAGTTTTTCCAAACATTCTCATGAAAAGATCTGCAATTAACTGGACTTCACTTTATATTTCTATTCCCCTAGTATAAAGTTGAAGACTTTATACTTTTGCTCTGATTTAGCTTTTTGTAGCCTTCAAAGAGGCAGAAACTTTACATATAAAACTAAACAAAATAATGCATGTTTCTTATTTTAGCCATAAATATAAAATATTATACTCACACTAATATTAAAAATCTACTAATTGACTATAAAACAAATGCAATATTATGCATTATGAAAACTACAATGCATTTAGACTACATTTTTCTAAAAATACCTACTATTACTCCATATTTAATGCGGGAATTTCAATTGTAGTTTATTTTATGTTGCTCTATGGCTACTTTTACCAAAACTGTTTTGAGGCATTTTCTAAAGACGGCAGCTCATCGATTTGCCTTTACACACTTTAAGTAAGATAAAACAAATAGTTTTGAGGTAGAGGTTTAAGGGGTGTACTGTTCTGTCATCCCTCAGTGATTTTACGGGTGGGATTTCTGCCCACCTTAACGTAATCTAAAAAGATGCACACTCTTGCAATAAGGCAAAATGAAGTGGTCACTTTTCAACTGATTAATTGTGCAGAGCCATTCCAGAGCCAATTATTGCTGTGACAAGACATTCTGCATGAGGGACAAAACAACAGTTCACAAGCGACTCTGAATTTCCAACAGGAAGTGAAAAGCACCCGACATTTTTTTACACAATTTTAAAACTACTTAAAGCATTGGCCATATATGGAAAAGGTTGTCTTTCACAATGTGCCAGGTGAATGGTGGATGTCACTGTAGAAACAAAGGTCGTGTCCAATAGCAGCTAAGCGAGTGTAAATTACAACACACATTTTTCACTGCTGATGCAGCAGACTGCACTCTGAAGAGCATCATGCACAGAGAGAGTGACAGAGCAAGACCGAGACAGAGAATGCAGAGAGATCCAGAGAGGGTTAATGTTTGTCCATTAATGGTGAAACCATGCACACTAAGTGATTGACTTACAGGGTCAGCTGGTGCAATGTTAGAGTCAAATTGGGTCAGAGTTTGTGAGCTGGAGGAGCGCTCGCTAAACGTCTCCCACTGCTGCAGGAGACAGACAGTAAGAAAAAACATGTCAGTCAGCCAGTGCAGTGACATCACACATATTCATCATCTGAACCACTACAGTTCGTCACGTGACATCAATCATCAAAAGACGACGTGGTGACGTTACATCTTTTGCGAGCATGGAAACAAAACAGACATCACCGGCGTTCATACGGAGCAACCGCAGTTTTGAGAAGTGAGAGAAGAGCAGTTGAATTAATGTAATTATGCCATGATAATGAAGAGGATGAAGTGGCAATCAATTCATGATGGATAAATAAAAGCAATGTCCTCTTTGTTAACCTTGAGAAATTATTTCAGATGAATCAAATGCAAATACAGAAAAGGCCAACAAAGATAGAGATCGCAATGTGTCAGAAAATACAATAAGTGATTGTGTGAAGCGGAACCTCATTGGTCTGGTTCATCTCTGGCCAAGCCTGGTTGAGTGAAGGCATAGACGGAGATTTGTTGGGGGTGACCTCCACCGGGGAGGCAGAGTACACGACGTCAGCAGTCGGCTCCGGGACTTCTGCATAGGACAAATTAGACATGATCAGGTTCCTTCACAAGCAATGAGACACTTAATGGCTTAAAATGATCAAAGAGGTTCAACATGTTTGTATGTTTCTGAACCAGAAACTGTGCTGCAGTAGATGTAGGTGCCAAATTTTAAGATATTCCCTTCGGGCATTTCTAAAATACAGTGCTCACAAGCATGGACAAAACATTAACCCTTCAGTCATAGCCGTCACTGGCATATTCAGTCACAAAACATTCACATAATTTAAAATGAATTCAACATAATATGGTCAAAGATCTAGTTTCAGTCTGAGAGCAACAAACTGAAATAACATCTCAAAACACATCTTCCAAACTCTGCAGAGCTTCGTTAATTGAATGTATCACACAGGACGCACACGACACAGAAATGATACGAAACATTTCAAAAGGCATTATTATGCCAATCCGGGTTCAAATGTGTACATTAAACGTGCAGACAAGTAAGAATTTAGCATACATAATTTGCACCAATTCTCTTAAGGAATGAAAACAATTACTGCTGTACAAATAACACCTAATAAACTAATCAGCCTGGGCATTAGTGGGGATTATTAAAAAGGCAGCAGAAATGTAGGTCACTCAAGAAAAGTACAACTCAAGCAAATGTGTGATTCAACTACAACCCTCAAGAAGCAGGTTTTGCACAGTGCAGTGCTGTTACCGTGCGGGTTTTATGAGAGCTGAGGTTGGAAAATGACGAGAGGGAGCAACAGAGAGCTGAAGAGAGAGAGTACCTGCTGAGTCATCGAGGTCAATCAGCTTTGGCATCAGGCTCTCAGGCAGCTTCTCAGGGAGGTCGTAGCCATTCTTCCTGGCCACAACCAGGTGAAAGGCAGCACAGAACTCATCCAGGGTCAGTGCTCCATCTTTATCAAAGTCTGACAGCTCCCTTCAAACACAAATGAGACGTCATTAAGACTGAGGGCTCAACATAATGCTTCACAATGGCAACACAAGTCACAGCAGAGAGTTAATTCAAAATGGATCGGGTTTAAAAAGTCAGCTGCTTTGCATGCTGGCTTCATCTTCCAGGCATCATTTGAAAGGTTAACTTCCACTTTTGTTGGTCGAGATAAATGGGCCTTGTCTGGGCAGAGTATTAGCATCTAAGCAGATGAAACACTTCCACACAAAGGTGCCATTCACACCCATTTTCAAGTTCGGCACAAAACAAGTTGCGACAACTGAAATTCAGGCTCACTCCTACGCAAATACATCTGCACGACTGGTAGCAATGACGGCTAGTTTTCTCTGTGCGCTAATTCACTGGAAATATTTTAGTCTCAGGCTGGCTCTATCAGGCTGGAAGATTGGGAACTAAAACAGAATTCGAAAAATGCATTCATAAAGTCATATTTTTTCTCTTTCTAAATGTTAGAAATGTTTGTTTTTTTTTCCCCAGGTACATAGAGCCTGTTATGAAACTACAAAGTACATAAATGCTTCTCGCTGCATTTGAGTTTAACCACCAGGCACTGCTTTCAACCGTTAAAAGATGGGCGTTGCAGTGTTTACACCTCCAACCACCAAAGGCAGCAACCTTCTATTTAGGAAATTGAGAGGAGAGGTTTTAAATATGCCCTGTAGAAATATTGTTAAAAAGCTGTTACAAAATGCTTTGTGTGTATCTCTGAGGTCAACCAATGCACCGAGGGCATCTCCTACATAATAAAACATCTGCTAAGCCGCATTCTTAAAATTCTGCTTTGTTTACATCTCCTTGCTACCCTGCAGTCTTTTTCACTGACGGTGCAGGCACCTTGCAACACAAATAATGAGCCTCACACCTTTGTTTGTGCTTGTACTTTCATTACAGTCGGTACATTTGGTTGTTTTTTTTATGTGAAAAGAAGAAACGGACATTAAACAAACTGTATCAAACTTCACAATAAATCTTAATCCTTGCAGATCTACAAACAGTGTAAATTTACTGGAAGCAAGCATTATTATTAAAAACCAGAAAAGAAACTTCTTTGTGTATTTTTACAGTTTAGCAAAAGGTTCCTAAACACTGATAAAATGCTGGGCAATGTCTGACTTTCAAATCGTGAAACGGAAGCGGCAAAAAAACTGATAAGCATCTCACTCTATGTGAAATTAAATCTAATTACCAACACGTGCTGCTTAACACATCATTTAATTGTCACGCAGGGGGTTCAGACACCTTTGAGCTCCTAACCTCTTTCCAACACAGCAGAGTAGATGTTTGGCCAGAGCGGCAGCAACTCACCAAATGTGTGACAGCTCTAAAATTGGCAGTTTAGATTTGGTGAAGAACTCTTTTGCTGCTGAACCTGGAACACACAAAAAAGGAGTGAAGATTAAAACAATTCAGGCTTCACAGAGAACTTGTTTTGTGCACGTTTCATACCGGGTATGAAGCCGGTGAGGTCCGACTGGATTGTTTTGAACTGGTTAATGTAATACTGTCTCTGTTCATCTGTGATCTTCCAAGGGTCATCGTAGCCGCTGGACTGCCGCTGGATCTCATTGGTTGTTGCTGCTGAGGCCACTGTTCGTATTGTTGTACTTTCCTATGAGAAACCACATAGTAGAGTTGCAGATTATTTTAAAAAGCCGTGCTAGCCAGTAGATGAGTATAAAAGATAAAAACCCACCTTTTAAGCTATTAATGAAAAGAATTTGACAAATTATATGGCATGTTCTTAGGAACAAAACCATGTCATTCATCTAAACTTAAGCGTGCACAGAGGCCTATGCTGCTTTTATACTTCGAGCACTATCACAAAAGTTGCCTGAATTTAAATTAGGCAGAACTGGTAGAGGAACCACTGATATGAAATGCTGACAGCTGTTTGAAGCACAACTGTAGTTAGTAGGATATCTCGGTGTTTTATGTTTGTAGCGTATGCTGTGCCTTTCTCTCTCAGTTCTGTCTCTCATTATTAATGCAGCTGCCACAATATTCAAGGGAAGTCGTTCTCATAATTAAGTCACTCTCATGACAATCGTGATGAATTATTTACTGTATTGCCTCCTTTTGTTCACCAGCATTTCCTAAGACTATAAATATATACTCACTAATGTTTGTAACTCATTTCAGCTGTCTTTTGTTAACTCAGACATGAATTCAGTGCTGTGGTTCAGTGTCTTGCTCAAGGCCACTTTGACATGTGAGCCAGGGATCAAACCAGCAACTGTAGAATTGGTGGACGACTGCGCTCCTGCACCGCAGTCACCCCAACTAAGATGTCAATGTCCTACCTGTACTGATGAGGGATGCATTGCTGGGAGCGTGCTGGATGGTGGGGTGTCTGCTGTGAAACTGACCCAGCTTTCTTGACTTGGAGGAGGAGGTGAGTGGGACGACCACATGCCATCACCAGATACTGCACCTGGAGGAAGTAGAGTAAAGACATGCTCACCAAACAATCACAATAAATCAGCTAAATATTTAAGAAAAATCCTTCTACTAATCTGCAAGCGTTTTTGTAAAATAAAAACAGAATACCAGAGACACTGGAAAAACTGATAACAAATTATGCTTTTCTTTTCAAAAGGAAAACATTGAACTATAGGGAAGACAGAGGTAAGAATAATACAATGCATATACAGTACTTGCACTTCCCAATCTAGAACCACAGGAAGGAAGTAAAGAATTGGTGGAATGATCCTCCAATGAAATCATACTCTAACATTTACTTAATGTTATTTATGTTATTTAGATTTCACCAGCAGCGTGACCGTAGATGTTACCTGTTTGTGGTTCTCTGAACTGTGTCCACACGGCTCCAGGTACAGCCACCACTGGTTGTCTGTCTGCGTTTCCTCCGCTGTGCTGCCGCGTGTGTTTCCTCCATGAGTGAGGGGAGGTGGGGGGAGACTGGTGAGGGGAGACTACCGGGGACGTTGGTTCAGGCTGTATAATGTGCAAAAACAGTAAAACACAAGTAGTACATATTCAGTGGCAAAATTACTAGATAAACCTGTACAGTCTGCTATGAAACTAAGTCGTTATGATGTTTACAATGTTCAGTTCTTTTGTCAAAGACATCTTCATTTAATTGCTACACATTTTAATACTCATAGCTGGAGATGTTACTGTACTAACCTGCTTTTTATTCAGAGGGGATTAGAGCATGTAAATAGAGAAAAAGTAAACAACAAAACCCCTTCATATGCCACAGTAAAAATAAACCGTGTAGCTGCTTTCACACATGCGCTGTAAGCCATAACTTCTGTATTAAGGGGGTGTGGCTCGACTTAGATCTATTGTACACGAAACAGCAAACTCTTTCTATCATGAAATAACCAGTCACCACCCTTCACTCGAATCAATGGGAGCTTCTGCCCATGTGAGAATCAATGTAGCTCTGTCAGTTTCTTTTTGTGCAGCTTGTGTGTCTGGGCTCATTCTCTGGACACCGTAGGGAGATCATATGTAAAAATGGCTTTCAAAAACGGAATATTTGATATGTAGTAAGTGTAGGCTTTTGTATTGCACTGACTTACTGTCCTTGTGTAGGTAAAAAAAAAAAGAACATTTAAATTATATATATATATAAAAAACAAGCAAAGAGTTATTAGGAATATGTATTCACTTTATAATATGAAAGTGAGACACAGTCATGAAAAGGATATTCAGGGTGCCACAACACTGAAGTTGTGGCTGTATGATAGCTTCACATGTCACAAGCGTTAGCGTTTAGATTTCCACTTTAAGATTTGGATCTTGAGATAAAAGCCAATGACAGATGTGGGCTCTTCAAGCAACTAGTGAATATTTCACAACAAATGCAAAGAGATAAGAGTTGAGGACTGCCGCTACATAACTGACAACTCCACACTGCTGGTTTCGGCAAATAAAGTCAGCAGCAGGAAACGTCGCAGAGGACTGTTAGCTAGAAGTAATCACACAGGAAAAGCAAGGACATGAGACAGTATTCCAGTAGAATATCTGGTAGTCTGCTGTAACTGCTGTGTCCAGATGTTAACTGAATGCGTGCACAAGGTTCGCAAAGAGCCAGATAACTCTGTACTAAGGGATAAATAAGGCAGGACCAATTGTGGGAAAACGATGCATTGTTGTAAGCAAAGGTCAACCCAGCCTAGACCATCAACTTTATATTTAACGACTGCATCGGTTTGTTTTATTCAAACAATGGGTATCTACAAGAAAAATAGAAATGAAACTATGACAACTGCTTTGTTACTATACATTTTGCTAATTGCTGGGTCACACATGAATAGGGCATGGATAAGAAAAGTGAAGAAAAAGCAAACACTTATGTTACAACTGCCCACCTGTGGTTCTATGCTTGGTGCCAGTGGTTGGATAACATCGTGGACAGGAAGTGAAGTGGATGATTTCTTGTTCTGGTGGCCCCTGCCTGGTGGTCTGGGTATTACTGCAGTAGCCGAGGATGGGTACAAGCCCTGGCTGTCTGTGTCCTGATATAGCGCTGCGTGTCTTGCCTCGGCCTCATTCTTCCCCACCACGAACCTGGGCAGCGGCAGGTCCTTCACTGGGGAGACAAGAATCCATTCACAGGATAAGAGGAAAGGTTTGATTTCAAGAGCTCAAGACACTCATGCACTTTTCTTTATGTGCTGCAACTTCAGTTCTTTCCTCCCTGCCTTTCCAAGAGCACAAATGTGTTAAAAACTGCTGTTTGTAAAGAGCGTGGCAGCTAGAAAATTGAAAGAAAGAGCGTGAGTGTATCCTTTTCAGAACGCGGGGTTCTTCCTCAAAATGAGACAGACTTGACACTGGTCTACTGTTGCAACAGTAAATGGTCTGTTTGTCCTTTCTACAGTCGATTTGCATGATAGTAAATGTCTGAGCAAAACAGTAAAAATAGAACAAACTTTTGCTTTCATTCTGCAAGACGACTAATAACATTAAAAACTTTTTACAACTTCAGACAGTCTTTTACTTGCCGCTTCCACTATTGGAACACTGAAGGAATCTCCGGTGTAGTTTTTGTACTCCTTCTTAAAATCAACATCACAAAAAACCGGGATAAACTAGAGCAAAATCAGAAGACTGTTAAAATACAATTTGAGCTATAGCGAATAAACTGAATTAAACATAAAACCCCGACATTACTGATTGGCTAATATTTAAACCTACAATAAGTGATTTTGAGGCAGCAGAAAGAGATTGGAAACACAACACTAACATATCCCCTTCCGAGTTGATTTGGTGTTAGCAAACGCATATTTACACATCCAGCAGCTACAGAGAAACCCTTAGTTACATTTGTTCATTTGTCAAGTTTCAGTCCACAAGATAAACCTGTCTAATATTAACTCTCTTGGCTGTTTTGGGCAATACCAATTCCTAAGGGAAGGATTTAGCTCTTTAGCTGTAAGTGCGCCGCTGGTGGCTACCTCTTGTCAGAATGCTTTTTGGGGATAAGCAGGCTGGTTTCATGGAGCTCTTCGATAGAAACAGCTGTCTGTTAGGTCTGTTAGGTGATTATTGTGCGTAGACTCATAGGAGTAAATTATTAGATTTGTCATTTTCTACATCAATAAGTGTTAAAAACACACTTTTCCCTGAATGCTTGTCCTTCACCTCTGAAGGTTTTAGCTACTGAACAAGTTTAAGAAATCAACTTCACAGTCAACATCTCAGCTATACTGACAGCAAAAAATTATTTTTTAATCAAAAATTCTATTCATAATTCACAGCATCTACCACCGACATTGTGTTAACTTTAAGATACAAAGAAATTCCCAAATCTCATTACTATCACATTGTACATTGTGTCCGTTTTGCTTACAGGAAGTTGCCTCTGTGCTTCCTTATAATATTATCAAATTATGAAATCTTTTCTGCAACATGTTGCAATAATTCAGCAAAACAAGTAACTTCACACAGTGAAGAGACATCTTCATTTGTGTTTGAAAAGGTTGTTTCTGAAAGCACCTAATAATATAAAAACTGAACTACAACCAACAGTTCAGAAAAACTGACAAGATAAATACTTCATTCCCAGTGTTTCCCCACGCAAAGACTTTACACGGACAGGCGGCCCAAGTACATTTGGTCACCTATTTTTCAGGAGATTCTGGTGTTAGGTTTTTGTAATTTTTTTTCCATTCTGTAGGTGCTGGTGTGATAGATAAGTTTGCTGAAAGAACAGGCCAATAAGACAAAGACAAAAACAATGACAACAAATAATTGCTTAGCTGTGACCTCACCTGAGTTGAGGCTTTCCACCCTCAGGGGCAGCCCAGACTGAGCAATGGCAATGAGCTTGAGAGCGATGTAGAACTGGCTCCGCCCGAAGTGACCCAGCCGAGTGGCTCCACATAGCTCCGTGATCTAAACCCACACACAAGGACACAGAGAACAGTTAACAACCGTGCATTCATCTGAAGGTCCGAGGTGAACCAGTACTCGTACAGAGAAGAATTGGGAAGCCCTTGAACCCCTTAATACCTAAAAGAATATAAAGAGATAAAAAAAAAGAATAAACATCATACGTCTATCTAAACCACACTATCGCAACTAGGCTGTGTTGTCATTAATGTTACAAGCAACCTCAACATCATATAAGACGTCCAATATTTTTACAGACTATTTAAAATGTGCGTACACACGTCATGAAACATTAAGACAATTTTTTAACTGTTCAGTGGCTGATTTGGTGGCCACTAATGTTGTGCTTTTGTTGTGCTTGACGTGACGCGGAGCTGCCTTTAACCAAAGCAGTAAATTGAACAGTGCTGCAGGAAATCTGAAGTGTTCGAAAAGCAGGTAGGAGTTAATATTATAGTGAGGGATTATAACAGACAATGATTACATGACAACTACGAGGATAGTAGAAACATGTGAATGATTAATAACTGGAAAGTTAAACTTCAAAACATTCAGATGACTCCTCAAACATGAGTCCTTTAGTACTGAGAGCCACAAGACCCACAGCCCGCCACAGCTGACTGATCCCTTTCTTGCTGACAAAGGACTTATTCTGAGCATGTGTGGATACAAGTACCAATCACTTTTCTCAGCCTGTTACAACATGGCATTGTAGCTGCGTGTGTCTCACAGGGAACAGCAGTGTTCAGGGCACATTTTAAAAGCGGAGGATTGCAACACGGTCTAATTCTTCTACCACACAGCTCCCCTTGTTGACCTTGAAAAGGATGCTGACTCATAAACTGCAAATACTGGCCTGCTGAGGGACCTGAAGTCACAAGAATGAGGCGCTGCAGTGTTAACTGGCTACTCATAACTCATGTTGTTGACAGACAGAGAAGAAAAAGGTCTCGATGAGATTCCTGATGGTGAAACCATCAACTCAACACAATAACCTAACAAGAGACACGTGTACGTGGGGGTCTGCACGGTGCAATCAAGAGTCTGGGTAAGCAACAGACTCTTCAGCCATGACAGTTGGAGATATTGTATGTTTGGTGACAACTTTCTCAAGTCAAATTAATAAGAAGAGACGGCGATTTGGTCTGCAGCTGTGCAGGATGTCAGGCCAAACCAAAAATGTAAAAAAAACAATACAATGGTGGATGTTCATGAAGATAGAAGGCGTGAATATGAGGGCATCAATGTGAAGCATAGGGAAAAGAGGATATGATTTGTTACGTTGTTATTTTTGCGCTGTTCGACACACGCCCACAAAAAGACTCTTGGGGAGCAGACACGGCAGCTTCTTTCCTACACTGAATGTGAGATTTGAGTGTAAACGCACAGCTGATGTTAACTGTGTGACTTGGCTGCCTTACTCTCCTGGCTAACGCTAACATTAGCCAGAAGAAGGTGTGTCCGTTTTGATGCGCAGCAATGCTAACCACTCAGGCTAGCCACAGCTACGGGGACTGACGGGTCAGCCGTGACAGAAAGACAAGTTCATGCAATGAGCACGTCCGGCCAGGCCTCGCAGTCTGACGGTGAGTCCGTACAAGCTGCCACCCGCCGACGCTAGCTTACCTGCAGGACAACTTCGCTGGGTAGCTGGGCCGCCCGGAAAAGGTCAAGAACTCTCCCGTTGGAAGCCACTTTCTTAGTGTTGTCCGTGTCGCAGTAAACGAACAAATCCGAGTAATACTTCTGCTCCACATCGCTCAACGTTAGACTTTCCATCGTAGTACCAGTCGGACCCGAAAACCGGACTAGTCGGCTGCTGATTAGCCCTTAGCCAATGGCTGGGGCAGGTTCCAAAAAATGGGCGAGACTTCAGGAGTCCCAACTTAGCTAGCGTTAGTGCACTAGCTAACGCCGAGGTTAGCGGTATTAATGTTCCCAACGCGCTGTGTCGCCGGGTTGTCGTCCGCTCCCACTGTCGGGACCGGTGCCTAACTTGACCTGTTGACAAACGAGCAGCACTCGGTGATTCAAATACGGGCTGCTTTCATGCCGTTAATCACTTAGTTAACTTGTTGGGCCAGCCAAGCCAAAGTAGCCAACAGCTGGCTAGTGGAGCGGCGAGCTAACAGCTACCTTGAATCAAAGTCAGTAGCACTAACGGTAAGCTAACTAGCAAGTCGCAAAGTGCGTCCACTTCCTCAGCCCGGACGTCGACCGCGTTAATCTCACGTTACAGTACTTCTTCTCCCTGTAATCCGTTACTGGCTGCCGCTTCTGCGTCTCTCTGGAAGCGAATTCCTCTTCGGGGCCGTTAGAAGTAAAGTTTCAGGGTCTTTGGGTTCCTTCCTCTAGTAATCATAGCCGCCATTCCTACCACCAGTGTCGAGCCGCTCAGTGTTAGCAGGTGACTTCCTGAATGCCTTTTCAAATTAAAAGAAGCGCCGACACTCACCGAACGCCTGCTCAGAACAAAGCCGGATTATCGCCATGCAACTAACCCGGGGCCATCAGTGAACACACCTGCTCACCAACGTCACACCCAGAAGAATGTTTCACAAAAGCACCAATGGGCGTTTAGGCCCCATGCTGGTGCCAGCTGTGCATTTTAATATCTCCCAGCAATTACAAATAGCATTTCAATAAATGCAATATATTGTGAGTAACAAGCAGAATGCCTAAATACAATTTGCTTCTCAAAACAAACAAACCGAAATTCTATAATTTAGAAGTGATATTTGCACAAACCTGCATTAATGTGTAGTACAAACCATTACAGAAACAGATATAAAATGGCACATGTATACAGATCACCATTTCATAAATGTCACATGAATCAAACTACCTTATAGAACAACATTTGTTTACCCAACTGCCCCTTGCAGGATGCTCAGCCATGCACAAAAGCAAGTTATATTACTGCTTTCCCGGGGCTTTTAAAATGTGAGTATGATCGTGTTGAGAATTGGATTGAAGCAACTGGGAAAAGTTAGCATTTTCTTTACAAAGTCCAAATGCTTTATATTTTTTATACAAATAATTTGCAGTCATAATCCAGTAGCAAGACTGGATTTTCAAGGTGAGCAACAGCTCCTGGCCAATGAACTCCTTGTGTGAAAAGTTACAAGTTATAAAAACATTATAATATTTAACATTGTACATTTAACACAACATGTAATATTTCTTTGTTCTTACATTCTTAAGTCTTCTTATAGACACAAATTAAATTCTTAAGTTAACAACCGTCATGGAGAAAATAAATGTCACCGTACTAAAATGCTCTTGTTCTGAAGAGAAACATCCGGTCCCATCTTGCGTGAGTTGCGTCAGACTTGATGTTTCGCGACGTTACTGAGCTACGGTCCAAGTCAGCGCGAGTTTTCTTGGCCTGTAGGGACCCGGATGATTAATTTCAAAATAAAAGATTTACTCCTACCATGACATTTGAGGAGGATTAGAGTACTGAGAATGACAGCGAATTAATGTACAGTGTCCTCTGTCTCTGTCAGACGTTATTCAGAGTTATTGCAGGTCACTCAGTCTTGCATAATGTGGAAATAAATACGTAAAGATTACATAATTTCATAATTTAATATCACTTAGTTTTCACGTATACAAAGACCCCAAACCGCTTCTTTTCTAATTGATCTTTAATAGAAAAAAAACCAATATCATGCTCATGTCAAACCACAAACATGAAAGCATTCCAAAATACACAACACACAAATATGCCAACCATAAAACCATCTAAATACAAATAATGCCTTGAAGTGCCAGTGGTTTACCACTCAACAAACAGCCTCCGGGAATGCGCTTGTTTAAGACTGCTCACATTTAAAGCACGCCTCTGGAAGAGGAAGCTGCTGGGTGCAAAGGATTTCTTTTTGACCCTCATTCCTCACACCTTTGCCTTAGGTTCAGGTAATATAGCAGGACACTTTTTAGACCCCTCACAAGGCCATTTGTGACTGTGCTTGACACAAAGTAGACCTGGGGACAAATGGCAGATACATTCGTTTGCCCAGGTTACTCAGTGCTAAGCGGATAAAAAGGAAGGACAAAAGGAAAGGAGATAAGACTTCATAGGAAGAAGGGATGAAAAAGATAATGCGACAGAAAAAACAGAGATAAGAAATAGTGACTTAGTTGCACTTTTCACTTGTTTACCATAACACATGTACATGATTTTTTTTAACATATGTACAGCTGACACACACAGAAATGTGCACAGATCAGCCACAACAATATGATGTGGTGAAAATGGAAAAACCTGGCAACAATCAACAAGTGTCAGAACACAGCAGGAAAACGTACAGACTGTGTTCTCTGTGGCTTTACATGCTTCTCTTTGTGCACATTGTCAAGGACAAATAATAAGGCAGAATGGAATGGGTGGCTTGTTTGTAGAGGTACAAAAGAAGCAGAAGACACCCTCTCCCTCTCCCTCTGCCTCTGCCTCTGCGATGCCATATATGGGCGAGTCAAAGGGAAAGTTTCACGTTGATCACAATGGAGTCAGGTGGGCTCGATGGTGCCTTCAGAAGCTATAGGAATCTTAGGCTCACGCTAGTAAAACACTAGTCTACATTGTGGCTCCCATGACTTTTGAAGGGAAGGTTTGACACGGCAAGTCCTCCCTCTTTTATCTTCACGTGAATTTTCTATGGATGTTTTGCATGTGATTGACACACCAAGCATGTCACTCACACTCTGCACTCAAGTGAAAGCAGAGCAGAACTCCTGCATTAACTATTAAACTTTAGTAGCGATAGAATAAAATGTAATTTTGGAACCAAAAGTAAATGCACTTATTACATAAAAGAGCCTATTTTGGCAAGTTAATATACATATAATATAATATGCAATTACTACTGTTATTGATGTTGTAAGCAGTTTGACAGACTGAAGAACAAAATAGCTTTTATAATCTGTTCAGCCTATTTATATCAATAGTTATTAGTAACGTAGCTTCATATTTTGCTGTTTGTGGTTCTACTGAGATAAAAAATAGTAGTTATTAAGTTTCATACGTAAAGTGGTGTAATTAGCAGGTCTTACTGCAAACACTTTAATTAATAGGAATGCACAGTGTATAATCTCCTAAAAGTTGGGCTTTTAAAATATTCCGCTGTAGATCCACACACGTGGAAACTAAAAACTCGGCGAGTTAGTGCCACCGTTCAAACCGAGTAGAGCGGAGGTTTCCGAGCATAGCCTGAACGCAGCAGCGTTATCCGCCGGTTGGTCCCGAATCGTAAGAAAGTCGCGCGTGCAGCTCGTTAACAGCAGGAAGAAGCAGAAGAACCGAGGTGAGAATGTCCGTGTCCTTTTGTTCCGTCTGTTTCACCTCGAACTTTGGCTGAAGTTGTTTCTGCCACACATTCCTTTCACCGTTCACCTCCCGCTCCGCGGACCTGTTTCAGCCCATCGTTTGGGGAGAAGCTAACGTTACCGGCGAGTTCGCGTCCGCGGCTCCGGGCGAACGTTCCGAGTCCGTCCGCCGTCGTGTGACTCGGGTTTGACTCGGGGACGTTTGTCCGCAGATCGGGATCCACACGCGTCACTTGGACCTGCGGAACCCGACCCGCATTCGTGCGTTTCTGGAGCTAGCTCGCACGGCTAATCTCTTATTTCCGCATTAACAATCCGCCCTGTTCGTGCTGCAGCTTGTTACGTGCAACTGACCCGCACGGTCTTAATTTTCACCCAGAAATATATATTCATGTATATATTTAAATCACATGTTTTAATACTGTTATCATCCATATTAACGAATACAAGCTGTATTTGCATTTGCCTTTGTGGTAATACTAATGCCAGTTTCCTTTTAGAGAAGGACATTTCCGCTCCAGCCTCCGTTCACTATTCTTAAAATCAGATTTTTTTTGCCTAACTATCGAATAGATTTATGAATTAAATTAAAGTTAATAATTTTCCCAAGTTAAATCGACATTTAGCAAAATTCGGCATGCAGTTGATGATAATGCGCCTCATTTGGCCTAAATAAAACAAACTTCAAAGCTTTCCATATTCAATAAGGAAAGTTGACTCAGACTAAGAACCCTGTCTTAAATGTGTTCCATTTCAAATTAAGTTTGGCGTTGTATGCTCCTTTCTGCAAGAGCATAGAAACTGAGGGTTTTTTTCACCATATACCGGTTCTAAAAGTACTGTCAATTTGAACGTATACTTATATGGATATGTTTCTTTGCACTCCAGCAATAATGGATGTTCCTCATGAAATAAACTTGCTGGTGCAGGAGATTCAGCGACTCGGCAGTAAAAGTGAGTCCATGCTGTGATCTCTATTGGTGGATTGCTTATTACTTTAGCACAGTTGAACTATTTCAAAGTTTGATTCAGATTCATTCCATCTGTGTTCACGTCCTATTTTAGATTCTGATGGTCAGACCAGTGTGAAGTTTGGGGTGTTGTTCAACGACGACCGCTGTGCCAATATCTTCGAGGCGTTGGTGGGCACCCTGAAGGCTGCCAAGAAGAAGAAGGTGATCAGCTTCCAGGGCGAGTTGCTCCTTCAGGGCGTCCACGACAACGTTGACATCATCCTGCTCCAAGAATGAGGCCAAGGTTTGGATCAGCTGAGCCTCTAACAGCTGTGGGTCTGAACTCAGTGCTTCCAGTGTGCAGTACCTGCTTGTCACTGAGCTTCTCTTTCCACTCGTGTCCCTTCATGTTTAAGGCTCAGTAATTTCATTCAAACCCAATGACCAAACGCATTAGAATTTCATTAGACTCCAACGTGCCAAAATTTGAGAATATTTAAGGCTTTTCACGCTATGAACAACAGCCACAATCACAGTTTTAGATAACAAGTGTTGTTTCTCTCCTGCTCAGGCACTGTTGTTTTATCAACCACTGGTCTGAAAAGTCATTTTGTGAGACTTTTAAGACTATAAACGCACAAACGAGAAATGTCTGCTGTGTAATCCAGTCATTTGGGGGTTTTGTTTTGTTAAATATTACAGTATAGGATAATTATGGTAACCAAATGCCTCTCTTGATGCTACTCTGTGAGTCAAAAGGACCCTCTGGATACCAGTGCTCTGCACAGGTTTACCTGGAGCGCTCTGACTTTTTTAAAGGACACTTCTTTAAAGCTGCACTATGCAAACTTCTCTCTTATCAGCCTTAAGTGGCAGTTAGAGCTCGGACGATCCTCTATCATGAATGTTTTTTGCATGTAAATGTAGTGCAGCTTTTAAGACAACACTGAGTCATTCCATTTGCTGTTTACACGAGTACATCGTACTACCTCCTGTGGACTCTTGTAAAAGAATGTTTTAAGATCAGTGCTTTTAGAAATAAAAGAGCAGTTCTTTCATAGAAACGACGATTACAACAGTGCATTTTAAGAAAGGCTTCTGCACCTTTAAATTTTGTACTTATTGCATTGTCCCAGATTAGTTTTTATTCCATCGTTTTGTATGTGTTCAATAATGACTTTTTTTTCTGATAAACAAACTCCAGAACTTGCCTTTTGTAAGAAATACCTGATGAGGAAATTAGCGAATGTATTTCTTGTGCAAATTTTACTTACTGCATCATTACAGGGTGAATAAGTAATTCTCAGGACCAACTTAACCAAAATTGCCCTGTGCCATAAATTAGGTGTCTTATTTGTGACACAACATGTGCATTTATAGTTTTATTAGTTTTTTTTATTATTTTAGAACTCTTTATTCTCTACTGTAGGTCGGATGATACTTGCAGATCAAGGGTGACCACTTTTCTTTGCATCAAACTGTCTCAAAAACTTCAGCAGAAATATTTTCAAGAGTTACTGCGTTGTATGGAGGCCCAAAGTGGGAAAATATATTAAACATCACATTGTGGAATAACAGTATCAATAAAAACAGACTATATAAGTAATAGAATATGAAATTGTAATATATAATACAATTTTAAACTGTTCGTCATCTTGCTTCTTTTACAGATTAATTTAAGTTCATAATGTGTTGTTGCCATTTTTCTAAGTGACATATTTTAAGATATCACCTTGTTTATTCAATCAGTCCAAAAAAATCTGCCAGTCAAATCACTAGATCTGCTTTGTCGGACACGTTTTTTATTAAAAAGTTACATTTATTCAATTAAATATTAAACCATCTGCAATGAATTTGTGTAATGGAAAAAAATAAGCAAGCGCCGATTTCTGTTTTATATCTTCAGGCAGAGTTTTAAAACTTGCTTTTTAAATTCTGCCTGAATTTATGAATGTTTTATTTAATGTTTACTTAACTTTGATTTCTTTGGGTCTCCATACAGTATGTTTGGTGAGTAGCTGTAGATGTTTCATTGCGAGAGAAAAGATTCATTTTTCAAATACAGTTTTCAGCTTTTTGTCTGAATGTAAAAACTACTTGGCAGCGGCTGTTTTTTTCCCACAGTGATAAGAAGCAAGTGGTCAATCATGTGAAACCACATCTTATCTGCAGGTTTTATACGACCCTTTGCATCCACTGCTGTTGTATCACCCTAGCTAATATTTTAGGTTCTAGCACTGGGTGTTTGTTTGACTTGAAATATTTGTTCTAAACTGTATAAGAGACAATTCACTTGATCTGTCAGTGGTATGTATGGATTACTGTACGAACTGTATTGAGAGCAAAAAAAAAATTAGTTGTTATGAATTGAAAGCCTCATTATAAACAGAGTGCGTAGAAGTCAGAAATAATGTGTGGAAACAATGGAAAAAGTAAGTTTGAGAACGAAATGTGCTGCTAATTCAAATTTAAAAGTCAACATTTGGCAAAAGGAGAAGGTCATGATCAAAGCTGTGCCAATACCTCGGGCCATTTCTATGAACTAGTCGGATGTTTCAAGTGCATCATTACTGTCTTTTGTATTTGCTATAGCACATTTCTAAAGAACAGGTTTCTTGGAAAACGCTCTGAAGAATAAAATCTTTAAGCCTTGAATCTCATCTGCGCGTTCTCATTGTTCTTGAGAATTTAATAGCTAAACTGTATTACATTTGATTTGTGACAGCCATGGAAAAAGGGTTGGAATTACATGTGCTTATGTAATTGCCCCTGTGGTGCGTTCAACGTTAAAGTCTCTGTTTTAGTTGCCTGTAAAAGCAGAGAATTAAAATATTATCATTACCTGGTGTGTTGGATGTAAGACAAATTAAAGACCAAAAATTAATTTGGAAAATTAGTTTGATTTTAATACAAATTAAAAATTCACACACATTTAAATTTGCATAGGAATTATGATTCATTTGCTATTTGTTAATTTAAAAAGTTCCAATCACTGCACAGAACTTTGATTTAATTTGAACACATCTTTTCATTGAAAAGCATGTGTCAGTATGAATGTTCAAATTTTAAAAAGTAAGATGATAAACTGCCTGTAGGGGACAGAAATGCAGCCTTGGAACATCCCCACCCAGGCTGATAAAATAACTGTGGTCATAACTGCTAAATAAGACGCTAAGCCTCCCCCACAGGTATGTGACACTGATTACTTCTCCTCGACAACTTCTGAATGCACTCCCCTCTGTCAGCCTCCCGCCGCCTCCACTGACTGTGGGAGATCTGAGGTTTCAGGAAACTGAAATCAATTAAGATGCCAGATTTTTACTGGATCTCCTTCTCTATGTTGCAGATCCAGCCATAGATAGATTACAGGGCAGGTCTACCAGGCATGGGAGCCATGGGCTGTTCACCCAAAATGTTCACCCAAAGGGGCAAATTTAAACAAACTGAAAAATCAACAGAACGGCTAAAAGTAGAAACAGAAAATGACAATTTATTTTTAATTCCCTCATTAATTTTTTTCACAATACTCGGGTAGGCTGTGGCGTTTAAATAAGGATCTATTAGAAGTTAGTGAATATCCCCCACGTTACACGAGCAGCAGCAGACTGGACTGTTTATACACTGAAGGGTAGATACATGCTTTCACATTGTTTACACCAAATTCTGACCTTGGCATGTCAATGTCGCAGCACCAAAGATAATGGACATTCCAGACTGCTCACACCAGGCAATGTTTTTCCTGCCTTCTATTGTCTACTTTCGGTGAGCCCTTGTGAACTGTAATCTCGGTTTCCTATTCTTAGCTGCAACAAGGTATGGTTGCCTAGAGAACTGATGCTTACTCAGTATTTTCTCTGCTACAAAAGCTGCAGTTAATTTTTCTGTCTTAATTCTACTAGAGCTATCTAGAGATTTTGAAACTGAACCATCAGATCCTCTTCACTGCGGTCTCTAACTTAGGCATCTCCAGACCAGCTCTAGCCTGGCTTTGGTCTTACTTGTCTTGATGAACCTTCAAGGTATCCTGGTAGGGATGTGATTCTGTCAAAACCGCTCCAGCGGTGTACCGCAGGGCGATGTCCTCGGTCCACTTCTTTTCTCTATCTACACTTCTACCCTGGGCTCTATTGTTATGCAGACAACGCACAGCTCTTCCTGTTTTTTAAGCCAGATGACTCTTCTGTCTCAACACACATCTCTGCCTGTCTAATTCTGCTTGTATTAGACAAAGACAGACGTTCTATTCTTCCCAGCCAGACCTTCGACACAACACAACATCTTCATAAACATTGGATCTGCAGTGATTGTCCCTGCAGCACACCTCATTTTTAACCAGCCAAAAAGGACTCATGTCACACCGCTCTTCAGATCGCTGGCTTCCTGTAGCTGCGTGGTTTAAGTTGAAAGCTCTTTCTCTTGTTTACCTCAACTCAATCATTTAGGTCTACAATCCCTCCCGTCCGCTGGGCTCTGCCAGCGAACAGCGTCTGGTTGTGCCAACGCCACACAGAAGACACCAAGGAAAACTCTTAAGCTCAGTGATCCCACGATGGTGGAATGAGCTACCAAACTTGGCACGCTCACCGACCTCACTTTCAATATTTAAAAATGCACAGAACTCTTCCACATTTTTTTATGCACTTAAAACCCAACAAACAAAAAACTCTTTCTTGTACTTGCATCTCATGACACAAAACTCTTCTTTGGTGGCACTTTGCTTTGATGTTTTCTCCTTGACAGATTTTTGCTGCCTAGTATCTCACTTGTAAGTCACTTTGGATAAAAGCATCTGACAAATGACTAAATGTAATTTTACTACATCTAAATTGACAAAATATTCACCTAAATACATTTAATATCAATAGTAATTGTATTAAGATGTATCCGCAATATTAGTATGAGTTCTTCTGTTTGTATTGCCTGGTACCTCACTTGTAAGTCGCTTTGGATAAAAGCATCTGCCAAATGACTAAATGCACTGTCACATGATTAGCTGAATAAATATTTGCATTACCAAAAAAAGCGGAAAAAGTGGCTAGTAAAAACTCTCAAAAAGTAATAATAATACTAACAACTAATTGGAAAAAACATAAACGTATGAGGCTATAAGACTATGAGACTAATGCACACAAAAATATATTACAGATTTAAATCAATAAAAAATATAAAAACAATAAAATAAACAGAATTTACATAAAAATATAGATATAGATAAACTTGTTGTTGCTTTTATTCATTTTTCGTGGATTCTTAAAAATAACAAATATATATAAATAAAAATCAGCGACCGTGTCCTTTAACAGTGTTTTTTTTAATGCCATTCCACAACGTTTGAAACGTGTGTGCTCCGAGCTTTTCCCTGTGCCTGAACGCGTCACGAGTCGCTGACAGCCAATAGAGGGGGCGGGGTCCTGTGACGTCAGGGGTGGAAGAAAACAGCAGAGCAGGAATCAAAACAAGAGACGGACACGCCTTCGCCCTCAAAGGTTATAGCAGCTTATTCTTTCAAAGTGCAGCGGCCCGGGCGGCACAAACGCTCACCTGTCGCCCACGGAGGGACCGAACACCCCCGACCGCCCCGGGAGACAGCGCTGCAGAAACACCGAGAGCCCGCTGCAGAAATGGAGTCCACAGAAATGTCAGACAGCGCTGACAGCAGCCGTTGATAGAGGTCGAAAACAAGAGTGACACACGAATCGCGTACGATGCCCAACCAGAAGAACAGCAAGGGAAAGAAAAGCAAGCGCACCAACAGCAGCGGGGATGAGCAGGAAAATGGAGCCTGCGCGGCCGCAACAGGAGGCGCGGCCGCGGCGGCGGCGGCGGCGGCCGCGGCGGCTGCTGCCTCCGCTGCTGCGCCCAGAAACGAGCGCTCGAGTGGTAAGAGAGGAAGCGGACGCGGACGCGGAGAAGTTGGGCGATGCTGCCTTTCCTGTCACATACGTGCACTGCGACGTTTGCAAATGCCGCCGCCGCCGCGCTCGTCCACACCTGTCGCGTCCGCGGCGGAGAAATGGGGAAATTCGTGGAGAATCGGCGGATCTAGAGTCCGCGGCTCGATCACGACTCGAGGCCTTGTATGAATGGAGCGATTTTTAATGGTCATTATCGAACCGAACCCGCAGGAAGCTCGGGCTGAACCGCTCGCAGAGCTCGGCTTGTGTAACGGCACTACTCTGATTTTCAAGGCCACCGTGGTTAGTTTGGCTGCAGGCAGGTTGTGAGAGCAGCAGGTAAACAAGTTCGGTGCGGTTCGGTTCGGTGCGTCGGCCCGGAGCCGAACGAGACGCCTCGGCGCTCTGCGTAAATCCCGTTTTCACGGGTCTGATCCGAAGCTGACGAGCTGCGATCCTTTAAGTCTCGTTTGTGAATGGAGTCCGGCGTCTTGATCTCTTGACTCCCACCAATGGGAGACCCGCGGTCGGACGCAGCCCCCCTCTGAAAGCCTCTGCATTCTGACAGCGATCGGGGGCTGTTAGGTTTGGTGGGCACAGGCCTCAGCTGTCCGTCCCGGACGCGCACCTTGCCCCCAGGTTCTGGTCGTGGCCTTCCTCCTCGGGGGTAATTCTGACGCCTCGCCGCTTGTCTGCGCACTCAAGTCAAACTTGATCCCACACACACGGGAAAAGTTGCCCTGCCTCTCACACACACCTCTGTGCAGGAGGTCCAGGGGTACAGAACCAAACCCACCACACGTGAACTAATGCACTCTTCATCTGTGAAGATGAAGAGTGCAACAATATCACACACCTAATACATATACAGAGTTATTACGCTGCTAGAAGGTTTATGAAGTGCACCTGCTGTAAGACACAGAGTTATGAAAGGACACGTCTCCTCTTTTCATGTTGAATTTGAGGCATGAATTGAATTTACTGTAAGTTATGTATTTAGTAATTACACGGATAATAACAACTCCAACAACAAATGAACAATTCTACGAGTCAGTACTAGCCCCACTTGGAATAAAATAAATGTGTATTTTTACTTTTCCCATCAGTAAATGATGCAAAGTGTCTGTGAATCCGTCGTTTCCTCACTCAGCGTATCACTTCACCACTTTTACTCTGTAAAGAAGGAATAGTGCTACAAATGCTCTGACAAGAATATTTTTCTCTTGCAGTGGACAGGAAAAGAAAGGAGGAAACTACCCCCCCACCACCACACACACACAGACACACACTCACACACGCTCACACACCCACCGTGTAGTATCACGACTGGCTCCTTGCAGAAAGTGTGTGCCCACATTTGCTTGATTCCCATCCAGACTTGACAATTGGCAGGACGTGAATAGAGCTGCTAGTTCAATTTCATAAATCGATGCAGTCAAGGGAGCAAGGACGTGGATGGGGAACGTTTTCACCTCGTGTTGCGTTGTCCTTCTGTGCTTGTGCAACTTATCACACAGACACTTTGCGTAAAATGTGTGTGAATTTGTTTAGCGCTGAAGATATTGCTAGTAAATGAGTATGGAGTGGTAATTCTCTTGTTATGAACAATGCATTTACAGATTATTCTGCATGATATTTCCTCAATTAATCATTCAGTTGTTTGGTCTAAAAATGTCTGTCTTTATCGAAAATGGCTAAAAATACAGTTTACAACTTTCAGACAGAAGCTGAAGTGACTTACAGTCATTGCAGCTTAAAATATGATATTTTGCATTTTCTCATTTTCTCTCCTTGATTCTTTGGTTCCCTCAGACAAGAGAAACGGGGACAGAGCTAGAGTCTGATGACGATTAGACCCCCCCCCCAGGCCCCTGAATTGAAAGAGACTCTTTGGGCGGTTTTGTGTCTCTTATTAGTCCCTGTGTGTTGCTGGGTTTGGTTTGCGTCTGTGTTCAGTGGCTTTGCATCTTCCGAGTTGTTTTCGTCTCCCTTCTTTTCACTTGCTCAGTGTCTCTTGGTTAGTTTTGCACCTCTTTTAGTTACCATGTGTCTTTGCATCTATTTTTAGTTGTTTTTGTGTCTCTTTTTAATGGCTTTGCATCTGCTTTTACTGACATAAAAATGTGAAACTGGCCAAATTTCAGGGAAAAATGGCAACTTACTGCAGCTACTTGAATGTGCTGTTTAAAGACGTTGGCTCTGTGGACAGTGAGGAGCAGTCGTAACAGTTTTCTTGACTTAGGGTTTTTTCTACACTTTTCTAACATTTTGTAGACTAAAGGCCGTATTAGTTGCTCTAAAAGTAACTCAGCAGTAAATGATCATCTGCAAAGGGAATAAAAACAGCCTTGTTATGAACTGCTGATGAGAACACAACACAATAACCGCTCTCCTCCTCTGTCGTGTCTCTAATGCTTCAGAGGTCCAGTGTGCAACGCCTCTGGGCTGCAGCTTGGGCCGAGCCATCGACCTGGAGAAGGACGACTACCAACGGGTCCTCTGCAACAACGAGCTCTGCCCTTACGGCAACTGGATGCATCTGCAGTGTTTCTACGAGTGGGAGAGCTCCATCCTCACCCAGTTTAACTGCATCGGCCGCGCGCGGTCGTGGAACGAGAAGCAGTGTCGGCAGAACATGTGGACCAAGAAGGGCTACGACCTGGCCTTCAGGTTCTGCTCCTGTCGCTGCGGCCAGGGTCACCTAAAGAAAGACACCGACTGGTATCAGGTGAAGCGCATGCAGGATGAGCGCAAGAAGAAGCCGTCTGAGCGTAGCACAGGCAGGACTGGGGCTAGTGGGGGGGCTATGGGCTCTGGGGATGGGTTTTTTGATGAGCCCAAGAAGAGCAAAGCACCAGGAGGAGCACTGGGAGGAGGTAAAATACCCCACAGAGCCTCTAGTCAGGACTTACCTCGTCGACAATCAGTGGAGCGTCAGAACTCTACGGACAGGGGGGCGTCAGTGGGAGGACTCGCTCAGGGGTTACCTTTTCCTCTGGGGCCTCCTCAGAAGTCCCCGTGTGACTCCCCAGGACAGTCTCCTCCTACCGGCTTCTCTTTCTCCCCCACTTCCCTCCTCACGTCAGGAGCTGGCGGAGCAGGTCTTCGAGGTTCCCGTCAGCTGGGAGAGTTTCTCAAATCGGCCATCCACATGGACCCACAGAGGAAACACCTTCTGGTCGCAGGAGCTCTTGGCCGCAGCACCGGCTGCCCCATGGGAGCCTCTGGCGGCGCAGCCGGCGGCGCTCACATGGACCCCGGGTCCGTTCTGCCCCTGCCGCTGTCTTTCACCTTTCCGCTTCACCCCCGGCTCACATCTGCTGGCGTGGGTGACGGCCCCCACGGTCACCCGGTGCAGTTCCTGAGGAGGCTGGACCTCTCGGAGCTCCTCACCCACATCCCGAGGCACAAACTCAACACCTACCACGTTCGCATGGAGGACGATGCACAGGCAGGCCAGGGGGAAGAGCTGCGCAGGTAGGACGTCTGGGACATTCGTGTCAAATGTCAAACTTCAAGCTCAAAATTCATGTGTTTTCTTGTAAAAACAGTCAGAAGAATGGTCAGATATCTGAAAACTACATTCCTATAAACATATATGATTTGAATATCAGTGATGTATGTGGCAATGAATAATATATAAAATTCTAAACATAATAAAAGTAAAAAACGGACAAAATGTGGAACGTGAAATCACTTTTTAATTTCAGTCTTTGTTCAGCTGCAGTTTGAACATTTTATTGCTTCATTAAAAGTCGAGGTCAGTTTATTTGTGTAAGCAACAGCAGAAAAAAGATCTGTGCAAATCTAGATTTTATAGCATCACAGACATTTTCTTATGAATAATACAGTTTTCATTTAATCAAAGACATAAACCTTTTGGCAAATTGCACAATTTGAGCTTGTTGATGTTGCTTATGTTTGAGAAACTAGATTCTATGAAAATGTATAGGTTTTATAAAAAAGCATTTCCTGTATTTGTTGTGAAATTGTTGCCAAATGATCTTTAAATCATCATCATTATTTTTATTCATTAGAGTTTCACTGTCAGTACTAACCCTACCACTGTGAATGCCACTTTTCATGTTGCAAAAAGTCAGTAAATATGTTACTTTCAAACACTTAGACACAGTTTATACACAAAAGAATAAAAATGTAAGAAATTCAGGAATGATTAATACATGAAGTGGCATTAAGGGATGAATACATCTTTCAGGTTGTGTTTGACAGTTTTTGGGTGAGTCTTGCTGGTGTCATTTCATCATTTTTGGCCTCAGCTGGTGGCTTTTTTTATTTTCAGTCAAAAGTTTTAAAAAATCCACAGTAAAGTATCTGCTCACCACAGAGAGACACAGAGAAAGTTATCAGCTTGCAGAGCAACACAGCGGAGCCAGATATTACCCACAGGAGTTGTTAGAGATCAAAAATCGAGAACAGACGAGTAAACGAAGGAGTTCATATTCTGCAGGAAGTGCTAATGTTGTTCTGTGTCTAAGCAGATATTTGTGGTTTTAATGTTTTGGACACACTATTTAAAATGAATGAGGCGGCCCAAACATTAGAACCACCTCTTATCACCTTTCTGACAGTTTCAGCCTAAAACCCTCTAACAGTAGAATCCATGGCAGAGTCGATGTGTCGGATTGCAGTAAATTGCACAGGTGGCCATAATATTCTGTCTGATCGGTGGATATGATATGTCCGTGCTGTGTTCACAGCCTTGCTTCTGCTGCTCCCAAGTGGCCAAAACAAAAAAGTCCCCCCTCCGTCCAGACTGGACCAGGACTGACACAGAGGAGAGACAGACAACCATTCTCACCTGTGGGTCCACTCAGAACCAGCAGATAACTGTTCTTTGGACTGTGGGAGGAAACCACGGTCCGTGAGCATGGGAGCGCAAACCGCTCCTCCACTGTGCAAATATAAGCCCATGAAATATTAAAAACATTCTAAAATCCACATGAATGCAGCTATTATCTTCATACAGCAATAATTCAAGGCCAGCTGGAATCAAACCTTTTAAAAAACCAGTAACAACACAGATACATTTCTGTATGAATGTAGATTATTCGGCTCATTTATTTTGTCGGTGCTCACGAAGACGGTCTTTCATTTCCTTTATTCGTTTTGCTTCTGCCCGCAGCTGAAAGAGACAGAAATGAATGTTGTTTATCACCACTCTGTTTTTGAAAGAGATTCCACAAAAAATTGGTGCATGGCCACAAGTCAAAGCGTCTGGAGAAAATGGAATTGAGAATAAATGATCAATTATTAGTCACATCAGTAGGAAAGAGTGAAGAACTGTTCAGTGTTGGATTAAAACGTTAATACCTGTTTTGTGCATTGCTCTCCAGGTTCATCCTGTCAGCTCTCAGTGCGAGCCAGAGAAACATGGTCAACTGTGCGCTGTGTCACCGGGCGCTGCCTGTGTTCGAGCAGTTTCCTTTGGTGGACGGGACTCTGTTCCTCAGCCCCTCGCGGCACGACGAGATTGAGTACGACGTCCCCTGCCACCTGCAAGGTCAGACCTAATTTCAAGAGCATAATGTGGCATCACACAATATGGATTCAGAAGCTAAAAACAATGTGAACGAATAATTCAGGAGTGTTTAAAAAGTGATGGATGAAACAACTTCACCCCGGGGAATCTTTAAAAACTGTTGTGGAGCTTTTGTAATGTATGTTGTCATAAAACACATTTCCACTTGAACAAATGGAAAGTTGAACACCTACAGTGTATGGCCTGTTTCAGACATGAACTCTGGAGGATGTCTGGAGGATCAGGTCCAGACATCTTGTAGAGTTTCCCTTTCAGACATGCAGCCAACAGCCCAATAGTCCGGCCGACAGGCGCTCTCACTTGCTGGTGCTTGGGCACTGCAGGCAGGGACATGATGCAAAAGCTGCAGAAGTGATGGTGTGTTTCCTTGATGCCGATGGAGGGCGACACACCTATTACTCTTACTTTCTTGTACCTGCATCTCATGACACAGAAACTATTTGACAGCACTTTGCTTTGATGTTTTCTCCATGACTTCGATTTTTGCTGCCTAGTATCTCACTTGTAAGTCTTTTTGGATAAAAGCGTCTTGACAAATGACTAAATGTAATTTTACTCTTAATTTTCATCTAAATGTACAAAATATTTGCCTATTGAGATGTATCCGCAGTATTAGTATGAGTTCTTCTGTTTGTACTGGCTCAGTTTTGCAGTCGCAGGAATATGACGTCATCAACACGTCTACTCACTCAGGGTGAATCCTCCGGAGTATTACCTCCTCTGTTGACACGTGAGGGAGGTGGGTGGAGAAGATCCAGCTAATGTCTGGGGCAAAACATTTGGGGCGTTGGCGTTCACACATGCAACACACTGCAGCTTAGGAAAAAACATGCAAATACAGGAAACCTCCACTTCAGCAGCTCATGCTTTCATGTTGCTTCATGTTGCTGGGAAATGAGCAGATGTATGATTTAGATATTAGTGATTCTCTGCACTAATATCGAAATCATAGGTCTCCAACATGAATGTGAATGAGGGCAGCGGCTGCCTGGAGCTCCTTTGATCTGCTGGTCCACGAGCTTTGATATGGATGTCCGCTGATATGCATCAGTATGAACTGATTATTTATTCAGTTTCTTGTGCTTTTTTTCTTTTTCCAGGCTGAATATGACTGTTAAAAATAGAAGTGGTTGCATTGTCCAACAAATCTGCTTTGGATTAAGATTAGTTTCATGTCTTCTCAAAAAATAGAAGTTTAGAGTTTGAGAAAATGGAAAAACTTTTGTATTTTTACTGTAAAGTGACTTAGGTATAACACGCCTGGAACAAAAACAAGACAAAATACCATAACTGTGACTTTATTATGAACCATTTTTGACTATTTCAGAGGCTAAAAGCCTCTATGACTGGAGTTTAATGATGTTTAAAGTCAGGATGCATGGATTTAACACCTGTAGTATTTTCTAAGCCTGGCTTGTCGACATGCAGAGAGTCCTAGACGCCATTTTTACAGGATAGCCCCTGATGCTTTTCTTTCCCAGGAAATCAAGTTCACGATCCTTGTTTGGGATTAAAGAGGCAATTGTTACATGCGTTTCCACGTCCGAAACCTTCAGCTAATTATCCAACTTACATAAATACACGACAGTTGGTCAGTTTTTACATGTGCAGCAGGTTTTAAAACCTGGTGTGTAAAAAAAAAAAACTGCATGAATTTAGACCAATCAGTGACATTCAAGTTCTGCCCCAGTACTTCTGGACCTTCAGGAAGAACTACCCCCTGACAAGGGGAGGCCCCAGACCGAAATCTAGACCGTGGTTCTTCTGGTGGAAAGGCAGGTAGAGGAACTAAGTTCTGCCAAAGACTCCAGCTCCCTGGGAACTGTTGGTGTTTGCTTGGCACCTTTTTTAGGGAAATGAAATCACATCCGTAAATGCGGTTAGCCTAATCTGCTTTTACTTTTTCTCTTCTCTCAGTTGATTAAATATAATTGGGTTCTGGTCTCTTGCCTTGGAAAAACAAGACCTTTCAATAAATGATCATAAAGGAACTAGTGGGTATTTTCCACTGCATTATGACATTTCATAGTCTCAATCAGGACTTTATTGGCTGAGAAAATCAGCAGATTGATCAATAACAATGAGTAGTAATTATCTCACAGTGTGACAGCTTGACCTTATAAACTATTTTACGGATTTTTCTGAGTAAATACAGAGTGTCTTGGCTAAAAGAGTTTTTCCTAGCTCCAATTATTCGTCCCCTTCATACTGACTGTGAAGTGATGTCTTTTCAAAGCCCTCTCATCGTGGTGACAGGTCAAATTCACAGTTTTCATTTTTGCAAAAATTGATCCAAAACAGAATCTAAAGTTAACTGGAGGCTTCAGCTGCAGACATAATCAAAGCAGGGGGTATCTTCAAAGTTAAAGTCCCGTAGTATGAAATTCCCTTTTTTGTGTTTCCCTGATGAGCTGTGCTGAAAAGAACAAAAATTAATTCTACACTGACGGGGTTCAAACTTTAGACGAGATCCATTCGTAAGGCTTGCATCTCATAATATTATCTTGAGATAAAAAGAAGTCTGTGGATTTTGCCCCCCGTCACTTTTGACATCGGAAGCCTGCAAAGATCCTGAAGGCGTGTAACAGCAGCAGGAAGGACGACAGGTTGCAAGACTTGCACTGGGCTGTTTAAAAACTCTAAAACTCTAAACCTAAATATATATATTCATTTTTTTTTGCAACAGGTAGATTAATGCACCTTTACGCCATCTGTGTGGACTGTCTCGAAGGCGTCCACAAGATCGTCTGCATCAAGTGCAAGTCACGCTGGGACGGGAGTTGGCACCAACTAGGCACCATGTACACCTACGACATCCTGGCTGCATCGCCGTGCTGCCAGGTAGAAACCATGATGTGTGTGGGGCACTGATGAGTGCATTTTATCAAGAGTAGGGTTTAGCTTTCAGTTTTCATGTTTGGATTGCTCTCTAGAACCTTCGCAATATTTGTAAATCCTCAGTTTTTTAAAGCAGTCTGGTTTAAGTGTGAGGACATGCTGCACCGTTTGTTGAGCATTTTCATCAAAGCCTTAAATCCAGTCTGGGTTAATGTGTTTCCAAAGTCCCCAAATTCAAGAGTGACTTTTCACACATGTCAGTGTCCCATTAAATGACCTGTCCCCCCCCTCCTGTGTCCTCAGGCTCGCCTCAACTGTAAGCACTGTGGGAAGCCGGTGGTGGACGTTCGGGTCGGCATGCAGTATTTCTCCGAGTACAGCAACGTCCAGCAGTGCCCTCACTGCGGCAACCTGGACTATCACTTTGTAAAACCCTTCTCCTCCTACAAAGTACTAGAGGCTTATTGACAAATGTTGCTCATGCATGCTAGTTAAGCTGCTTTTGTTCCCATTTGTTTTCTAACACAATTTAGAAAAAGATTTTATTTTTTGGGCCCTAAGGTCGTTTTATGTTTTTAAGTTCTCTCCTCTTCGGTCTCTTTTTTATGTATAGGGAAGAGTATGACTCTAGTTAGCAAAAAAATCAAAGGTTCCACGACAGTATCTGCTGTTACAGAAAGGTGTTGATAAAGTGTTGAACTGACACGTTTATCGGTGACGAGTGAATGTATCTGTACGCCAAATTTGCTTTTATTTTTTACCAAAAACATAAAAATGAATCTTGAATAAAGCAGAGGAAGATAAACCCTGGTGTTTTTCTTTCGTTGTTTCTGTTTCACACTTTCTGTTGTAAAACCAGGTTTTTGTGAAAAAAAAACAACAATTTAAGTCGGGAATAATAAGTCTATAATAAGTTACAGTACCGTGACATTGTCACATTGTTTGTGTGAATAGCAGATTATTAGCTGAACCCATGCTGCATAACCAACCTTCACTGGCCACGGGGCATTCTTAACAGACCGGACCGTAGGAATCCACCTGATTTAATAAACTCTGACTGCTTAAGCCCGACTTTAGCTTTATATGAACATTTAAACAATTTAAACACATTTTTACACAGAACATTGACAGTGTATTTTGGTCCAACATCACTTAAGGTTTGGGTTTTCCAAGACTAGTGATAATAAAGGCAACAAATTCAAAGAAGACAAAAAAAAAAACAGCAATGGACTGATCCTATTAAAAAGTGTTGCCATGTTTAAAAGTGCCAAGTTTCAATGAGCTTCAGTGTTGTTCAAAACCTGTTGAGAGTAAAAAAGCACGAGTGGAACTGTGGTAATGGGTGACACGTTCCTCATTGGTGGGTGAAGTACTCAAAAACTATAATTAATTTTCAATTGATCAAATATTTGCTTATTGCAACGGTCAAATAAATCTAGGAAATGATATAGCACATTTCCTTGGGAATCCAATGCTATAAAAGTAGCAACATCTTAAGAGTATTTAAGTAAATATACCTAATCTCTCTGTAACACATGCAGTGAGTTAAAAGTGTTAAATTCTCATTTAGTCTTACCATCTCTTCATTTTTATAATTTCCTTGTAGTTATAAGCAAAAGTACTTGGTTGTACTTGACAATCAACAATTTCCGATCTCGGGCAGAGTCACTGCTCTTTGGCAGTGAAAGGAGCGAGTTGAGGTTAAGTAGATGGGAAAGAAACGTGCTGTTGTTTTAATGTGTGTGCTGAAGGACTGGGAGGAAGAATTGTTGATAAATACCCAAAAAAACTGATAAACTGGCAACATATGAATGAATCCATCCACTTATCAGTCCCCTGACCACCGATCATCCCTACTGATGTGACTGACAGGTCTGATGTGCAGACGCTGTGCGCTGAGCCTCAGGAGCAAAAATCACATTACAAAGTCAAATATTTTAATTGGCTATTATTTTGCAATTATATATTCTACATTGTTGGGTGGAATAGTCCTTTTTAAATCAGGTTGACAGCTGACTGACGGCTTTTTTGGTTTGCTGCAGGTGGATCATTTAAGTTGTTTTTTTTCATAAATATGAGGAGCACTCAATTAGACATTAAGTATTGTATTTGAAAGTAACCTTCGTTCACTCTTTTTGTTGCATCGAGATATAAAATTTAGTTTTCTCTGTAGCAGTTCATTGATTTCATAAATGCTACATACTATAGTTTTTATACTTACCCATAAAGGTAAAACACGTATGTGCAGTGTTATTTTTTTAAACCCCAGGTTTTGTAGCTTCTGGTGTTTTCTATGGGAAACGAGTCCAAATGGCTCTTGGGGTGTTTAAGGTTGCCGGCCCCTGCTCTAGAGACTAGTCCTCCACGAGTCCACTTAAGAAAGCAAACATACTTTTATTAAAGCTCATACAGCACAGAGCCTGGTTAAGAAATCTGCACCAACTTTTTTTTTGGCAAAAATCATTTTTATTTCCATCTCATAAATGCTGTGTAGCATCTATATCTCATGTGTCAGTATTGCTAACAGTGGATGCGTTGCTCTCAGTGTCAGACTGCGGCGCCGCTGACAGATTCTTCTCCCTTTGGGACAGTTCTTTTGCTGAAGGTGGTCTGAGGATGCACATGGCTGCTTGACCATCACGGACCACTTTTGGCTTGGAAACAAAACCCACCATAACCTCCATCTGTTGCACAATCTGCTCCAGAGTTGTGTCCTGCAAAAAGAAAACACATTTGACAGACTTTGTGATTTTATGGATGTACAAGGTTTGATCACCAAAAGACGATGCAACCAGGATTGTTTATGAAGGGTCAAGAATTTTATATGCTTCAGTTTTTCTCCCTCACTAGGTTGTTTGCAGGTTCTCCACGTCCTGATCGCAGAGTTATCCTAACATGGTGCTTCTTCTCTAGCCAGCTCTCCACTTGTTTCAGCTTGGTGCTAAGATCATGAGATGCAATACCAGACGAAAAGGTGAGCTCCTTCACCTGCACAGGAGCTGTGGAGAGAGTTAAACACATTCAAATGTATTTAACCAAGTATCTGTGGGTTGTCACCGTTTTCTGTGGACATACCATTTTATTTGTGTGTCTACTCGCAGAACACAAACCTGCTTTTCCTTTCTGCTTCTCCCGTAGTTTCAGCTGCTCTTCGTGGATTTGTTTGCCGCTCATCAGCCGGTAGACGGGAGGGTCTTTGTTTTCGCTGAGCAGCACTATTTTAAGGCCCTGCTCGTCCATAATTCGGATCACATCTGAACGGTGCATGATGCCCAGGTTTTCACCTGTCTCACTTATCACCTGTATCTGGCGCTGTGGGATTTTACGCCCAACACTGCTGATTGTCCCATGAGCTTGGGGAGTCTGCTTTTTCCTCTTAGGTGCAGGAGTCTGTTGTGTGTCATCTACTGCTGTGCACAGTGGAGACAGTCTCCAGGAGCCAGGAATGATGTTTGATCCTTCACTGTGTTGGAGAAACCTTGACGCCCATGTCCGAAACCCAGGACCTATTGCACAGGTTGCTCGCACTGTGTGGCTTAGCACCCATCTCACACAAGCTGCAGACATATCCTGAATAACAAGAAAAGGGACAATTTAGCCGCTTGATGTGCAGCAGTATATCGAAGGCTAAGAGCATGTTAGGCACAAATCATTTCTAATAATTTACCTTACACCGTTTAAAATGACACACCAGACTAAGAGTGAATGTCTTAAAGCACTTAAATCCCTTTTCACCTATTTGTGAATGGTTTGTTTAAATCAACTGATGTAGCAGAATGTCAAACCTAATGCACAAAACAGATCAATAGCATCAGGTCTTCCAGCCTCCATTCATGAATCGCTAAATTAAAGGTTGATTAGACTCCCCAACAAAACACATCCCACAGACGTATAAATACAAAATTTATTACAAATCACGTCAAACTAGACTTTAAATCGGGATGCCCCTGCTCATTTCACTTATTACTTTTGGTAGTTTAACACTGATTTTAATTTCAACAATAACGCATCCCAAGGCAATCAGCTTATTAGTGTTTAACGCTAAAGCCCCGTGGACAGGCGGCAGCGACCACTGCCAGCTGAGTGCAGAAGCTAATATTCACGTAAAAGCATTTGCATATTGTGCAGAACTGATGAGAAACACCTGGCGATTTGTGACATGTATGACAGTAAACACGAGGCGACTCGCTGGTGGTGGGAAACTGGTGTACACGTTAAACTGGACGATTTGAAACGGGGGTCTGGAAATGGGACGACGCAGTTTAACGTCGTAAAGACTAAACAAGGTGACTTCACGACACTCTCAGTCCTACACCGACTGACGGCTCCCACGGTCGCGCGAACGAGGCTCCTGGATCCCGGCGCACATGTTCTCAGACGTTAAACTCGCCAGAAGAAAAATGGTTTCCCTCCATTTATTTCATCGCGCTTTTTACTCACTGCAGATTAATGTCGTTTATTCATGCCGTGACTGGCTGCGTCCTCTTCCGCCATGGACTTCTTCGCTTCAGTTCGCTCATCCAATGTGAAAGGGTCCCAGCGTGCTGCCCCCTTCAGGACAAACCGGGCCACGGCAGGGCCTCGTTAAAGGGCCCCTCCACTCAAATGACATTTTCTAAAGTTATTCTTACTTACATTAATAGCTGCATTTCTTTATTCTGCTTTCACATGAATTTTCATTTTAGCTCTCTGTCTGCAAATCTGTGGCTCGTGGCGTCCCCAGGTACGGCCTCCTCTCTTCCTGTTCCTCTTACAGTACGCCCGTCTATTGTGGGAAATGATGACAAAATGTTTCTAGTGGCTTTAAAATTTACTAACTAACAAAATTTGTATTAATTTATTCAAAAACTATACAAACGGTCAAAACAGAAGTGCAAAGTGCAAATATGAGCCCTTGTGACTGTAGCACAAAAACAATTAGCACCACGATGCTAACACATCATATGGCCTAGCCTTGAAAGGGACAGTTATGCTAATGAATTCATTTCAGTTTTTTTTTATCATGTACATTTTATCATGAAAAAACAACTTTAGCCTCAGTACCACAGTTAAACTATATGGTTATAAGAAAATATGTCTGAAATCATTTGGTGATATTTTTCTGCCATGGTGAAGCCACAGTCCACAGCCAGCAGCAGGTTAGCTTAGCCTAGCATACAAATTCACATTGCTAAAAAAAAAAAATCAACAGGTTAAATCTTGTGTTATTTATGTATATATTTTAAATTGAATTTGTTTGCACATTTTATGTGCATACATTTTAGTGCCATCTTTTACACTACATGACTTCCAGCAATATTAATCCAGCTTCACTGTAACACTCGGTACACCACAAACGTAGCTGGTGGACTATTTCTCCTTTGAGCTGTGGTGGAAGGACAGTGACTATTGGGTTTGGGGTTTTGCATCAAAATTAAATGTTTAATCAGCCTGTGATAGAAAAGTGAATATGTTTACAACGGAAGCAACCTATGATACAAATACATTTCATAGATTGAACTATATGCAAACAACTGATCCCATGGCACATGGAACATTTCACAGGAAAGCGTATTCCGTGCTATTAATACGCAGATTGTATCAGCAGAGTGTTCCACCTTACAGGGTTTTTATCATCTGTAAAAGAGAAGTGGAAAAGTGTCAGGTTTAGCACTGCTGGAAAGACTGATAATAATTTATGATAATTGTATATCAGGTCAAACTGGTAGTTTGACCAGTGTTGTGTTACAGTGTGTCGGAAAGCACAGCCATTTTCATTTTTCTCCTCTCCTTACCTGTATGCCTAGTCCATTTGCAGTAAAATTTTATTAGATATTTATGAAGGTGTGTGTATTTGTGTGTGTGTGTTTGTTAGATATCATTTAGTATCGTTTTTAATTTGCAAACCACAACCTCCAGGAAAAATCAGAAATCTATTTACTGTGCCTGGTAATAAACAGATTTCTGAGCTGATCTGTGGTTCTCTAGCTTCAAGTCGCTCCCACCCCGACAGGTGAGGGCTGCCCCGAGACCCTGGGGAGGGAGCCTGTTTATTAGGGGCCAACAATAGGGAGGGTCGGTGGTCTTGGCATTTTTAAAGCCCATACTGTCCAAACCCAGAGCAACTCCAAGGTGCTTCTCAATCACAGGCCATAAAGTTTTTTACACCAATGTGGAATTGGTAAATAATAATTAAATAAAAATAAATCACTAAATATATATATGTGTGTCTGTGTGTGTGTGTGTGTATGATAAGAGGAGTATAGGTTAGCCAGGATCCGTGTACTGTTAACCTAAGCTGCTGCTGCTTTCAGCCAACAATAGACAAAGTTACATAGTTTTTAAAGATCCTCCACCTCAGAGACCGTTCCTCCACAACACCCCTCAGAGTCCTTAAAGAGAGCCCACCTAAGTATTCACGACACAGCAGTTGCAGTTTCTGTCATTTTTTAAACCCCCAGTAGGCTGCAGAGGCAAAGTACAGGTTTAGCAGGGCCCCCACTACAGAAGGAGGCTGTGATTATTTGCCTGGTATGTTTTCATCTGGTTTGCAATGAACCTAATTATGATTCTGGCAATAAACCTTTCCTGATTCTGATTTTGACTGCATTGACAGCTCTCGAAATTAATTTCTTATTGCACGTAGCTAAAACAATTCAGCGCAGAAGTGAACCTCCCCGCTGTTTACAGACATGCAAAAGGTTGTGGGGGAGACGGCATCCAATGGAAATGAGTAAAAATCTTGGTCAGTTTACTTTGTAGCTCCAAAGGTTAACAGCCAATCATGTTCATATGCTTGTGTACAGTAAAATATTACTACTTTAATTACTGCATTAACTGATGTTTTCTCTTAGCTGTGGATTACATTAAATAACTAATAAAACAATTAAAAATGACTGTGCAAACACATAGTATCACAAAGACAAAAATTAAAGTGTGCACTGTAACAACATGTCCTACTATTTGTCTAGATCGAGCCTTCAGCTCTTAAGCATTTCATTTACATATAACATACTTTATTTTAATTTCAAGCTTAGAATAATGTTGTCATTCATCCTTTACGTCACCAATGGATGTTCATCCAAGCATAACATTATTAGGGTTATTTTGCATAGGGTGGTGTCACTGGGATTTATTTGTTATGACATTTTCAGGAACTGTGAATTTGCAAAACAAATTTTTGCAGTGGCCCTGCTATGCAAAGTCAGTTTGACAGCATGTTCATGAGGCCAAAAGGTTCCGTTTTGTTCTGAGGTTCAGTTCTTTGGTCATACTGCAGGCAGAGAAAGGTAAGAATTAAAATGCTATGCAATGTGATACTAAAATAAAGATTTTTTTTCACTCATAATTCAATTTTAATTTTCAAATTTACCTTAGCCGTTATTTAATTCTGCTTCCGAGACAAGAACTTCATACTATCCAAAGAACATGACAAAAGAAAGCTGCCTGACTCTGGTTTTATTATTGGGTCTTCTGAGCGTATGTGCTAGTTGTAAGTACAAATGATCTCCTTGTGTTACTGCCTCATTGAAACCTTAATATTTGTCTAATTGTTATAATGTGTTAAAAATGTGACCTTTTATTTGACGTCTCTTTTAGCTTCAGACCAAAAAAACAATGACACATCAACTCAAAAACTAAAACAATGTTTCAACAAAACAACAAATTTCCTTGTTAATGAAATGTTCTTCAGTGTCATCACTTCCAATCCGTGGAATGACAGTGAGTCAAAAATACTTTTTCTTGAAGCTGTTGTTTATTTATTACAATTAATATGAACGTCAGATTGTACTTTAGATTTTCCTTATCATTGTTTGCTGCAAAATAAATGTTGTTACGTATCTTAGATACTTTTTGAAGAAAACATAAGCTGACCAATCATAGGTCTCATATTAGGTCATTAGTGGACCATAGTCAATTTCTTAAACGGAAAAAAAAACGTAATTTTTATATGTCATCGTGCTTTTAAAAACAACATCTTAAAGTAGCCTGCATTTCCTCTCTCTGCCTCTTTGCTGCCCTTGTTCACACCACTACCTCTGTCACCTTATATTTGTTTAAACTCTCACATTGTCAGGAGGGACGACACAGAACTTAGTGTGCGCCTTTAATGATGACAAAATACAAGGAATGAGCAAAAAGATATTGGACTTGCAGCGAAGAGTGAAAACATCACATATACAGCTCATTATTTAGTGTGAACCAGTGCACAGAGCAGACTCATTTTTGGTCCCTTTCATATACTGCACTGCACACCGAAACACGTGCTGTGCACAATTTAAAAAGTTCTTATAGTGTAACTCATTTTACGTCATCCCTTTTCTTCTTTGCTGGTACACATAGAATTTGGGAGCCTCCTGTCTCAGAGTGATGCTGATTAACTAGTCCATGCATGTGTTATTTCTAGATGGAACTACGGCTATTGGGATATGGAATTCGTAGAAACCCCTTAAAAAGCCTCCAGTTAAACCAAAATGTGCCATATTCTCCTTCATTAGCTTCTCTCCATTTACATTTGCTTTTATACCATTTACTAAAGTCAAGACTGCCTTTATTTCAAGGCTAAAAAAGCAGCAACTGTCACCTACAGTAAGAAATATACAATCATTTATACAAGCAAGAAAATGTGTTTTTAGAGGCTTTTTGCACTGCATTCTCACACTATATGGTTAAATTGCTGAATATTAGTTAGTTTAAGATAGGATAAGATAAACCTTTATTCGTCCCACAGTGGGGGAATGTTAATGCTACAGCAGCAGAGAATGTGCAGAGCACGGCAAAAAAGAATATTAGAATACAGCATATACAATCTAAAATAAAAAAAAAGAATAAAAATATATTAAAGCCTCAAAGTCTGTGACTACGCTATTCTAGCCCCCCAATTATCTTAATTATAAAGTATGCTTTCACTATTACCTTTATATACATTAACATGCTATCATGTGCTCCATAAAAATAAAATCTTTTCCTTTGTGCAGGTAAAGTTTGTGTAGTACTTCTGCAGAAAAACACAACTGTTAACAGTGAGTACAGCCCATTTGTTATAATCACAGAATATATGCATTTTTCAGATACAAAATTTAAAAAATAACTTTTTATATTCAATGAACAGATACTTTAGATCAGTGGTGGCCACAAGTGGAAAAAAAAAACGAATCTCAACTTCTGTATCTTTCAAAACGGCATACTGGCAGTGACACTTGTGTGTATGCCTTAACTGGGAACCATTGCAATTACACAACATTCAGCATCAGCAGAGGTGATATTCCATAAATGTATTTTATGTTTTCTATTATTATTTTCTTTATTCCATTATGAGCACCACAACTAAAATTTCAATCCTAATCCTGATGTCATGTTATGCAGCAAGAGGTAAAGCAAGCGTAACTGAGTGAACAAGCCCATCAAACTGTTAGAACTAGTACATGTGCTAGTTTGTAATATTCTTTATCATACTTTTCATAATGCAGAGTGTTCCTACAAGCAAACCCAAAGCAAAGGTGAGCTCACAGTCTTTGTATATAAATAGTGAAGACAGAACTACAAAAAAAACGTTACATCACTTTACTTGCAGAAAAGTTATGTGATTTTTCATAACGCTATCAATTCTCTTTTTGTTTTCCTGAAAAAAAGTTATTTTTGCTGATCAGTTAGTTTTAGTTTTCAAACTTAGAGCTGATGCATGCACATACCTCTTAAAGATTGGCACATTTGGTTACATTGGCAGACGCTTTTATCCAATGCGACTTACAGTAATTTATAAGATACAATGAAGTACATTTGTCAAGTAAAGGTTTGAGAGAATTTTAAAAAGTTTTGGCTTCAAATGCATTTTAGGGAAACCTTTCTGCAAAAGAACCTTGGAATCATATTTTAAAACTCTCTAAATTATTACACATTAGTCACATTTCAAAAGCCTTGGTTCACCACTTTCATAAACTCAACGTACATCAATCTATGGCTATAACAATACAGCTTTCTGCCAGGTCTACAGTAGAGTATGCCGGCTTATAGTTATTGTTTTATGTGGACTGATGCTAAATTCTGACTAATTCTATTCATAGGCAACTGCAGTGTTACCTGTTTTCAAAGTAGGAGAGTGTGTGAAAACGCCACCTATGATAAAACTGTCTGCGAAACAGTGGGTGAGTTCCCTTAGGAAATAAAAATGTATAAATGTTGTAGCTGTGCTGCAGTTTGGACATCATGCTGATCATGCTGACTCGGCTGGTATGTTGCATGAATTTTTACATATTGTATTACATATTGTACTCAACTGATGTTTATGACTTTAAGGAGTAAAGGTTTTTGATTAATGCTCCATTAAATGTTGACAAAATTGTTAGCCAAAATGACAAACTAAGATATCCCTTTTTTTCAGCTCCTCATGTCAAGGACAAGTACATCATTAACATCACAGACCCAAAACCAACCTGTTTCAACTGTGATGATCCAGTGACAATACCTTCCGCTAAAGTCGAACTAAATGTGTCTACTGGAATTATGCAAGGAGAAGTTATCAACCCAAGGGCCGCTGTGTAAGATTTGCTCAGTGAAATGATCACATCATTAGTTATTACGGAAAACGCACTTTGGTTATTTCTTGATAAGAAGAGTTTCTGAGGATGGCCCGCGATTGGGAGATTGATACCTGTGCTGAGTGACGAACGTTTAAACGAATGTTAAAGCTAAAAGACACACAGGTTCTGTAAAATCAGGGGGGAGCAACAAAGAAACCAAGTAAACGCAACAGGAACATTAAAAGCCCAAGTAGTTATTACAGAGAAAAGAGCTCTGAATTAAAGATAAAAGAAATTACAAAAAGTTAAACTTTAAAAATAACAGCTGTTCGCCCTATTTTAAATAGTACGACTTTGAATAGTACACCTCCACTAGCCACTTCGACCTCAATAATGAACAGAGCGTAGGAGTATCACCTGTCTGACAGTATTGTAAAAGTAGAACTCATGGCAGGGCTGCGGTTTTGGATTGCATTCGAGTGTACACACGTACCTAATAAAGTGGCCAGAGAGTGTGTCTCTCCTTACACTGCAATGGCATATGAAGGGGACGCAAACTTAACCTTAATCCATAAAATAATAGCATTGTACATTTAGCTAGTAGAAATGTTATTTTATTGTTACAAGTAACACAAATGGAGAAGGTAGGTAATTAAAAAAGTTAAAGTAGTGCAAAAATCAAATTTTAAAAGGAAGACAAAATAAAAAAAAATTACTAACTCGTACATGAACAATGATGTTCCACTCTCTTTGACCTTTAAAAATGATAGGATGCACCCAAATGTAATTGTGTTACGTTGTGTTTTTACAGTACATCACACAACAAGGTAAAGTTATTTACCTGAACTGATAATAAGGTTTAATTTTTTAAATATTCAAACTACAGCATTCTGTATAATATCTCATACATACATTTACTATTTCTGAATGTGTCAACAGGGAGGTAATGACTAAAATGGCTGATCTTGCCTCCTCCATCAATGAGTCTGCAGTGGTTTTGTCTGTGGGAAATGGAGTCACCGGTGTCCTAGTGGCAAACAAAGACCCCGTGGACATAGCCGAAGTCTCCTTTGCTTATGGATCCCAAATAGCAGCATAAGTGTGAGTGCATTCATTTATTTAATCTTCACTGATGTGAACAAAGACATGGATGCATTCTGATTAATGACTTCACAATGACAATCAGCCACCTGCTAATGTAGAATCAGGGAATGGGCTAGTTAATAGCTTAGCATAAAGACAGGAGGAATGTGATTATGACAGACATAGTGGAAATACATAATGTGAATATTCAAGTCCAAGTCCAAGTACTTCTTTGCACGGTGTGCTTGCACATTTACTTGATATATTACTTGATAATGTCTGCCACGTTACTTTTTCTATTCGTTGTTTAAAAAAAATAAGTCTGCAAAGTAACTAGTAAGTACAGCTGTCACATAATTGTTGTGGAACAAAAAAAATACAGTATTTCCCTCTGAATGGTTAAGTAAAAGTGAAAGTAACATAAAATAGAAATAGTGGTAAATGAGTGGTAATAAAAACAAGCACCACCAACCCCTCACACATGTTGCAGAACCCCTACATGAATTTACAAGGTAACAATGTGAATCACCTTTGGCTGAAATTATACCAGACATGTGAAATTATACAGACTATGTGAACATGTAACTGAGGCGTTTTAAAAATCAAATTCCTTAAACAACTGTCAAACCGAGTGTATAATAACTTGTGTTGATTGATTCAAGGAGGGTTGGAGGTGGCAAAGTAATTTACATCGCTATGATTTTGAAAGTTTCCACTGTATTAAATGTAAAATGCCAAACTGTGCTCTTTTCTGCAGATCATAAGTAGTGGAGGTAATGTGACTGACTTTTCAAGATCGGTTTCACTGCCCAAAGAAGCTTTTAATAAAGCCCTCAGCATGAATATTCCTACATCATTTGCAGCTCTTATGCGATTTAATAATATGGCTAAGGTAAGAAAAACTTCACCTCCAGAGAGGTTTATTTCATACATACATAATGTGATCGTGCCAATATTTTTTAATTGTTTCCCTTTTTTAGGATGCGCTGAACAGCACAATTTTAGGTAATGAAGTTTTAGCCGTTGAAATGGGAGCCAGTATTGCCAATCTTACAGACAAAATAAACATCAGTTTTCGAAACATGAACTATGTAGGTACCTATAACAAAATACAAATATACATCCACAAAAGCAAAAGCAAATGTTTCTTCTTGCCACGGTAGGGCACTTTTGTAGCGGTTTTCCTTCGTTCTACTTACAGAATGGAGTTCCAGCCTGCCACTCGTGGAATGGAAATGGTATGTCCCCAACCTCTAATTTGCATCTCGATGTTCAGACGTTAAGCTTTTTAATGAATACATTTTGGAAAGGTCAACACCACCTAGACTTGACTCATTGTTTGTATTAAAGCTCCATTATGTCCATTTCTGACGGTGCTATTCATTAAATGAAGACTTCACGTGGTGACATAGTGCACTGTGTGCTACTGTAGCTGTAAAGCCGTGATATGAGAAGACAAAAAGGGAAAATATTGTCATATCACAGCTGTGGCCATGTGTATATCTGCAAAGAGACTGGCTATTGATTTCTTTGATTGTGAGTGTGGCCTCACAGTCGTGCTTTTCTTTGATTATTGTGATATTTTTTATACTTACAATAGCTTTTGAGAAAACATATCCAAAAGCAATGCAAAATCTAATATTTAAAACATGAATGCAACTGATCTGACTTCTTGGTGAAATCTGGTCAAACTGGACTGAGTTTTCCCTCACGCTGAAGAATTTATGAAGCCTCTGCCAGTCTGACACGCTGTGCTATTGTCTCATAGGAAGTCGACCGAACTGGACTGATGATGGATGTAGCACGATAACAAACGGACCCAACATCACATGCCAGTGCTCCCATTTGACTTTCTTTGCAATCCTAATGGTGCATTTCAATGACTTTATATTTCCACTTTACATTCTTAATCTAGACTCCCAGTGTAATAATACATTCTCCTGTTTGCCCATATTTGCCCTGTAAAACAGTCTATCTACTATCTGCTGCTTCTCTGCCACGGTAATATTGGCAGTGCTGTGGGGTGAGCGCTTGACTCTTTTATTGGCCTCTTTGCAGATGCCTCCTAATGAAACCATCTCCAGTACTGATCTGTACAATCTCACCATCGCCACACAAATTGGTTGCGGCTTGTCCATGTTCTTCCTCGGCATAATCCTCTTCATGCATTTTCTTCTGAGGTAATAATCCTTTATTTTTTAGCATCTTTTACATGAATAGATGACCTTTAAATGTTAACAGACGAAGTTAACCTATTAAAAACATTTAAGGTATATCTGTATTTCTCGTTAATCTCACTAGCTCTATTTTTAAAGCTGGTACATTCAGCTCTTGTTTGCAAACCAATTATGAAAATCAGCCTGTTAAAAAGTCTTTGCATTCATGTTGTGCCTTCATGCTCAGAAAATGCATTTAGAGCCATGCACATTCTAAAACGTCTTGCGGGCTGTGACAGAGTTTGGGGAAGTTTGAGTATAAGGCAGCATTACTGAAGACTGTAGTCTAGGAAGACGGTTCTTCTAAGAGTCATTTTTAGGATCCATAAACCGTTAAGCATCATCATGCTAGTCTAAAGCAGGGCCCTTGGGTGAGTTCCTAACATGCTTGTCTAATTAGGATTAGAAAGGTACTAATGTTTTTGGGGTTTTTGGGCCAGAAATTCTCATATGTAAATTTACTTGGCCTACAAATACAGAATGGACAGTATAAGCTTTTCAGTTCAGATTGTAAACTACCCATTCCCAGGTTGTGAAAATACCCAAATTCTCACAAGAATACTGAGGTCATGGAGCCATACTAGGTTTACGATTTGCCTATCATTACGTGGTTGTGCGGGCTGCTGTCACTCCTGTGCCTGAATTGTTGGTTTCTACCACATTTAGTGAAGCAGAGCGGGAAAATAAAGAGACTTCAAGGCAACTGGTCCGATTTGTTCACCAGTATTATCTTAAAAAACTCAAGTGAAAACACAACTTCATCAATAACATCTTGGGTTGATTGCCATCTTGTTCCACAGTGGTTTATGTGATAAGGTTAATGTAAATAAGTCTGCTTTTCATGAACAGCAAAACACTGTGCGCAGTATGTTAAAATAGACACAGGAGGGAAATGAGTTTGTTGGACAGTAGTGTGATTGTTGGACGACTGTGGAAACTACATGCCTCATGCAAATGACACGTCCGTGACTTTGCGCAACTTGTATGGCAACGTAAATATTTTAATGTGTAAGACTTTTATTTTAATTACACAAGTAAATTCATGTTACTTACATATCTGAAGAATGAATATTTGATTATTATTTTCTTTAACAGCTATTCTGTTAATCATTTTAAATTTATTATTAGATTTTCTATTTTAAAAAATGTCCTGACATTAACACCATACAAGATCTTAAATAGACAGGAAAAAGTCATTTATAACATACTACGACTTCTCTGTCGTCTCTCCTGACAGGAAGACCAAGGCCACTAAAGCCACAAAGATCCTGATCCATCTTGTGACAGCAATGTTCCTGCTTGATTTTGCTTTCCTGGTCAACAACTTCGTGGCCAAACTCAATAACGCCGTGGGTTGTAAGATTATGGCGGCTTTCATGCACTACTTTATGTTGGCCACTTTTACTTGGTTTGCGGCACAAGCCTTCCACCTCTGCCTGCAGCTGTACACGGGAGGGAAGATAGAAATCAGTCGCTACATGCTCAAAGTCTCAGTCACCAGCTGGAGTGAGTCCATGTTCTTATTTTAGTTTTGGAGATGATAAAGAGATGATGTAAACAAAACTACTCGGGGCTGTTTAGTTATTGTTCATTTTCTTTTCTCGTTTCCAGTAATTCCAAGTGTGATTGGGGTTGTCCTGCTCATCACAGGAAAATATGGCACCCAAATCATCTACACTGATAACTCTGCAAACAATGTGGCCATGTGAGTTGGAAAGCACTTCACTGTAGATTACATATTCGGAATCACCCCCGTGAATGTTGTTCCCGTTCTGCCCTGACATGTCCTTCTCTTCCAAGGTGCTGGATAACAGACAGTAACATCCACTACATTGTCAACATAGGCTACTATGCGTTGGTCTTCCTCTTCACTTTCACTACCTTCATCATCATAGTGTCCTGGCTCTTCTGCCTCAGGAGAAATAAGGGTAACAGCGTACAAGCGAGCAAAAGCGGCAAAAGCATCGTAACCATCCTGGGACTGTGTTGCATGCTGGGCATCACCTGGGGTTTTGCCTTCTTCGCCTATGGTCCCCTTCAGATCCCCGCGTATTACATTTTCACCATCCTCAATTCTTTTCAAGGTGATCAGGCTGGAAATGATCCAAAAACTTTCTCTTTCAGTTTACTGCATGTTACTTTAGAAGACAAAAGTCGTGTCTCATAATTACACACTCACCATTAATTATCAGTCCAACCTTCAGCTGCTCACAGCTCCACTGTACAACTTGCATCCATCCCTTATCTTAACCATTTAGCCTGTTCAGGGTCACAGGGGTGCTAGGGACTTAGGGTGGACATTGGACATGTCTCTAGTTTATCTCAGACACTCATGTTAACATCTATGCTCAATTTAGAGTCCCCAGTTAACCTAACATGCATGTCTCCGGACTGTGGGGGACACGGTCACAGACGCACAGGGATAACATGCTAAAGATTTGATTGGAACTAGCAGCTTTCTAACTGTGAGTCAACAGACCTGCTGCCCCTGTAAAATAAAAATCATATTTATCTGAAAAGATGCATGTACACCATCTGCTTAGCAAACAAGTGGAGGATTGAAGCTGAGCATATGAAGCCGAAGCAGTATTTTATTTGAAAAAAGTTGTGAGTTAATGAGCAATGAGAATAAAATATAGATAATCTACAAACATTCTTAACAAGTACTAAAATAAATGCGTAGTACTCAACAATTAATACTTCAAACTGATTTATCAGTGACCATCTCTCTCTCTTCCTGGCAGGTTTCTTCCTGTTCATCTACTACTACAACACCAGCCGCAATAGACCAACGCAAGCCGTCACGAGTGGTAATAAAAACAGCAGCTTGAGCACCGCCACCCTTCAGACCAATCTAGACATTTTGGAGAACCCCTACGTGAATTCACAAAGTCAAAACTAAAACTCTGGAAACGGAGTGACGGGGCAAACTTAAAGAATATCTGGTCATTTTTCTAATTGAATCATATTTTTTAAAAATCTCTATGGAGATTTGAAAACCATCAATAAATGGGTTCTCCCCACCCCAACAAGCGGTTTGGAATGAAGAAACATCTCACCCAGTGGGATGATGCTTCTGGCTGATGTGATTTTAGTTTTTGAACAACAGTGAGGTAGAAATATGAACAGGTTGCAAACTGATTGACATGACTTGTGAGAGAATACATTTCATTGTTGGTTTTAATGTATGTATGGGGATTGTTAAATAGTCTACAAGCAAGTACAAAGGATTAACTGTGTGAACACTGTAATATAATGTTGCAATAACATCTTTCCTGACATATTATTTGCTTATTAGTAGATGTAGTGGGGAATTTGCTTTAATAACAATATTTTTGACCAGAATATAGTTCGCTTAGGTAATTAGAAGCTAGTGAGTTGAGCTTTTTTAGTGCAGCAACATGCAGTTGCAAGATGACAGATTTTTATATACAATAGAAAAGGAAATTATTTAAAAATGGTGTTCAAAGCTGTTCCTCAAGAATCACTGTTAATTCTAAATTAGAGGAAACTCTTAATATTGCATATCCTGTTTGATCAATACATAATGTGCTGTGCGCGCATGTGTTGAAAGTATGAAATATAAAGAAAGACAAAGAACTTTAGGAAAAATTGAACATTTATTTAGTTTGTGACACATTCAACACAACATGTTATGTATTAACAAAATTTTTATTTTTTTTAAAAACAGCCAACGTGTTTTATAGTAAGAGAGATTCTGCTTCCCTCAGAGCTTTATCCAGTTCAGCAGCTTCCAGGGAAAAGTTCTCCCTTTCCTGCATCATGTGTTCCCGTGCTTTCATAAGGTCTGTCATTGTTGCCTGGATTTCCTATACACACACGTAAAAGTAAATATGTCTACAATCCATGGTCATTCATAAAACCAACTGCAACAAAACTAATACAACAACATTGGTCAATGCAAACATTTAATCGCCTGTCACCTACCTCTAGCTTAACACGTTGGAGAGATGCAGTATCATTGAAGGTCCTTAATTCATTCAGCAGGTCTGAGGAAACACTCTGAAATAGAGCAAATTCTCCATAATAGCCAAAAATATCTGTGTATGTACAGTACATTGTAGATTTTAAACATTCAAAATCGAGTTATTTAATCGTTTTTCTTGGAACTTGTGGTGTTCACACCTATGGAACAAATTAATAAGTGCTTGTTTCTCATTTCACTCATATTACTATTAGTAGGGATTTGTGTGAGTTTGATTCAATATAACCCATATAACAAAAGTTACATTGTAAATATACATATCCTTATTTAAGCAAATTTAAATAAAATGTATATACCATAGCTTCTTTCCTTTGCTCTTCATTTTGTTGTGCAGCTTCTCCAACCCGCTCTCCTAAAACTAAAAATCAAATACATTTTATGTTCATTTCAAACATCAAGACAAAACCAAAATAACTCATTGAAATCTGGAATGTGTATTTACCAGGGTCTATTTTTTCAGCAACTAGGAGAATATGACAGTCCTTCAGGTTTTTCTGTACTTCTGCATTCTCTTTTTCAAGGTCACTGAACTGCAGTTCCAACTCAGCTACTCTTTGCTGCAAAAAACATTAAAAGAACACAAAAACTGCAGCTCACATCTAGTATGTAAATTTATTTAAAAGTCAACATTTGGGTAGAATAAAAAATTTTAAATTTAAAGTTCTATGATCAAAATTGCTTTCTGAACCTGTGTCTCTGTCAGGTGTTTCTGCAGCTCCTCATTGGCAGCCATCAAATGCTGATTTTGCTCCTTGAGCTCTGCCTGTTGCCCGTACCTGGTTGAGACTCTATCCAAAGTTGCAACATGTGTGAACTTGTGTGTAAAAGGCCCATTGTATGCTCCGAATATGCAATATAATGTATGACTTACCCTTTATGAGCTTTAGGTGCCACATTTTTCCTGAAACAAAATAGTGGGGGGGGGATTTTGTTCAATATCTTGGAAACAAACATATGTAGCAGGTGCTTTTTTTGTACAATTTATATCAAAGAATACCAGAGACACTGTAGATGGTAGGGGATTTTGAAGGTCCATTTTCTCTTTATGGAATAAGAGTAAAAACTCAATTTAGTTTTGAGCAATGGAGTTAGATTATTTTTTCAATCTGGATATATTTTCGAGGACTCGAAGCTTTTAATTAATGTGAGCAAGTAGCAACATGGTCATAGGTTATGAAATACAATTTCCTTGTCAATGTTTTAAACACTAAAGTGTGTTTCACAACTGACAGTTAACAGGTCTATAAGTTGTAAACAGCTACATATTGTTAAAAAGGGCAACTTCACCAATTTCCCACTTGCTCTCTATGGATTTTGTCTAGGGTTTAACTGTACATTAATACTTTTTATCTTTCCTGTGACATCCCTGCATTAAATTATTTCACTGCTTGTAGATGAAAAACTCCTCCATCACCCGGAGACTTCCTCTAGCTAAGCCCAAGTCTGATAGCAATATGCCATACAGTAAGCTCTGTAAGACAGAAATTGAACATAATTCCATAATGGATTCGTACGTGGGATTCAATGTCCCCCTTGTAAGTCATGTCGTGTGGGATGTTCTTACTTTGCCACGTTTTCTTTTTGAGGTTTGAGGACTCCATCCGATTTTGGGACGCTATTAGCAGTTGTTGGGTCTTTGGATTCAGGTTTATGAGCAGTTTTCTTCATTTCACCAGGTAAATGCAAACCTTCATTAGGCCAAAAAAAAAAAAAAAGAAGACATTTTAATAAACGTTTATTCAATTAGCAACAAAGTGCAACGTAGCTAATCGTGCTCACCTCTCGGGATTTTTGAAGACATTGCTCCGTGACTACAACTGGCTGGTGGGGAAAACACACACGTCAGAGTTGGTCTGTCCCAGACATCTGTGGTGAACCGGGTGGTAACTATACTTTAACTTTAACAATAGTTCAAATTAAACTGTCTGTGTTGATATGAATACTTGAATAGCCGAGTCACTGATTGTCAAGCTTAAGATATTTGTTATAACACGAAACACAAAACACAAAAACGGACGAATTTTGAATGAGGTTCGGTGCAGTTTTCCACTATTTAGTCTATTTGGATGAAGCTACGTTGGTTTAGCGTTCAAAACGATGAAAACACAGTAATACGTCGTCAGTTCCATAACATCAGTGCCTACCTTTGTAGATGACGTTAAATATGCGACTTGTCAACAGTCAAACTCAGCCGCACAATTTTAAAATGATGCGCCGCCTTCTGTTGTCAGTTCCGGCTTTCCTGCGTCATTTCCTCTAAAGGCAAATTTATTATAATTCCAATATTATTTTCAATAAGTCTCATTGTCTGGAGTAGTTCGAACTCACTATTTTATTTATCAGTATGGTCAATATTGTAGTGAGTGACCTTTGTTTTCATAACCAAAATAAGAAGAAAACAATCGAGAAAACGAGACTAGCCAGACTGTACTACGCATGCGCGGAGGCGGCTAAATTCAAACCTGAAGACGTTAGCATCAGTGGTTGTTGACGTTAGCTGCGCTCCACGGTTCTATACTCACACTCATGCTAAAAAGAGGCGAAATGAAAAGTCTCTAAGTGAGATGGAATACAGCCATATTCACTGTAAAAGGAGAGGAGTTCGTTTATGACAAACGCAAGGTATGCGCTGTCATGTTTCTTCCGTTTTCCGTAGTGTAACTTATTCATATTGTTAATCAATGGAGGCTAATGTGAACGTTAGCGTTAGCCAAATCAAACCAAAGTTTTTGCTAGCGACGTAGGTAATGATTTTGTTCATGTAGAAAAAAGACAGAAATGCAAACTTATACTAGATGGCGGTGTCATAATTTAACATTAGTTAATTGACAGTTAGGCAGGTCCCCCCCAGCCACCAAGTTAGCCACTGCCGAGATGGTCCCGAGCCCGGATCAGAGTGGAGGGTTCCCCAGAAATGGCATCCGACGTAAAAGAAGCACACGGCTAACAGTGTGTTGTTGTTGTTGTTGTTGTTGTCCCGCTAGCAGGAAACCTGAGTTGAAGTTTCTTTGCCAATGTGTTTCCGTGTGGAATAACAATTAGCCACCTTGTTGATGAAATTGAAAATGACCTCAGAGATACGTAATCGGAAAATGCCTTTCGACATGCACGTTTCCTTTCAGTTTACTGCATATTATCTTGTGAAACAAAACCAATGTCTCATAATTAGCAACTCCAAAAAGTCTCATTGTCTGGAGTAGTTCGAGCTCACTATTTTATTTATCGGTATGATCAATATTGTAGTCAGTGACCTTTGTTTGCATAACCAAAATAAGAAGAAAACGAGACCAGCCAGACTGTAATACGCATGCGCGGAGGCGGCTAAATTCAAACCTGAAGACGTTAGCATCAGTGCTTGTTGACGTTAGCTGCGCTCACACTCATATGCTAAAAAACTGCGAAATGAAAAGTCTCTAAGTGAGATCGAATACAGCCATATTCATTTTAAAAGGAGAGGAGTTCGTTTATGACAAACGCAAGGTATCCGCTGTCATGTTTCTTTAATTTTCCGTAGTGTAACTTGTTCATATTGTTAATTATGGAAGGCTAATGTGAACGTTAGCTTTAGCCAAATCAAACCAAAGTTTAAAATTTTGCTCGCGACGTAGGTAATGATTTTGTTCATGTAGAAAAAAAAGACAGAAATGCAAACTTATACAAGAATAACTTAACATTAGTTAGTTGACAGTGAGGCAGCCCACCCCCCCGGATCAGAGTGGAGGGTTGCCCAGAAATGGCATCCGGCTTAAAAGAAGCACACGGCTAACAGTGTGTTGTTGTTGTTGTTGTTGTTGTTGTCCCGCTAGCAGGAAACCTGAGTTGAAGTTGACTTTGTAAAGTCAGTCATGCAGAACATATGGTACTGTAATAAAGCTACGTTTTCATATTTTGACAGCTGAAGATGGAGCCTCAGGAGCCTGCGAGGAATGAGTGAGTCAACCCTGTTATTTTGGAGAAAAAAAACGTGCTCCAAACAAACTTTATGTAGTTTTCAGAAAATTTCCCTTAACATTTTCTTGTAATATATTTTTTTACATTACAAATATTATCATACACCTGTACAAGCCACAGATTTATATTATTTTTATATTCCAGTGAAACTGGTGGATTCTCTATGCGACGCATTTCCTCGGTCAGTGCTCCAATTACGTGTTTTTATGTTTTTTTCTTTATGGACAAAATGTCAGCATTTTACTTCTTCCTTAAGAAATCTGTTGTCTTAACCTTCTTCTCTGTAATTCGTTATTTACAGATTTTAAAAGCACCACGGAAGTCAGCCAAATTCCCAGAGCCAGAGCAACAGGAACACACAGTAAAGGATTTGCTTGAGATTTTTTCTGACAGCGGCTATATGTCAAATAGTGGGCATTTTTGCAATGGTTCAAATGGACTTGAACTATGTATGCATTTACATTGTAAAATCTCTCTTATTTCCCCTCCCCACTAAGGTGGAATGTGCAAAGCCAGTAGAAAAGAGGAGTTCAAGAAGAGTCAGTTTCGCCCCTGCCAATGATGTCCTCCTTTTTTCCAAGTGAGTCAACAAAACAAAATGTCAGTTTTAATTTTTCAAGTCAAGAAAATTGATATCCAATAAATGCTTTATCTTTTTAGGGATGTAAAAAATGCCTCCCCTGCCCGAAGTCCTTTGCAGAGTTAATGGCAGCAAGTATGAAACAACTATTTATATATGTGTGTGTGCGTGTACACATGCGTGCATATAATGTTTAATTTGTGGCAGCTTTGTAACATTTTTTTGTCATTACTCCACAGCAGCGCCAACCCCAAAAAATAGGTGAGGTGACCTCAGCAAATTTAGCTATACTTCAGTTGATCATTTTAAATGTCTGTCAGTGTTTTTGTTTTAACAAGAGTATTTTATTGTTGTCTATATAAGGGTACAGGTAGTGGCTGCTGAAGATGAAATTCAACCAATGATGGGTATGGATGAAAATCTTTCTTCAAAAATTTTTTAAAGTTTGCATTAACTGTTGAAGTGAATCTTACTGATTGCCCCTACTAAATACAGTCTCTAACTTAGGAATGGAAACCAATTTGAATTCTCTTCTACATGCCTCCCAACAAAGAGATGGGGTGAGTTTAAAGCTGATTCGTTGTTTGACACATGTAGAACACTTGATGATTTGATGTGAGCCTAATTATTATATGATTATATTATTACTGTCCTAAGTATTTGTTGACATCCAAAGTATTTTCTTTCACCAGGTCAACTTTAATCCTGCAGTAGACTTTGGAGAACGTACAGTGTTGTTTTCCACAGATGATGCATTCATGGACATGACCAATAGTCACACCATAAATATTGCCAACGATGACGATATTTGCCTCCAAGATTATGAGGTTTTATCCAGTAACAGAGAGATACCAATGATTGGGATGATTAAAACACAAACGGCTAATTTGGAGAAAGAAAATCAGCTGCCACCTTTTGCTTCGGTCATGTTAGACAAGTCACATCCATCAAGGAAGGTTGGTGAGTTGTCTTACAGAAGTGCACACTGCCCAGAAGATGATGTGAGCATGGATTTTACTGAAGCTCAGACGGGCCACATTCTTGGACCTACTGATGACGATGATCCTTTTCAGTGTCTTTTTCCAACACAAGAAATGTACTCCCAGTCTGACAAAAGAGTAACGCAGACAGCAGAGATTAAGTCCAAACAGCAGCAGAGCAGTAGAGCGCCCAGCTCATCCAACCCTAAAGGTATGGGAGCATCTAAGTTATAAGTGATCAATGTGCAATGTGGGACCTTAAGAAAAGTTAATGATTTAACAATGTATTGTCTGTTTGTTCATTGCAGATGATGAGTTTATAGATATGACTCAGAATCACACTGGTAATATTGCCAGTGGTCCATTAGCTCCCCAGCAAATGGTGTTGGATGGTCTGGATATAGGATTTCAGGATTTCCTTGCAAGTCTCTCTAAACCAAGTGGTTCCAGTGTTAATCCTTCCATCTCTAAGATGATGCCTACTGCTGGATTATCATCAAAACACACACACAGCCACTGTGAAAGTCAAAAGAGAGAAGACCTGTCTTTGGGTCTTCCAGCTGCCAGTGGTCCATTAGCTCCCCAGGAAATGGTCTTGGATGGCTTGGATTTAGGATTTAAGGATTTCCTTGCAAGTCTGTCTAAACCAAGTGGCCCCAGGAGTGAGAAGGTGCAAAGTCATGAGGTCAGTGTATCCAGGGGTTAAATTGGGCCAGACACATGGTGTAGCAGGGGGTAACTTCAACAGAGCTTTAAATCCTCGGCAGTAACATTGTGCTCTTCGTACTGTAGTCTTAGTGCTTTTCTGCACAGCAAACAGGAAGCTAGTGCACATGGGTTTAAGTTTCTTCAGTAACACAAGCAACTTTGTTCAGTATGTGTCAAACCCAATCTCTACATGTAATTTCAACAAAATTCTTTTGAAACTAATTTCATTTTTTCCTTCTTTCTTATATTTATCATGTTCTTGTGGTTTATTACAGGGAGGGTTTGTTTTGCGCCTTAAATGCAATAATAGGTCAGCTTGCAGCATTACTACATTGATGAAATTGTACTAATTTATTTAAGTAAATACAATGTTAGGCAACTAGTCTAATAATGAAAAGACAATTTATTGTACTTAATGTTAAGGTGCAAAATGAGTACCGCTGAACATATGTACTTAAAGGGCTATTTGTTTAAGTACCAAAGCTAACTCCTGCTGCGTGTGTGTCATTGTGGCCTGTTAATCTCGCTTCTAACAGGTCTGTGAAGATGTCTGGATAACGGCATTTCATTCAGTCTTCTTTAAACATTGGTCTGTAGTTAGTGTGTCACTAAACCCTGGCACTATGAACTATCCAGATCTCTAGCCTCTGAGCATGAATTGTGCATGACACATGTACCTCTGATCATAATAACCAGCATGCTCATCATTTTCTTAGCTTGTAAATACAAGTACCAAGTAACAGGCATAGAACCACATCTATTTGTGAAGTAGCATTGCAGTGTTGGCTTTATTGGTGTTAACAAACTAATCTCTAGCAACATATGCAGAGAGACAATAGAATTACATATAATTTGAAATCACATATCCGGTAAAAACACTTCCAGAACAGTGCCAGATTACAAAGAATCATAATGAGGCATTTTTTCATAATTATAATGTTATGTTAGGAAGAACCTGATAATGATATGATGCTAACTTTCATGAAAAGGTTTACTGTTTTTTTTAATTTATCATATGAATCACTGTCTCCCTCAGGTCAAATTTGAGGCTGAAGATGGGTGCAGAGAGAAAACTGTGAGGTTCACTGCAAATGATGCAGCAATGAATGTGACACAGAGTCATACTGTCAACATTTTCCCTGGTTTTGAACCCCAGTCTGTAAATGTAGACCTCTTACCTATTTATGGAGAAAAAACCATGAGGTTCTCTGCAAATGATGCAGCCATGGACGTGACACAAAGTCACACTGTCAGTATTGCCACTGGGTTCGATCCTCAGGCCTGTCAAAATGTGGACATATTACCCACTTGTGGAGAGAAAACGATGAGGTTCACTGCAAATGACGGTCGTATGGATGTGACAAGAAGTCATACTGTAAATATTGCCACTAATCTTGATGTGGCCTCAAACCAAAACTCAGACTCTCTACCTACTTTTGGAGAAAAAACTGTGAGGTTCTCTGCAAATGATGCAGCCATGGATGAGACAAGAAGTCACACTGCCAATATCAGGAGTGCTTTTGAACCCCAGTCATGCCAGTATGTGGATGGATTACCTACTTGTGGAGAGAAAACAATGAGGTTCTCTGCAAATGATGCAGGCATGGACATGACACAAAGTCACACTGCCAATATCAGGACTGCTTTTGAACCCCAGTCATGTCCAAATACAGATCAATCACCTACTTGTGGAGAAAAAACTGTGAGGTTTGCTGTAAATGAAGCAGGTATGGAAATGACACAAAGTCACACTGCCAATATCAGGACTGCTTTTGAATCCCAGTCATGTCCAAATACATATCTATCACCTACTTGTGGAGAAAAAACTGTGAGGTTTGCTGTAAATGAAGCAGGTATGGAAATGACACAAAGTCACACTGCCAATATCAGGACTGCTTTTGAACCTCGCTCATGCCAGTATGGGGATGGATTACCTACTTGTGGAGAGAAAACAATGAGGTTCACTGCAAATGAGTGTTGTATGGATGTGACAAGAAGTCATACTGTAAACATTGCCACTGATCTTGAAGTGGCCTCAAACCAAAACCTAGACTCTCTACTTACTTGCGGAGAAAAAACCATGAGGTTCTCTGCAAATGATGCAGCCATGGATGAGACAAGAAGTCACACTGTCAGTATTGCCAAAACGTTTGAACCCCAGTCATGTCAAAATACAGATCTATTACCTACTTGTGGAGAAAAGACTGTGAGGTTTGCTGCAAATGATGCAGGTATGGATATGACACAAAGTCACACTGCCAATATCAGGACTGCTTTTGAACCCCAGTCATGCCAGTACGTGGATGGATTACCTACTTGTGGAGAGAAAACCATCAGACTCACTGCAAATGACGGCCGAATGGATGTGACAAGGAGTCATACTGTAAACATTGCCACTAATCTTGATGTGGCCTCAATCCAGAACCTCGATATTCCAGCAGCTTGCCTTCCCCAGCCTTGCAAAAATGTAGAGGAGTTCCCTGCATGTGGAGAGAAAACAGTGAGTTTCCCTGTAACCGATGCAGCTGTGGATGTGACACAAAGATCCACTGTTAACGTTTCAAGCAGTTTGGTGTCAGATTCAGTTTTTCCACGCCAGGAGTCGAACAGTTTGTCCACCCACGGAAACATGGATGTGCCTTTACCTGCGAAGAAGACTGAGGCTGCTCTGTGTAGAAACAGAAGTTTATCAGCTGCTGGGTTGGATCTGGGATTTAAAAAGTCTTTGTCAAAGATAAGTGATAGTGAAGTGTCAGTTAATCCTGTTATCACCGAGGCCATGGCTCCCGTTGCACCATCTCCTCAAGAAGATGTCTACGGAAGTGAAGACATGGACCAACTTAAAATGCAGAAGCCTAATGTAAATACTGAAAATGACGCAGCAAATTTTGTTCAACCTACCACAGATAAATCAGAACAAAACGTCATGACAGAAAGTCTAGAGAACAGTGAATGCGATATGTCTAAAGTTCAAACAGGCTCAGTGTTAGGACAAATATACACAGAGGAAGTCTATTCAAACCCCGATGATGTGGAAATCAAAAACAATCCAGATTCCTTTGACGTGCATACGACAAAAACCAGAAAAGAACCCGACCTAAGAAATGAAACGACTCTTATATCCCAGAAGTCAGAATGTTCACCCAGTGCTTCTGACAAAGATGCAGATACGTTGCATTCACGGAAGTCAAGGCGGATAAGTTTAGCCAATCTTCAGTCCAAAATAAGGCGTTTGAGCCACAAAATAAATACAGCTCCTGATACCGTCACAGAAAGCTGCACGTTACCGTTGCCTCAGTTGGACCAGGACTCAGACAAAAATTCCCCAAATAAAACTAGATGTTTGCCTAAAGAAGAGCCTGAACCTGAACAAAGTTTGGAAAATGCTGAAGATAAAACAGCGGCTCAGTGTCCTAAAGAAGCAGAAGAACCTTCAACTGCTGCTACTCCTTACAACCTGAAGACCACACAGCTTATGTCAGTGCTCTCAGTGGGAAGATTTAAACCCAAACTCCCCCAAAGAAAAAAATCTGATGACACAAAGACAGTGGGTTCTGTGGGGGAGCATACAAGGACATTTACTGCCAACGTTACAGGTCAACTGAGTGATCTTCACAATGACATCAGCGACATTTATGATGAAGAGCTTGATAGCTGTGAAGATATGTCAGAAAACCTGGACTCAAGAAGTCCCCAAAAAGTCACTGACAAAGTTAGTTGTTCCAGAGAGGTTAACATGGACGATCCCTTAAAAGAATACATATCTGACGAGGACTTCATGACTGCCTCCCGTGGACTAAAGAGACCACTGCCTCAAGATGATATTGATATGGAGGACGAGAAGAGTGTGAAAACATTCACAGACACAGATAAAATGGTACGGTATAATTTTTTTTCTGCATGTTTTCCTTAAATTTGAAATAGAGAAAATGCTACTTATGCAAACCACCTTAAAAACTGAAGTCCTTCAATTTAGACTGACTTAATTCAATGTGTGCGGAAATTAATAACCCTAAGTGTAAGAAGACCCCGACCAAACATTTTGTTAACATTACTTTTTATGCAAATTACTCATTTTATTAAACTATCTTGTCCTATCTCCTGTCTATCTTATCCTCTACCAAAATGTCTTCAGAAGAGCAGGCGCAGCACTCAGCTGTTGACATGATTAGCACACTGAAATCAGAGATTACTCCATTCAGCTCGACTAACCATTAGATTGAGTTCAGGTGCTTCAAAACATTTGAGATTATTGATGGTACTGAGCTGTTGGAAATCAGCCCAAATCTTTGCAAATGGTTTAATTATCTCATTACTTTGTCATTATGGGTTATTGAATGTAAAGTAGATTTATTGTGCAAAAATGTAATGGCTATTCCGATAAAGATTAAGATGACGGCTTCATTGGTTTTGTTTAAACCTTGGCTGTTGCAAATTCTCATATAATGGCAGAGTAGATTTAAGTTAATGATATCTAGAAGTAAAGTTTTACATACTTTTAGCAAATAAAACATTTTATTAAGGAATGTTCTGCGCTGATGTTTGATATTAAATGCTGTGCCAAATGTTCTGTTCCAGCTAATTTCAGTTCCTGGTGCAGCTGTTTTTGAAACATCTGTTGGTCAAATATTTAAAGCCAGTGTCTTTGTTTAAAATAGAGTAGAGCAGTAGATTATGAATTCGATCTCTGAATCATTTCTCTTAATGAGTCCTCAATGCCAAGCTGTTTTTTGACATCTGCCAATTTTTTTAATACTGTGTTTTCAGGAATTGCAATCTCATGATTTGGAGTGTGATGGCACCATTAGAACAGCTTCAACCGTGACTACACAGTCCGCTGATCTCTCAAATAACAGTCATACCAGCAGCATCAGATGTGAAGCTACATTTGAATCAAGTAAGTCTTTATGGTTCCACACAGGTGGGTATGATATCTTTGTTTTGCTGACATTATGTTTCATTTGATACAACTCTTAGTAATACTTTTTTGTATTTCTTTTTCCTCAGCTTTTAAACGTAGTATGTTTGAGTCCCAGCTTGAAGACTATGGCAGCGATGTAAATAAGGTTGGTTTTTAGCAGGTTGTAGAAACAGATCATAACAACTATATTTCCTTTAGACACGAAAACAAATTCCATTCCATGGAAACTGTCCTTCAAAGTTTACCTGACACTTGTGTGAAACTTCAGCGGTTACACTGTCTATTTGGAATTCACATTTTTCAAAGTTAGTCTTTTTAAGATACAGTGCATTCGGAATGTTTTGAGACTCAGAGTCTGAAAGTTTCAGTATCCCATTATCACAGGGAAGAGAAGAGCGAAGTTCAGCTGAAAAAGAATAAATTTTGTGATACACTAGTTGCAGGTGATCTCAAACTATAACTTTAATTGTCTTTGATGTTGTGATTATAGAAATTTGATGACGGCACCATTACAGTCTCAGAGTTCCTTAAACTCTTCAGCATAGACTTTGTCATCCACAACCCTCGGCAAAGTGTCCTTCCAGGCAAGGTAGGTTCATATACATTTGTGTGTATATATATATATATTTTTATATATATATATATTATATATTATATATATTATATATATATTTCTAAAAAATGTATTAGTCTGATGTATTGATTGATGTATGCATTTGTGTTGTTGTTTCCAGCGTTTGTCAGACACAGGTCGCACATCGATGGATTTATTGAAAGACAGGTACATCAACCGCCCTAAACAGGTGGTGTATGAGACAGACGTCCTAAATCTCACAGAAAAAGTTGAAGGGTATGTAAAAGTCCCATTGTGCATGTTTTTTTTTTATAGGATTAAAAATGTAATAGTTTGCAACAATAAAATGATAGACGTTGTGGTATGGTGAATCCTGTTTAAGTCTTTCCAAACGACTTATTTATTTGCAGCTATGCGTCAAATGTTTGGCCTGTAAACAGCACAGTGTATCATAGAATAAGATGTAAAAATTCCAAAAATACTTCAATATCACAACGGCGGCTCAAACACAGTCTTGTTTTGTCTGCAGGTTAAAGTTCAGACTGCGAGACCTGGATAAACCTTTAAGGCTTGTGAACAGGCCTCTGTGGGAGGAGATGAGAAGATCCTCAGAGAAAGAGGTATTCATAGACAATTGAGATTATTTATACCAACAATTTGTTTCCCTATTTATTACCATGATTTAAGTCAAATGTTTCTTTTTCTCAGTTCCATGAATAACTATTTCCTGTGTAATTGACATTTTTTTAAGATGAAATTATTTTGTACAAATGTTTATCATCTTATTTCTCACCCTCGCTGTTTGTTTGAATCCACAGCTTAAATCTTTTGGTGTAAAACTAAAAGAGAGGAATAACTTATTCAGAAAGGCTAGCAAAACCCGGTCACATGAATTGAAGGAGGTCTTGTACTCAAATCTGGTGCAGGCTAATTTGGTAAGAGGCTTTATGTAGAAGTACAGAAATACAGCTTTGGGCGTTGTCAGCTAATTTAATTCTTTCTTTCCAGAGGGAGCAGCAGAAGTTGAGAAGTATGAATGCGAAAGCAGATGCCATGATCAAAAGTCTGGATGACTGTATTCATCAATTAGAAACAGGTGTGACGTCTGTAGATGAATTATTCAGTGCAGTCGAGTCAATTGTGTGCGTTGTATAAATGGACTTTCCTTTTCCTTTAGAACTGGCTGAAGTCGAAGAAAGAGGTTCTGATGACAAACTGAGCTTGAAATCGTGTCAAGAAGGTAACCTGTAATTGTGGTCAAGTGTTTTTGTTTTATTAATTTTTTTTTATGAACTTGAATGTAATAAAACATTGTGAGCGTTTTAATTTTGGTTTTAACAGAACTGAAGAATGTTGCTGAAGCTGTGGCTGTTAATGAACAGTGAGTGCACAAGATTAGTTAATGCATTTCCCATAAATGATTTCACAGATATTGTGTATATATCATTTTCTTATCATAATTTTTTCCTTTTTCCTCCCACAGAAAAATGTGTGAACTGGAGATGCAGAAGAAGCAGAATTCACATAATTTCAACAGAGTGAAAGCTGAGACTAGGGACCTTGAGAACTGTATTACTCTGATGCACACGTAGGTTTAAAATTTTCATATTGAAAGTTACAATATGTCTTTCACGTAGATTCAAGTACAACCTCATTTACAAATAAATGCTTATGCAGAATCTTGTTCCCTGAAATTTATACTGTGTATTCTATGCCAGGCCCCCAGTTTTATTTTAGTGCTTATATGCAAGGCTTTTAGTTTCTTACTCTCAGTCTTTGTGACTTTTTATAGATACATACATTGTCAGTCTTGTGTCACTCCGTCTCAATAAAGACGTTAAAGTGCATTTTTGTAAACTACTTATTTTAGGGTCAATGAATGGAAGTTGGGAAAGAAGGAGGACAACTACACAGTATACACCTTCCTCTATGACACCTTGAATCTACATGTGGTGTTAGACAAGTTTAATGGTGAGATTTGTTTTAATATTCAATACCAATAAAACCCAGTGATAACACATATTGACGATGCTATTAAATGAAAAATTTGGCCTTGTAAATTTTTTTTTTAAAGGAAATGATGCTGAGAATGGGTCTGAGTATAAAATATCTGAAATCGCCTTCAAGTTTCTACTTGATGGTAAGTAAAGTACTTTGTAAAAATGTGTTCATATTATGTGTTGTTTTGTATTTCTATAGTATGTTACTCAGTAAATGGATTCACTAATCGTTGGTATAGTTGAGTTCATTATAATACAATATCTTTTATTACCTGTTGATATTCTGAGCATCTGCGTCAGTCGTGTTAGTGGTAATCTGTGAAATCTTCTCCACATTTTTGTTTTACAACTAGATGAGAAGGCAAAGTGCAACGCCCGCCTCGTTCACAAACTGCTCTCTCCGTACTTTGAGGAAGAATCTGACTGGGTGGAGAAATATCCAACAAGCCGACATGTTCCAAAGGTTTGTAGATATGGAGATTCGTTCTCGGGTTTTGTTTAAGTGTTGAAATGTTGCTACATTTGTTTTATAGTCAGCCCCAGAAATGTTCAGTTTAAAACATTTAGTTTTTTGCAATGGTGGAAATGCAATTTTCACACATTCCTCACATTCGACTGAGCTTTTCCAATGAGCTTCTCTCTCGTTGCTTGCAGCTGCTCCACGATGTTGGCCTGGTGGTGAGCCGCTGTCGTCAGCTGGGAGAAGAGTTGCGTCTGCTGAAAATGTGGGGAAGTCTAAGGTTCGATATCCTGGACATACACTGCGTGGACACTGAGTAAGACCTTTTTCCTGAAAGATTCATCTGCTTACACAGTTACCAAAACGCTAACGGAGGAGCTATTTCATTTGTTCAGGTTTTATCAGGGTGAAAATTCCAAACAGACAGTATTGCGCACATGATGCTGTGGTCCAGTTTTCCAGATGTGTCAAAGTGACATGTTCCCAGCCACAACTTCAGCCCTAAATTTGCAATGGAGAAACAAAAATCTGTTGCTGTCCAAATATATCAACGTCAGAGAGATAATTGGTCAGGATTTTCAAACAAGTAAATCTTAACTGACATTGGCAAAATTTTAAAAACCCACATTGTTTCTGTTCTGTTCCACACAGTCATTAAGTGAATAACTTTAAACCCCTGCTGCCCTGAAGTCCTAAAATTTCCGCAGGGTATTTCAAAACTAGAGTTGATAAGTTATCAAAAATAAAGCTTCATTCTTTTGTTTCTTCTCCTCCTTCTTTCAGAGTGCATATTGTCTTCAGCAGTCTGAAGAAATTTGCTAAGTTTGAGGTGGTCTTCTCCATCAGTTTAATCAACCAACTGTATGTCCTTCAACTGCAGAGTTTTAAAAACAAGATTGGAACCACAACGTAAGTCGGGTTGCAATACAAAACATTATTTACATTTTGAATAAGTGAACCTTTCCTGACATTCAGATGGAAGGAAGTGGGACTTTAACCCTGACCAAACATACTGTCCTGTGCGTGTAAACAATAATGTTTGGCCGGCATTGCACAAATTATTTAAGGGTCAGAAAAATACCCAAAAATATATTGAATGTATTTGCAGGATCCAACAGATTGAAGAGACTGTGGCGTCCTTCAGTCCAGGCAGGAAGCTCCTGACCAAGATTGTTAAAAAGATTCATGAGGATCTACTCGTTTGAGACCAGGTATATGTCATAGTTGTAGACACATTTTAGAACATGATAAAAATTGGTAGATTGCAAGAAAAGATTCCAACTAGCATTAATGTGACCATACCTGACCTTTCTGACCCTTTCACAGTTTGCAGAGTCTCCTCCAGATGGCGACCATGGACTGACCTTGCAGTACTCCACTTTACTTGCAATGAACTCTTTCAAATCACATATTTGTCATTTAAAACATGCCTCAAACTGTGTGTCTGTCAGATGTCTTTATATCTTTGTCTTGTACTGATCATTTGTAAATAAATTTCACATCATTTTGCATAAAGAGGATTTGTACTTTTCTGTATATTCTTTGTTTTGAAGGACATACGTTTACTTTAATAATTACACTGAAAAATTCTCTTTCCCAAATCGTCATCATCATCATCTTGTAAATACAGATGTGCTGTTGGGAGGCTGTGAGTTACAGAAATCAGCATTAGTCAAATTAACACTGCTGTATATCATCATCTTCACTAGGAAACCTTTTTTTTTCCACTGTTGTCTGACATACGTGACAGTAATCATGCTGCATCCATAGCCTTAAAAGACCAGGGGGGGTCTGTTTTTCATGGGCATTTAAAGCTGGATAGAAGATAAAAATGTCAATAGTGTCAATTATTATTTATGTTGTACTGTCCTCAAGCTTCAGAGGGCACCATGGGTCTGCAAAATATTTAATGTTCTCCAGCACCACTGAGTGTCTGGAGTAAAAAATAAATCTTTTCCCATTAAGGTTTTGTTTTTTTTTGTGTGTAGTTTAAGATGGGCTGAGTTTGTAATTCATTTTTGTCATGCAAGGCAAAATAACAATTTGTTCCCCCTCAAACTCCTAAAACTCAGCACGTTGTTTGCATTTAGCTGCCTATTTGCAACAACCAAGACATGATTGACATGGGCAGTGTCCTGGGGTCAAATGTCAGGGGACATTTCATTTCAAGGTCAAACAGCTTCAGTGGGTGAGAGGCAATGACCGTCCACTCCTGAAGCCCTGGTGTCAAAGGTCACGGTGGAGCCACCGAACCGTCACCCTGGGATGAGCGATCATGGAGACGGGTTCCTCCCTCCCTCCCCGAGGAGCCGCTGTTACAAGACAGAGTGTCCAGGCAGAGGTTAAGGTTGGCCTGACCTCACCCTTGGACGGGGGGGAGTCAACTCAATTTCATTTCAATCAAGTCACTGAAGGATCTTTCATTATTTACACATGCAAATCAGATTCACCCATTACCTCATAATGCGACACTACACACAAATATCAGGCTTTTGCTCTAGGTCAGTAAATTCTAAATAATTTCCTCTGACACTCATTATTTGCATGTGCTCTTTGTAATACATTTAAAATCTATCGGGTGAGGAGAAGATCAATAAAAAAGGGATTGTGTGTTAAGAAATCAATGGTAATGGTTTTAGGTTGCCCTCTAAACAATGCACACAACAGGATGTCACATTAAATGAACATTTATGTTATCCATACATACTCAACCTATACTATAAATAATTCAAAACATAATAATGTCATTTCTACTGCACTTTTAATGAAGCGTATTATGTGGCCAAATATTTACCTTTAAGACTAAACATTAGATGAAAAGTTATGAGACCGTGGTTATTAAAAGTGGCAGGGTCTCCACAATACACGGCAAATTATGTAAGGATTTTTTTTCTTACTTGACTTTAAGTGAATCACTGGCAAGGTGCAAATAAAAAAATCCTTTCTGGCTGACAAATGCAGCACCTTACTGTGATTTAGATTAAATTAAAAGGCAACATATTGTCGCTGCTCCAAAGGCCTAATTCTGTAAAGTGGAACATTTGGCCTCAAGCCACCCGGTTCAAATCTGTTTATCCTCGGACCCTGGAGCCGTGTTTCACCTCGGTAACCTCATCGGTCTCCTCAGCTGTCTTGGAGGGAAGCACAATTAGTTTTGGCAAATGGAAAACCGGATTTGGAAGTGGAAATGGAAATGACACCAGCTTGTTACTATTGCTTAAAACTGAATCACGATGAAGAGTAAAAGTCCATAATAGCTTAATAATAATTTTAAACCAGCATGCTGTAAATATTTATAAATCTTTTATACTTGGGTGCTTTCAGAGAAATGTGCGAAAGGAATTAAGTTGAGTATGCAGAAACTCGTCACTACTCCCGCCTTTATGAAGCCAGCGAGCTCAGAAAACCAGCATGTCTGCAGTTACACTCCTCCGTCGTCCTTCCTTTGGCCTTGGAGGTTTGTCCACGCAGCAGCTGAGCCACGACTTATCAAAATTATATACCAGCGCTGCTCGAATCACTCGTACAGACACAAAACGTCCAAAACACAGTGGATCCACTGATGTGACAACACATTGTCATGCATTATTATAATTTAATGTCATAAGCCGATACATCCAATATAATAATGGAAATTAACTGGAAGTGTCAGACTGGCTTATATGAAGTCACAGAACTCCACAGAGCTGCACTGAAGCTGGTCGCAGGAAAATGGAAGAAAGCAGCTACATTGTCGACATTCTGAAGAAAGATCACGAAGAGAGTAAGAAGATCCGTACTGGCAGACGCAGCTCAAACAGAGGAGGTGGAGGCTCATGTTCAATTCCTGCATCAGACCTGTACATTTCTCCCTTCAATAACCTTATCACTTCCTCCGACCTTTTTTTTCAGAGCTCCTGCTGTCATCGGTCACCTGAGTCCAGCTTCCAGCCGCCCGGCACTAACACCTGTTTTCCCATCTTTCCCAGTTCACCTGACCCCTCACACTCGCCTTCTCACCTGGCCTCCATCTGCTGATTTGTTTATTAGTGCGTCTCTTCTTCCCGCTCAGCAGTCCCGCACTCCTCCATGCTGTTTGTAGAGCTGAAGGGGGCATTAGAGGACGTCTTAATTGGTCCTTCCAGGCAGGTAATTAGCTCTGATGGCATGTGCTCCCACAGTGATGCAAATGACGGGGACACAGTTGTTTCCTTCATCCCCCTTAGTCACCAGCACACGCAGGCCAAGACCCGCAGAGACGCCACATTCTCTGGTCATTCGTGGGAGAAGACAATAGGTCTGGCTTGTTAAAATAGGCTCCCTCTCAGCAGGGGGACAGCAGCTGTCCCACAGCATCAAGCCTCCGTGAGCCCAGCAGCCTCGTCCAGCCTTCAGGTTGCTTTCATCTTTCTGGGCACAAGTTTAGCCTCTTTAATGGCGAAACACAAAAGAAGTGTTAAAGTTGTCTGAGTCCCTGTGCTCCTCTGTGGTGACGTAATGTCACACAGCATCCCGAGTCTGATGAGCTTTGTTAATTTGTTAATAAGTACAAATCAAACTAAAATTCAATTTCAAACGTTTTTGGCCACCTGGGGGAGGCAGAAACACACGATTCTAACAACCGTCTAAACGTGCTGTTGGCCAACAGCTGATTATTGTTCATTTTGTGTTTCTAGCCTCTTTTTCTTTATCATTAAAGCTGAGAATATATCTACACATCTGTATTTAACAGCTGTTTAGCTGATGAATGGACATTTTACTGGGTCTCTTTGGACCTTGGTGCTGAGCAGGTCCACCTCATTTGTTTCCTCATGGGCCTTAAGTTTTTTTGTTGGACTGAGTCCAAATCGTCTCTGCCACGACATCTTTACTCAGCTTTGGCCGAATGTCATTTCACATCAGTTTATATCCACGGCAGACAAACAGGTACCAGGAGCCTGTGGGATCCTTGTGGCTGAGGTGACTATTCTCTCGTAGAGTAACGATGACAAAACAGGAATTCATCCTGGGAAGGGAACAATAAGAGATTTTCCTAAAAATAAAGGGTCTGGCAGAGGAGGGTTTCACACTGACCTTGAGGGCTGGGTCTTGCAGAGCAGAGGAGGAGTTTTCGCTTCATGACTGGATTTGCTTATTTAAGGTCCTACACTGGAAGAGGATTAAGAAGCTATGTTATTCTACTGCCGTCATAACCATTGAAGGTTGCAGAGCTTTAGCTGTGTTAGTCGATCGTGTCCCCCCAGAGATGATGGTCATAAAGTGAATTATTATATTCTTATCCTAAATGAAGGGCTTCATTTAAGGAAGGTGATTTGCAAGTTGGTGATTTAATGAAGTGGAGGGAAGTTTAGGCAACACAAAGTTAAGGTTAAGTTAAGGTTAGAGAAAGATTGTGGTTTGGTTTGAAAGCAAATGATCATGTTCAGTGTGAAAACTTTATTGAGCCACACAATAATCTCTCTCAAACTTTACGACTGCTGTGGATGACAAATGCTGCAGTCGGACAAACTGGATCTTGTGCTGCAAGATTCAACAGTTTGATAAAGAAATTTTAATTAAATTTTAATTTTGGCTGTTTATCAACCAAAACAGTGAGCTGAAAGATGCTAAAAAGCGCCACTGTCTGAGGGGAACAACAGGCTTGGAGATAATGCTCCATTTACCCATGGACATTATGTGGACCTTGATGACCCCAGTTGCCTCTGTCGTGTCTTGCTGTCTTCACCCCAAATCCTCCATCAGCTCCCCACACACATCCAGATTTCGGTCCTAACTTATCCAGTGCCCTTTGGACATGTGGCCCTATTTTGAGATCCAAGCTTGCGTGGGAGGACTTAGGATCTCCTCCTGGACAAGACGACTGGCGGCTGCACGTCCAGACTAGTGGACGAGGGGATAGCGGCCGTCTTTGACCCGCACTCGGAGCCTGCTAACAGAGGTGCAGCAGCCGCCTTTGGCTAAGTGCATTCCCAGAGGCTGAGGCCCAAATCCCTGCTTGACCCCGGCTGATAAACTATGCTATGGATAGACCACTGGAGAGTTTTTGCCGTCAAATAAGAGTAAGTCCAAAGTTTCCAACACAGCAAATGGTTCTTGGGGCTGCTTTGGTCTCTGTTGTCATATTGTGGGTCATAAAGGTTTTTTCTCATTCCAATTATCATTTAATTCAATTATTCACATGAATCCAACTTCTCATTCATATTAAAACTTGATACCAGATGGATATTATACATGTAATCTGCGTCGAGTAGCACATTTTTTAAAATGCCAAAATGGAGATTTATGATGAATGTTATGAAAAGCACTTGAAAAGTATTGACCTGTGGTAAAAATACTCTTGCAGGAGGTCTGGGGGCAACTGGAGTTTGACGTTGAGCTAAAGGTAAAGGACGTCTGGTCTCCATCTGCTGCATGCAAACAGTAATTGGTTTTGACTGTCAGGACCCTGCATGCGCATGTTCATGGAAGGACAGGATTAACGCTTTATGGGTGCCCCAGGACCCGGCTGAGGAGCTGATAAGACTTTTCAGGAGGCTGTTTTCTCAGCGATCTTCAAATGAGGCCCTGGAAAGGAAGCAGTGCCAAGGAAGCTGAAAGTGTAGATAAAATAGAGTTCATCATTTCTTCTTTGTTCCACTGGAAGAAGTTCAGATGGATTTCCATGTGCACAAAGGTGTGGTGACATCTGTACACTGGCCATATTCATACAATACACAGACCGGAGGACAGCTGACATCCAGCAGGAACAATCCAGCAGCACCAAAGACAATATGCTGAGTGTTTGCATTTTACGCTCCTTCATGATTAATTCTCTTGGTAAAATTCGATCTTTCAGTCTTAACTGTAGTACAAACAAGTCATATTATTACTTGTATTTTTTGCATTATGATTTTACATAAACACACATTAAAGTATTAACTGTACAGTGGATTTAGTGGAAGTCTAGTAGTTCTGACCATTTTGGGCTGTTGTCTCTGTGTTGCAGAGATGGCAGAAATACCCAAACTTAATACTCAAATGTACTACGTCCAATTCTTTATTCAAGTTGAAGGACTATTTACAAGTACTTGAATTTACTGTACAGTGTACAAAGTTGTACAAATGTTCAAGTAGTTTACAATAAAAATTAATTCTCTGGAAATTAATCAACTGTCAATTTGACTGTGTAACTGATTATAAATCAAACACTGTTGAACTTCAGGCTTTTTGATAACATGAACGCACAAGTCTAATGTGGAGGATCCACATGTTTAGGCCTTATTAAGTTCAATTCATGTACAGATTCAACAAGAAAACTTGGTTGATTGGTTGATTGATTGATTGATTGATTGATTGATTGATTGATTGATTTGTTGATTGATTGCCATGGAATCCCAGCAGTACAGATAGTTTACAGCAAATGGCCGTGTGATGTTTTCAGCATATGTTTGAAGAGGTTTATTTAGTCAGGATGATGGAGAAGAAGCTTTGATCCATCACACGGAAGCTGCAAAAGGTCTAAATCTGACTGAGCCCTGAAAGGCTCGTGCAAACAAACAAATGAACAGTGAACGCTGCTGATAATATTGATTATTGCAAACTCAGACTCCCGGTGTCCCCGTCATTTGCATCACTGTGGGAGCACATGCCATCAGAGCTAATTACCTGCCTGGAAGGACCAATTAAGACGTCCTCTAATGCCCCCTTCAGCTCTACAAACAGCATAGAGGAGTGCGGGACTGCTGAGTTATTGGCTCAGGATTATGGCTGTAAAGTGTCATGATCAACATCAGCCTTCGATGAACATCGGTGACAGAACTTCATTCATGGAAACTTTTTTCTTGCTGTTTCTCTAATTGATAGTCAATTTTTTCCCTGGTAGTTTTCTTTGTAGTTTTGTTGCATCCATTTCTTTTAGCAAACCAGAATAGGGTGACTTCTGTACAATACTTCAACTCAGCAGTCCCTCCCGTCTTATCATGCCCTGCAGCTTGGCCAGATTGAGCGATATAAATTGAACATGCCCAGAGGAGGGACGCCGGTTCCTCTTTTGGGTCTGCACATTGTTTCGTCTAGGCCTGTATTTATTTAGATGTAAATCAGCTCGCAAAAGTGTTACGTCCTGTCCTTGTGTAGTGGGCGGTGGACTGGGGCTCATTTGTTGGAGGAAGTCAGCCCCGCTGAGATTAGAGCTGAGATTGTTTTCCATTATAAGGCTGTGTATTGAAGTGAGAGGGTGACATCATGCAGCTTCACCCCTCAAGTCTGAGTCGGTGAGAAACTGCATCCAACACCCAACGGCTCATTCACTGCTCACGGTGAGGATGCTGGACGTGTCTTCAGGTTCATGAAGATGCACAGAGCGTTAAAAGGTGCCGTCTGTGATCCAAAGAGTTTTCCCACAGTTGTGAATACTACGAAAAGAGGGGCAACAGTCTGACTCCATCCAAAATCACTATACTCTATAATGTGTATAAATACATAAATAATTTTTCTGTTAGGTGCAGATACAGTAAGAGCAATAGCACACAAACAACTAAACATGGCCTGTTCTGGGTCAGTTAGTGTATGTCATCTCTATCTGATTGTGACAGCCAATCACCGTTCTCTACACCTTAATGTTTGTTTTTAAAAGAGCACACATTATGGTGAGTAATTTGTGGCAATAAATAATGAGGTTTGAATTCATTTTTATTAATATGTGCCACTGATCCACTTTGTAAAGGCATTTCGGTTTCTCTTATTGGTACTATGCAGATGTGGTTGAGCTACATAAAGAGGTACTGGAGATACTGGTTATTCTCTACCCAACTTGAAATACATATTCTGAAATCTACCCAGTAAAAACATGTACTTAATAAAGTAAAGGGATGCAAATATGGTTAAACAGTGGACGTTGATGCAGAAATCTGCTAATCCTGTCCGGAAGTGTTTGACAAACTCTCAAAGCTAAAAAAATTATTTCAAATTGACTAGTAAAAAGAGTATGAAGAAGAAAAAGCAGCTGGCAAACATGGAACATATTTTAAGCATTTTATGCACTGACATGTAGTTAATTCATATAAGAAACATAATCATCTTTTGGTTGGATATATTTTATGAGACTAGTAGATACACCTGAAAAACAACCGTACTGCAGAAATAAATACGCTTTAATTGTAGTAGGGTAAAGATAAAGTAAGAGAAAATGGAAATAACTCCGGTAGAATAATTCAGATTGACAGCAGAGTGTTTGAATGTTCGCACGAACTGTCTCATTATTCCACAACGTTAATTCTCATCCTTCCTCGGCGGCGGCTCTCATGTCCTCTCCCGGCTTCCGTAGACATTCCTTCAGTGTCAGTGTGCGGTGACAGACGACCATCGGCGAGCCAACAATCCAGCTCCAAGTCCAAACCATGGAACAGATTAATAACATTGAAGTGGGTCCGTGCACGGAGTCCGACTATCTGCAGCCGTTCAGGGTCCACTACAACCAGGTGAGTCGTTTGCGTGTCTGTGGCGGTCCGCGGATGCTGCTGGAGGCTGGAGGCTAGCCCAACCCCCCATTCATTTTTGCAGCTAGCAGGCTAGCACAACATCACGGCTAATGTGCTAACCCAACAGCAACGGTTAGCATCGCTTAAATCCCAGCTGAGAAGTCCGTGCACCGGGTCCGTTTTGACACACACGAGTGGAAGAGCTGCCACCGGACTGGACCTGAATCCGAGGCGGCTAAGAGGCTGCTAGCAGCTAGTTAGCATGCTAACGGTGGCTAGTTGCAGAGGGTCCTTGTGGTTGGGCATCACGTTATGATTAGCACATGCTTCCCGTTAGTGTGGGAGGTGTAGATGGATCAGGGGGAGACGGTTTCAGTGTGGACAGCACGTCAGGGGAGAATCGCTCAGGTTGGTTGGTGTCTCCAGGTCAGCTCAGGGTCTGGACAGTTCACCTTTATGTTGAGCTAAGCTGCCAGTTTAGGCCAGTGGTGTCTGAGTTAACAGTGCAGAGGCTGGTGGTGTGTCAGGTGGCAAACACAAGTTCCTACCTCATCAGTTTTTGGTCCTAACGATGCAGATGGGCCCTGATGTTTGTCACATGAAGCAGGATTCTTTTATCAGCCACCGTGATCTTGTTTTAGTGTAAAATCAAGCTGGAACAATAAGTCGATTCGTTACCAAGTGGAAATAATAAAGCTGAACAGATGATTCTCTTTTACCAACCTCATGTCTTAAATTAGGGAATTTCCGATTTTCTTTGTTATATATCATTGATAACAAATAATATTTGGCATTTGGCCGCTTGATCAACCAAAATGAGACAAATGAGTACATCTGTGAGGTTGTGGGGGGTCATTCGTATTGACAAAACTAATATTTGAACAAACTGGGATGAATTAGTAAAAAGTTGCAGCCATAGTGCCACAGCAGTCTCACATAAATGTGACTTCAATGATTTCCAGACAATGATGTAAAATTATTCAATATATTCAATATGTACTGTACAGTATGTGAGTGTGTGCATTAATTGGCAAATTCATATTGACTGAAAATAATCTATATTGTCATATTTTCAAACCCTAGTATGAAATCACTCCTATCCTGTTTGTAAATGCTTATCCAGGTGATGTTGGTAACAATTTTCAAGCAGATCAGTGGCCAAAACTCTCATTTAATCTCCGGAGTCTAAAAGGTGCCAAACGTAAAATTCTGTCCTTTTCAGCAGGTAACAACTCCTTGTTGTTACCTGCATTTTGGAAGTGGAACAGTGTGAAATTATAAGTACTGTCAGTCTCAAGTAAATATTGCTTTATTAAGCCCTCCCTCTCCGAGGAAGCAGAGTGTGAGAGTGTAACTGTGTGTCCTGATGGTCTCTCCAGCAAAGTGAGAAATGCTTCTTTACCCAAACATAGGCTGGAGTCCAGGATGGATTTATTTTAAGCTTCCAATTTATTAGTGCAGTTTCTCTGTTTCTGGGATATAAACTTTGACCATGTCACTTTTGAAGAAAATGCACAGACAGTAAATCGTCATTAATAGCGTAGCTCATTAGATATTGGTTAACTCTTCATAAACTCTGCATGCATGCTTTTAGCATTTTTAAAATGTGCATCGCATCTTAACAACATTAGTTGTTAAAGTAGTCATCCACAGACCACAGGTGTCAAGTGTCCCTGGGCAAGACACTGAACCCCAAGTTGCTCCCGTTGAGCCAGATCAGCACCCTGCATGGCAGCCATGTTGCTGACTCTGTAAGTAGCTTTGGATAAAAGCGTCTGCCAAATTACTGGATGTAAGTGACCTTGTGGTCGTCCAGAAACATTAACACATCAACAACTCACACTGTTGCACTGCGTGACTCGTGTTTCATTTTTAAAGGCTTGGTTGAGAACATTTTAACTGTTGAATCTCCATTACATGGGACAGAGGTCTGAGATGGCAAAGTCAAAGATCTCCAGCCATATTATGTTAGATTTAGAACATTTGGACAGTTTCATCCAAGCGTTTTAGCCCGTTTAGGAAACCAAGTGGAGGAGGGTTTTTTTTCTGACCTTTCATTTGCTTTTGGACAAAAACACAGGTCTAAGCTAGACAAACGAGGCAATCCAGGCTGCATCCTGCCAGGAACTAAAGGGACGTAGACGGAATCCGTTTTGTGTCCGGTTTGTTTAAAAAAATTAATTTAGAATATAAGTTACTCTACGACCGGTAATTAAAAAAACAAAAGAAACGGCAAAAGTGCTTGTTTGTAGTGTTGCCTAGAATTAAATTAGACAACTGAAGTAGCTAAGCTCTTGTGTTATAAGGGGGACCTCAGTGTGAGTAGTTTTCCCATTTGGGGGTCACACCTGGGACTACAGAGGGAAGGGGGGGGGGTATTTAAGCTTGTCAGTAGAATAGTGGAACGGTCTGAGGCAGCAGATGGACAGCGGAAGAGATGATGGTGGACTCGCTCTCTGTCCCGTCCTCCCTTTCATCCTCATCATCTCTGCAGCTCGAGAGGGTCTGTGCGGTGCTGGGACTCCCCACAAAGGCTTTTCAGTCCCGCTGAGGGAGCATCTCCAAGCCTTTTATGTTCATCGCTACATCTGCAATCACTGGTCACTAACTGAAACCTGCACACGCACACAAACACTGAACGTAAAGTAGATAATGGCGTGTTTGAGAGGCTCTCTTCGGCTTTCGTTTTTATTGGAGTTTTTGTCTGCCCTCTCTTGCCTCAATCTCCAAAGCAGGTGATCGTCGTTGACTCTGGGAAACCCCTCTTATCTCTCTTGCCTCGCGCTTATGTTGGATCACTGGCTGCCACTTAAAGCTGAATAATTACTTTCCACCTATTCGTTATAATCTTTTGAATAATTCATTGAAAATTATTTATGTTATACAGCTTCCAGCCAGTCGCCCCTTACTCTTTCAGTGAAGCAGCCCCATTATAATTTAAAAGGCACATTTTCTCACATGAATAGTTATCGGTTGGTTTAATGAACTTCAGATATTCAGACAGAGTGTGAATATGTTTATCTTATGTAGAGATTTGACTGTCTACATGTTCAAAAACTGTGTTTCAGGGCTAAGTGAGGATTTATTTGGTCTTTTTTAGGAGCAACCTTCAGCAGGAAAGAGAGAATTCGAATATAATGACTCATAAATGGGTTGTTGATTTGAAAAAGAGTTTTGACATGCAAGAATCTCTTGGGACATTTGCTTTTACTGTGCAAAGACCTTAAGATTAAAATTAAATCTAACTGAGGTGCTAAATTTAACACTGCTCTGATAATTTAGACTCCATGGTCTTCAAAAAGTTTTTATTCAATAAGATATTGAACCTTTCGTACTTTGTAAAGTCACGTGAAGCAGCAATGTCTTGCGTCTTGAACCATTACATTTTGACATTATGCTTAAAAAATAATGTTTTTTAATGAATGACTAATCAAGTAATAAAATAGTTGCTAGTTACTTGTCAATTAAATAATCAATAAATCAGCCAATCGGATCACAACTCATCAAGAGAGAACTTACTGAAGACAGATAATAAAGAAACCATTTCCAAAGCCCAAAGACATTAAGTTCCCATCTATGTAAAAGTGCAGATATTTAGCTTTATAAAGTTGCCTCTGGCATTTTGAATATTGGTGGCAGCATGTGTCAAGGATTAACCGTGTTCAAGTATCACAACTATTGCGTTAACTGTCAGTAATTGTAAGCTGCTATACAGACATTTTAATACATTAATGTGGTGCTGCATGATTAACATAGTCAGCACGAGTGATTATATAACCGCAAAAGACTGCAATTTAATTACATATGTTCATGACAGCTTCCTTTGTTCCTTTGCTGATTATTTGTCATGGCTTTATCTACATAATTATTTGCGCAGTAAGTAAATAAAAACCAAATTTTTGCTATTTGATTTATTTGTGACAAAGTAAAGTTTTTACTTCATCCATCTGTTCCTCCATCGACTTCCTCTTCTCCATAGTCGCAGTGCAGTGGTGGGAGGCTCAGTAAGGCTTTCTAGTCGTCCTTCTCCCCAGCAACAATGTCCAGCTCCTCCGGTGGGATTCTGAGGTGTTTCCAGGCCAGATAAGATCTATAATCTCTCCTATGTGTTCTGGGTCTGCCACAGGGTCTAGTACCTGCTGGGCAGGCCCGGCAGACCTCCAGTGGGACGCAGCCCGGAGGAAGCAGCAGTGGCACTATCACAAGCTTCCCTCCTCAGGTGTGCGAGCGCTGCACCCTGTTTCTAAGTCACCCTATGGAGGAAACCCATTCGTGCTGGTGTTTTTATGGTAATTACCCGGAGCTCATGACCGTAGGTGAGGGTTAGAAGTGCTGATGCAGCCGCAATCCGCCAGCCGTTAATTAGCTCCTTCTAGTTAACTTTGAACAAATTTTGAATACGCTGTACGTTTTGGTTTGTTTTACGCTGGTTTAGTATGTTTGAGATTAGGAATTATTAGTAATCTGTGCACTTTTCTTGATAACGAAGCATTAGACCCATAGAACCATTTATTATATTTACAGTCAGAGTTTTGCATCAAATAGCGTAGCCCTAAATTTATGCTTTGACAGCATTGAATTTTAATGGTTTTGGTTTACGTGTTGCCGTATTTGTATGTAGTTTTTTTTATAGCCGATTGGTTATTAATGCTAACACACTAATCTATGATGGTGAACACTGGACATAGTGCTCATTGTTGGCGCACGACGTCAGCTCAGTGAACCGCCCTGTCTTGCATTGTTTGTCTTTTGAAATTCTGCTGATCGATATTTGAATGGTTGTAACGTATATGTGATGCTCGCGCTGCCTTTGTTAAAGCCGCTGGGGAGACGGAGACTGAAGGTAAATGAATCCAGAAAGAAAACAGAACACGTATTGAGATTCAAAGGGTGCTTTTGTGCTTGAGGATGGTAGTTGATTTCTTTCTTCTGGCTGCAGCTGCCGGCTTCATAGTATATTCAGCACAGGAGATGCGTGAGTGATGGTTATTAGACTTTAAGCACCTAAAAGATGAAAACCATGCATCTTTTCACACGGGGGGCCTGTCACGTCTGATGCCCAAAGCCAGAGGGACCACATTAATTTCAAGGTCCTGCGTAGCCTGTTCCTGTTTCCCTTCCTCTCAGTCCACGTCTCTCTCTCTGTCTCCCCCCCCCCGTGGGCTAATCTGTCTGTCGTAATCCATGTCGGCCATGATTCTCAGTCTCCCCGGGGCAATTCAAGCTGTGCCCGTCACCACCACCCCCTCTCAGCAAGTGGTCTGAGTAATGAGGGGAACCCCACCATCTGTGAGTGGTGACAGGTGTGTGTGTGTGTGTGTGTGTGTGTGTGTGTGTGTGTGTGTGTGTGTGTGTGTGTGTGTGTGTGTGTGTGTGTGTGTGTGTGTGTGTGTGTGTGTGTGTGTGTGTGTGTGTGTGTGTGTGTGTGTGTGTGTGTGTGTGTGTGTGTGTGTGTGTGTGTGTGTGTGTGTGTGTGTGTGTGTGTGTGTAGTGACACATTCATGCAGAGTAGTTTTATCTGCACTGTACAGTATGTGACTGCTGGAAAAGAAACATGGAATCTCTGTAGTTTCAAATCAGTTATTTGACCCAGTTACTGCCAGGCTCGGTAAACGGGTTTCATATTTACGAGCCGGTCTGTAAATGCTTTGCTTATGTCAAAAGCGTTTTACAATGTTACTTCTCATTCACCCATCTACACACACACTCACACAGAGATGTGCAAGGTGCTCACCTGACCAGCCGGGAACAACGTAGGCTTCTGTGCCTTGCCCAGATCCCAGGGACACTCAGACGCATCACCAGGAGGGAGTCAAACCGCTGACCCTGTGGTCCGTGGTCGACTGCCTTACCAGCTGATTCACTCAGAGCGTCTCATCCGCCCCGTGACCCATGAGGGCTAAGGTGGCATTTGGTGTCAGTGGGCTTTTGGGTAAATAATGGGAATTGTAAAGGGATGTGTAGCCATGTTTTTGCAAGTTATTGTGTCTTATTGTCCAAAATCACAAATGTGAATGATGACATTTAAATGATTATGATATAATAATCCACCCAGCTGTGCCTGAGTTGATCAAACAGGACATTTTACGACAATTTT